>JARUHQ010000030.1:2879964-3537189 GCA_029955515.1 Chrysomela aeneicollis | reverse complement strand
GCGGTGCCAAAACATATAAGGCATACATATGTCTGTTTGTTGCACGCAGGAGACTTCACCAGCAGAAGCACCAGTCTTCGTACAGAAGCGACTGCCGCAACAGATAAGCCAGCGGGCTCCGGGCAACCGACCACAAAACCTCAAGAGTCTGCCGATACACCAAGGCCTTTGACACCTTTGGATGAGAAAGCTGGTGAGACGGACAAGATGACTCTGCCGGAAGAACCAACAAGGAACTCGGAGGGCACAAGGAGACACAACCGGAGTAACGGGCCAGTCCCGGAGCAACTATGGATACGGCAGAGCAGAATCTAGTAACCTGGGGAGTAGTATCATAGTGAACATTATAGATAATGTAATGTAGGCGTAGATTTCGAATATTAGCACAGTTTAAAAGCATTAAACTGGGGTAGTAGTATCCGCTTTGCATGGCAACAATTGTTCTTACTTAGGTTCAGTGACTAGCACTAAGAAAGTTGATGAGGAAGTTGAAACGGTGCTGAAGTTTCAGAAAGAGGGGTGATACTGGATCATGGAACTGAACTGGGAGATGGGTGATGGATGGAGGGAGATCGCCTACTCAGTGATGTCCGGCAACAGAGAAAAGGACCCTAACCACACAAGGATGTCTCAGGCTTATGGGCAACAACAGTGATTTCCAATGTCAAGCAACCTTCGTCGACTTTTCCACGACGAACGCAGGATTATCTGCTTTGAGAAGTGTAACAGAACCCAAAGTACACATTGTATAAAGATAGCCACTTGTTCAAAATTAGAAAGTTTCGGATATTCTGGAACTAATCGTCTCTCTGCCAAGTGACATCTCGAAATTCAGCCATAAAATTCACATGTGCTGTTCAGATGCAATGAGCCTGCAAGCCCTCGAAGTTACTTGAACGCTCAGGGCCGTTGTTGATCATTCAAAGCATAACAAGTTAAATAACGTATCTTTGTTGAAATACTCCAGATGAAAAAACTGACAATATAATTCAACTGTTTAGAAGGTGCCATGTGTTCCGAACCAAACTCCAAATTTTTGAGTTGAGACCACGATAGTTGAGTTTACATATATCTTCAATAACCCTCTCGTTGCACGAATCGGCACACGTAATAGATAAAAAATAATTGTATTTAGGTAGAATGGTCTTCAGGAACTGCAGAGTACCGTCGGAACGAGAGTTTTTGGTTATTTTCTCTCAAAGATCGATAGGTTCCGCGGGCTCGTGATTGTCAAAGTATAATGACCACTTAAGCAGTTCCTTATACGAGGATAATTTAAAATTGTACATTCGCGTAAGGTGGATTCAGGCAATACTAATAACGAAAGCTATAAATACCGAGTATGTACAGTTGCTCCAAGGAAAATCAGTAACGATTAGTTAGACTGCCCGATTTATCATAATCCTGTCAACCAAATTCAGACAATATCTTGAATGCTTACTTTTGCCCTAGGTTTAACGTGGGTTTAATTGATTATCTTTGTACGGGTATCCTCATAATGTCACATGCTCTAAAGTTATCATTTTATTGTGAAATTCATTCAATTGGAATAACTACTTGCCAGAATCCACTGATACGTGGGAAATTCCACGTCCAGCGAGTATCGTAATATTAACTCAGTCGCCAGAGGGCACCTGTGTACGGGTGTCCCGATTGAAGGCACTGACAAGTACCGCCCCGAATCCTGGTTATTGGTCTGTCAAGGGCAATAAAAACTGGGCTGAGGGTATTTAGAAAGGTATCCCATTGGGTAGACAAATATTGAGACATACCAACTTATCGAGGAAAAGACGTAGAAATTGTCCTATTTGTCGAGATAGAAATTAGCAGGGACGTTTCCAAATTTCAGAGAGGGGAAAAACGAATGTCAAAAATCGAACAGGAGAAGTCAGTTGATATCCTGGCATCATAGAGGATTACAATGGGATCAATAACCTCCCATAAGTATTTGTGAAAAATGGCATCGATTCAAATCAGAATCACATTCATTAAATGCGTTTAAGATTCCTCGTAGAATATTAGCTGATAATTATCAATCAATCGAAATTCATGCTTTCTGTGACTCATCAGGAAGGGCTTATGCAGGCGTCATATTTTTTCGCATTCAAACAGAGTGTTAAGTATCCGAATCTACTCCTAGATTCTTCTAGAATTGACATTTTCAGGTTAACTTTTTAAGTTCAATTCTACTAATATTATCTACTATTCTTCGGGTAAATGTCAAGTATCACCCTGTATTACGCGCTATCCATCGTCAAACATTTCTTTCTCATCCACCAAGAAAAACGTAGGATTGATAATGACTCACGCATGCTCTCAAAGATATATATATATATATATATATATATAGGTAAAACTGGTGAGTTTCTTGGGGAAAGCAGCAAGTAAAAAGTGTACTCTTTTAAGTTCCAAGCTTTCGGAAAATTTTAATTTCCATCTTCAGGGAAGCTACATGAAATTTACAAAAGTCAATATAAAGTAAAATAATTGAAATTCATACGCATTTATCGCACAGGAAGATGCCTGTATAAATGAAAAAACAGACATCAAACACTTAAGTGAAATTTACTCGTATTTGTTAGCAATGGATGAACGTCATCATCATATACCTCAGGAAGAGGAGGATCATGATTAATGAGTTTAACCTAACCTTGACCCTAACCTACATCTGTCACTTAGTAACATGTTTACATCTGTTCAGACTGCTTAGACTTACATCACCAGTATGACTTAAATTCGCTGAGTGATGTAATTAACAATATTAATTTTTTATCCTTGTAACTGTTTTGTCATATTGTGTAATGATTTTTGTTTCTGTAATTTGATGTGTTCTAAAGTATGTCATTTACAAAAAAAAAAAAGAATTAACATCTTAACAGTAATCATCCTCAACTTAGTTGTGAGTATGAATTTCAATTATTTTACTTTATATTGACTTTTGTAAATTTCATGTAGCTTCCCTGAAGATGGAAATTAAGATTTTCCGAAAGCTTGGAACTAAAAAGAGTACACTTTTTTACTTGCTGCTTTCCCCAAGAAACTCACCAGTTTTACCTCTTATTGGTCAGCAAAGAATATATTTCTTCTATATATATATATATATATATATATATATATATATATTAGAAGACGGGTAGTCTCTATGACTGGACTAGTTGAAAAAAACTGAGTTTTTTTGGAAAACACCACTGAAAATGATTTCCTTGAGGTTGCAGTCAATTGGGTATGGCCGGAGTAAAGAAACTCTTTGTTAAATTGTCGAGCTTTCGAAAAGAATTTATTTCATTATCAAGACATTAACTCGAGGATGCTACTAAAGAAAATCACAGTGCACTTCATTATCAAAAAATCTTACTCAATAATTTGTAGAAACACATTAAAATGGATCAAACATACTAATAAAAACATATAGTCAAGATCTTATGTAGAAATGTTTGCAAGCGCCATTGTCGATCAAACAGGTACCTACGACTACCTGTTTGATCGACAATGGCGCTTGCAAACATTTCTACATAAGATCTTGACTATATGTTTTTATTAGTATGTTTGATCCATTTTAATGTGTTTCTACAAATTATTGAGTAAGATTTTTTGATAATGAAGTGCACTGTGATTTTCTTTAGTAGCATCCTCGAGTTAATGTCTTGATAATGAAATAAATTCTTTTCGAAAGCTCGACAATTTAACAAAGAGTTTCTTTACTCCGGCCATACCCAATTGACTGCAACCTCAAGGAAATCATTTTCAGTGGTGTTTTCCAAAAAAACTCAGTTTTTTTTTATATATATATATATATATTATTTTTGACTGTCGAGAAGAGACATCAAAACCGGCCCGAACGAACTTGTGTCCTCGCGTCATAAAATTCCGGTATGTCGGCTTTTGCCATTGTTTAACCCTCAAACTCGATACATTGTATGGTGTAACCCTCAAACTCGACACAGTGCCTTGTATAACATTCAAACTCGATACATTGGGTCGCGTACGGTGCAACGCCCACCCGCGATCTAGTTCTGCAGCTCTCGTGCAATCATCTCAGTCGATACAGTTCATTCCTCTTCGTTAACCGATCAAGTGGAAGTCAGCCTCACGTATCAGTCCAGGTAGGAAAATGGGGTCTGTTTGACGATTCGATTCTTTCCAAAAGGGTGACTTTCTAACGTCGATCGATATCCCGTGATTATTGCCAAACACAACTCGTTTGTGCCAAGTCAAAAGTGGCACCATTAAAATCCATATCACTTCCACGACTGGAATTGTGTGCAGCAGTTTTGCTTTCAAACTTACTTTCAGCTGTCTTGATTGCTCCCGATAAAAAACTCACTTATACAGATAGTTCAATTGTTTTGGATTGGATGAAATCCTCGCCACATACAAGGAAGGCCTTTGTTGGCAATCGGGTAACACATATTCAGAAAATGATTCCACCCTCGCAGTGGTATCATATTTCTTAAAAGAATAATATTGCAGATTGCGCTTCAAGAGGTTTATCACCTTCAGAATTCATTGAGTACAAATCCTGGGTTTCAGGCCATATTGTTTGAATCTCGCTGAAAAATTCTGGCCAATTTCGAATTCAGTTCTCAACATCAATAATTGCACGAATTATGATACACAGAATAAAAACCTCAATTTCGCCGCATTCGATAGTTTCGACCTTATTGATTCGATAATCAATAAATGTTCATCCTTTTCAAAAATAAAACGTATAGTTGCACGGGTTTTCCGTTTTTCGCATAATTACCGAAATCTTGATTTCAAGAGAATTGATGGTAATTTGAATTATTCGGAACTCAATAATGCCTCTATATTGATCATGAAACATATTCAACAAACAAATTTCGCTGTTGATATTTCAAACTTGAAAATAAGAAACCTGCATCAAAATTTCTCAAAAAATTAAATGCCTCCATTGACCCATCTGATGGTATTTCGAGGGTAGGAGAAAGAATAAAATATTCATCACTTCCGTATAGTCAAAAACACCCAGCCATTCTTCCCAGAAATGCACGAATTACGGAATTGATTATAGATGAATTCCATAAGATATTTTTGCATCCTGGAGCACAATGTTTGCATCATTTGTTGATTCAACAATTTTGGATCCTGTCACCTAAAAGAGCAATAAGAAACGTCATTTCAAAATGTCAAAAATGTTGGCGCATAACGCCCAAATCCTATCAACCCCAGATGGAGAACTTACCCCCCTTGAGGGTATCAGAAGTAAAGGCATTTTCTTGTATAGGCCTTGATTATGCAGGTCCCTTCAGTGTAACTATGGGAAGGCTACGCGGTGCCAAAACATATAAGGCATACATATGTCTGTTTGTTTGTTTCGCTACGAAATGTATTCATCTTGAATTGGCCTCTGACTTAACAAGCGACACTTTCATCGCAGCTCTTCGTCGGTTTATAGCACGACGAGGTAGTATCTCTAAAATATATTCAGATGTGGCTCAAACTTCATCTGAGCCAGCAATCAAATCTCTAATATGTTTAAAAACGCAGCCGAAACTGAAAATATAGAATTTAATTTTCATCCAAGTGGTTCACCACATTTCTCAGGTCTCGCAGAGGCAGGCGTCAAGTCTGTGGAAACTCATATTTATAGAGTAATTGGTAAACAAATCATGGCATATAAAGAGTTCTATACCCTTTTAACACACATTGAAGCACTGTTGAACTCTCGTCCCTTGTGCCCATTGAGTACAGATCCGAAGGATATCTCAGTTCTAACACCTGGCCATTTTTTGACATTAGAGCCTTTGTCATCTCTTTCTGATCCGAACATGAGTCACATAAAGATCAATCGATTAAGCCGCTGGCAACTATTACAGCGCCTCTAGCAAAGTTTCTGGTAAAGATGGCGTAATGAATACCTCCATATGCTTCAGCAACGTGGAAAATGGTTAGAAACGACTTCTCCTCCTTCGATAGGAACAATGGTTTTTATCAAAGATGAAACAACATCTCCTTTGAAATGGCCTCTTGGTCGAATTGTAAAATTGTATTTTTGTGAAGACGGTACAGCACGAGTTGCAGACGTTCGTACCAAATAAAGTATTCTCAAGAGGTAAAGTTATGTCCTTAACCAATGCCAGAAAATTGACCTCAAAATTATTTCTTAATTTTAGGGGCGGAGAATGTTCGTTCCTTGTGCAATCTCCGCCGGTAGAATTAAATTCAGGTATATAGTTTTATATAATAGGTTAGCAAGATATTGATTAATTTAATTGATATAAATATCAAATATATACAAGTTGAAATTCGCACTATTCGATGCCGCGCATGTGTCAACTAAGGGGAGCCAATTCGTTCGATCAGACAGGGCAGAGAGGTGAAGTTGAAAGGTGATACACGCTGTTTTCAATGATTTTCGCTTTCGCCTTCGCTTTTGTTTATTCAAATTCGCTACAAGCTGTGCTTCAACACTTACACCGCCGCTGCCGCTAGAACAAGCTGTGCTTCAACGCTTACACGCCGCCGCCGCTAGAAATACAGTCCACCCACCGCCGCCACTATAGTTGGAAACTGCATGCATCGAAACAAGCAAGGTTAGTGCATTTTCAACCTGTCGTGTTTTCCTATTATTTTTATACAAAGGCTAAATCAAGCCCAAACACATTGAGTACCTCGTTTTCGGTAAACACGTCATCTGGAAAATTGTGATTACTGATCGCTTGAATAACATAACACGCGAAGAACTTCCTGAAGTGATTTGCAATTCCAGTTTTATCATCATTAGTTGTGCCCCTATCGAATAAAGTAATTTTCCTCGTATAGTTATTCCTGTCTAATTTTGTATCCACTAGTTGCCAGAGGGTTTAGGCTTTATTGTTAGAATTTCTGATCATGTGAGAGTGATATAATTATGAGAATTCCTGCTTCAATACGTTTCTTTATTTTTCCATAATTATCTGACACTGTTCTTTAGGGCCAATATTTCTAAGCTGTCTGATATAAAGATGCAGTTCTGCTGAATAGGGTAATACTTAAGATTTCGTAGCCTCATTACCGATATTCAATTTTTGAAATACCATATCGAAACTATGTCATGAAATTATTGAAAATCGACAGACCTATCTTCTGTACTATCCTGGAGGCATGTGTTTTCATAAAGTATTCTGAAGTGTTAGAGAGATTGTTCATTGAGTTTCTTGTTACCACATTATCTTTGCATACTTCAGGTGATTTTTCTGATTTCCAGGTCATATTTTGTTCAAGGTGATCAGAAGCACCCATACAGGCTATTTTAAATGAGTTATGTTCAATGTTACTGAGCTCACCACTAGTATTTACTTTATTTCCATATTTTGTCATACGTGTTTTTGTCAAAGGTTGTGGGTCTGGATCTGTTGATGATCTTACGGTATAGGCTGATGACACAAATATTTCTATTGACCCTTATTGCAGAGCAGTGGTTGTGATGATATGTTCTCGAGATATTGAACATTATTGCAATTTCAAAATATCAATAATTCCACGAATAACAAGTCTATAACCTTCTCCTTGAACTCATTTGATCTTTACATATTCAATGCTGGGATAAACAAAATGATTATAAATTATTTATTCCATTTGTTAGGTTTTGGCTGTTTAGATGAAAGAGCTGTTTTATTCCTATTGAGAAAATATATTTTCACGATTCAGGATTTATGAAAGAAAAAAATCGGTGCATTCATTTTTGAATTATAGTGATTCCGGAACATATGGTCAATCAAATGATGTCAAGAAATTCAAAACAATCTACTACCTCGGGACATTCGGGAAAAGAGAAAATTCGGCTATTTTGTTCTTACTTGCACCTGCTTATATTCGGAAAGAGCATTCAAAATGAATGAATAATCCTCATTCCTACTCATCAGTCTTCATGAGATAACATCCTGATACTAGACTCCTTCTCCTTGGGGTCCCATCATCAACTTTTCAAATACAGACTTGAGGATTTTTTCGGAATTTTGTGGGGATTCTCCCATTCCCTATTTATATTTTCAAATATATGATCATCATCACATAAAATCTGCAGGTCTCAATTCGAAGAAATGTTGATTTTGGGACCTCAATAAGTTGAATTTTAAAACTGATGATGTCATCTTGCAAAGAAAAGAAGTCGTAACTACCTATATCTTCAAGATCAGTCAAAGATACCAATGGTAGGAAACCGAATATTTTAAACCCTGTGCACAGGTGAACTACCCGATATTGATGTTCGACATTCGATTTTCACTCATTCTATGACGAGATAGAATTATTCACGATTTTGTTTTTCATGAATAGTGCCAATTTATCCGTACAGACAATTATTTCATCACGAGAACACTAGTAACTAACATGTCTGTAGCTATATGAAATTCCAGGGAGACAGGTTCCATAGCATAGTTGATTGTGCTATTGCTATTAGGTTATTGTTATATTATTCCATTCGTCATTTTTCCATAGCAGAATTGATACCATAATTTTCCTCATAGTATCTATTAGGATATATTATTTTCTACTCACCTATCGTTAGGGTATTGAATATAGTTCCCACAACAGCAAAAAGGAGAATAGTACCAATATGGTCGAAGAATAGTCTATTAGGCATGAAGTAGCCTGCATCGAGGATGATCGGCGGGAGCATGTATAAAAAGAATGTGTCAGGCGTTAGCGGTGACATATGTACACTGTCTGTTAAATGAACTAGCACAACTCCAATGGCAACACCAACGAATATCAACAGACACGATTCTGGAAATATCTCACTCAGCCTGGGCGCCATATGGAATCCTGAAACAAGAGAATACATTTTATGAAATTTAAAGCATTATGAAATAATTTCGATAATTTCTGAATAAATGTATACATGTTCTGATTGGATAATGACTAAAGCACTCACTAAATAAATCATGTAAATCAATATCTAATACTAATAATACTAATATTCATTCAAAATCCGCATCTTAGTCACGCCCACATCGATATAATAAATACTAGAATCCAAATCAGGTCTGAATAAATTGGCTTCGTGAAAATGGTGAAAATTTACCAACCTTCGAATTTGCGCAATAAAAATCATATATTGAACGGAATATTCAGCAGTGTCATCAGGGCATGATTTGGAAGTGTTGACTTCTCGTTTGTGAATGTCACGTTAATAATTTATGGATATCAACACATTTGTGATGAAATACTAGTTCTATTGCGTTTGAATTTTGTTCATTTATATTATTTGAATGAAAAATTGTCGAATTCCGTTTACACATCAATTAAAAAAATAAAATCACTTTTTTATGTTAGTGTTTTCCTTTTGAATTCAACTGTTATTTTCTCTTTTCATGACATTGCAATAATAAATACTCTAATTATTGTATAAATTCTTAGTATGACTTCAATAATTTTCAATTTTATACACATATCATTGGAAAATATATCGAAAATAATGTTTTTGATGAATAAGGCTTCGTCCTGAAATGAATTTGATAAAGTTTGATAAATAAGGGACTAAAAAAAATTTATTCAACAGGTATACAATCAGTAATATGAAAAAGAGTGTCTAGTAAAGAGAGGTCTAGGACTTGAATAAGTTGAAGTCAAAGAACCTGTGATAATTTTCAAAGATGTCTTCAATGATCAGACAACCCTCATTTATTCTTTTGACTAATATAAAATGTTTTGTTACGAACGAACATATCCTTCATTGTGAAATAGATATAAATTGGAGAATATCGATAAATGTAAAAAATTAATTTCACGTTTTGTCCAATTCATAATACGAACACAGTTTTATCACTGGTAGAGATCGAGTTCGAAAAACTACGTTCCTGGTGAACTCCTCGTAGAACATTGAATTATACCACAGATTATGAGACCTTACAGATGAGGAAGTCTGACAGAGCGAATAAAATCAGAGAGAGATGTCGAAAGCGCAAATCTTGAAGGTCCACCCATAGATATGCGCAGGCACACATCGTTATGTTATGTTGGTTATGTTATAAATGTTCTCGTTTTACAACAAATGTGAATCAAGTACATCAATATGTTCATTGGCAATCATCACTGTGTATACAAGGATTGCAAATCATTCTCAAATAAATCGGAGGACATCACTCATTGAGTGATATTATTGACTTCAATCAAACTTTTCCATTTGATGAGAATATCACCATTTTTGCTATACCTGTACTGCTATTTCACATTTCGAGTTGAGTGATTCAGATTCTGATCATTTATTAGATAATTGAATCGAGTTTTATTTTTTCTGATGACAATGTATAGGCTACTTTCGAAATATTCGAATTTCATCGTGAAATTCATTCAGAATACATTTCATTCCTAATAGACACTAATGTCTGATGAAAGCTTGTTTATATGAAATCACTTAGGAGTAGGTAAAATCTCATCACAGATCTTTCATATTGGTGTTGATTATGCATTATTTAAATAGCAACATTCCACATCAGTAGTTCCAGCGGTGTCAACGACTATCCGGCAACTGCGATGCGCAGAATTTGAAGGTCCGAGTTCATTGAAAACGGATGTCAGCACATCGAACAAAATGGGCAGAGTGTCTCATCAGTGAGGTATTCTAATCTGGGATTATACCTACTCGTTGTCCATGCCACGATTCACGCAGTGAATACAGAATGCAATTTTTTTTTTCTTCCCAACATGAACTACATCGCCAGCCGTTATGGTTCCCATAAGGAATTGCTTAATCGCTAATGCTGCACCTTGCAGTCGAGCTTCGACTTTCCTGGAAGCCCTCTCGTGGGATTTCTACTTTGCGGCATTCTTGCAGTCAGTCAAATATTAATTGTCGTACCGTAAACACCTATACACATTGTAATAATTGTACCAACAATAAGATATTTTTATTTACAAGTTGTTACGTATCGAATGGGACAATTTCGTATTCACGATCTACTGAATATTCGGAAAGTGTTGATTCGAAGTGAAAATGTTCGACTCGGACAGGCTCTTCAAAAATCAAGTAACCGAGTCTATCGAAGACCCGACGAGGACTCCTATCGAATCGTCTAGTTTTGGAACGAACATTGTCCAATTTTGCGAGATCAACGCCCCTGGAAGAGACATTCATCGTTAGTCCAGACGTTATCTCATATTCAGAAATGTTCAGAGTTGTCTTGTTAATGTGAGTATAATCATTATTGAGTATCGATCGAAAATTTGATCAATCGCCTCGATGATTCGATTCTAAATTCTTCAGCTGACTCTCAAACTTCCCCAGAACCTATTGATCACATTATCGTTACAAATACCCAAACCAGAATTGCTCAAACATGCAAAGCCGAATACTTGAATTGTATACCACAGTTTGATGGTAACTGTACTAAGCTCAACAGATATCCTACAACATGTAACTCGATCATCAGTTTTTTTTATGTTGCAATTGATCCGAATAGGCCAGGTAGCCGCGCGGTTAAGGTGTATATCTCTTAATCAGCCGGCTGCCCGTCGTGGGTTCAATCCTCATCGACGGCGGAATTTTTCCAATGGCCCCAGAAGTGGTATCGGATCCCACTATGAAAGGTAAGGTCCCCGCTATCCTAACTCGTACAAGTTTACTCTGTAAACTTCTGAGGGTTGCTAAGGCAAAAAAAAAAAATAGAATGGGAAAATAGTCTATCCAATTAGAATATCAAACATAGTTTGAAATGAATGTTTGGTAGATCGCGAGCAGAAAACAACTACTTTTCTGGTGAATACCACGCAGAACATTGAATTATATCTGCCATGTTGCACAGGAAGAAGAAAATTCATTCGAAAATTTTCACCCTGTTCCACATAACGAGGATGAAACGTCATAGAAACACAAATCATTCCTTTTAAATCGATAAACTCGAGCGAGTTGCCTTACGTCATATTCCGAGAATACAACATTGAACTACTTATCGATTCTGGATCAACTAGATCATTCATAGATCGCAAAATCGTCTATCATCTGGTTCCAAATTCGATAAAAAACGATCCTTCCATTGTCTCTACAGTATTTGAAAAATCGGCGAACAAACATGGTGTCTTGATTTCGACTTCAACTATATTTTCTCTTCCTCATGAAAAACACCTGAAATTCTTCCTTTTCCACATCGTTTTTGATGGTAAAATAGGATTAGTTCATTTCAAACTTCTACATGCAAGTATAAACTTCGACAAGGGATTTCTGGTCACCCCGTATAGGAGAATAAAAGTACTCTTTCTCACAAAACCCTAAGTGAACTGATTCTCATTACCATTTCTGCACGCAATGAGCAAATGATAAAAATAAATACTTATACAAAACGGTGAAATAATAATACCCCACATCCCACATCAAACATTTCATATCTGTGATATACCTGAGTGTCTAACGATTAACAGAAATGGTCACGCCCTTACAAGTCACTTGAATTACACAACTAGTCCTATAACCCTTGATTTTTCGGAACCGTTCCGAGTTGAAAAATTATCTGTAAGAAAAATCCAACAAATTGATTCGAACAACCTTGAAGAATAGTCGAAATTCAACCTAGATTTGTACAAAAGCAGGACAAATCACCTGACCGACGAAGAAAATAAATCAATAATTTATCTTTGTAGAGAATACTCAGATATTTTCTATGGAGCACCCGAGTATACCAAATCTTATAGGTATCCATTTATACACAAAGAAGAAGTGGAAAGTCGAATACGATAATGTTGGACCAAAATATAATTAAACCGAGTAACTTCCTCTGGTCATTCACTATTCAGGTAGTTTCGAAAAAGATGAATGCCTCTGGGAAGCAAAAATGGAGTGTGGTCGTCGACTATCAAAAGTTAAACTCGATAAGTCTGAATTTTTGCGTATAAAGGTTGCTTATCTAGGACACGTCAGATGGTGTTGAACCAAACCCCAATAATATACATGCCATTGAAAACTTTCCTGTACCTGAAACATCGAAACAAATCAAAGGTTTTCTTGATCTATTGTTGTACTACCGCAGGTTCATAAATAACTTCGCCAATCTAACAAAACCGCTAACGAAATGTGTTAAAAAAGGTGCGGAAATCTAACTCAATGATGAATATATTTCTTTCTTCGAAACTTGCGAAAATCTTTCGAAAACGCACCCATCTTAAAATATCTTGATTTCACGAAATCCTTCAATTCAACAACGGATGCAAGTAATTTTGCGATTGGAGCCGTCCTATCGTGAAGTCCAATTGGTAGCGACCTAATCAGTCGCCTATGCATCAATAACCCTTAACGATTCGAAACAAAATTATTCTGTTATCGAGAAGGAGATTCTGGCCATAGTGTGGGTTCAACATGATCACAAGCCACTTTACTTCTCAATCAAAGACTTGAACTCAAAACTTCTTCGCTGGAGAATAAAATTAGAAGAATTCGATAATACCATAATTCATGAAAAATAGCGTCTGAATACCAGTGCTGATGCCTTATCGCGTATAGAAATTCATGCGAAAGAAAATAACGATATTTGGAACCCAATTGACGATATTATTCAAGATGTAGAAAACAATGGTCGCGAGTTGAGAACTCCAGAACAAAATTGTGTTACAGATAAATATCCCAACTCAACATCAGTTATTACATGGCCAGAAATCGAAAATGTTGACACTGTTGTAACTTCAATACTTGTACAGTTACCAATTAACGTAATGATCAAAACACTGTATAATTATCAAACTGTAATTAGTTATCGTTGTTCATTTTATAATACCACTGTCATGATTATCTTGATTATGATGACCTCTTCAATCATATCGAGCGTATTTTGTCTCATTTCCATCAACTATCATACATCAACATAAATGGCAATGTTGCCAATCACATATAACATGATATACAACATCATCCTTCTTATAAACAGTTATAATACAAAATCTCTGTACTTATCCGGAAGTTTTACAACTCTCCCACGTCTTGTCATTACATTTTCTGTGTCCTATCATCACAATCACTTGCCACATTCAAACTTACATTAGTTTCTACATTGTCACTATTGTCAGGTTTATTCATATCAAATGATGGAACAGTGGATTCATTTTCATTAGGATGTGGATCTACACACATATCATACTCATTTTTTGATGATTTCAAACGAATTGAATTTCTTCTCAGTATTTGACCCCTCTGATCTTGTACTATATATGATCTAGGACAAGAGTGCTTAGCAATTATTTTGGCAGGTTTCCTCTTTTTATCTCTTTGAAGCAAAGCATTATCACCAATACCCAAATTGTTATAATTCTTTACTATCTTATCATGATACTTTTTATAAACTTGTTGTATTTTAAAAATCTTTTGATGAGGTCCTAGTTCTACTTCAGATATCAGTAAATTCGAATGAATTGGCAATTTCGTTCGAGCTCGACGGCTGAATAGAATTTGAGAAGGGGAGGAAGTTATACCTGGTGTAGGTGTATTTCTGAACTCTAGTAGTACCGCCTCAATGTCAGTACCTGTATGAGCACATTTTTTTAATATATGTTTTGCAGTTTGTACTGCACGTTCAGCTTGCCCATTGCTACGTGGATACCTTGGAGAACTGGTTAAAAATTGAAAATTCCAGTTTTTAGCAAACAACTTGCATTCCAATGAGCTGAAAGGCATATTATCACAAACGACAGTTTTTGGGATACCATGGGTGGCAAATAGGGTCTCGAAATTCTTAATGACATCACTTGGAGTTTTCCATTTACTGGCAAGATTTCAAGCCACTTCGAGTAATAATCCTGTATGATAAGATAACTCTTACCTCCGTAGTCCAAAAAATCGCATTTCAAACTATAATTCACAATATTTATTTCTTTAGGCCATCCATCAAAATAGTAAAATTTCAACCCACTTAAAACAGGGTCATAGTCTGTAGCAACTTCAGATTCTTTCCTCTTTTAATCAGTGATATTCAATCCACTACTACTTGAATGAACAGTTCCACAAACCCAATTATCTACATTATCTGAATGATCTTTTATGTATGATCATGAAAGCGAGTCAGCAACATGCATGAATTTTCCAGGTGAGTATGAAACTTTGAGATCGTACTTCAGTAACTTTATCTTCATTCACAAATTCTTTTGTTCAATAGGCCCACCAGTGGTTTGTGATCAGTGATAACATTAACCTTAGGACCGTATATGAAGTTGTGAAATTTAGTGGTGGCAAATACAATTCCTAACAACTCTTTTTTTATCTGAGCAAAATTGATTTCACTAGAACTCAAACTACGCGAAGCATAAAAAACTGGTTTACCCTCTTGCATCATACAACATCCTGTGCCAGTTTTAGAGGAGTCAGCTATTTAGTGCATTTGTATGAACTTGTAACCAGCATTATTCATTTTTTTCTCTAAGAAGTTCTCTTAATGATTATGTTAATTCTGACATATTATCAACAAATTTCTGCAAATAATTAACCATTCCAAGGATGATGATTTGGAGTTGGTTGGGGAAAGGTCAAATCAACTGAAACCTCTATGTATCTGTTGCCGACGTTTCGACTTTTATATTCCTAAAATTACGAGACTATTCGAAAATAAAACAAGAACAATTATCCAAATAAGCGAAGATAATTTCGAACAAGAAATAATTATTACATTCAAGGAATTCACGACAGTCAAAAAGACATTTGTAATAAACATCGACAAAGAGGACTTCATTCCAAGACTATGTCGAATATTGAAAGATATTTTCAAAAATTCTTCGTTCAAATTATTGTTATGTAAAACTATCTTAGAAGATGTGAAATCAGCCGATTCTCGCGATGGAAAAATAAAACTTTGCCACGAAGGAAAAACGAATCACCGTGGACTACTTGAAACCGAAGCTCAGATAAAACGCCGGTATTATTGGCCAAACATTCGCGGAACAATTACAAAATACATCAACAATTGTCAACTCTGTCAGCGTTTGAAATACGACAGACAACCCCCGAAACAAAAATTCGAAGTCACACCTACTCCGAGTAAACCATTCGAATGCATTCACGCCGATACGTTCACAATTAGGAACCAAAAATTCCTAACGATAATCATTGACAAATTCTCCAAGTATGCTCAGGCTTAACCTCTTACAGGAATGACAGCCGTCCATGTTATCAAAGCATTTCTGATATTCATGACCCACCATGGCTCACCAAAGTTGATAGTCCTCGATAACGGAACAGAACTCAAAAATAATATCATAAATGATTTTACGAAACTACATAAGATTCAAATCCACTACATCACTCCATTGAATCCAAACTCGAATAGCCCTATCGAAAGATTCCATTCAACATTGATAGAGCACTCAAGGATTATAAAAGAGACGCGAAAAGACCTGAATATTCTCGATCAAATGCCATACGCTATTCTTGGATATAACCACAAAATTCATTCTACAACAAAACAACGACCAATCGATATAATCAATGGACATATGGATTCCAATAATCCATTCGATATCGACCTGAATCAAAAGTTATATACGAATTACGTAAATCAGCATAGAGAATGTACCCGAGAAATTTATAAGAATTTGCATGAACACATCTCCCAACAAAAATAATCCCTGATAGAAAAAGGAAACGAAAACAGTCAAGATCCCCTTGTTTACGAACCAGGCACTTTGGCATATCACAAAACACGTGTTTGTGACAAATCTAGCCCGCGGTTTAAACCTCATGTAGTAGCAGTTGACGAACGAAATAAAATTCAAACTAATACTACCAAATATCATAAAAGCTACTTGAAAAGACCTCTAGCTAATCAAACAAATGTACTATTACAGGATACTTCTCGTCATGACGACGAACCTCACTGCTCAAGAGATTAAACTGACCAATTCAGCCTCCAATCCTGGTATCCTAACCTATAGACTAGGAGACCCAAAATTAAAGACAACACATCATACATTCATACACTATTTTGACTTATACCCAATTGAACAAGAACTTGACGTAATAACCGAACAATATACCAAAATTAAGGAGAATACCCGTAACTCTCATAACCAGTACACCAATGGACTGAGAAACTCATTGCCGTTAAATATAAATTCAACTCTCTTAATTCAAATAAACGAATAAAAAGAGGGATCATTGATGGATTAGGATCAATTTTCAAAAGTATATCTGGTAATTTGGACGCAACAGATGGAAAAAGATACGACGAAGCCATCTCTCTTCTTCAAACCAATCAAAAAAATGTAGTAACCACCTTGAATAAACAGATTTCATTGACTACAAACATAATTTACGATTAAAATGAAACTCTTGTTCTAATCGAACAAAACGAAAATCATATCACAGACAAAATAAACGAACTGAATAAGGAATATCGCAGTTTTCTATTCAATTTCAATTGCTATGTAATAGCACAAAATGGCTTGAATCAAATAAGCGAAATTCTTAATATCATGCTCCAACTTTTGAATAACTTGGAGAACGCTGTAACATTCGCTAGACTCAAAACCATGCATAATAGCATAATGAGAATCGAAGATTTGGAATCAATTGTAAATAAACTTCTGGAACATCATTCACCTGATGAATTATTATTAATTCAAATATTATGAAATACTTGATGTCGAATGTTACCATTCAAAAAATAAAATAGTCTTCATGATTCACTTTCCAATCGTATATCCTAAAACATTTTCATATTTCCACCTTTATCCGATTCCAACGAAAAATAATTCAATTCTCATTCCCTCCATATTTGTTAAGGTGAAAGATTTTCAACTTTTATAACTGTATTGTCAGTGTCAGTAAAAATATACGGCATAAGAAATATATACCCTCATTTGTTATTTGAGGATGACAAAGATTTTATGTTAGATAATTTGTGCATTGATTGATTGCACATGGGTTGCCTAGCTCAATCACGGGCCAATACTGTTAAATAATATTATCTTTGATCAACTTCCTGCATCTGTTATTTGTGAAAATCGAGCATGAATCGATATAGGAATTGAAAAA
This sequence comes from Chrysomela aeneicollis, assembly GCA_029955515.1. Taxonomy (NCBI): domain Eukaryota; kingdom Metazoa; phylum Arthropoda; class Insecta; order Coleoptera; family Chrysomelidae; genus Chrysomela; species Chrysomela aeneicollis. Next base: position 3,519,245 of record JARUHQ010000030.1, on the reverse strand, counting down.
AAAATGGTTGCCTACTTTCCTTTGGGGCAACTACGAGGTTGCCAGGTAAAAACAGGTGAACAGAAGATGAAAATATACCCTCATCTGTTATTTGGTTGATTTTTTCATGAGATGAAAGTTTATCTTATTTTCTATCCAAGACTATGAGGTTGCTTTATCAGAAGTGGGGCACAGCCATGGTTGCCTGGATTTAAAAAAATATATAAAAAAGATCGAATAGCGCATAGGGAGAGTGGAGTAGAGGAGTAGAGGACGAGTGGTGGACGGTGGACGGGTGGTGGACGGTGGACGGGTGGTGGACGGGTGGCGGACGGTGGCGGAGGTGGACGGGTGGTGGACGGTGGACGTGAATGCGGTGGTGGACTTAGATGCATAGACCTAAAACTGCCACATTCTTGCGTAGGACTATAATTTATTACATCTATTAAATTCCAAAGTTATGAGGTATTGTGACGTAACAATGAACGATAAACTACGACATCTAATGTCAAAAAGAACGAGGGCCCTTCCGAGGGAAAACCCTAAAGAAATCTTCGAGCCAAAGACTGCATAGTCCCGAAATTGCCGAGCCTATGTTCTCACGCAGACCTTCAAAATAAAATAAAATTTATTACATCTATTGAATTTCAAAGTTATGAGGTAGTGTGACGCAACAATAGACGATAAACTACGACATCTAATGCCTAGAAGAAGAAGAAGACAGTCGAAATGGGCCTCCTTTCAAATAAATTTCATCCTAATGAAATCTTTCTCGTTCAAAACTATTCTCACCATAATAATAAAAATTCGATGGTTTTGGTCGCACATGTCCCAGGTAATAAAAAACACCAGTGTGGGCTTTATAGTTGACCCTTCCAATGGGTTTTCTCATGAATTTAATAATTTATTCTGAGCAGATGAAAATAAATTTATTCATTTGAAAGGTTTATGCGCCGGCTCTATGGCAGGTAGTCGTCTGAGCCCTCCCAAACCGCAGGGAGTCACATAAAATTTTTAGTTTATTTCAACCAGATGAATACAGCCCTATTCATTTGAAAGTTTGACGTCCCGTTTCTTTATAAATATATACTGATGTGCTTTTTATGTTGAATTATATATTTTATTAATCATAAATCAGAGGCAGCTGCGTCCGAAGGCTGAACCCTACCCACATCTCGAGCTATAAATAGGCCCGCATTTGTTGAAATTATCACAGTTCAGTCTTGTGCGCTCAGCTGATACGTTGCTTCTTCTTCTTCACTTCATTTCGAAATAGCCAAGATGTGTACCTGCGAAAAGTGCAGAAAAGTTTTCTCACGGAAAGAAAATTTGCGTAGGCATTAAAGAGGATCTTGCGGCACTTCCGGTACGGGCAAAGTGTTGAGCTGTGCAGAATGCAGTAGCACCTTTTCAAGAATAGATAGTTTACGGAGGCATGAAGAAGGTTCTTGTAAGGTAACTGCTGGCGGCTCTGCCCAACCTGCCAAGCGTGCTAGGATGGATTCGCTGGGCCCATCGACATCTTCAGTAACGAATTACCCAACTGGTAGTTCTACAGGTTCCCAGAAAGATTGTGCGAATCGATCTAAGAGAGAAGTGATAAGTCTAGAATGCGAAAAGTGTGATGCCAAATTCACAAGGATGAGTAGCTTACGAAGGCATCAGAAACGTTCGTGCCAGGCGGGTGCAGGTCCGTCGAATACCATGGCGGATTGTATTGCCTGCGATAAATCAATCCCGACCGATATGATGAATGCCCATAGGAGATCTATGGAGCATATAAATAATTCTACCATTCATCAGTCGGTCAATATTCGAAGGGTGAATATCTCTTTGAAATGCCGAATAGAGTCGAGTGTGGAAGTCAAGAAGCACCCAACTTAAAAGCATTCTTCCTAGACTCCAAGCCAGATATCATTTCACTCTTGGAAGGTGCGTTGGCAGAGCATAATTCGGTTAAAGTCAATATGGAGGCAGTTGGCAGGTATTACTTGCAAACGCAGGAAATTCATGACAACAAGTCCTTTGGCACACCGAATCATATTGCCAATGCCAGCAGCGATTTGATTGAAGTAATAGAGGGTTTGATGGACATCTTAATCAACCGCGCAACCGAGTTCGAAGAACGTGATTCTGGTAGGTTGTTTTTTTTTCATTACTCGAATTGTTAGCATAACATCATGTATGGCATTATTTCAAAGTTTATTCAAACATTTGTCCGGGCTCTGTACATTTGATGCTAATTTAATTGAGGAAAAAATGACTTCGATTAATGGTTTAATTCAAGCATTGATTTTTTCTTTTTTTTTTTGTTTCAGGTTGGGCCCTAGAGAAAGTTTTATTCTTGAAAAACAACATCAACAAGTATAGTCCACTGCGAGGTTCTTCATTTATGGAATGACCAGACTTCATCAAGAGGAAAAATGCCGTGATTAATGTTCGTAATGAGGATCAACACTGCTTCGCCTGGGCCATTATGGCTGCACTGTATCCGGTCACAGTTCGAGTCGATGAGGTGTCCTCCTACCCGCATTTTTCCACAGTCTTGGAAGTGGCAGGTATGGATTTCCCATTCAAATTACGAGATATTTCAAAATTCGAGGACATGAATTATTGTTCAATCAATGTTTATGGGCTAGATACTATTTACGAAGATCGCAAGATGAAGTACGAAATAGTAGGTCCGCTGTATTCCTCCCAGAAAAAATATGGTAGACATATTAATTTGTTACTCATCACTGACGACGATTCTGGCAATAGTCATTATTGTTGGATAAAGGATCTATCGAGATTGATATCTAGCCAAATATCTAAAAATACTCAGAAAAAATATTTATGTGACGGTTGTTTGACATACTTCAATGATGAGAGCAAACTACTTATTCACAGATTACATGATTGCAACCATCTATATACAACTACTCCTACTACAAAGACGAAAATTGATAAATTTGGTAAAGAGGTACCTGAAAATATATTGAAATTTGAAAATTCCGAAAGACAGATGAGGGTTCCATTTACTGTTTATGCCTATTTCGACTCAATTTTAAAACCGATTGCCACAAGCGAACCTAATCCCGAGCAATCATTCACAAACAAGACTTTCAAACACGAGCCGTATTCCTTCGCATATCTCATCAAGTGTTCATTTGATGATTCCAAATCGAAATTTGTATCATATCGTGGTGAAGACGCCTCTCAAATGTTTGTCACCAAATTGGTCGATGATTGCAGGGATATTTATAATGCATTTTTGAAACGCGTTGTCCCGATGAAAAAATTATCCGCTCAAGAGGAAGTGGAATTTCCTACTGCGACTGAATGTGGTATCTGTGGTAAACCTTTCGATAGCAGTGACGTCAAAGTACGAGACCACTGCCACTTAACGGGTGATAAAAGATTTGGGGCAGCGCATTCAGTCTGTAATTTGAATTATAAGATCCCTAATTTCATCCCAATCATATTCCATAATATGAGTAACTATGACTGTCACCTCTTCATCGAACAATTATTTTTTAAAGACGGTGATAGCGAGAGGGTTGACGTTATTCCTCAGACCAAAGAGAAATATATTTCCTTCAGCAAACATATTCTAGTCGACAAATATACGAATAAGCGGGGTGGAGAGTTTCGTTTTTCTGAAATTGCGATTCATCGACAGTTTCAGATTCATGGCCACCTCTTTGGATAATTTGGAAAAAACGTTGAACCCCGCACAACTCGCCAATACAAAAAAACATATCCCAGATTCCAAAAAATTTGAATTGGTGAAGCAAAAAGGCGTTTTCCCCTATAGTTTCGTAAATTCATTGGAGAAATTGGATTACACTGCATTACCAACAAAAGAGGAATTTTACAATGACTTGCGAAATTAACATATTTCCGATAAAGAGTATATGCGTGCGGAACGTGTTTGGAATGTGTTTGGATGTAAAACTCTCGGAGAATATTCTGATATTTATTTAAAATCTGACGTTTTGTTATTGTGCGACATTTTTGGAAACTTTCGCAATATCTGTTTGGAAGCATATGGTCTAGATCCCGCCCAATATTACACTGCGCCAACGCTATCCTGGGATGCAATGTTGAAATATACCAGGGTTGAATTAGAGTTGTTGACAGACATCGACATGATTCACTTCTTCAAGAACGGTATTCGCGGCGGGATAAGTCAATGCAGTGAAAGGAAACATGTAGCCAACAACAAATATCTTCCAAATTTCAACCCATCAGAACCCTCATCTTTTATTATATACTTGGATGCAACAAATCTGTATGGGCATAGTATGTCGCAACCGTTACCCACATCAGGTTTCTCTTGGTTATCACCCCAAGAAATTGAATCATTAGATTATATGTCTGTTCCTGATGATGGTGATTCAGGGTTTGTCTTCGAGGTCGATGTCGGCTACCCTGAAGAACTTCATGACGCGCATTCAGATTATCCCTTTTTAGTAGAATCGATCATACCACCAGGCTCCAAATCTGAGATTCCTAAACTCATTCCAAATTTGAATGATAAGAAAAAGTATGTTGTCCACTACAGGAGCCTAAAATAGGCCGTCAACAATGGTTTATTAGTAACTCGAATCCATAGGGTGTTGAAATTCAATCAGTCACGATGGTTGAAGAAATACATTGATTTGAATACGATCATGCGTAATAATAGTAAAAATAAATTCGAAGGCAATCAGATTAAAACGATGACCAACTCAATATATGGAAAAACTATGGAGAATGTGGACAAGAGGCGTGATATCAGACTAGTTACTCGATGGGAGAGTAAGGGTAGAAGTATGGGCGATTCAGCTTTGATATCGCGTCCTAATTTCGAGAACTGCTCCATATTCACCGAGAACTTTCTCGCTATCCAAATGGGTAGAGTGAAAGTTAATTACAATAAACCATTGTATTTAGGTTTCTGCATATTAGACATGTCCAAAACGGTCATGTACGACTTTTACTATCAATTTATCAAGTCTAATTTCGGCGATAAAGCATCCCTCTTATACACAGACACTGATTCTTTGATATTGAAAGTCGAAACAGATAATTTCTATAATTTCATGAAGGAGAATATAGAAAGGTTTGACACATCTAATTATAAGTGTGACAACAGCTTTGACATGCCAGTTACAAGGTCAATTCTGGGAAATATGAAAGATGAATTCCCTAATGACCCCAAAATGAGCTTTTATGGCACAGGAGCGAAAGCTTACTATGTCCAGTCAGTAGGTACTGAACTGAAGAAAGCCAAGGGAGTTGTTTAATCAGTCGTTAACCAGCAATTGACCTTAGACGACTATAAGAATATAGTGGAGCGTGGTGGGTTAATTTTCAGAAAAATGTTATGCTTCCGTAGTTATATGCATGACATGTTTACGGAGATGAAAAACAAGGTAGCTCTCTCACACCACAATGACAAGCGATTTATAATTCCCAATACCACTAAAACATTACCATGGGGTCGTGGTGATATTGAGTTTTATAAAATTGACCCTGAAGAAGAAATGAGGCGGCAGCAGAGATTAGATTTACTAATCAGATTATTGGAAGAAGGAATGCAATAATTATTCATGTCCGCATTGTTTTGAAATATCGCATAATTTGGCTGTGAAATCCATACAAAAAGCTTGTTGATATTGATTTCTAATTTATCTGTATTATAATTCAGAGTATTTTTTTATAAATTATTGTATAATTGTTCATATTTTGTAAATATATTTATTTTAATTAATGTTATGTTACCAGATATCATTGTAATAACTTGTAAATATTGAAATTATCCCTTGTGTCGAGCATCAGTGTTGCATATTTTGTACAAATACAATTGAATAATTGTGTTTATCAATGTATTGTGTATTGTCGAAATTATTTCAGCTAAAAATATGAATTGAATGCTTCTCAATTAGTTATAAAGATTTGAATGATTGTGTTTATTTATGTATTTTATATCGTTGAAATTATCTCTTTTTGAATATGTAATGATTTTTAAGTTTAAACAATTACGTAGTGAAATATATAATATATATCAAAAACAGCTATTTTCTGTGTTTCATTTATTTACTTTATGTATGAGCATTTATTTGGGGTAGGTATATAGCAAGAACTCTAATGATAATATTGCTCAGTATGAATTGATCATTCGTCGGGTGATGATGACTAAAACCATCGAGTTTTGTCGCAGAGGAAATAAATCGAAATTTTCCCTACGTGGTCCACCAGGCGTAGGTTTCAAAGTGGACAAAGATGGCAATTTCGATTTACAAGGCAAAAGATTCACTAATGTTGGCGAACCAATTTCTGATAAGGATTGTGTGGAATTGGATTACCTCAAGAGGGAAATTGACGATGTAAAGAATGTTACCTTATCAGCAGTACAGGCTGCAGTATCCTCAGTCATCAGAGATGCTAGAATAATCTTTAATAAACAGCAATCTGAGATGAGGTTTTTGATGAGCAAGAAGCAAGCCCTCCAAGATGAAGAAATCAAAGCGATAAGAAATAAATTGGACATATTGAGGAAAACAGTGGCTAGTGAAATGAATTGATTCTATCACAAAGTATTACCTCTCCTAGCAGTTGCAATGACTACATCAAGAAATATATACGATATGTTTGATTTCAATGAAGAATTTTGTGTAGTTTTTCAATTCAATAAAACAATATTTTGAAATTGACCTCTTTGTTTTTTTTTTCAAGGTGTAAATGTAGAAAAATGAAACGCACATATCAATTGAAGTAATATATTCATTAGTTCTACCTAACAAGTATAATAACAACATTATTGGGTTCAAACAATTGCCGAATAATTAATCCAAGAATTGTGCTTGTCTGAGAATCCTAGCCATCTTACAAACATTCTGTCGCCTTTCTTCTTCTTCTTCAGAACTTTCTCCACCAAATATATATTAGGATTTGTCGTTTTCAGTAATTCAACTTCATAAAAACATCCTTCGATTGGTCTCCCTTCAATATCCTCCAACAAGTATGTGACTGGATTCGTGATGTTTATTTTGATAATCTTGAATAGTTCAGTGGAGAAATTCGCCAGGTATCCTTTCTCGAAGACACCTTTGTATTTACTGATTCGCACCATATCACCGACAGCATATTTCGGCTTCAACGCCAATTCAGGATGACTGAAAGCGTCCAGTTCCATTTCAGCTGTAACGTCTGCGGGTTTTATTCCAATAGTTCGATGTATACGGTTATTATATTTATTAGTAAGTTCAGGTAAAATATTTTTAATTGGCTCAGTCCACACATATTTGGAATAACAATCGGTAACAAATAGAATATATCTGAATTTATTATTGTCCTCTGCATATGGCTGCATTTCGGCCAAATCAGCTTGCCATAAATCACCGAATCCCTTGACTATGGTTCTCCTGCTGACGAAATTTCGTCGAGCTGGCTTATGTAGTTCGTCAACAACTTGACGTTTTGCATCACTTATCTTCTCCATTTCTACAAAATGTGAGCAACATGCGAGAGCTACTTCGAACGATCAATGGCGTGAATTATTCTGCTCGGTATGTATTTATTCATAGACGCCTTCAGTATATGATGCCTTCTTCACGCAACTCCTCTATAATCGATAATATTTCATTGTCATGTCCGCTATGCCCCACTGATTTCGAGCTCCATAATAATCTCAATCGATCCACCAATTCTTTCGGTTTATTCCAATAGATATATTCCTTTCCCGTGTTGTTATTGACAATTTTTTGAGTGGGTAATCCGCTTCCATCCTTATATCTCATTTTATATGGTGTTCCTGTCAGGAGTTTGATCAGATCGTGATATTTTCCAGTCTCATCTGAATTCAATCCTCGTCTGATATCGTATCCCTTGTATGCTGCTCTTGTGTTTTCCAGGATGGCTGCATATAAACTCCTAACACTTGAACTCGTTTTTTCCGGTACATGTTTGAGAAAAATCAGGTTATACAGTTCCGAACTAGCTGGATATATTTTCGGTCTCTTATCACTGTCGCCCCACAATTCGATTTTCCCATTTGAGAAACGAATTTTGCTTTTACCCATTCTCAACTGATGAGTTTTTGGCTTTATGCGTACACCATATACTGTATCATAGTTATCGCTATCTCCAGATCTCAAGTTTTCTATGTGTTCTTCGACATTGTTTTGTAACTCGTCAACTACTGTTTCTTCTCCATAATCGTCATCGCTCATCACAGTATTTGAATGTGAACCATGAGATGATGGTGGCGGTGTGTCCATCAAAGTGTTGATATTATCATCATCAATCAATCAATTCAATCAATTCATTTATTGTTTAAGCAAAACATACAGTTTCATAAACAAGGAATTCGGCTATTAAGTGAAGTAAGTATTATAATATAAGATAGAAACAGAGAGAGAGAAAAAAGTCTGAACCACATCAGATAACATACATATAAAAATAAGAAAAAAAAACATTAACCATATCTCTAGTTAAGTATAAATATTCCTCCACCTACACATGTATTTCACCAGTTATATTTATATAATTTCTCTATAAGTATGCAACAGACCAAATAACATCGATGTAATAAAAAAAAATGAAAAAGAGACCCGTTACGAATTAACATACAGACCAAAAATATATAAATGAAAGAGAACCCAGTGCCTAATGAAAATTACCTACTCATTAATAATGAATGATCTGATTTTCAAAATATTCCAGATATGTGTGGCTATTGATTTTGCTTCAGTGGGCGTAATATTATTGAGGGTGCCAAACAAATTGTTAATATTCTCCAAGCAGGGAACGTTACGGGGTCGCATTGAGGTATATATAGGACAATCAAATAAAATATGATGGATAGTTTCAAACTCATTCTTGTTACAAACTGAGCAGATTTCTCTCGGGTTGATGCGGTATAGAGATCCACGATAAGTAAATTTTATCGCTAAACTGTTACATAATCGGAGTTGGGCAATGGTTCTAGTAACTTGGATGGGTACCTTCATGAGGAGATAGTTTTGGGCTTGTTCAGATAGTGTAAGTGACTGGCTGAGTGAGAGGAAGGTTGAGCGAGAAAACAAGGACCTGTCTTCTTCTTTGAGTCTGTTCAGATATCTGGAGAGCAACATTGACCTCCTCTGTTTGAGAATATGTGATGTGGCTTCTGCTAATGGCATGTGGAAGTCAGCAAATTCAAGCTCTTAACTGACTTGCATAGACCAGTTATATCTTTGATCTGTGGTATAAAGTTCTAGTTGTCTTTCAAAACAGATTCTTGGGAGTCGGGTCTCACCCATTTCAAGGATTTTAATCAACCAATTCAAAGTGAGTTCGAATATGGTGTATGAAACTTTGACTCTACCAACCTCAAGTCTAACAACATAGTCTGGTGAGTTCACGGGTAAGCATAGCATTTTCTTGAAGAATGCCAGTTGAACCCGTTCCAGGATTTCGTAATATCGCAAACCCCCAACCGGTATACAATTGGTTAACACACTCAGAACAAGGGAATCTAATAATTTTTCTCTGGAACGCCAGCAGTTCATTTTGGTTTTGGCCATTATAGGAAATACAGCACCTACGGCCTGCTTACCTTTATCAGCTGATACAGATGCCATATTTGAAAAGAGGGATGAAGAGGAGAATGTTACTCCCAGGTAAATGAAACTGTTAACTACCTCAATGCGGTCATTCTTATAAGTGAATCTCAGATCCTTGGAGTGTGAATTTCCCCTAGAAAAGCACATGATTTTACTTTTTGTTACATTCACCTCAAGCTCATTTTGAACGCTATAGTGTTCGAGGATTCTGAGTTTGCGACCAAGGTCTATCTCCAAATCTGATAGAATTACCAAATCATCTGCATAAAGAAGCATCAGAAGATCATTTTTATTGTCAATATTAATACCAATAGCACCCTCAGATCTGAAAAAACATTCAGACAAAAACAAAGCGAAGAGCAATGGACTGAGTGATTCACCCTGAAGAACTCCCGTCGTGACGTCGAATGGTTTAGTGAAACCCTCTGTGGATTTGACTTTCATTCGGGCGTTATCGTAAATATTCTTTGAAAATGATATTATTCTGGAACTTACGCCTACAGAGAAAAGTTTTAGCCACAAAAGAGAGTGTTTAACTGAATCGAAAGCACGTTTATAATCGACAAATAGCGCAAAACCTTTCGCTTTTTCAATCGCAAGTGCAAATGGATTACTGAGCTGAGTGTGAAGACATTGTCCATGCAACCTCTATACTGTCGAAAACCTGACTGATTTTCAGGGATAATAGCGTTATCTTCTGCCCAGATGTTCAGCCTATTCAGAAGTATTTGGGTAAAAACCTTCGCTGAACAATTGAGGAACGCAATACCTCTATAATTAGTGGGGTCTTCCGTAGGACCTTTCTTATGTATCATAGGCATGGTTACTTTACTCCATCTATCTGGGGTGACTGAGGAGTCCAATATTTTGTTGAACAAGCATGTTAGATATAATACTCAGTTATGTGGAAGATGTTTTATGAACTCATACGATATTGAGTCGCAACCTGTAGATTTGTTATTTCGACAGGAGTTAATAACCATATAAATTTCAGCAGTGGTGATTGAAGAGTCAAGATAAGGGTTTCTAGCATCAAAGAAATCAGTATTTTCAACTATGCGTGGAGGATAAATATTGGTATAAAAAACTTCCCATAGTTGGGAACTGATTATCTTTGAAGGAGATTTGGGTCTGAATTTTTTTAGAGTAGTCCAAAATGTTTTAGGGTTATTACTAGTGTTCAGAACATCCAGGAGAGATTGATAATAAGTTTCTTTTTTATGTTTTAGCAATTTCTTATGTGAACGTTTGGTGTTGAGGAATTGTGTTGTACAATGAGGAGCGAAGTTTTCGTTTTTGAGTAATTTTAATTCATTTCTCAGTTTTAGTTTCGATATAACGCACTCTTGATCAAACCAAGCCATATTACTTTTGCGAGGAGAGTTATAGTTTAGAGTTTTTTTCGTGAGGTTCAGAGTATTGGCGGATTCGTATATAGCTGAGCAGAAGTTATTGTAAGAAGTTTCAATTTCGGGGATGTATTGAATTCTCAAGGAATTCTTCATGGTTATTTTATATTGTAGAGCAAGGGATTCATTCCATTTTAATGCGAGTGTATTAGATTCAGATTGAATTATTTTTTCACATCTGGTCTTTTCAAAATTTTCTGTAATTTCTAGGAAAACAGGGAAATGATCAGATATGGTGTTATCATTAAGGACTTTGAAATTTTTGATGAATTCTAGGGAGTAATTCGATATGAAAGCCAAATCAATAACACTATTTCCTGCACGAGAAAAATGAGTATATTGCGCAGGATAATCAAGAGAGGTCCTTCCATTCAACAGTGAAAAAGAATTTGCATGCATGAACTCAAGAATATTACGCCCCCGAGTGTTCAGTGTTTTATCCATACTAAGCCTATGTTCGAAGAGGTTGGTATTTTCAAGCAGCTCCTCTGGAATGTTACCGAGTTCTGCCACTCTGGCGTTGAAGTCTCCACCAATGATTATAGGGATATCGTGATACTGCTCGGTTACCTCATTCAGAGCTACTTGCAAACCATCAAGAATATAGATCATATCAAGTGAGGGTTTGAAGTATATGGAGCACAGAATAAAGGATGTATTTTGAAAACAAAAATGACAAAATATCCACCACGGGGTAGTATCAATGACAGTTACGTTGAAGATTTTTTTGTAATATAGGTACGCTAATACCGCCACTAGCTCTGCCAAAAGATTTTTTTTTGAGAGCTGGCGAACTAATCACTTCAAAAGAAGATAGAGATTTTGTGGGTTGTGTGAGCTCAAATGTCAACCAGGTCTCACTCACACACAATATCGAGAAGTTCTCTTCATGATCTATGGCGAATTCATCTAAGTTTGTTTGACCTTGACAATTCCAGAATATTATTCTCAGTGACTGCTATTGATTACTGTTATATGGATCACAAGTAGCTACACGTGGCTTAGGCACTTTCAGTCCTACAGTCCTTTTCGGTGAGTCGTCGTTTTCACGCGGTCTTTTGGAGGTGGCCTTATTATCCCTCGAGTTTGTTTCCACAGGAACGATTTTCGGTATCTTATCGACGTACTTGATTGTGATATCTTTCTCACCATTTTCTATTCTTTGGCGTAATTCATTTCTGAGGTCAGACAGGTATTTAGACTGAGCCGGTGTCAGATCTGATTTGATGACGATGTTGGGATATTGTGTACAAATTTTGGACTTGTTTCTCAATATGAAGATGGCATCCTCAGCGGAATTAAAGCGGATTTTCAATGGACGAGGTTTATCAGAGCGTGGCTTGCCAAGTCTGCTCGCCGAATTTATAGTAGCTGTATTATTTGGTGCTATTGACTCCAATATAGCTTGCGAGAGCGCCAAGTCATTGTTGGTAGAATTTTCATCAAGGCCCAGGAGTATGAGGTTTTTTTCCCGTTTAAGACGCTCAGAGATTTCCGATTGCATTTCTTGGATTGAAACTGCCGCATTAGGAGGAGTGTGCTGATTATCTAATACAGATAACTTAATCCGTAATTCTTGATGTTCAACTCGAAGCATTGATATATCATTGACACAATTAGTTATTGTTTTAGATTGGTCAGCAACTAGACGAGAAAGTTCTTCAATTTTGTTATTTGAAGTTATCATGGCTTGATTTAGAACAAGTAATTGGTCCATTATGGCTTTGAATTGGTCGGTGCATAGTTCACCTGAACGGGGCCTTGTTGCATCAGCGAGACATATATCGCACTTCCAAGTGTTTAGCTTATCGATATTATCATCATTAGCAGCAAAATTGTCTTAGTGGAGAGTGGGGTGAGATAACAACTTTCTTGATGTCTGGACTGGTGTGTCATAAATCGATGCTGCTGCTGCTGCTGTCGACGAAGATGATATTGGTGTAGAGTGATGTGTAGGATTCAATATCGTAACAGATTTGTCACTTTTTGATTCCAAATTCTTGGACTGACCATTTTGGTGGTGGTGGTTAATTGTAGCTGCGGAAATGGCGTTCAAAGGCTTAGTAATGGGTTTATAAAACTTTTCGAGTGCCACTTTATTCCCATAACTGTCGCTCCTGAGACTTTTGAACTTTTTTCGCACCGCATCAGTCGCCTCAATGAGTTGTCGTTTCAGGTTCATTACATCGTCTTTATTTGCTGAGGAATATATCATGGACATCGAATGTGTACCCACTATACTGCACCACGGTCGATGAATGAATGGATATTTTTTTGTTTGAGCATCAGGGATATATGAAACTGTCGAATCCCTTTCTGTATCTACCCTCCAGCATTTCTCTATTCTTTCCGATCACCAGGAATCCGTATTTATTGGTCCAACATTGCGAACACATCTCTTGATATTGCTTGAAATCCATATCGGGTGATACATGGTCGGAGAAAATGTGTCGCATGTTCATTTCGACTTGTTTGAACATGACTATGAAGGTACTATTGTCACGAATCAATTGCTTGGGCACTCTAGAATATGTCTGGGCCAGATAGAAACAGTCGTTATTTTAATGGCGGCCCATACTGAAGTATGATCTGATTACATCCTGTTTCTCGCACATTACATCATCGAAAATGAAGACGGAATCGGGCTCGGCATCTGACTACTTCACGTAGGTACTCATATTTGGGTTGGTATATCGATTTGGAATATAGGTAGATATTTGCAAAACGTAGGCCATTTGCATTCGTTAGTAATGATATCATAACATTTGTCTTTCCACAATTTGAAGGACCCACTATGAGACCGCGAATTGTTGATGGAAACAGCTTTCCATCAACAATTCGCGGCAAATCGGGCTCGGCATCTGATGGCTCCACTATATCCTCATTATTATCGAATGCGTAGAATCCTAATCCATTTATCGGTTCGACTACTTCACGTAGGTACTTATATTTCGGTTGGTATATCGATTTGGAATATAGGTAGATATTTGCAAAACGTAGGCCATTTGCATTCGTTAGTAATGATATCATAACATTTGTCCTTTCACAATTTGAAGGACCCACTATAAGACCGCGAATTGTTGATGGAAACAGCTTTCCATGACGATGATTTCGTACACCACCACCACCACCACCACCACTATCCAATCCATAGCCGATGACTTTCTCATCTAAATTTTCAATGTCGAACTTTTCTTTCTGCTGTACAATGCGCATCGTGTGACAGTTGGATTAGATATGAGTGAATTTCACCCGAACAATCGTCATCTTTACGATGGCCGTTGAGCGAGACACACGTAAAAAAATGACTAGTATCAAGAAAACCGGTAGTGGCATCGTCAACTCTGTAATGAATAAACTGCCATTTGAATTGCATATCCCTGGAGGGTATCAATATTGTGGGCCGGAAACAAAGTTGCAGAAAAGGTTGACTCGTGGAGATCGTGAAATCAATCGATTGGATGCAGCATGCAAACAACACGATATAGCCTACTCTGAGAATGCCGAAGATGTCGCCGCTAGACATATAGCAGACCAACATCTCGAACAATCTGCTTGGGACGTCTAAAGACAGTGGGGTAGGCGAGAGGGCTGCAGCTTGGTTAGTCACCAACATAATGAAAGGAAAGCGAAGTTTCGGAATGGGGTGTACTGGACAGTTCGCGGATGAACCAAAAGTGAAAACTAAATGTATCGAATGTCGCAAGAAAACCATGCAGCATGGGAAGAAGAAGAAGAAGACGATGAAAAATAAGATTGATTTTGGATCGGGCGTAGTTCACAAAGTTCGTGATACGCTTCGCTCTCATCGAACTGAAGGTGTGGGCAAACAGGAGAAAAAAATTATCGATAAAGCGGTGAAAATTGCCTATCAAGAAGCTCGCAAATATGTCGAAGCAGCTGGCGGAAAAAATAATATTCGCACTCCACGTATTATACCTATACCCAAGATTGACGGGATCCTACCATTGATACCGATATTTGCCGATCTATCAGCACTTGAAAGTTTGGCAGGTGCAGCAGCTGGAATATCGAAGGCCGTACAGTCGGCGAGGGCGAGCAGAGAACAGTTGGCTGAAGCGAATCGTCACAATCGCCATATGAGGGCTATCGCTATCGGAAAAACCGGCAAAGGATTGTATTTGAAACCTTACCAAAAAGGGTTGGGTATTTACCTGAGACCTCAGCAGAATTCAAAAAACTCTCAGATACCCTACCTCAAAGGCCACTTTCCAATATCGATCTGGTGCGGTGTGTCGAAAAGAGGAGTGTTCCGCATTTTCGAGGAATCTTTATGCGAGACAATTTACCGCTCTCTGGACCGCACCGCAACGAATCAGTGTATCAAAATAGTGGTACACATTGGTACACATTGGGTGGCGTACAAGAAACGCGGAGGTAGGGTTAATTACTTTGATAGTTTTGGCGATTTACCACCACCCAAAGAGTTGCTGCAATATCTAGCATGTAATTCGGGTGATCGGCCTGTTGAAATTCAGTATAACTACGACCGTCAGCAGCGATTCAACACAGTCTGGTGTGGGCATTTGCGCTTGAGATTTCTAACTACGGCAGATTCATAGTGAATTATTCATAAAAGAAGAATAGGAAGAAGAAGGAGAGAAGATGGCAGAAAATCAAGAATTTACACGTGAAAGCATCAAACGAATGGGTCATTCATTGATTGCATATTCGAGATTGCGCAGTTTGGTGAAGATGAGCAGAAATCAGCTTGCCGATATGCCGAAGGAAGTGATTATTGGTTGTGCACCCCTAGAGATAGCCCTAGTTTGGGATAAGTTGCCATAGCATTCACAAAACGACGAGGACATTGCTGAATATCGATTTTGCGAAGAACATGGTCCAGTTGAAGAGGCAGCAGCGGTAGCAGCCGATATCGACGTTAATGATGGACCATGCCCTCGGAAAATATTTTGCTGCTATTGCCGCGTAAATGATGTGAATGTTTTAACCAACAAAAATTTGGATATAAACACACCACCGGCAAAAAAACGTTTCATTCACCTTTGTTGCCTGAACCAGTAAAGTACTCGATTCGATCATGTCACGAACTTTCACATTATCCGGGGATCAAAGTGTTTTGAGTGCTGATTTTTACCCACCCATCGAACTCGATACAAAAAACACCTACGGTTTGGGATTGCACGGCTTCTACTCGTACAATTCTATACTCAATATAGATGAGACGAACAACCGTTTGGATTTTTGAGTTAGATAGGGAGCTGTTGCGAGCCCTCGAGTAGCCTATATACCACCCGGTGTCTATGAAATAGATGAAATTAATAAAGCTCTACAGAAAGCTATCACAAGAATAGAGCCGCTCGATGGGCGAATTATTGATGATGTATTTTTTTTTCCTACATGCCAATAATAATACTCTGAAATGTGAGATGAAATGTATGCATGATGTGGATTTCAGATACGGCAATTCTATAGCCAGTGTGCTGGGATTCGAGGGGAAAAATTACCCAGCCAACGTATTGCATGAATCCACACTACCTGTGAATATAATGAAAGTACGAATCATACGTGTTGATTGCAATATCACATCCGGAGCATACCTGAATGATGAGAAAGTGCACACTCTATTCGAATTCGATATCGACGTGGAGGCCGGCTACAAGATTTCCAAGGAACCTAGAAATATCATTTATATGACGATCAGCCCCGATGGTTGTCAGTCTATTGAAAACATCACGATAAGCATCTTGGATGATAAGGGACGTTTGGTCGATTTCCGTGGAGAGACAATCATCGTTAAGTTGGAGTTGAAGAAGCTCAACACTTGACACCCCATATAATTTTTTTTGTCTGTTTCGACGAGTGAGGAAGAAAATGAGCTTCTGTTTCAATCAGCGACGGCAACACCGAGCACACTTTGAAAAGGAGAGGATGATTCACTTTAAAAGGAAAAATGCACATGAAAATCGTGTCATTCGTCAAGAAGGTGTCAACCAGTTGAGAAGTAGGCTATCCAAAGCTGATCAAAAGTTCCTGAGATACATAGGATTGAGATTGCGTGACAGTAGATATTAGAAAGTGAAAATGGCCGCTACAACTACCAGTGGAAAATTGGATGTCTTTGAAGAGCCTGTCATCGATGAATCGCTAATCAGCCTTCATGAACATACCTATAAACCATATGAGTCACCCTATTTCAATAATTCGGATGAGATACGCATTCCGATCAATTTCCAAGATCTGATATTGGATATTTCCGACAGCTACATCTATATCGAAGGTACATTTACACCCATGGATACGACGAAGACTTGCTACCTATCAAATAATGCTCTGGCATTCCTATTCGATGAAATCCGCTAAGAAATGGGTGGTGAAGCCGTAGCTGTTATTCGAAAACCCGGTATAACAAGCACAATGAAAACGCTGATATCATATGGAAAACAAGGTAGCTCTCTCACACCACGATGACAAGCGATTTATAATTCCCAATACCACTAAAACATTACCATGGGGTCATGGTGATATTGAGTTTTATAAAATTGACCCTGAAGAAGAAATGAGGCGGCAGCAGAGATTAGATTTACTAATCAGATTATTGGAAGAAGAAATGCAATAATTATTCATGTCCGCATTGTTTTGAAATATCGCATAATTTGGCTGTGAAATCCATACAAAAAGCTTGTTGATATTGATTTCTAATTTATCTGTATTATAATTGAGAGTATTTTTTTATAAATTATTGTATAATTGTTTATATTTTGTAAATATATTTATTTTAATTAATGTTATGTTACCAGATATCATTGTAATAACTTGTAAATATTATTGAAATTATTCCTTGTGTCGAGCATCAGTGTTGCATATTTTGTACAAATACAATTGAATAATTGTGTTTATTAATGTATTGTGTATTGTCGAAATTATTTCAGCTAAAAATATGAATTGAATGCTTCTCAATTAGTTTTAAAGATTTGAATAATTGTGTTTATTTATGTATTTTATATTGTTGAAATTATCTCTTTTTAATGACAGTCTACTCCGACTTTTTGAATATGTAATGATTTTGAAGTTTAAACAATTACGTAGTGAAATATATAATATATATCAAGAACAACTATTTTCTGTGTTTCATTCATTTACTTCATGTATGAGCATTTATTTGGGATAGGTATATAGCAAGAACTCTAATGATAATATTGCTCAGTATGAATTGATCATTCGTCGGGTGATGATGACTAAAACCATCGATGAGTTTGGTCGCAGAAGAAATAAATCGAAATTTTCCCTACGTGGTCCACCAGGCGTAGGTTTCAAAGTGGACAAAGATGGCAATTTCGATTTACAAGGCAAAAGATTGACTAATGTTGGCGAACCAATTTCTGATAAGGATTGTGTGGAATTGGATTACCTCAAGAGGGAAATTGACGATGTAAAGAATGTTACATTATCAGCAGTACAGGCTGCAGTATCCTCAGTTATCAGAGATGCTAGAATAATCTTTAATAAACAGCAATCTGAGATGAGGTTTTTGATGAGCAAGAAGCAAGCCTTCCAAGATGAAGAAATCAAAGCGATAAGAAATAAATTGGACATATTGAGGAAAACAGTGGCTAGTGAAATGAATTGATTATATCACAAAGTATTACCCCTCCTAGCAGTTGCAATGACTACATCAAGAAATATATACGATATGTTTGATTTCAATGAAGAATTTTGTGTAGTTTTTCAATTCAATAAAACAATATTTTGAAATTGACCTTTTTGTTTTTTTTTTCAAAGTGTAAATGTAGAAAAATGAAACGCACATATCAATTGAAGTAATATATTCATTAGTTCTACCAAACAAGTATAATATGGCAACATCGCAAGTGGAGTAGATCGTGATTTGTGAGCTCCGGTGCTTTTTCAAATATTGAGTGGTGAATACCTAATGGAAATTTTTCAAATTTGGACCAAGTACGTATAACTCAAATCAAGAGAGCTACACTTTCCAAAATCCTGCAATATTCATTTGTGAAGAATTTGAATATTCATTTCATTCATAAACTGCCAGTGAATACAATGTCGAAGACCTCCGAGAAAAAATTACGGAGCAATTCCAACAGTCTATCAGATTCTTCAAACAGTATAAGGCAATCTCAAGAGACTCAATTTTCCGAGGAATTTCTTGAGAAGCTAATCGAAAGAGTCTGCAAAAATATCATTACATCAATAGAAAATAAAATTGATCGGAATTTCGAAGATCTGAATCAGAAAATCTTAGAAATGGGAGGAAATGTCAACAATATTGAGAGGAAATTACAAAACAATGAATTGGAAATGAAATCCTTAGGTGGGGTGATTGATCAACTTGGAAGGAAAAATTGTTTAAGAATAAATGGAATACCTGAACAAGACCACGAAAATATACTAGAAACCACTGTAGCATTCTTGTATGACAGCTTGAATGTTTCCTGCTCCCAATCCGACATCGATGACGTATTCAGAATTGGACCTATGAACAAGAAGACAGGATCTCGCACAATACTCATCAGATTTGTTTCAACCATTGTGAGAAACAAAGTTTTCCAGGCGAAGAAATTACTAAAGAATAAAGGTATTTCTATATTTGAAGATTTGTCAAAACCAAACTACGAGTTGTACCAGTTAGCTCAAAGAAAATACGGTAGGAAAAGCGTATGGACCATGGGAGGAAAGGTGTTTATACAGCAAAATGAAGAGAAGAGACTAGTCAACAACGTGACGGACCTGTAAACTACCGCGAAGGTACTACATTTTCGATTCGATGCTGTTTTTGTGATCGTACTTGATGTTTGGAAATGTTTTCTTTATTTTTCGTCAACAATAATCTCGTGATGAAATTGATAGGATTCGAATCAATATCAATTAATTTAGTGTTCATTAAATTTTTATCACATTATTGATTATGTACTATTATTTATGCATGTGAACTTTTGAAAGTGAATAATACATTTAAATTCCATTTAAATGGAGCTCATTAATATCACTTTCATCCGAATTGTTATTGTTTTAATTAGTTTTTATTGTTAGATATAAGGTCAGGTGTCTATTTAGTTTAACGTAATTTGGAGATACTGATTGAATGATACTTAATGTTTACTATCAAAACTGCAGGGGTCTTCGCACTAAATCAACAGAATTCAAAAATAACTTACTCATTGAATCATATGATATTGTTGTTTTAACGGAAACCTGGTTATCAGATGACTTTGGGGATGGTGAATTGTTTGATGACAATTATACAGTTTACAGAAAGGATAGCGACTTTCAGGTAACAAATAAGAAACGAGGTGGGGGCGTAGCAATAGCTGTCAAAAATAAGCTCAACTCATCTTTAATCAATATAGAAACCTAACTCGAAACTATATTCGTAAAATTAAATATTTTAGGCAATACATTGATAATTAACACTGTTTATATCCCCCCTCAATCTGAAACGACTGCTTACAGAATTTATGCTGATATGTTTGATGAGTTTGATTCTCATATCAATCCTGATACACAAATCTTACTTCTTGGTGACTACAACATTACAGGTATTAACGGAACTTCATTTCAATTCAATGATAGAAATAATGTAGTAGCCAATGTCACTTTATTAATGGAATCTTTCAATTTACATTCTTATAATAATATATTAAATGAAGATGGCAGAAAATTGGATTTGGTACTGAGTAATTTCAAAGTTGATATTGGGAAATGTATTGCACCACTTGTCAAAACAGATAAACACTATCATCCTGCACTCTTGATAGAATTTGAGTTATCCAAAAATAATAGATCTCAGGGTGATACAAAAAACCTCGAAAACAAATTTGATTACAAAAAAGCTGATTTCAAATTACTATACGAATTGCTGAGAGATCATGACTGGTCAAGGCTGAATTACTTTGAGAGTGTTGATGATGGTGTTGAATATTTTTATAAAGTCCTCTATGAAATTCTTGACATTTCAGTGCCAAGAATCACTAGAAGAATGCATCGTAAATCATATCCACCCTGGTTCACAGATGATATAAGGGGAGATCTGAGAGTGAAAGAATACTTCAGGAAAAAGAGAAACAGCTCGGAATTCTACTTGATAAATTACAAAAGGGTTAGGGCTGAATTGAAAGTAAAAATCAGAAGGGCGCACAAGGCATATATCAAAAACATACAGGATAATATAAAGCAGGACCCTAAATTATTTTGGAAATACGTCAATGATAAAAAACAAAAACAGGCACGTGAAACATGTTTTATTATAAATAATAGGGAAGTAACTGATGAAAGAACCATTGCCGAAGAATTCGCAGATTACTTCAGTTCAACATATGACAATAATTCTTCCTACGAGAGAACTGACATAAATAATATAACAGAAAATTTTTCAATGAATTACTATCAAGACATCCATTTCAATCAAATAACCATCGATGACGTAGAGAAGGCGTTTCATAAATTGAAACCCAAAAGATCATCGGGTCCTGATGATATTCCCTGTTATATCTTCAAAGCGTGCAAGGATTCTTTGATATACCCATTACTCATAATATATAAAAAATCTTTGAAAACAAATATTTTTCCAAATCAATTCAAGCGAACCAGAATAACGCCGATATTCAAAAAAGGAGATCAAAATCAAATCACAAATTATCGCCCTATTGCAGTGCTCAACTGTTTAGCAAAAATATTCGAATACGTAATACAAGATAAATTGTATGGCAGTCTGAAAAATATCATATCAACGAAACAACACGGTTTTTGCAAAAAAAAAATCGGTGGAAACAAATCTATTGACTTTCACTAACAAAATATCAGAATTATTGGATTCAAATTATCAGGTAGATTGTGTTTTCACAGATTTCGCTAAAGCTTTTGATAAAGTGAATCATGATATATTATTAGCCAAACTAAAATATTATGGACTGAGCACTAGTTTAATATCATTTTTTATTACATATTTGAAATGGAGACCTCAGTATGTCACATATAGAGGCGAGATATCTCATGAATATTTAGCAGGTTCGGGAGTTCCCCAAGGATCGAATTTGGGACCCCTACTCTTCAACATTTTTATTAATGATCTTCCCTTGGTAGTAGTGTCGGAATGTCTTCTTTATGCTGATGATTTCAAAATATTCAGCAAAGTAGCAAATATAAATGATCACTAGAAACTTCAGAATGACATCGATCAAATTTCCACTTGGTCTTCAAAAAATAAATTATCTTTTAATCTTTCGAAATGTGAAGTAATTTCCTTCAACAAGAGGAAGAAAAACACCCACAATTTTATATACACAATGCAAGGAACAGTACTCGAAAGAGTATCGGAAAAGTATGACCTAGGTATCCTTTTTCAAAATGACTTCAAATTCAATCAACATATATTTAATATAACCAGAGAGAGTACCAGATTATTAGGTTTTTTAAAACGCACTACATCTGAGTTCACCGATATGAACGTTATCAAACTTTTATTTTTCTCACTTATTCGCAGTCGATTGGAATATGCCTCTGTAGTATGGAATCCAACGCAACAAAATCTAAAACAAGGAATTGAAACAGTGCAAAATAAATTTATAAAATATCTATTCTACAAGGCACATGGCAAAAGCCCTGGTTTTTCCCCACTGAGGAGAGAATTCATTATTCACAAACCTGAATACAGAAGAAATGCGAACCATATTTTGATTCTATATAAACTGTTAAATGGACTGTTGGACGATTCATATCTTCTTGAGCAAATACATTTTCAGATACCACCTCCGGGATTGCGACCTCGTCACGTTACTCTTCGTATAAATAATGAGGGCCCAATTGGCAGAATGTGTAATAGATACAATACGCACTGTGCAGAACTTGCTTGTGGAAAATTCGACACCCCACTTATCAAAATAAAATCGCAACTGAAAAGAATGATTGAATCCTGGCTAGACAAGACTATAGTTGTCTTATTATTGTAAAGTCACCTCAACCATCACCCCCATTATCTGAATAACAACATTTATTCAAACCTAAGTGGTGCGAAGACCCCCCCCTTTTTACAAATATATATATATATATATATATATATATATATATTTACTTCCAGCGTACAAAGTGAGACACTCCAATGAGAAACCTACGGAAGCTGTGAGGACCATGTCAAAGTGAGGTCCGTATACGGACCTCACAACGTTTTCCTTTATAAAATTTACTTCCTTCTTATTTTTCAATGGGAGTTTCATTGCCTCGGAACGTGGAAGTATATGGAGTTCAGGTTATTTTTCTCCTTAAATTTCAATCACTGTTGATCGATTTATGGCTGAAAATAGGTGGACCTCACTTTGGTAGGAGCATGATAATTATGATATACTTTAGTTCGATGATTTGACACTTGGAACGCTGCTGCGCGTGTATATTATCTATACGTGTATATTTCAGTCCCTGTGCATTTATATGTTGAGTACAAAGTGAGGACTGGAAAAGTGGCAACACTGCAAAACATATTAAATCTTGCCATCCATAATTATACTGACCGAAATTGATTTGAAGGGGTTTTCGCGGTCAAGGACCATGTCGAAATTCAAAAATCGAGATGATGGCTCCTAGATGGCGGATCCAAGATGGCGGAAGAGTTTTGTAGTTACTGTCCCATTCGATTCAAAATTGGTCTGTAAGGGTTCTCGAGTACAAAGATCGAGACTTTTTTAACAAAATTAATGAAATCAAGATGGCGTCTCCATGATGGTGGCCCCAAGATGGCGATTGGGTTTGATGATTACTATCCGATTCGATTCAAAATTGGTATGTAGGGGTTCTCGCAGTCAGAGACTTTGAATAATTCAATGTTAAGATCAATAAAATCGAGATGGTGGCTCCAAAATGGCGGATCCAAGATGGTGGAAGAGTTATGTATTCACTGTCCGATTCAATTCAAAATTGGATCATGAGGGGTTTCGGATGCAGAGATCGGGAGTTGTTTGTCAAAATTCATGTAATAAAGATGGCGGTTTCAAAATGGCGGCTTCAACATTGCAGGCCAGTTTGGTGTTTACTGTCCGATTTGTTTCAGAATTGGATTGTAAACGTTTGAGGGTGCGGAAGATTGATATCCTCTGTCCAAATTCATGGAATAAAGATGGCGGCTTCAAGATGGTGGATGAATTTGGTGATTATTGTCAGATTTCATTCAAAACTGGTTTGTAGGATTTTTCGTGTGCGGAGATCATGAAACCTAGATGGCGGATTCGACCCAATCGTTTATCAAAATTGATGAAACCAAGATCGCGGCTCAATGATGGCGGCCCCAAGATGGCGAATGAGTTTCGTGATTTCTATCCGATTCGATTCAAAACTGGTATGTAGGGGTGTTCTAGGTCAGAGACTTTGATTGATCCAGTGTAAAAATCTATAAAATCAAGATGGTGGCTTCAAGATGGCGGATCCAAGATGGCGGAATAGTTTTCTAATTACTGTCCGATTCAATTCAAAATTGGTTTCTGAGGCTTTTCAGGTGCGGAGATCGAGAAATTTTAGTCAAAATTCATGGAATCGAATAGGCGTCTTCAAGATGGCGGCTCCAACATTGCGGACATATCTGATTCCCAGAATAACCAAGTTCATCGAACTGAACTATGTTTTCCTCACAAGTACATTTGCATAAAATATTGTTTTAAAATTATTTTTACGTTTATTTTATATTGTTCTTTTTAGCATCATACTTTGTTAAATTGAAACTTTCAATTTTGAATTGACTGCCAATAATAAAAAAACTCAATCTTGAAGCCGCCATTTCAATTTCTTGAATATAACCTATGCTTGAACATTATAAATCTACGACCTTGAAAACCGCTACATACCCAATCAGACCATAATTATATATTTCGTTTGTCAATTTGCACCCACCATCATAAATTCATGAACTTTGGATTAAATTGCATTCTCTCCGAACCCAAAAACTCCCACACACCAATTTCAAATGAAATTAAACCATGATCACATATTCATTGGAGCCGCCATGTCTCTTTTTTTTATAGTAATTTCCTGATGAATTGTCTTCGGAATTAAATTCACCTGCCGAATTTCAGATCAATCGGACGATTTGGAATGTGTTGAATTCGACTGTTTGAATAACTCAAATTATAATCACGTATCTACACGTTCCTAACAACTGAGTGAATAAATTGATGATAATTTTCAATAATTGAGAATATTACATACAGAATATTTCAAATTCACATTGCTATAAAAATTAGTTTTTAACGATTATTTCATTACACTATCTAGTTCACATTGTTATATAAACGTGATTTATGTAATGAGTTCCACAGATTTACCATTCGACAGAAAAAATAATTCTGATAGAAAGAGAATTTCGTCAGGTGTCAATCCTAACAATGGAAAGGTGGCCAGTCTGTCTGAAATTGCTGGTGATGTATTAACATACATGATTTCCTATGTGCATCAACATTGATAATATCTATGGAAGAGATAGACCTACTTTTCTGCGGTATTCTAGAAAGGTCAATCAATACCTACATGATTGCAGGATTACCAACTCTCAACTCAGCGAGTCCTAGCGAATGGGGAGCTGTACTTCGAATACGTGTGCGATACTTCATGATATGTTGAATTCGGGTTGTTGATCGTGTTGATGAATCGAAATATGAAAAAATTGATTAGCCATAAATTGGACAAAAAACATTTTTTGAAAGAGAAAAATAGTCTATCCAATTAAAAATATCAAACATAGTTTGAAATGAATGTCTGGTAGACTACGAGCAGAAAACAACTACTTTCCTGGTAAATGCATTCACAGCGTGAATCGTTGCATGGACTACGAACAGATATAATTCGATGTTCTGCGTGGTATTCACCAGGAAAGTAGTTGTTTTCTGCTCGTAGTCCACCAGACATCCATTTCAAACTATGTTCGATATTTTTAATTGGATAGACTATTTTTCTCTTTCAAAAAATTTTTTTTTGTTCAATTTATGGCTAATCCATTTTTTCATTTATTACGCTTAGTCAAGCTCTTAGCCACTTCCAAGTTCTGTAAAACTTGAGAGATTCGTTTCTGTTTATTTCTTCTGCCGCATGATGTCGCCACATTGGGACAGGCGACGCTTCGAGTGGAGATCTTACGGTCTCTACTCGAATAACTACCCTGCACTGATGAGGGCCAATAAGCCTGAAACCGGTCTGTAGGTTGTTAGGCGTGCCTGTCTCGATGTGAATTTGTCACGTCTTAGGAAGAAAGAAACATTTGCGATCTGCATTCACAGTGTGAATCGTTGCATGGACTACGAACAGATATAATTCAATGTTCTGCGTGGTATTTACCAGGAAAGTAGTTGTTTTCTGCTCGTAGTCTACCATACATTCTTTTCAAACTATGTTTGATATTTTTAATTGGATAGACTATTTTTCTCTTTGAAAAAAAAATCGAAATATTGTCGATGGAGTAAAAAAGTCAGCAGAATACTCGGCTAGGTGGTGAGATGATTCGTGAATTGAAGATAATTGAACTGAAAAGCAGTAACATACTCAAAATGATTCAGTCTCTCGTGTGTATGATTTTTTAGTCGAAGAAACGCTTGGAGACTGTATTTTTCATCATTGGTTTCATTTTCAGATAAATAAGAGAAATATTCTTGCCTCGATACTTCTTGTTGTTGGAATGTTTCTTCTCGGTCTACGAGTTCTTTTTTTCTGGAGGTTCATCCATGAGAAGTTTGTGACAATCTGAAATGTATTGTTTTGTAATTCTGATGTTCCAAAAGGATAATTGATAACTGATTTGATGATCAATTCCTAGTTTTTATGACTGATTCCATCGAATCTGATATCAAATATAACATTCATAAGTTCGTACAGTATCTTAATTTTTCGAGACTGGGCATTGAAGTTGAATTTGTGGAGAAATTGTCTGGAATATAATTCTGAAATTTTGTTGGTTCACTGAGTAAACTGAGTTCATCCATGAGTGTTCGGAGTATTGATTACAAAAATTGAAAGAAATCACAGGAAGTAAGTTAGTGAGAGCGTGCTGGAACATGTATATTTTGAGAAATTTCAAACACAGGTTTTATATCATTAAGTTATGTAAGAATATAGGTCGAGAGCACCCTCGGAAAATTCTAAACTTCCAATTTGAAATTTGAATCGAATCAGACCATATAATTAAAAATATCTCACCTCAAATACACCCACATACCAAATTCTAATGAAATCAGATCATAAACAAACTCGTCCATCTTGGAGCCGCCATCTTGAACTTCTGAATTTTGAACACAGATTCTCCAATTCACACCCCGAAAAACTCCACGAACCAATTTTGGATCGTATCAGATCATAAACACATTACTTGTTCGTCATCTTGGAGCCACCTTTTTTTTGATAGAAAATTATTTATATTCGACCATAATAACCCCCAACATACCAAACTTGAATAGGATCGGACTAAAAATACAAAATAGCCCGCCCATCACGGAGCCGCCATCTTGAATTATGCCAAAACATCAATGATATCCTACCTTGAAAAACCCCCACATACTGATTTTTAATCGAGCCGGATCATAATCACAAAATACGTTTGCCATCTTGAAGCCGCCATCTCGAATCAGTGAATAGAAAAAACATAATAATCTGCTACCTCAAAAATGTCCATATTCAAAATTTTGAAAAAATCGGATCGTTATCACAAAATGCGTTCGACATCTTGAAGTCACTCTTTTATCTTTTTCTCTATAAAGTTATTTCATGAATTTTCACAAAAAAATATGCAATTAAATATTGATGGATCATAATCGTAATTTTGGACCCCAAAAACCCCTGAATATCAATTTTGAAGCCGATTGGACCATAATCACAAAAGTCGTTCGTCATCTTAGAGCCGTCATCTTGAATTGTTGACTTTTTATATAGAATTCATGATTTACGACCTTAAACATTCCCATACCAAATTTGAATAGATTTGGATCATAATCACGAAATTCATACGCCATTTTCAAGCCGCCATCTTGTTTTCTTTTCAAATGATTCCTTAATGCATTGTATTCAGAGTTATGAACACCTGTCAAATTCAAATTCACTCAGACATCTAAAAGTTGGTAAAACTTCACCTCAAAGATTCATACAGGTGAAGTAAAAATAAAACATCAGGAAAATAATTTTGTTAAAGGGAAGTTCGGTATGTCTCGAATTTGACAAATGAGGGATGGTCAGTCTGAGCCCGTCTAGATTCCATTACATTAAAACATCAAACAGGTGAAGTTGAAATAAACCGTATGAATAATAGGGATGCAGATGATTGATTCCAAAATGGTCTAAGTCAATATGAAAGTGGAGTACCTATTGATGTTGCCTAATATACCATGCTTTGAAACAATGAGAAATAGTTTGATCGAAACGAATATGAAAGTTTCTCAGTATTTTCACTTTCACCAAGACAATTCGTGGTTTCATATTTTGGGATTTGAAGTTGCCTCATTATGGTTTTCTCTTTATTATTCATAGCATATATACATTTCTTCGTTTTACGATCCATCCTGAAAATAAATATTCAGTCACATAGTATTATTTCATGTATCAAGCTAACTGATCAACGTAACCTTTTTTAATTGAACAATAAACAGTATTCACGATAACTACTACCAAATTCAACTCACAGTACGATGTTGCGCAGACTGATAGTCATTCGAGCTTCAATTGCGACGCACGTGATGATTCGGAAAGAAGCAACTGACCATAGACCTGTGACCATCTGCGCATAATGCGTAGTGAAATAAGGCAACATTGTGCGGTCCTCACTTTATACGGTTCATATTAATATACATGGTAAAAAGACCTCACTTTGGTAGAAGCATATATAAAAATAAACGGACCCCACTTTGATATTGTGGCGGACGGTCCTCATATAGTTCAGATATACGCGAAAAAATCAACTCAGAAATGATCAACATTCTACGTGTATACTCGAGATTCTTATGTTGCCTTGCTTCGGAAGAGGACAGAAAAAGTGAAATCAAGTGCTTAGCTCAACTCCTTCTGGTGGTCCTCACAACGTGCATCCGACGGTGTGTCCTCAGTTTGATAGCTGGCCGTATATATATATATATATATATATATATTATATATATATATTTATATCCTATCTATCTGATTGATTGCCTAATTGCTATTCAAACTTTTCTATTCGACTCCAAGCTACGTTGAAATAATATTAATATTATTATTTGTCATTCATTCTAAAATATTATAATCATTACTTTGTAAGAAACACAGAATTAGGCCTTACTGGCCTGTATGTTTCTGAAATAAATAAATAAATAAATAAATAATAACAACTGTAACGTGAAAATTACCTTTCTCGAATTTTCAAGTTCCATTTTTATATTCATTGATAATGGAGGTAATTGAAACACTCGCTCTGTATGTGGATTCATTTATTCGGAATTGAAATGTGCATGACAACGTATAAGTTATAGTATCTCGGGATGAAGTCATCAACACAGGGAACACTACCTGAAAAGAAACTCAACATTAGTATTGAATATAGTGATAAATAAAAAGGAACTTACCTGTATCTGCATAGAACTTCTTCACAGGGATTGTGTTCAAAAACGAGTAGTCTGGTCGTTGGTTTTCGGTCGTTGAAACTGGTAATTTGGTAGGGAACTTGCTTCTAGCCTGTATTGTTGTTCATCATTAATCGGCTTGTTATTGTTTTACAATTTCATAAATTTTGACAAGTATAGATTAACGATAGTGCCAGGTTAGGTTTGTTCTTCCTTTTTCTATTTTCTTCGAAAGGTCTTGGTCGTCCGTAGCCCGCTGTCTTATACCAACCGGACATAGTCCTTGGGTTCCATGTCATTGCCCGGTGGTTAGTTGCTAATTATCCGCTGCCGATTATTCGAGGGGTGTCGTTAATGTAGCTACCGTTTTTAGGATGGACCAATCAGTTGGTAGGAAATGGGTCACGTGATGAATTTCTAGTGTCAACTTTTCATCTCCGGATGCGCAGGAGAAAAAGAGGTTTTTTTCGAATAGCTTTGATGAGGAATATTCCAGAAAAGGCGCAGGAAATATCCCTCCAAAACGCCGTTCGTCTTTTTAGCGTCATTTTCGTCTAATGGCTGATTTGTAACCAGCATGATGATGGAGTCGAGAAATTTTGCTCATTTTCACCGAAGTATCTATCTTGATAAAATGAATGAAACTAGTCAATATGACGAACATGTTTAATTTTATAATTTATAATGGTATCAATCGTGCAAAAAACGTTATAAACATGTCGAACGTTAAGGGTAACCGATCTCAGACAATAATTGGAGTCGTCGCTCCGCTCCTCCTCCAAACAATTGTCTTCGATCGGTATAAAACCCTTACCGTTCTCCATACTTAATATACTATTAAACGAAAGGAAACAAATATATGATGTGAGAGGTGTATTGGGGTAAGCATCTCTTAATTTTTTTGTGGAGAGTCTTGGTGTTTGGATTCCTAGTATTTCTTGGTGCTACAGACGCTGTTTTTACAGATCTGTGGGCCTCCTATTTTTTGGATTTGGATCCGGGTGAAAATCACCACGAGGCTAGGAGTTTCCTTTTTGCCACCTTAACGACGACCGCTTTCGATAATGGTACTTGTCCTTTGAACACCCGATTCGCTACTGATGTCTGGATTTCTTTGAATCTCGAGTGGATCAACGACGACCACCGGAGCCCTACCGAATCCCTAGAAAATCATCTACCAGGCTGCATGATCTTCGACTTGAAACATCTTAACAACAACGAGTTTCGAGAGGGGCCGCCGTGTTCCCACCGGAGCCCTAACCAGCACCGGTTTGTTTTCTGCGAAGCTATGCAGTGGATTGATGAGGTCTGCCCTTGTTGCTGGAGGGTGGAGTAAGAAAGTCTCAAGTCCCCAGACCAATTTTCTTTGGGTATCGTTACAATTTCGGTTTCTTTATATTGTCCTATTGTGGAATTAATATTTCAGGTTCTATTGTGTTTTAGTGAAATTGATATTTTTTTTTACCTATAGCTGAAAAAGTGATATTGAGCTCATTTACCTCAACTTCAGATATAATCCTTGGTACTTTTTATTTGATTACTTATTTATTTACCATGTTCACCCAGTATAGTACTATATCGGGGATGTAGGTGAAAAGGTACTATTTTTTTAATGTTATGAATATTACTTTATGAACTCTGAATATAGAATCATCATGCTAATGTCTAGATATTTGAGAGTTGCTTATCAGAAAGAACACATAGACTACTAAATGAGCATTACCACAAGTCATCAAGTATTTAGCCAATTAAATCTGTTGAGTTCACACAGTGTTTCACTTGAAATTTCTCTTTCAGGAAATAGTTGTCATATATTGCACTTTTCTTAGTTTGTTCTATATTAAACTGAGTGGCGCCCTTATGACACTCAACAATCAAATACAGAGAATTCACCACCATTGCTTGCCTGACGAAAAGCTGCCGTGCCTTGTGAGCCATTTTTTGTAAAGTCTAAAATACTAAAAAATTGTTTAAAATAGGCCACAAGAAATTGGCGCCCAACGTGGGGCCCGAAATTTTGTTGAGTGAAATAAAATACATTTTTGCACTAGTGACACTTTGTGAACTCAAACATTTCATGATTTTTTTTCCACTGATAGGACCATAATAATTCCACTGAATAATTGATAGGGACTACAAATTACATCAATTAAATTTAGAGGATACTTTCTTACTCAAAGATAGGGATTACAGGGTGAAGATTTTAGTTTTTCATTTTTCACTTTGAACCTGAACAAGGTTGAAAGTTGAGATATTTGGTTGAATTTTGTGGTTGCACAATAATTTGAGTGACCAATTTATTTAGTTTTTTGTCCTTTGATTGGGAGTACAATTGGGACTTATATATATTTGATTTAATATACCAAAAGCTTTTCTGGTACAGGAAAAGAAACAGCATTTGTTTATTTTTTCTGACATTTTCATGTACAGGGTGGACTCCTTGTTATTTAATTTTGAATTACATATCTGATATTTTGTCGGGTGCATTTTGGTTTCGGTGTGAGTATGCATACAGGGTGAGTGTATCTCCAATTGTGAATTTTCAATTATACAGGGTGGCACGAATAATAAAATTGTACTGAAATACTTGAGAGTTGGTCAAGCCAATTTCAATTTTTTTCGCATTCAATTGAATTTAATAAATATTGAAATTTAAATTTTTTCAAAATGGATTCATTCAAGGCCAAGCACTTGTTAATAAATGAATTAAATTATGAACTGAGAATTCGAGGAATCGTAACTGATCGCGACATGAATGATAAAAGGAAAATTCTTGCTAAAGCAATGTCTAAGCGCAACCCCACTCCTGTTGTTTTAACTGATCCCAACTATTCCTTTCAAACTGAGACCGTGGAAATTCAGTCATCACTGGATAGCATTAGGACACTAATTACTGATTTTGAAGGCTCAACTAGCGACTCAATATATCAGAGAGTTCGTTCTCGCTTAAATCATATCAGTGCTCGTATCCAACGCATGGATGTTGCTACTGGCATTCGAGAGGAAGTAACTTTCAAACAAGAATCCTATGCTACTTGTATTTTACTGGAATCCGAACTGGAGGAGAAAGTTGTAGTTGATGGGGCACCTCCTGTATCACAGGTAGATTTATCTCAATCCTTTATGAACCCTATTGGTATGGCTCAAGTTTCAACTCCATCACTCAAGCCAGTTTCACTTTATAAATGGGATGTCAAGTTTGATGGGACTAAAAAAACTTGTGTGTGTGTGTTGAAGCATTTTTAGAGAGGGTCCATGAACTAGCAGAGGCTAGACATGTAAGTAAAGACCAATTGTTTGAATCAGCTGTCGACCTTTTTTCAGGGAAAGCATTGTTATGGCTTAGACATGTCAAAGATTCAGGTAGTGCTAGAGATTGGGATACATTAACCAGTAAATTAGAGCAAGATTTTCTTAACAAAGTCTATGACGAAGAACTGTGGGATTCAATAAAACATAGGAAGCAAAATGAGGATGAATCCATAGTAATTTTTGTTGCTGTGATGGAACAGCTTTTTAATCGCCTCAGTTCTCCACCCGCAGTAGTGACGAGAATAAAATGGGTCAAAAAGAATTCAAAACCTGAATATGTAGATCGGCTAGCACTGAATAGTTACGATACGGTTGATGATTTAATAAAGGATCTTAAGATTTTAGAGGAAGTTCTAAGAGAAAACAAGGATAAGTCTTTTTATAAAAAATCTCACATCAGTTCAATTGATTATGAATTGGCTATGAGTGATGGTGCTGGAACTTGTAGTGGTACCAGTAGTACTAATAGTACTAATCAATACACAAATCATAGACCAAGGAATTTTAGAAATTCTAACCGATCAAGAGTCCAATCAAATGATTCTCGTTCAGTGAATACAGTTTCTCGTTCAGAAAATCAAGGAAATAGATTTGAACCAAGAACCTCGAATAATGTTAACAGAAGTAATGATGCTAGAAATCAAGTGATATGTTGGAATTGCGGACTAGCGAACCACACCTTCAACAATTGTACTTTAAAACGCAAGGTATTTTGTCATGGTTGCGGTGAGCTCGGAAAAATTAAGAGTGAATGTGAAAAATGTTCGGGAAACGTGTCAGGGAGGTAGAATATTTTTCTTTAGGCCGACATTCACCTCCATTAGAACCGGCCAAATTTCGGAAACCATATCCTTCTCCAGAACAAGCTGAGGGGATTAAATTTTTAAAGAAGTTTTTGTCTGAATTAAATTTTGAAAGATCTACGGCCCCAGTTTTTGTTGAAAAAGAACGGGATAATAGGCCATTTATTTCAGTAAATCTATTTGACCACGAGATTACTGCTCTTTTAGATTCTGGTGCTAATAATTCCATAGTAGGCAGTGAAGGAATACACCTGATTGAGTCATGTGGACTAAAAATATGTAAGTCAATTAATTTTGTGTGCACCGCTGATGGTGTCAGACAAAAGGTGGTGGGTTCAGTAGATCTGCCCATTTGTATTAATAAAACTTGTAAAATTATTCAGTTCCTCATCGTAATTTCTTTGAACTATAGTTTCATCTTGGGAAGTGACTTTTGTAAAAAGTTCAAATTGGAGATCAATTTTAAGGAAAATAACTGGGAGATTAGTTCAGAATTTATCAGTAATGTCAGTTGTTTATCTGCACTGGAGGTAACTGAAACGTCAGAATCGTTCATATTTTCTTTGAGTAGTCTATCTGAAGATGAGACAACTGCTGCTGATAGCATTATTTCGGTATTTCGTGATCTTGGTAAAGATAAGGCTTTGGGTCGAACAGACAAGATGATCTATCATATAGATACAGGGGATGCCCCAGCAATTAAACAGCGTCAGTACGTTATGTCTCCTTATATGCAAGGACATTTAAATAAAGAGTTGGACAAAATGTTATCCTTGGGTGTAGTTAAGCCTGCAAGGAGTGATTGGTCGTCACCGGTGCTCCTAGTTAAGAAGTCAGACGGAAATTTTAGATTTTGCTTTGATGGGAGAAAGTTAAACTCCGTAACCAAAAAAGATAGTTATCCGCTACCGGTAGTAGATCGAATTTTATCTATGTTGGGTCATTCTAGATACATGTCCTCGGTGGATTTACGTAGCGCATTTTGGCAAATTCCTCTTGATGAGAGTTCAAAGGAAAAAACGGCTTTTTCAATTCCTTCCCGTGGTTTATTCCAATTCGAGGTGATGCCTTTTGGCTTGGCAAATGCCGCGCAATTTCAGCAGCGTTTAATGGACGCCATTTTTGGACCAGAGCTAGAGCCCAATATTTTTGTTTACATAGATGACTTAATTATAGTGAGTTCAACTTTTGAAGAACATATAAAACTACTGAGCGAAGTAGCGAAGCGTCTTAGCGATGCCAAGCTAACTGTTAATTTTGAGAAATGTGAGTTTTTTCGTGAATCACTAAAATATTTAGGATTTATTATCGATAAGTTTGGCTTGAGAACTGACCCTAACAAAGTGAAGGCGATGGTTGAATTTCCACAGCCTCGAAATACCACCGAAATCAAACGTTTCACCGGAATGTGCAGTTGGTATCGACGTTTTATACCCCACTTTTCTACTCTTATGACACCAATTAACGATTTACTTAAAAGCAAGAAGAAAGGTCAAAAGGTCACTTGGACAAGTAAAGCTGATCAGGCATTCCAAGATATTAAACAAGCGCTGGTTGCTTCACCAATTTTATCGAGTCCAAATTTTTCTATTCCCTTTACTATACAGTGCGATGCCTCTGATTCAGGACTAGGTTGCGTTTTAACTCAGCTACAAGATAATCAAGAGAGAGTGATAGCATTTGCTTCACGTAGTTTGTCAAAAAATGAACGTAATAACACAGTAACTGAAAAGGAGTGTTTAGCATGTATATTTGCCTGTGAAAAATTTAGGGGTTATATTGAGGGGGTGCATTTTACTTTAGTCACAGACCACGCTTCGTTAGAATGGATGTTCAAAATCAAGGAACCGATCGGGAGAATAGCTAGATGGAGTGTCAGATTAAGTCAGTTCGATTTTACAATAGAGCATAAATCAGGACGTTTAAACATAGTACCTGATGCATTGTCTCGGAGCCCAGTAGAGCCAGTGGAAGATTATAATGACCAATGTTGTGTGATAGCAGAAAGTGATGACTGAATAAGTTGAAAATTAGTTTGGACAAATTAGATTCTTTTTATGAAACTTTGAGGAGCAAAATTTTGAAGAACCCTGGAAATTATCCCCAGTGGTTAGTGAAGAATAACTTTGTATATAAATTAGTACCATCAAAATGTCCTGTCAACAGTAATATATCAGATTGGAAACTATTGGTACCAAAATGTCAAAGAATTCAAATTATTAAATCATGTCATGATGTCCCCACTGCTTCACACATGGGTTATTACAAAACTGTCTCCAGAATAGGCTTAACCTATTATTGGCCAAAGATGAGAAATGACATTTTTCGATATATAAAGGCTTGTAAAGTTTGTTCGGCTCAAAAATCTCCAAATTACGCTAAGTTTGGTTTAATGGGAACAGAGAAAAAGGTTCGGTTTCCTTGGCAAGTGATAGCACTTGATCTCATGGGTCCTCTACTACGAACTTCCAGTGGATACCAATATATTCTTGTCGTAAGTGATTGGTTGACCAAGTATCCTGTTTTTTGTCCACTTCGTAAAGCTACTTCAGCTAGTATAATTGAATTTTTGGAGAACGATATTTTTCTCGTCTATGGTGTTCCACAGCATATAATTTGCGATAATGGTAGGCAGCTAATAAGTAAATCCATTAAAGATCTGGTTAAAAATTATGAGTCAAATATTATGTAACTTAAATAACCTTTTGAGCAAAGTTACTTTTTAAAAATTATTTATTTGATGTCATGTGAACAATACTAATTCTGAATCTAGACTGGATATAAATTATACAATATCGGAATAAAGTGTGTATCGTAACCCTAAGCGGCTTCCTGGAAAATAGCGATGACACTGCAGACTCAGGAGTTCAATGTCGGTGTCATCGGTCGTTAACACATTACTATGCAGTTCATCTCGTAATATAACTCCTCCCCCATTAGAATGAAGCTTCCTCTGGAAGGTTCACTTTTCTTTCACGTGGAATGACCTCTGGAACATGATCTGCTGTTTCTTCAAGTTGATTCGTATTTTTCTTCGAACGTAGCCAAAAGAGAATCGTGCCTATCACAGGAATACTGATGTACAGGATGATTGTCCAGATGCTTGGTTCGTGATAATTGAAGTCTTGAATTTTCATTGGAATAATTCTGTTTGTTGGAATCTCTGCAATTTTGAGCGTCTTCAGGTTGATCTTGAAATCCGTGAAATTTTCATTTTCCAAGTTGAATATCAGTTTGCTCGCTAACAATGGCGTCCCATAAGTTTTATCTTGGAAAACCATTTCTTGTCCGTGGAACAACAGCTTGCATTTTGAATTCTTCAACAGGTACACTCCTGCTAAGTTTTTGGTTTTTATTTCCTTTTCGCACTGAAATTTCAATTTCTCTTCTTGTGGAAATACTCCTAAATATTCGTCGATTTCTGGTATTCTCTCTATTTGACTTTGTGAGATTTCCAATCGGCTATATTGACAGTTACTAGAGTTTTCTTCGAGAATGATCTGTTCTTCACAGGTTGTCTTTGAATTCCTCAGCAAATAGTTCGGACAGTGGAATGTTTTACCTTGGGTACATCTGTCATTTAGGGCTTTCAATTCATTATCTTTCGATTTCAGTAAATAATTTGAATTTGGAATGATCGTAAGGAATTCTGATTCATGTTTTGTGGGTATAGGAAGTAAATAGTAGAGATCAAATGTTGTCTCAAAATCGATGGGAATTGATAGGAAATAATAAATTTTATCTTTTTCTACTTTACATTTCACATCTATGATTGATTCGAAATCTATAATGTTTTCGTAAGATAATTCGAACGGGAGTTGATTTTTATAGTATGATGAGATTTTTTCAAGTTCGAGAAACAAATCTTTCGGTTTCATAATACTAGGATGCATAGTTCTGAGTTTGCAAAAAGTTAATGAGTTCTCGATGTCTTGCAAAATGTTGAGAATACCATTTAGAAGAATAATAATCTGATTTAAAATATCCTTAGCGTATAGAATATGTTGATGTTGTATCTCTTCCTTCATAATTGTTTTCAATTGTAAAATCCTTGATTTTAGTTCAAGTTCGTTGTGTTGAATGTCTCGAACTGTATCATTGAATTTTTGGACAATTTGTGCATTCAAACTGTATTGATTCTTTATTTGTTCCTGAAGATTTATTTGATTCGATTTCAAGTGATCTAAAATATTATTTATTCTTTCGCCATCTTCAGCGTCGAGGTTTCCAGTTAAACCTTTCAGAATTGATCCTAAACCATTAATTAGTCCTCTTTTATTTCTAGGCTTTGAAGTATGAATTTGAATATTTTCGAATTTCTCTTTAATACTGGCTCGTGTATATTCTACAATGGTGGCATAATTTTCTACAGATCTGGCATAGATTGTGTTATTCTTGAGATTCTCGTAGACGTTGTCATACTGAGTGTTCAGATTGTTGTATTCATCGAGAAGCGGCTTGATGTCGTAAAAGTGGGTGAAAGTATGTTCCGTTCTTTGAAGTTTCGCGGGACCTAGCTTGATTGGAAGGATTCCTAAATTTTGAGTGATGTTTTCTATTTCTGTTGCGTGTCCGAAGTACAAGTAGAAGGATCTGAAATATTTTTCAATTTAATTTTTTGTCTAGGTCTTTTAATATTTGAAAGATGAATTTTATCTACAGTGTTTTTGTGTGTTGGGTCAATTTTTGCAGTTTTGAGTTCTTGATTAACACTTTTGATATTTTCACGTTTGAATTTATTCAAGGTCTTTCTTTGCTTTTGCTTATTTTGGACATAAACTACTTCTGGAATTTCGGGAATCGGTTCTTTATCTTTGTTAGCTTTTTGAATCACATTCTCTTTGCTTTTTTGTAAATCATTATTCAATTTTTCATACAACAATTTCATTTTATCTTTATGACTGGAAATATAATTATTTACTAGTTGTTTTTCTATATCAATGTTAAATGGACAATCCGTTTCTAAATGACCAGTAATAATTTCGTAAGGTTTCATATTTGTTGCAGAATGAACAGTGTTGTTGTATGCTAATAAGGCATAATTCACTTTTGATTCAATTGAATCATCTTTATATTCTTGCTGATTATTGAGAAGTCGAATATGCTCCACGAGGGTCGAGTGGAATCTTTCAATGAGTCCATTAGATTCAGGGTGTTGGGAACTTATGAAATGAATTTTGACCTTATGAATTTCGAGTAATTCTTTCACTAGTGAGTTCTTAAATTCTAATCCATTATCAGAAACTATTTGATCTGGTATTCTATGATGTGTGAAATATTTTATTAATTTATTCACGACTTCTAAACCTTGGGCTGAATCCAATTTATATGCTTGAGCATATTTTGAGAAGGAATCAATGATAGTCAAAAACTTTGCATTTTCCAAAGTTATGCTATCAATGTGCAATATTTCGAAGGGTTTTACAGGTGTAGGTGTGATATTGAATTCGAGTTTTAATGGTTTCCTCTCGTACTTCGTAATTAAACAAGTTTCGCATTCGTTAACGTAATTTTGTATTAATCTTCTTTGATTAGGCCAATAGTAAGATGATTTTATTCGTTTTTCTGTTTCATCCAAGCCTCTATGGTTGGTTTTACCTTCGTGATATTTCTGAATTATTTCCTTTATTTCATCTTCGGTAGTAACATCAATTAATTTTTTAGTACATCTGACAAGATTGATTTCAGAATGTTTGAAGAATTTTTGTAAAACGTTCGAAAACTTTTCATAGATTGGATCTTCGAAATAAATGTGGTATTTTACTTTAGGTACAATAAATTCTCTAATGAAAGTTATAATATCTTGTTCGTAATCGTTTCGTGATATCTGAATCAGGATTCTTTGTTTTGTTTTATATAGCATAATGACACTTGGTGTTGCTGGTTCATAATTCACTTCGGATATGATTATTTGATTTTTTCCAAAATTGACTGGACAATCGGTTATTGGGATTCCGACGATTGGGTTTTCAGAATTAGAATGAATAGTTTGGTCACTATCTTCTTCTGCGTTATTTTCTTGATCTAAGTCGTTAGCTTCAACAAACATCGACTGATCATCTATTTCGATATCGGTTTTATTTTTCTCTAGATCTTGATTGAATTTTGTGATGTATTCAAAGATATTACTCGGATCTTTATTGGTTGTCTCGTTCATATTGATTTCTATCCGTGATAGAGCATCTGCGTTTTTATTTTGAATTCCTTTTTTATATTCAACTTCGTAGTCGAATTCCTCTAACTTGAGACGCCATCTAAGTAATTTAGAATTTGGTTCTTTCAGTGAAAACAGCCAGAGCAATGGTTTATGGTCACAAACAACTTTAAATTTTCTTCCAAATAAGTATGGTCTGAAGTACTTAACAGCCCATACTATTGCCAAAAGCTCTTTTTCAATAACGGAATAGTTTTGTTCCGACTCATTCAATGTCCTGCTCGCATATGCAATTGGTAGGTCAGATCCAACTTTACCTTGAGACAAAACTGCTCCTATTGCGACATTACTTGCGTCTGTTGTAAGAACAAAATCTTTCGTGAAGTCTGGGTACTGGAGAATCGGTTCATTAATAAGCAAGTTCTTACACATCTCAAAACACTTAAGGTATTCTGGATTTTTTATATCGATTTGCGCTTCTTTTTTCAGACATTTCGTCAATGGTTTCGTAATTTTGGCAAAATCTTTAATAAATTTCCTATAGTAACCTAACAGTCCTAAAAAGCCTTTGATTTGTTTAGTGTTTTTCGGTAATGGGTAATTTAGAATAGCTCTAATTTTGTCTGGATTCGGGCGAACACCTTCAGGCGTTACAACATGGCCCAGATAAGCCACTTCTTTCCTGAGAAATTCTGACTTGTCTAATTGGATTTTGAAATTAGAATTACGCAATCTCTCGAATACTTCTCGCAAACGACTAATATGTTCTTGAAGACTTGTGCTGAAAATAATGATATCATCGAGGTAAACAAGGCATTTCTCATTTTGTATCCCTCGGAGGATATTATCCATAACCCTCTGAAACGTGGCAGGGGCATTCTTTAAGCCAAACGGCATTCGAAGGAATTCGTAATGACCGTTGCCAGTATTGAAGGCGGTTTTTTGGATATCACTTTCGTCCATTTCGATTTGGTGGAACCCGGAGGCCAAATCGAGCGTTGAGAAATATTGACATCTGCCAAGTTTGTCTAGTAATTCTGTGATATTCGGCAGGGGGTATCGATCGCCAATAGTTTTATCGTTAAGTTTCCGATAATCTACCACGATACGCCATTTTTTCTTGCCGGAAGCATCTAACTTCTTAGGGACTACCCAGATTGGTGATGACCATGGCGAGTGAGATGGCCTGATTATATTTTGATTTAACATGTTTTGAATTTGGGTACTAACTTCTTGTTTGTGTATTTCAGGGTACCTATAAGTTTTAGTATAAACTGGTATCTCATCAGAAGTTTTAATGACATGTTTAACTTTACTAGTGAATGATAGTTGGTTTCCTTCAATATGAAAAATATCAGAATATTCTTTGATCAATTTAGTTATTTCGTGTTGTTCTTCCGAATTCATGTGTTCGGTTCTGATTTTGGAAATATCAAATTGAAATTTTTCAAAGTTTACATTATTCAAATTTGGACTAGAAATTGTTTCATATTCATCAAAGATTTCGGCATCCATTGATTCTGTCATGTCTACAAACAATTGAGAATTTGATGGATTCAATATTGTGCAAATAGCTTGATGATTTTTTACATAAGTCAAGTTTTCTGGTATTTCTAACTGTGAAATTTTTGTATACGGAATAATTACTTGTCCTTCATTGACATTTCTAATATTGACTTTGATTACTTGTTCAGATCTTGGTGGTACTACTATAAAATTTGTACAGGGAGATATTTTATGGAAATTCAACTTTATTTGTGAACTTGGAGTAATCAACACATTTTTATTCAGATCTATTATAGCATTCAATAATTTCAAATTGTCGAGTCCTAAGAGACAATCAAAGTGATCATGGAATTTAAATAAGTAAAATTTCAGAGGTAATTTTAATTTATTGAGTATTTTGGAACAGGGTATCAATGTACTATATTTTTCAGTTGATGTGCCATGTGCAGTTGTAATTTGGAAGGGGTCATTTTTAATTGATGATTTAAAATGGATTTTGGCAATATCAGGTCTGATAAATGATTTCGTACTGCCAGTGTCTATCAAAAATTTCAAATTATTTTCTGGAAAAACAATGTATGGAAGTTCGCTTGTATTATAAGTTAGATTCATCAGTTCAAACTTATTTCGTTCTCTATTCCCGAGGCTTCTTGTTCTAAAAAATATTCATCAGGAATTTGTTCTAAGTCTTCTGGGTATTCAACTATACGTTGATCAGGTGGTTGATCGAGTGGTTGATCGTCTATATTGAATAATTCTTCAGCAATATAGTTAGGTCTATTTTGTCTAAAATTCGGATTTTGATTCAACCGATAGTTTTGATTTGAATTATTCGGTTGATTGGTTCTCCAAGTATTTCTGGTTGAAATACTCATTGGTGTAGGTTTCGGTAGATTTTGCATTTGATTGGGTCCAAATACGTTT
This sequence comes from Chrysomela aeneicollis, assembly GCA_029955515.1. Taxonomy (NCBI): domain Eukaryota; kingdom Metazoa; phylum Arthropoda; class Insecta; order Coleoptera; family Chrysomelidae; genus Chrysomela; species Chrysomela aeneicollis. The sequence continues at coordinate 3,477,038 of JARUHQ010000030.1, read as the reverse complement.
CTATTTTGATTTTGGAATGAGTTTGGTTGTTGGTTTTGTTGGAATGAATTATTTGTTCTATTAGGTGTTCGAGAATTTTGACTGAAATTAGTGATTTGTAGTGGTGGAATAATGCGTGGTCTATTCTGAGAGTTTTGGAATGATGGTTTCGATTGAAATTGATTTCTTGATGGTTTCTGTGAACCCGCGTCTAACTGAAAATCATTTGTTAGCATATTCAGAGCATCATTCAAGTCTTTCGGATTTTTCGTACGCATTAAAGAGCCAATTGGATCTTTCAATCCTCTTAACAAAACTCTAAGTCCTAAACTACGAACATATTTGCCTAAAATAGTAGCTTCTTCTATGGTTGCACCAGTGGTTAACTGCGCGATTTGTAAATTCAGAATATGTTGGATTCTATTGTAGAATTCAAACGGCGATTCATTTACTTGTTTCAGTTCAGTCATTTCAATGTTTAAGGTGAAAATATCTCGTTTATCTGCGTATGTGTTTAGTAAAGCATTTTTCAAATCTGCCCAATTTCTTATGATACAGGACGATATTTTCAAAGCGGCATCGCCTTTCACTTTGGCTAGGATACTTGACATCAGATATTCATTCTGAAAATCTTGTGCATCTTCAACATTATAAAACCTAGTAACTAGTTTCTCGCAGACTTCTATGAATCTCGGTAATAATTCCATTTCACCGTGGAAATTAAAAAGTTACTTTTTAAAAATTATTTATTTGATGTCATGTGAACAATACTAATTCTGAATCTAGACTGGATATAAATTATACAATATCGGAATAAAGTGTGTATCGTAACCCTAAGCGGCTTCCTGGAAAATAGCGATGACACTGCAGACTCAGGAGTTCAATGTCGGTGTCATCGGTCGTTAACACATTACTATGCAGTTCATCTCGTAATATAACTTGTATACAGCTTACTATCATCCTCAGGCAAATTACGTGAAGAGAACAAATATAACGATTTGTACTGCGGTTCGAAGTTACATAAACAACAATCATAAACTTTGGGATAAAGAATTATCAAAAATCGGTTATGCAATAAGAACTAGTGTTCATGAAGTTACGGGGTATAGCCCAGCTTTTTTAAATTTTGGTAGAGAAGTACCAGGTAGTGGTCAATATTACGGTAAAGAAAAAGTTGATATTGATTTAGTTAACCGCGATTACTGGATTCAAAATTTGGGTAAAATGTCAGACATATATAAAGATGTTCAGAAAAAAATTCATGCTGCGCATCAGAAAAATGCTAGGTATTATAATTTACGTAGACGTGATAAAGAATTTTTTGTTGGAGACAAAGTTTGGAAGAAAAATTATGTTCTGTCCAATGCTGGCAACCATTTTGCTCAGAAGCTAGCTCCACGTTATGTACTTTGCACAGTGGCAAAGAAAAAATCAAAATTAGTGTACGTTTTGAGAAACGAAAACGGCACTGATGCCGTAGTTTGGCACATTCAAGACTTGAAGCCCTATAATGGGTCTATGTCCGATCTCTCTATGGTAGAAGATTCGGGATCTGAAGCATCAGTCAATTAATTTGTACAAATTTCATATGATATATAGCTTAAAGCAGATCTGAAGTGAATTGAATTGTGAATAGTAGTCACTAGGAGTAGTCAAGTAGGGTAGGAAACGTTAAGCATTAGGAGTAAGGTAGTTTAAGGCGCGCCTAGTATAAGGATAAAATTATTGAAAACCGAACTTAACGAATTCAATGAGTAAAACTTCAATTCTTCTATAAGGTAGCAGTGCTCGGACGAAAAATTTTGTAAACGCAAAATTTTTCTTTTATTCAGTAGGGGGGTGTGTGTAACGTGAAAATTACCTTTCTCGAATTTTCAAGTTCCATTTTTATATTCATTGATAATGGAGGTAATTGAAACACTCGCTCTGTATGTGGATTCATTTATTCGGAATTGAAATGTGCATGACAACGTATCAGTTATAGTATCTCGGGATGAAGTCATCAACACAGAGAACACTACCTGAAAAGAAACTCAACATTAGTATTGAATATAGTGATAAATAAAAAGGAACTTACCTGTATATCTGCATAGAACTTCTTCACAGTAGGGATTGTGTTCGAAAACGAGTAGTCTGGTCGTTGGTTTTCGGTCGTTGAAACTGGTAATTTGGTAGGGAACTTGCTTCTAGCCTGTATTGTTGTTCATCATTAATCGGCTTGTTATTGTTTTACAATTTCATAAATTTTGACAAGTATAGATTCACGATAGTGCCAGGTTAGGTTTGTTCTTCCTTTTTCTATTTTCTTCGGAAGGTCTTGGAGATGTTCAGATGTAGTGGCCATCCGTAGCCCGCTGTCTTATACCAACCGGACATAGTCCTTGGGTTCCATGTCATTGCCTGGTGGTTAGTTGCTAATTATCCGCTGCCGATTATTCGGGGGGTGTCGTTAATTTAGCTACCGTTTATAGGATGGACCAATCAGTTGGTGGGAAATGGGTCACGTGATGAATTTCTAGTGTCAACTTTTCATCTCCGGATGCGCAGGAGAAAAAGAGGTTTTTTTCGAATAGCTTTGATAGGGAATATTCCAGAAAAGGCGCAGGAAATATCCCTCCAAGACGCCGTTCGTCTTTTTAGCGTCATTTCCGTCTAATGGCTGATTTGTAACCAGCATGATGATGGAGTCGAGAGATTTTGCTCATTTTCATTTGTGCGTCAGAAGTGAGGCCTTTCCGTATTGGGGTAAGCATCTCTTAATTTTTTTGTGGAGAGTCTTGGTGTTTGGATTCCTAGTATTTCTTGGTGCTACAGACGCTGTTTTCACAGATCTGTGGGCCTCCTATTTTTTGGATTTGGATCCGGGTGAAAATCACCACGAGGCTAGGAGTTTCCTTTTTGCCACCTTAACGACGACCGCTTTCGATAATGGTACTTGTTTTTTGAACACGCGATTCGCTACTGATGTCTGGATTTCTTTGAATCTCGAGTGGATCAACGACGACCACCGGTGCCCTACCGAATCCCTAGAAAATCATCTACCAGGCTGCATGATCTTCGACTTGAAACATCTTAACAACAACGAGTTTCGAGAGGGGCCGCCGTGTTCCCACCGGAGCCCTAACCAGCACCGGTTTGTTTTCTGCAAAGCTATGCAGTGGATTGATGAGGTCTGCCCTTGTTGCTGGAGGGTGGAGTAAGAAAGTCTCAAGTCCCCAGACCAATTTTCTTTGGGTATCGTTACAATTTCGGTTTCTTTATATTGTCCTATTGTGGAATTAATATTTCAGGTTCTATTGTGTTCTAGTGAAATTGATATTTTTTTTACCTATAGCTGAAAAAGTGATATTGAGCTCATTTACCTCAACTTCAGATATAATCCTTGGTACTTTTTATTTGATTACTTATTTAGTTACCATGTTCACCCAGTATAGTACTATATCGGAGATGTAGGTGAAAAGGTACTATTTTTTTAATGTTATGAATATTACTTTATGAACTCTGAATATAGAATCATCATGCTAATGTCAAGATATTCGAGAGTTGCTTAACAGAAAGAACACATAGACTACTAAATGAGCATTACCACAAGTCATCAAGTATTTACCCAATTAAATCTGTTGAGTTCACACAGTGTTTCACTTGAAATTTCTCTTTCAGGAAATAGTTGTCATATATTGCACTTTTCTTAGTTTGTTCTATATTAAACTGAGTGGCGCCCTTATGACACTCAACAATCATATACAGAGAATTCACCACCATTGCTTGCCTGACGAAAAGCTGCCGTGCCTTGTGAGCCATTTTTTGTAAAGTCTTAAATACTTTAAAAATCAACTTCAAAAATTGTTTGAAATTAGCCACACAACATTATTGGGTTCAAACAATTGCCGATTTATTAATCCAAGAATTGTGCTTGTCTGAGAATCCTAGCCATCTCACAAACATTCTTCTCCTTCAGAACTTTCTCCACCAAATATATATTAGGATTTGTCGTTTTCAGTAATTCAACTTCATAAAAACATCCTTTGATTGGTCTCCCTTCAATATCCTCCAACAAGTATGTGACTGGATTCGTGATGTTTATTTTGATAATCTTGAATAGTTCAGTGGAGAAATTCACCAAGTATCCTTTCTCGAAGACACCTTTGTATTTACTGATTCGCACCATATCACCGACAGCATATTTCGGCTTCAACGCCAATTTAGGATGACTGAAAGCTTCCAGTTTCATTTCAGCTGTAACGTCTGCGCGTTTCATTCCAATAGTTCGATGTATACGGTTATTATATTTATTAGTAAGGTCAGGTAAAATATCGAGCCATATATATTTTCCTCTTGCTGAAAACTCCTTATACAGCCAATTCTTCAGAGTCCTTATGACTCGTTCGACGATTGCAGCCTTCATCGTGCTATATGTGGAATAATGATTTATTTGGTATTCGGCCATCAATTTGCCAAGGTATCGATTGTAAAATTCACTTCCCATATCACTTTGCATGTTTTTCGGCGAATATCCCGCCTTCTTCAACACATTTCTCATAGCTTCAGTCACTTCAACACCAGTCTTATTTTTGATTGGCTCAGTCCACACATATTGGGAATAAAAATCGGTAACAAATAGAATATATCAAAATTTATTATTGTCCTCTGCATATGGCTGCATTTCGGCCAAATCAGCTTGCCATAAATCACCGAATCCCTTGACTATGGTTCTCCGTCTGACGAAATTTCGTCGAGCTGGCTTATGTAGTTCGTCAACAACTTGACGTTTTGCATCACTTATCTTCTCCATTTCTACAAAATGTGAGCAACATGCGAGAGCTACTTCGAACGACTAATGGCATGAATTATTCTGCTCGGTATGTATTTATCCATAGACGCCTTCAGTATATGATGCCTTCTTCACGCAACTCCTCTATAATCGATAATATTTCATTGTCATGTCCGCTATGCCCCACTGATTTCGAGCTCCATAATAATCTCAATCCATCCACCAATTCTTTCGGTTTATTCCAATAGATATATTCCTTCCCCGTGTTGTTATTGACAATTCTTTGAGTGGGTAATCCGCTTCCATCCTTATATCTCATTTTATATGGTGTTCCTGTCAGGGGTTTGATCAGATCGTGATATTTTCCAGTCTCATCTGAATTCAATCCTCGTCTGATATCGTATCCCTTGTATGCTGCTCTTGTGTTTTCCAGTATAGCTGCATATAAACTCCTAACACTTGAACTCATTTTTTCCTGTACATGTTTGAGAAAAATCAGGTTATACAGTTCCGAACTAGCTGGATATATTTTCGGTATCTTATCACTGTCGCCCCACAATTCGATTTTCCCATTTGAGAAACGAATTTTGCTTTTACCCATTCTCAACTGATGAGTTTTTGGCTCTATGCGTACACATATGTATCATAGTTATCGCTATCTCCAGATCTCAACTTTTCTATGTGTTCTTCGACATTGTTTTGTAACTCGTCAACTACTGTTTCTTCTCCATAATCGTCATCACTCATCACAGTATTTGAATGTGAACCATGAGATGATAGTGGCGGTGTATCCATCAAAGTGTTGATATTATCATCATTGGCAGCAAAATTGTCTGAGTGGAGAGTGGGGTGAGATAACAACTTTCTTGATGTCTGGACTGGTGTGTCATGAATAGATGCTGCTGCTGCTGTCGATGAAGATGATATTGGTGTAGAGTGATGTGTAGGATCCAATATCGTAACAGATTTGTCACTTTTTGATTTCAAATTCTTGGACTGACCATTTTGGTAGTGGTGGTTAATTGTAGCTGCGGAAATGGCGTTCAAAGGCTTGGTAATGGGTTCATAAATCTTTTCGAGTGCCACTTTATTCCCATAACTGTCGCTCCTGAGACTTTTGAACTTTTTTCGCACCGCATCAGTCGCCTCGATGAGTTGTCGTTTCAGGTTCATTACATCGTCTTTATTTGCTGAGGAATTTATCATGGAAATCGGATGTGTACCCACTATACTGCACCACGGTCGATGAATGAATGGATATTTTTCTGTTTGAGCATCAGGAATATATGAAACTGTCGAATCCCTTTCTGTATCTACCCTCCAGAATTTCTCTATCCTTTCCGATCACCAGGAATCCGTATTTATTGATCCAACATTGCGAACACATCTCTTGAAATTGCTTGAAATCCATATCGGGTGATACATGGTCGGAGAAAATGTGTCGCATGTTCATTTCATCTTGTTTGAACATGACTATGAAGTTACTATTGTCACGAATCAATTGCTTGGGCACTCTAGAATATGTCTGGGCCAGATAGAAACAGTCGATATTTTTTATGGCGGCCCATACTGAAGTATGGTCTGATTACATCCTGTTTCTCGCACATTACATCATCGAAAATGAAGACGGAATTGGGCTCGGCATCTGATGGCTCCACTATATTCTCATTATTATCGAATGCGTAGAATCCTAATCCATTTATCGGTTCGACTACTTCACGTAGGTACTCATATTTCGGTTGGTATATCGATTTGGAATATAGGTAGATATTTGCAAAACGTAGGCCATTTGCATTCGTTAGTAATGATATCATAACATTTGTCTTTCCACAATCTGAAGGACCCACTATAAGACCGTGAATTGTTGATGGAAACAGCTTTCCATCAACAATTCGCGGCAAATCGAGCTCGGCATCTGATGGCTCCACTATATCCTCATTATTATCGAATGCGTAGAATCCTAATCCATTTATCGGTTCGACTACTTCACGTAGGTACTCATATTCCGGTTGGTATATCGATTTGGAATATAGGTAGATATTTGCAAAACGTAGGCCATTTGCATTCGTTAGTAATGATATCATAACATTTGTCTTTCCACAATTTGAAGGACCCACTATAAGACCGCGAATTGTTGATAGAAACAGCTTTCCATGACGATTATTTCGTACACCACCACCACCACCACCACTGTCCAATCCATAGCCGATGACTTTCTCATCTAAATTATCAATGTCGAACTTTTCTTTCTGCTGTACAATGCGCATAGTGTGACAGTTGGATTAGATATAAGTGAATTTCACCCGAACAATCGTCATCCATACGATGGCCGTTGAGCGAGACACACGTGAAAAAATGACTAGTATCAAGAAAACCGGTAGTGGCATCGTCAACTCTGTAATAAATAAACTTCCATTTGAATTGCATATCCCTGGAGGGTATCAATATTGTGGGCCAGGAACAAAGTTGCAGAAAAGGTTGACTCGTGGAGATCGTGAAATCAATCGATTGGATGCAGCATGCAAACAACACGATATAGCCTACTCTGAGAATGCCGAAGATGTCGCCGCTAGACATATAGCAGACCAACATCTCGAACAATCTGCTTAGGACATCTAAAGACAGTGGGGTAGGCAAGAGGGCTGCAGCTTGGTTAGTCACCAACATAATGAAAGGAAAGCGAAGTTTCGAAATGGGGCGTAGTGGACAGTTCGCGGATGAACCAAAAGTGAAAACTAAATGTATCAAATGTCGCAAGAAAACCATGCAGCATGGAAAGAAGAAGAAGACGATGAAAAATAATATTGATTTTGAATCGGGCGTAGTTCACAAAGTTCGTGATACGCTTCGCTCTCATCGAACTGAAGGTGTGGGCAAACAGGAGAAAAAAATTATCGATAAAGCGGTGAAAATTGCCTATCAAGAAGCTCGCAAATATGTCGAAGCAGCTGGCGGAAAAAAGAATATTCGCACTCCACGTATTATACCTATACCCAAGATTGACAGGATAATACCATTGATACCGATATTTGCCGGTCTATCAGCACTTGGAAGTTTGGCAGGTGCAGCAGCTGGAATATCGAAGGCCGTACAGTCGGCGAGGGCGAGCAGAGAACAGTTGGCTGAAGCGAATCGTCACAATCGCCATATGGAGGCTACCGCTATCGGAAAAACCGGCAAAGGATTGTATTTGAAACTTTACCGAAAAGGGTTGGGTATTTACCTGAGACCTCAGCAGAATTCAAAAAACACTTAGATACCCTACCTCAAAGGCCACTTTCCAATATCAATATGTTGCGGTGTGTCGAAAAGATGAGTGTTCCGCATTTTCGAGGAATCTTTATGCGAGACAATTTACCGCTCTCTGGACCGCACCGCAACGAATCAGTGTATCAAAATAGTGGTACACATTAGTACACATTGGGTGGCGTACAAGAAACGCGGAGGTAGGGTTAATTACTTTGATAGTTTTGGCGATTTACCACCACCCAAAGAGTTGCTGCAATATCTAGCATGTAATTCGGGTGATCGGCCTGTTGAAATTCAGTATAACTACGACCGTCAGCAGCGATTCAACACAGTCTGATGTGGGCATTTGTGCTTGAGATTTCTAACTACGGCAGATTTATAGTGAATTATTCATAAAAGAAGAATAGGAAGAAGAAGGAGAGAAAATGACAGAAAATCAAGAATTTACACGTGAAAGCATCAAACGAATGGGTCATTCATTGATTGCATATTCGAGATTGCGCAGTTTGGTGAAGATGAGCAGAAATTAGCTTGCCGATATGCCGAAGGAAGTGATTATTGGTTGTGCACCCCTAGAGATAGCCCTAGTTTGGGATAAGTTGCCATAGCATTCACAAAACGACGAGGACATTGCTAAATATCGATTTAACGAAGAACATGGTCTAGTTGAAGATGCAGCAGCGGTAGCAGCCGATTTCGACGTTGATGATGGACCGTGCCCTCGGAAAATATTTTGCTGCTATTGCCGCGTAAATGATGTGAATGTTTTAACCAACAAAAATTTGGATATAAACACACCACCGGCAAAAAAACGTTTCATTCACCTTTGTTGCCTGAACCAGTAAAGTACTCGATTCGATCATGTCACGAACTTTCACATTATCCGGGGATCAAAGTGTTTTGAGTGCTGATTTTTACCCACCCATCGAACTCGATAAAAAAACACCTACGGTTTGGGATTGCACGGCTTCTACTCGTACAATTCTATACTCAATATAGATGAGACGAACAACCGTTTGGATTTTTGGGTTAGATAGGGAGCTGTTGTGAGCCCTCGAGTAGCCTATATTCCACCCGGTGTCTATGAAATAGATGAAATCAATAAAGCTCTACAGAAAGCTATCACAAGAATAGAGCCGCTCGATGGGCGAATTATTGATGATGTATTTTTTTTCCTACATGCCAATAATAATACACTGAAATGTGAGATGAAATGTATGCATGATGTGGATTTCAGATACGGCAATTCTATAGCCAGTGTGCTGGGATTTGAGGAGAAAAATTACCCAGCCAACGTATTGCATGAATTCACACTACCTGTGAATATAATGAAAGTACAAATCATACGTGTTGATTGCAATATCACATCCGGAGCATACCTGAATGATGAGAAAGTGCACACTCTATTCGAATTCGATATCGACGTGGAGGCCGGCTACAAGATTTCCAAGAAACCTAGAAATATCATTTATATGAAGATCAGCCCCGAAGGTCGTCAGTCTATTGAAAACATCACGATAAGCATCTTGGATGATAAGGGACGTTTGGTCGATTTCCGTGGAGAGACAATCATCGTTATATATATCAATCAGCGACGGCAACATCGAGCACACTTTAAAAAGGAGAGGCTGATTCACTTTAAAAGGAAAAATGCACATGAAAATCGTGTCATTCGTCAAGAAGGTGTCAACCAGTTGAGAAGTAGGCTATCTAAAGCTGATCAAAAGTTCCTGAGATACATAGGATTGAGATTGCGTGACAGTAGATATTAGAAAGTGAAAATGGCCGCTACAACTACCAGTGAAAAATTGGATGTCTTTGAAGAGCCTGTCATCGATGAATCGCTAATCAGCCTTCATGAACATACCTATAAACCATATGGGTCACCCTATTTGAATAATTCGGATGAGATACGCATTCCGATCAATTTCCAAGATCTGATATTGGATATTTCCGACAGCTACATCTATATCGAAGGTACATTTACACCCATGGATACGACGAAGACTTGCTACCTATCAAATAATGCTCTGGCATTCCTATTCGATGAAATCCGCTACGAAATGGGTGGTGAAGCCGTAGCTGTTATTCGAAAACCCGGTATAACAAGCACAATGAAAACGCTGATATCGTATGGAAAGTCGAATAAAGCCTCACTAGAAACTATCGGGTGGGGTTTGGATAATGGTAATCAAGCCATTCTGGATCCAGATAGCCATGTATTCAGTGGAAAGTTGCCGCTAAAATATCTCACAGGATTCGCTGAAGACTACACCAAGGGCATTTTGAATGTTAAGCAGGAACTTATACTCATTATCGCTCGCTCATTCAAGAACTCATACATTGGTGAAGTGGAGGCGGAATTGGAGATATCTAAAATCGAATGGAAGATCAAACACATCGTTCCGGAGGATCGACAAAATTTAAAGCTATTGAATCGCATCAATAAAAGTAGCAATAATGCTAGAGTGAAGATCGCATATCGTATGTGGGATTTGTATGAGTTACCCGCTCTACGTAAAACAGCCACCGATATATGGGCCATTAAAACCACCAATAGCCTTGAAAGACCTCGATATATCATTATCGGATTCCAAAGTACCACCCATTCTGATAATATAAAGGAGAATGTGACAGAATTTACGCATGCTAATATCAACAATATCCGCCTGTACTTGAATTCTGAAGTCTATCCATATGAACGCTGGAATCTAGATTTTGGCAAGAAGTTGGATTCTGCAGCCTATTATGCCTATGAGAATTTCCAGAAAAGCTACTACTGTGACAGATATATGAGCGAACCAATGATGAATATTGGAGAAATCAGAAAGAACCAATTATTCGTCATTAATTGCCAACACCATTCGAGTGCTATGAAGTCGTCCACTGTTGATATCAAGTTGGAATTTGAGACGCGTAAAGCACAATTTCCCGACAACACCCGAGTTTATGCATTAGTTCTTCATGATGCGTATTTGACTTATAGCACGCTAGATGGCTCAATTCGAGCAGGTTCATTATAATGTGACAGCATATAATTAGTTTGTATCTTGTATTATTATTATTTTTTTAGATTCGTATACTGAAATGAAATAAAATTATATATATATATATATATATATATATATATATCCTTACACCGTCTCATTTTTATTTATACCTACACCCTTTTTTTATTTATACCTACAAACTTCAATCATGATGAAAAAGATGCAATAGAATAGATATGATTCGATGGTTAAAATAAACTAGGAATTTTATGCGACACACTGCGTACATGACTAAGGGCCGGCGCATAAACCTTTCAAATGAATGATTTTCATCTGTTTAGTATAAATTATGAAATTCATGAGATGACCCATTGGGAGGGTCAACGATAAAGCCCGCACTGGCGTTTTTCATTACCTCGGACATGTGCGGCCAAAACCATCGAATTTTTATTATTATGGTTGGAATAGTTCTGAAAAAAGATTTCATAAGGATGAAATTTATTTGGAAGGAGGCCCATTTCGACTGTCTTCTTCTTCTTCTAGGCATCAGATGTCGTAGTTAATCGTCCATTGTTGCGTCAAAATACCTCATAACTTTGGATTTTGGCTCAAAGATTTCTTTTAGTAGAGTGCCAAACGCCTCCAAAAGCGCTTAGAAACGAAGTTGGTGGGAAATCGGAGGTAAAAAGCTGTGACATGTCTAGAAAGGTCACCTACCATCTCCTAAACAAGAATCCACTTGTCGTCAAAAAATCGTCCTGTGCGTTTGGGGGGTAGGGGGTGGTTTTGGAAAAAAAAGTACGTTTTTTTTTATTCGCGCAAAATATTCATCTACTCCAATCGTTCCACTGTGTGAAATTTTTATTCGATCTGATGTGTTGAAAAAATCATATAAATTTCTGAAATCCGGGCAAATTAAATTTCAAACGGCTATAACTCGATACATGAAAAATTTTGTTAAAATGGTTTTCAAATATTTATGATTATTAATAAGGGTGATATAGAGAAAAACATAATCGCATGCCGGCCGCACGGGCGAATGCGTTTAGCCGGTTTCGTACCCCGATACGCTCCGCGACACCCGCGGCCGTCCTGGTTTCCTTCAGTCTACTGGATGACACCCGAATCGTAATACACGTTATTGGTGAATTTCGAGAAAATAATTGTTGGAGAATCTGTGTTTTGAGTTACAACTGAATATTCGATGGTAAGCCAGAAGTATAATATTTATTGCAAATTAATTATAAGTATGATTTAATTCAGACAAAGGATGGAATCCACTTCAAGTTCAGACAACGAGCTAGAATGCATTCTGAAATTCAACATTCCCTCTTAGCAAAATACAAATTTGTCTAAGAAATGTATCATTTGTGGAAGGGATGGTCGTCTCCTGCGCCAAACGGTAGTATCAATGAAAACATTTGAATCTTCAATGATCATGAGAAAAAATTATGCAAAACAAATGAATCTGGAGCTTCAAAGGATTTCTGATATACTGGAGAAAGATCAATTAATATACTGGCACAGGAATTGTTATTCTGTTTTTACGAGCAGAAGGAAGATTGAAAACTGGAGGCAGAAGTGTCAGAGGGAAATATCGAATCCTATTCAAACTGATGCTATAAAAGAACCAAATATATTCGAACCAGAAATAGGGGTAGCACTACGCAAATCTAGATTTGATATTTCAAGATGCGTTTTCTGCCAAAAGCGATCTAATGAGAAAAGACTTTCTCAAGTATTAACAAATAATATTGAAACAAAAATCAAACTCATTTCAGAACAAAATAACTCTTTATTAAAGAGGATTTCTTCTAATGACTTAATTGAAATGGAAGTTAGGTACCATAGCCAATGCTTCGTATTATATTGGAAAATCTACAAACAATGTATTAGTGGAAAGGGTGTTGATACCAGAAAGGATATGGAATTCGAAAATTTGATAAAATTGATCGATCACGGATTTTCTACGGGAAAGGGATATACTACTACTTGTTTGTATCAGAAATATCTAGAGCTTGGTGGCAAAAATGGCAAAAAAAGCCTTAATTTCCAAGATCAGGAAACATTACGGCCACAAAATAGACGTCATTAGATCCCAGAGACATAAATCTTCCATTATAATTCCTAATATGACAAAAACCGATATTATCCACACAACTATAGAACAAAGTACTATTACAGACAAGGAGCCTTTAACTGTTTATAAACCATCGGATGTGGCACAAATACATAAATTTTGTTGTGATATTAAAGAAGACATGAAAAATATTCCAAATTATGAACATTTAAAGAATTTAGATGTCAAGTCTTATAAGGATATGATACCAGAAAAACTCTTCTTCTTGATAAATCTCCTTTTGTTCGATGAAGTACATTCAGATGAGTCAAAGGTTCTGAGTATTTGCCAGGATATAATTTTTGCATACTCAAAATTCAAAAAAATCACACCGAAGCATGTTGGTTTAGGAATAATGATTCATCAAGACACACGATCGAAAAAAATTATCGATGCATTACATTCTTGTGGTCATTATATATCTTACAAAAACATTTTACAAGTGCGCAATACAATTGCTATGGAAGAATTGATTAAATATAAAAATAATAATAATGTAATAGTCCCAAGGCAATTGGTGCCTGGTAGATTTGTCCAGTTTGCGGCGGATAATATTGATATTCTCGAGGAGACACTGGATAAATCACCAACTTTTCATGGAACACAAATGGCTGCTTTCCAGAGAGGTCCAAGCAATATTGAAGCAAACCATGCTATAAAGTTATTGACTTATTCCGAGAAACTCAATATTCCCAATGAATTTCATCACCTCAATATTGTAAACTATTCGAAATCTACCAGAAAGGTAAAACCATATGAAAATAAACAGCAACTTATAGAAGCTAGAAAAAAATTTGATCATACAGTCAGTAACCAAAACCTGGCAACAATTCTCTGTAGACTTTCTGAAGTCGAAGGCATTCAAGTACCTCAATGGACTGGATTCAATAAATTATTGGATGAAAATGATCAAAATACCACTTTATATGGTTATTTACCGTTATTACCTTATGTAGCTTCAGAGTATGACACTGTATGGACTGTGATGTTGAGGTGTAGAGATATAGCCAAAAAGCTTGGCAATAATTATACAGTTATGACTTTTGATCAAGCAATTTATTACAAATCTAAAGAAATCCAGTGGTTGAAAGACGATGAATGTTCACGATACATATTTCGTTTAGGGGGATTTCATATAATGATGAATTTTTTAAAAATTATTGGTCAATATATGGAAAACTCTAGTTTGGCAGATATATGGATAGAAAGTGATTTGTATGGGAAAGCCACTGTTAATGGTATATTTGGGGGTAAAAAATGGAATAAGGCAATTAGAGCTTACAAATTAACATATGAAAGTTTGATGAGAATATTAGTTCCTTTATATGAAAAGTGGTTGACTGAATGTGATAGTGAACATATCCATGATCTGAATTATGCAAAACTCAAAGCCTCAAATATTTCTGGAGATTTGTATGATACAAATATGAGAAACAACTTTGATAAGGTTATTTCTATTTTGGATAGATTTCCACAAGAGTTTTTTTCATTTATATCTGTACAATCCCCAACATTCCAATTTTGGTTCAACTATTTACATTTGGTAGATATTTTATTAGAATTTTTATGTAGTGAGAGAACGGTGTAATGAAGTGTTTTTCAGTAAACTTCACTACTACAGGTTCAGGATAAGTCCGACCGAGTAAGGACATTTTTTTTACTACGTTGTGAAAAGTAAACCAGAAATCCAGGAAAATGTCAAGGAAACCAAGTATTCCCCTGTATAGTTCCCGACCTTTGAAAGGGGGGCGAAAATGTTCAGTCTCCAATCGTATAGCTTCACTTTCCAAATAGCCCCGTATAGAATATCCTCGAGAGGAAAAATAGAAACATAAGTAGAACTATAACTATATTCCTGATTATAGAATGTGAGATTATATGGTAATTAAGTGAACAGCGGCAGTGGCAATGTACCGATATTCCCTTTTCCGGGAAATCCTAGATGTTGGTGCAGAAATATTCATAAGTATCCTATATAAAAGAAATGTTATTCCGGGCATTTTTATTCATATTCTTTCTAACACTTTACTATCGGTTTTTTTTATTGAGGGTATTTTGCTTCAGTTCTTGCTGCGTTCTAGAGGTCACACAATGACAATCAATGACAAACAATGACAAAATGTCCGGTTTTTACCCTGATTTTTTCAAAAATCCAGATTTCACATAAATACCCCCAGAAAGGGCATTAGAGGAGTGAGTTTGAGTTCTTCGCGAACAACGTTTTGAGCCGTGAAAGTGCGATTGTCGATTTTCGTGAGTGCCCGATATATCAAGTGAACCGAGTAAACCAGACACCCTGTGTAGTGCAAGTGCTATTGCCTAATTTTGGATTAGCCGACCCGTGGTATTTTGTCCAGCTTACCCCCCAGTATAACCGTAAGCGATTTTCCGGAGTTATATTGATTCCCTAATCCTGATCAACTTCTTTTACAAATAGTGAAACGTGGAAATTCAATTTTAACTGTTACTGTTTCGTCAGGCCAGTTGAAATTAACAATTATCCCTGACTTTTTCATAAGTGAAAGGACCGTGCTGTTTCCAGATTCCTGAACTTGAGAATTGATCGTCGAATTGGATTTGCCCCGGACTACGATCAATTCACAAGCAAGTACTGTAAAAATCAGAAGTAGTCGGGATTTATTTTATATCTCGTAATTTTCTCACTTTTCCTGTCCTTTCACTGCCTGTATGTTCACTGTTGGAATTTCGAATTGATCGTCGAATTGGATTTGAACCGGACTACGATCAACTCGCAAGACAAACATAAAGTCAGTGGTATCCCGTTCGCGGTATTTCTCATTTCTTCATTTCCAATTCTTTGCCCACCAGAATTTGTGAATTGATCGTCGAAGTGGATTTGTACCGGATTACGATCAAATCGCAAGCCTGTTTCAAACTTTCTTTATTTCATCTCTACGGGATCCCATATATTTTATACAACAACGAAACCTTTCGAAACAGTATAGCAAAGTAGTATTGCAAGCGACAGTACTTGTTGTAGAACTTTTAGAGTATTTTCTTGCAAGCGTCCATTTTTCCACCGGAAAATCCAGACCAGAAATCACTGCCTGAGAATCAATATAATTCCCCAGACCAGATTATCACTTTCTCGAATCTGTTTTGCACTTTACCTGACCATCTGTATTGATTTGCACTCTGCCTGAATATTGAATTTTTTAAACGTACATCTCATGAATTGTCTCAATCCTGCTTTCACGTAACGCCCTGTATAGAGAAATCGAAAGAGCACCGTCACATTGCCATTGTCTTTGCTGTTAGCGGTGAATTATTCTATCTATCCGATATATTGTATTCCAGTGTGGATTGTGATAAAAACATAACCTGTATCCAGTTAAACTAACGACCTGAACCGGCCTGTCATTTATAGCTCGTTTATTTCCGCGAAGACAGAAATTTTGTGATCGTATCCGATTCTGCGACAATTGGACGTAAACTTCATGTTGTATTTTAATCAGCTGTTTGGAAATTGTGATTTTCTTTGTTGCTTTGTTTGAGACTGATGTTTTGTTTAATTTCCGGAAAATCGTACCTGTACTTGATTTGACGATGTGTGGAAAATGTTTTTCATGAAATAAATAGTCTGAAACCGGTTCCGATTTTCATTGTGTATTTTGTGCCTGATTGTATGATTTGATTTTGCCTATACTTAGATCTTTTATCTAGTTATTTTGAATAAAACCTGTGGAAAAAAAATTTAAATAATATCAATTCTGTTTAACGTAGCTTGTATTCCAGTCTAGTCTAAGGAGGTGTAACTAAAGATTACATTTTCTTAGAAGTTTATTGTTATCCTGGTCTAACTAGCTGACCTCTGGTTTACACAAGGGGGTGCATTGTATGGATTTACTCTGCGTCCCTTCTTCACTGTAGCTACCCTAGGGCCTTCCAAAGAACTCCTAGTTCTGGAAGAAAGTGGAGCATACCACTTCAAAAAAAACTGGCGCTCGAGGCAACCGCTCTAAAGTAAATAGAGAACTAAGCCCTGAGGCCCTTTGTAGGGCTCTTCACCGAAAAAAGAGCCTAACAAATTGGCGCCCGAGCAGGGACCTGAGTTAGGAAAACCTGAAAGAAAATCCGAGGAAAACCTGTGAAAAATCGAATTTGAAATTTTGTAACCAGACCTGTTTCAGAAAATTCCTGATAATTCTGTAGTTGCTGCTTGAAAACACGATCAACAATATTCTTGTCACTACTAGGTAAAATCAAATCACTTCGAAAATATATTCCACTCTTGATTTTCACTGAACTTTTCACCGAGCTTTTCACAGTCACCAATCTTCAGTCAAGCAAAGTAAAAAATGAAAGCTCTAACCTGAATACAATTTTTATTATTTCACTATCTAATATAAACATTGTCAGCTGTTGCAGTCTCATTTCCTAGGAATTTTCATTTCCGGGAAAACTTAAATTACAAACCCTGATAGAAAACCGGAGTTAGGAAATTTAAGTTAAATCCTGGGCTTAAAAACACTGATTGAGATAAATTCCTGATTTTCCAAAATATTTCATTTTTCGGAATTTTTTTATACCTGGATATAATTAGAAAACCTGATAGCGAGGGCATCCGAACTTTGAATTGGCAGAATGCCATAACCTGATTATTAACTTGATTAAATTGATTTTGATAAATTCCACCACTAAGTTTGAATCCTGGCATTTTCTCTTTGTTTGAGAATACCTGATTGCTATTACTAAAACCTGAGGGATATTCAACCCCAGTACAACTTTGGACTCTGTTTCTCAAAATCTTAAACAATACAGTTGGTCTTGAAAGTGAATTCAGATAATAAACTTTCTATAGTATAACCTATAACCTATAACCTGCTACTCTGGGTGGTAACTTTTTGGATATCCTGACCTGAATCAAATTACCAGACACCCAGAAAACCTGTTGTTGATTTTCCTGAATTTGCTTGCATCGTGTACCAGTTGAGTTTTTCCTTGAGTTGTTGATTTATACCCGATTGCATAGCCATGTCTCAAGATAAACTACCCTGTGACAACCCCGACCAGCTATTCGTTCCCCCGGAACACTCTAAACAGAGTAGCAGAGCATCTTCTCCTGATCCAGACCGGGAATATAGCGAAGATTTCGGTACAACTCTAGAACCTAGAGTAGGGTGGGTTTATCGCCTGAAGAAACCTGATTTAGAAGAAGAACTTAACCGATATGGCCTGTCATCTGAGGGAACAGTGAGTGAACTCCGGAAACGTTTGGTGTGGTTCCTGAGGGAAGAACTTCCCAAACTGATTGGATACAAATATCAGCAGGCGGGATCCACAGCCACCACTAACCCCAACGTACCCCCTGGATGTTTTGGAACACAACCCGGAGTGAATAACCCGACAAACCAGACAAACCCCCCAGTCCCCCCGCAAAATAACATTCCAACTGTCAACACATCTGACAATCATCAGACGTCACCACCACAGTGGCTACAATACCGACCGCCGTTGCCAGTCCCTATACCCACAAAACTGAAAACGCATCACTGGAATCTTCACTTTGATGGAACCAGAGATCCAGTGGCGTTCCTGGAAAGACTCGAAGAAATAGGGCAAGCCGAAAAAGCCCGACCAGAACAACTACTCGATGTATTGCCGGAATTATTGCAAGGACGAGTACTGTTATGGTACCGTTGCAATAAAAGGTTTTGGAATTCGTGGTCGTCCTTCAAAAGAGTCTTCCAAAAATCATATTTTCCCATCGGATACCAGGATGACTTGGAAATGGCCATAAGTCGAAGACTTCAAAGAGATAACGAGCCTGCCATGGATTATGTGGTAGATTTACAAACTCTCATCCGACGTCATGGAAATCTTGATCCGGCCCAAGAACTAACCTGGTTATATAGGAACCTTCTTCCGGACTACCGCCAATACATCAGAAAGAATGATTTCTTCGATGTTCCTTCCTTGATTTCCTTAATCTTGGAATTCCAGCAGTTACGGGGCGAGATCCGCCGAATGTACTACCGGAACACGCCTTCTGCTCCCCCGGTTCGAATGTCTTACCCCGAACCGCCACCAATCGCTCGACCACTACCAGCTAGCCAACCCCTGACCAGTAGACCGCCGCCGAGGGCTATCCTGCCCCCGACCTCAAATACTCCGGCGATACCACCAGCATCCGGAGAACCCGTATACAACCGAGGAAATACCTGCTGGAGATGTGGACAGTCTGGGCATCAACGAGCAGATTGTCGCAATGCCTTTAGGCTATTTTGCTCAAGGTGTGGCCGTGATGGAATCCTTTCGAAGGATTGTACCTGTGCCCAGCCGGAAAACTCCACCGGAGCCCGCCCGAACCGAGGACAGGCCGGCTCCAGCAGTTAACTATCCCGGAAAATCTACCGAAATCCCGACCCGATGATAACCGGCCGTTTATTCCAGTAGCTATTGGGGATACGATCTTCTCCGCTTTAGTGGATACCGGAGCTACTAGGTCGTTTGCGAATACCAGAGTAGCTAACTGCTGCAAACGACATAGGTATAAAGAATACCCGAACACAGTAGTCCAGTCCCGACAAGCTGATGGTTCGCTCATCCAGGTAACCGGAGTTTTCAAACCTGTGATGACGATCGGCACCGAGGAAATCCCCTGTGAGTTACTTATAATTCCCAGCCTGGCCGCAGATATCGTGATAGGAATGGATGTACTTCGCACACAAGGCTTTGGGATTGATCTACAAACCGCCACTGTGTATTGGAATCAGAAGAACGTGTCAGTTCTTGGTTCCCAGAGAAAGACAGAACTAGTTCCGGATCCGACACATAACCTACAGCCAGAAACTGAGAATCCGGGTCTTCCCGGAAACCGACCAGTTCCTGAGAATAGGAAACCTGATAATCAGCACAATCCGGGGCTTCCCGGAACCAGACAATTTCCTAAGGACAGGAAATCCGAAAACCGTAGAAAAACTCGAAAACGAAATAGAACCAGAAAACATAAAAACTGCAGAACATCCGGAACCAGAGCAGCGGAAAATCAACTGGAACCAGAAACTACCTGCAGCCCGATAGTAGTTGAGGATCCACCGTGCCGAAATCTTGCACCGGAACAACACAGTAGATTGCAACGATTCCTGGACCATGAATTACCGGCATTTGAGAGGATTAGCGGACCTACACCTTTAGTGGAACATCGCATTCGTTTGAAGACGACAGAACCGATCAAACAAAGGTACCGCCCGCAAAATCCGAAAATGCAAGAGGTAATCAATGAAGAAGTCGATAAGATGTTGACAGATGACATCATCGAACCTTCCAGTAGTCCATGGAGTTCCCCTGTTGTAATTGTGGAAAAGAAAGATGGAAAGCACCGATTTTGCATCGATTTCCAGAAAATCAACGACGTAGCCGAAAAAGATGCATATCCGCTTGCCGTTCATCAATGCTATCCTGGACAAGTTGCGAGAAGCAAAATTCATCTCTAGCCTAGACCTGAGGCAGGGATATTGGCAAATACCGCTATCAGCCGATAGCAAACCGATAACCGCCTTCACCGTACCTGGAAGGGGGTTATTCCAGTTTAAGGTAATGCCGTTTGGGCTTCACTCCGCACCTGCCACGTTCCAGAGATTGATGGACACCCTGATAGGACCCGAAATGGAGCCGTTTGCCTTTGCATACTTAGATGACATAATTGTGCTAAGCAAAACCTTCGACGAGCATTTGATCAACCTGCAGCGAGTTTTTGACCAGCTACGTCAGGCTAACCTGCAACTCAACCCGGAGAAATGCAAGTTTTGCCTGAGCTCGCTGAAGTACCTGGGACATGTAGTGACCGCCGACGGAATAAAAACCGATCCGGACAAAATAGAGTCTATAGTACAGTGGCCTGCCCCAAACACCCTGAAGAAACTTCGCCAATTCTTGGGAATGGCATCCTGGTATAGGAGATTTATACCGAATTTCTCCGGGATAGTGGCACCACTGACGAAGCTTCTGAAAAAAGGTAACCGTTGGAAGTGGACAGAGACTGAAGATACCGCCTTCGAGTTTCTGAAAACTCGGCTTACCGAAGCTCCTGCTTTGACCTGTCCAGATTTCACCAAGCCGTTCATACTACAAACTGATGCCTCCGATTGTGGACTGGGAGCTGCGCTCACACAGGACATAGAGGGTCAGGAAAAGGTAGTGGCGTACGCGAGTAGGATGTTAACCGGACCAGAACGTAACTACTCCGTGACCGAGAAGGAATGCTTGGCGATAGTCTGGAGCATAGAAAAGCTCAGACCCTACCTGGAAGGCTATCACTTCACCGTCCTCACCGATCATTTGTCTCTGAAATGGTTACAGTCCCTAAAGAGTCCTGCCGGCCGTATAGCCCGATGGGCTATGTTCTTGCAACAGTTTGACTTCGAAGTCAAATACCGTCGTGGAGTTCTGAACAAAGTTGCCGATGCCTTGTCCCGTCAACCGTTACCGGATACCAGTACCGAAGAATCCGACTTAAATGTCCTCCTGTGTACTGCCGACGCCGAAATAGAGGCAGGACAGAAATGTTCCTGGTATCAAGGAAGAAAGGCCGAAATCGAGAAAAATCCTGAGACGCATCCCGATAACTGCCTCAAGGACGGCCGGTTATTCCGCCATTTCTGGGATGCCAATAATCTGTGTGAACTGGAAATGGGCGATCCCTGGAAGCTATGTGTCCCAAAATCACTGCGTGCACGAGTACTCCAGGAAAACCATGATGACGTCACGGCTGGACACATGGGGATTGCAAAGACCACCGCCCGTATCACACAGAAATACTATTGGCCTGGAATGTTTCGAGAAATTGCCCGATATGTACGGAGTTGTAAAACCTGCCAGGAATATAAGAGTTCTCAACAACAACCTCCTGGAAAAATGCATCCGTCCCGGAATATCAAACCGTGGGATACTGTCTCCACCGACTTGGTCGGCCCGTTACCCCGTTCCAGTAAGGGAAACTGTTACCTAGCCGTATACCAGGACCGTTTCACGAAGTGGGTACAATTGAAAGCCCTTCGCAAAGCTACGTCCAGAGCCGTTTCCCAAGCTTTTTATGAGGATATCGTCTTGAGATTTGGACGTCCGGAAACCGTCATCAGTGACAATGGCACCCAGTATACCGGAAAAGTGTTCGAAGAACTGTTGAGGGACCTGGGAATAAAACACCGCCTAACGCCTCCCTATACTCCGCAAGCCAATCCTGTCGAGAGAACCAATAAAACGGTAAAAACTATGATCGCCCAGTACTGCGATAATGATCACCGTAAATGGGACCAGTACCTTCCAGAACTCCAGTTCGCCCTGAATACCGCCCGTCATGACTCCACTGGGTTTAGTCCCTCTTTCCTCGTTTTCGGACGAGAACCGGAACCACCGAAGGCTTTACACCGAATCACCCGAACAGAGTCGACAGAGACACCAGACGAGACCGAAAACACCGCTTCATCAATCTGGATCAAGCATTTGGAGAAACTCCAGGAAGTACATGAATTAGTCAGGATGAACTTGGCCCGTGCTTTCAACTCCCAGAGTCACTACTATAACCTCCGGCGACGTGAATGGAAATGTCACCTGGGTGACCAGGTAATGAAGAGAGAACATCATCTTTCTTCTGGAATCCGTGGCTATGCAGCAAAATTGGCCCCAAAATATTCCGGACCTTTCATTGTCACCCGAGTCATTTCCCCAGTAGTATACGACCTCAAGAGTAGCACAGGAAAACGATATAGCCGGATTCATATAAAGGATCTGAAACCATATCACCCCGATAAACCGTGACACTTCCTGTAGATGTCCAAACGATCCGTGACCTGTAGCCCCGCCAGTCCCGCCCGGAAAATCGTTGTCCTCCAGGACGTGACGATACGGCCAGCCCGACCCGTTGCTGTCGGGCGTAGCCCCGAAGCCATACCGGAGATAATGTCCCTGGACATGGTGTCACCGGCCGTCAATCCAGAGCTGGGTACTCCGACGTTGGAAGAACTGCTGGAGGAATACCGGCAAACCCTATATTTCGTCCCGCCGGAACCTCACTACTCGCCCATCTCTTCTGTGGCGGCGGGTCCAGCTCGAGACATGCCGAACCTGAGCCCCAGCCCACCTCATGAGTTCCCGGAACTCTACCGTAGGATGATTGGCCTTGAGGTGGACGAGGGTCAGCATACGGCGAGCCTGGTCGGAGTACTACCACTGCCTCCCGCCCCCACCAGTCCGATGACGGCCAACCCGGACTTGGACGAGGGAATTGTACAGTGGGTATTGGCCGAATACCCACGGTACAACAACTTCGAGGAGTGGACGCCGTTAATGCATCAAATGGTTGGCCAACTCCGACCGTCCCACGTCCCTATCGACGTCCGCTATCGCCGACGGTTGATGACTCCAGAGGGCAAGCGGGTGTGGATCACCATCCCGGCCGGAGTAGGCCGGCATTAAGCTGAGAGGCACGAGAGACCGAGGTGATGTCTACCAGAATTGCCATAATGTTTCTGTTCTAGATGGAAGACATCCTAGATTTAGATTTCAACTCCCTTGACGGGTGGGAGCTGGAAATCATCCCCGTCAAACCCGCCGCGGAAAACAACACCGAGGCCCCGCTTCCAGACATTCCGGCCCTACTTCCAGCCAGTGAGGCCCCGCTTCCAGACATTCAGCCCCTGCTTCCAGACATTGATGCCCCGCTTCCGGAAATTGAGGCCCCGCTTCCAGACATCCCGCCCCTGCTTCCAGACCCCGAGGCCCTGGCTCCCCGTCAGGAGCTCGAGAAACGCCCCGACCCTGCCAAAGACTTGCCGTCGACCCAGGCGGAGGCGACGCAGTACGCCAGACGCCGCTCCCCAGCTCCATCCAGACAGCGAACCCAGGGCGCCGCTGGATACTACACGACAACGCCACCACCACTTCGCCTGGATGAAGTAGTACACCGCAGTCTAACGACCGATATCTACCTGCCGGTAGAACGGCAGCTATGCTGGCGTTGTGGCTATCCCGGCCACACCCGTCTGGATTGCCCAGGCCCTAGCCGGCTGTTCTGCTCGAGGTGCGGCCTCGTAGGGGTTAGGTCGTGTGCGTGTCTCTGCCCGCCTCGACACCACCAATTCCCGGCGCACGTCCCGAAGCTGACACCCGAACGTCAGCTGGTTCAACAACGACCCCCGCAGCCAAGGTTGAGAACCAACCAAGTCAACCAGAGGACACAGACCAGCACCGTGATCGTGGCGGATCGAGCCACTCAGTGCGACTTCTGCACCTGCCGGAGGCCCGGGATTGGCTTCCGACGATGATACCAGCACCAACAGACCCAGTACCATGATGTATGAATAATTTTTTTTTCTTCCAGTTCGTTCTTCTTAGGTTTGAAAATTTTATCCTCTCGAACACAGAAATGTTTAAGTTTTTTTTCTTTTGTCTTACCAGTAAAGTTGAGAAAGTAAATTTTTAGTTAATAAAAAAAAAAAGTTTTACAGCTGAAGCATTATTTTTTTTTTTGCAAGTAGGAGGGGTGTGTAATGAAGTGTTTTTCAGTAAACTTCACTACTACAGGTTCAGGATAAGTCCGAACGAGTAAGGACATTTTTTTTTTACTACGTTGTGAAAAGTAAACCAGAAATCCAGGAAAATGTCAAGGAAACCAAGTATTCCCCTGTATAGTTCCCGACCTTTGAAAGGGGGGCGAAAATGTTCAGTCTCCAATCGTATAGCTTCACTTTCCAAATAGCCCCGTATAAAATATCCTCGAGAGGAAAAATAGAAACATAAGTAGAACTATAACTATATTCCTGATTATAGAATGTGAGATTATATGGTAATTAAGTGAACAGCGGCAGTGGCAATGTACCGATATTCCCTTTTCCGGGAAATCCTAGATGTTGGTGCAGAAATATTCATAAGTATCCTATATAAAAGAAATGTTATTCCGGGCATTTTTATTCATATTCTTTCTAACACTTTACTATCGGTTTTTTTTATTGAGGGTATTTTGCTTCAGTTCTTGCTGCGTTCTAGAGGTCACACAATGACAATCAATGACAAACAATGACAAAATGTCCGGTTTTTACCCTGATTTTTTCAAAAATCCAGATTTCACATAAATACCCCCAGAAAGGGCATTAGAGGAGTGAGTTTGAGTTCTTCGCGAACAACGTTTTGAGCCGTGAAAGTGCGATTGTCGATTTTCGTGAGTGCCCGATATATCAAGTGAACCGAGTAAACCAGACACCCTGTGTAGTGCAAGTGCTATTGCCTAATTTTGGATTAGCCGACCCGTGGTATTTTGTCCAGCTTACCCCCCAGTATAACCGTAAGCGATTTTCCGGAGTTATATTGATTCCCTAATCCTGATCAACTTCTTTTACAAATAGTGAAACGTGGAAATTCAATTTTAACTGTTACTGTTTCGTCAGGCCAGTTGAAATTAACAATTATCCCTGACTTTTTCATAAGTGAAAGGACCGTGCTGTTTCCAGATTCCTGAACTTGAGAATTGATCGTCGAATTGGATTTGCCCCGGACTACGATCAATTCACAAGCAAGTACTGTAAAAATCAGAAGTAGTCGGGATTTATTTTATATCTCGTAATTTTCTCACTTTTCCTGTCCTTTCACTGCCTGTATGTTCACTGTTGGAATTTCGAATTGATCGTCGAATTGGATTTGAACCGGACTACGATCAACTCGCAAGACAAACATAATGTCAGTGGTATCCCGTTCGCGGTATTTCTCATTTCTTCATTTCCAATTCTTTGCCCACCAGAATTTGTGAATTGATCGTCGAAGTGGATTTGTACCGGATTACGATCAAATCGCAAGCCTGTTTCAAACTTTCTTTATTTCATCTCTACGGGATCCCATATATTTTATACAACAACGAAACCTTTCGAAACAGTATAGCAAAGTAGTATTGCAAGCGACAGTACTTGTTGTAGAACTTTTAGAGTATTTTCTTGCAAGCGTCCATTTTTCCACCGGAAAATCCAGACCAGAAATCACTGCCTGAGAATCAATATAATTCCCCAGACCAGATTATCACTTTCTCGAATCTGTTTTGCACTTTACCTGACCATCTGTATTGATTTGCACTCTGCCTGAATATTGAATTTTTTAAACGTACATCTCATGAATTGTCTCAATCCTGCTTTCACGTAACGCCCTGTATAGAGAAATCGAAAGAGCACCGTCACATTGCCATTGTCTTTGCTGTTAGCGGTGAATTATTCTATCTATCCGATATATTGTATTTCAGTGTGGATTGTGATGAAAACATAACCTGTATCCAGTTAAACTAACGACCTGAACCGGCCTGTCATTTATAGCTCGTTTATTTCCGCGAAGACAGAAATTTTGTGATCGTATCCGATTCTGCGACAATTGGACGTAAACTTCATGTTGTATTTTAATCAGCTGTTTGGAAATTGTGATTTTCTTTGTTGCTTTGTTTGAGACTGATGTTTTGTTTAATTTCCGGAAAATCGTACCTGTACTTGATTTGACGATGTGTGGAAAATGTTTTTCATGAAATAAATAGTCTGAAACCGGTTCCGATTTTCATTGTGTATTTTGTGCCTGATTGTATGATTTGATTTTGCCTATACTTAGATCTTTTATCTAGTTATTTTGAATAAAACCTGTGGAAAAAAAATTTAAATAATATCAATTCTGTTTAACGTAGCTTGTATTCCAGTCTAGTCTAAGGAGGTGTAACTGAAGATTACATTTTCTTAGAAGTTTATTGTTATCCTGGTCTAACTAGCTGACCTCTGGTTTACACAAGGGGGTGCATTGTATGGATTTACTCTGCGTCCCTTCTTCACTGTAGCTACCCTAGGGCCTTCCAAAGAACTCCTAGTTCTGGAAGAAAGTGGAGCATACCACTTCAAAAAAAACTGGCGCTCGAGGCAACCGCTCTAAAGTAAATAGAGAACTAAGCCCTGAGGCCCTTTGTAGGGCTCTTTACCGAAAAAAGAGCCTTACAACGGGAAATTGGTCTCTCTATATGAGTAGTTGCAGAAAAATGCTACCTTGGTTTTTCGCTTATGATCATACGAATTATGCAAGATGGGGTATACTATTTACTATTTGGATATGCAGAATTTGTCCAGAAGTGCCCCTAAAATTTATAATGAGTTCATGAATGGTAATTTTGTTGTCAAAAATTTAATCAGATATCTGTTGATCAAGCGTTGGAACATATTAATAAAAATTCCAAAATAGCTGGAGGGATTATTGGCTTAACAAAAAATAATACACGGCTAGATGAGTGGTTTTTGAGCTATAATGAGTTGGGGCTCATGATAGATACATTTAAAACATCCCTGAATGCTTCCACTGAAAATTTCAGTCAAAATATTGAGCTTGGTGAGAAACGAAAAGGTATTGATGAATATTCTGTGATTCGGTTGGAAGAACATTTCAACAGATTCAATGTATTCAGTAGAATAGAAGATCAATTGATTTGCATATTTACCAATGATATAATTGATCGAAATACAACCAAGATCATATTATCTGCATATGCTAATGGTGAATCTGTTCTGAAATGTTTCATGGAATCAATTGGTACTAGTGACTTTTATAAACCATTGAAAAAGCAAAATATACCAAGATTATCTTAATCAAAACTTAAATCTAACAAACCAAATACTGAAAAATATTGCCAACAAGGTCAGGCATTTTCACAGCGTGTATTAGCTGTAAGGGAAATGGGACGATCTGTAGATTATAATGAGATTTTCAATCATGAATTCACTCCTTATCCGATGGCTCTTGCACCAAATGGCATTATTGGTTGCCCATCAAATAAAAGTAGTTTGGTCATCGAGTCGTTCTGTACCATTACGGATACTTTACCCTCATCCAACTTATCAACTTGCCATATATTCGACGGAATGTCTATTGTTCAAAGTCTTGGGAAACCATCAGAAGCAAATACATTCGGAGATTACGCAAACATATACAGCAGGTTGATATTAAAAAATAAATACAATGCAGAAAGGATCGATTTGGTGTTAGATCACTATGATGACTGCTCAATCAAGTGTTCCACTAGGTTGAAACGAGGAAATAAAACTGAGATTCGAAGAATCATAGACAGTCCGGATGTTCCACTACCCCAACAATGGCACCATTTTATACATTCCATACACAATAAACAACAGCTGACAAATTTCATTTCATGCCAAATATCTGAAAATTCGAAAACTTATGCAGTTCAGTTCGTAACGAGTGGTGGATATTCAGACCTCAAAGAAAATAGGACGAATTTTCTATTAGACGAACCTCTCTTGATCTCTACCCATGAAGAAGCTGACACAAGAATACTCTTACATATTATATCAGCTAAAAAACAAGGATACGATAGATCCATCGTTGACTGTAGAGATACTGATGTATTGATATTACTAGCTCATTTTCTTCACCACTTGACTTCGGAGGTTTGGGTGGTTCTCGGAAATCAAAATAAGAGACGATTTGTAGCTGTCTATTCGATTACATTGAGTGCAGGCCTTTTAAAAAATCTTCCAGCTTTTCATGGTATTACAGGTTGTAACACCACCAGTCAATTTATAGGACTGGGGAAAAAAACCTGCTGGAAAACGTATGTCAAATATTTTCATTTGTTGAATAATGTCGGCAGTCCGAAGTTCTTTTCGAAGATTTACAGCAATTCGTAATCAAGTTGTGTACAAACATTGCAGATATAACAGATATTGATGTATTACTTCATACAAAACGATAGAAAAACTTCCACCAACTAAAGACAGCTTGAGACAGCACCTTCTCAGAGTGAATTACCAAGTTGCGGTATGGCTTAATAGTTTAAATCCACAACCTAAGTTATTATCTGTAATAGATAATGGATGGCACTTTGATAATGGTTAAATTTTACCTACACTCCAAACTCTACCAGCTACTCCCACTAATTCCAAAATCTTGACATCTTGTAGCTGTAAACGAGGTAATAATTTTTGTATTACACACATCATCTGACTTGGTTTTGAATATCATATTTCTGTTTAGATTGCAACCTGAACAAAAGGTGTTCTTGTAGAAATGAGAGCATGACCTGCATCGGATCCTGCAAATGTCTGCTAGGAGAATCCAATTATTGTAAAAATAAGTTGAGTGCCGATGATTATAATAACTCGGAAGAACTAGAAGATCCAGATGAAATCTCTGACAGTGAATGATATTTTCAACATTTGGTGTATAAGAAAAAATCATAAAAATCCAATGAAAATCACAATTTGACATCCTCTGAGGTTACCTAAGAAATGGGTACCAACTTCGTTATTTTCAATGGAACAGCCTATATATATTTCGAAAAAGTTGAAGATCTATTATCCTGATTTCAAAAATATATTGATTATTGATATTTGGCTAAACCGTTTCCGAAATATTCGTATCTGTTGTTGTTTCTTCATGACAATTGCGTTTTGATGAAATCAAATTATATAAATATAATATAAATTATAAATGTAAAATGTTCATCCTCGAATATTTCGAAAACGGCTGAATCAAGTATCAAAAACTCATATATTTTTGAAATCATGAAAAAATGAGCTTGAAAAAATATATAGGCTGTTCTATTGAAAATAACGAAGTTGGTGCCCATTTCTTATATCAGCGATATTCATTTGTTTCATCTGGTATAACCGTCTGGAGGTTCAGAACGAACCCTACAACTTTTGTATTTGAAGTTTATTTCTATCTTCAATGATGAACCCTGTAGAAGCTGTTTAAATATACGAAATGGCCGCGGGTGTCGCGGAGCGTATCGGGGTACGAAACCGGCTAAACGCATTCGCCCGTGCTGCCGGCATGCGATTATGTTTTTCTCTATACCACCCTTATTAATTAACCGAATTTCCATTCGGAAAAACCATTCGCTTTGTGAAACTTTAGCGCATCGTCTTCACAGAAGGATTTTTTTCGATATACGTAGCGGTTTCTGAGATAATCCGATGTATTTGAAAACTATTTTAACAAAATTTTTAATGTTTCGAGTTATAGCCGTTTGAAATTTAATTTGCCCGTATATCGTAATGTTATTGTCGGATTTCAGAAATTTATATGATTTTTTCAACACATCAGATCGAATCAAAATTTCACACAGTGAAACGATTGGAGTAGATGAATATTTTGCGCAAATTAAAAAAAACGTACTATTTTTCCAAAACCACCCCCTACCCCCCAAACGCACAGGACGATTTTTTGACGACAAGTGGATTCTTGTTTAGGAGATGTTAGGAGATGTCACAGCTTTTTACCTTCGATTTTCCACGGGATGAACGATAGGATTCGACTGGCACTCTACTATTTAGGGTGACATTTTTTTCTCGGAAGGGCCCTCGTTCTTTTCGACATTAGATGTCGTAATTCATCGTTCATTGTTACGTCACAATACCTCATAACTTTGGAATTTAATAGATGTAATGAATTATAGTCTACCTACGCAAGAATGTGGCAGTTTTAGGTCTATGCATTCAAGTCCACCACCGCATTCACGTCCACCGTCCACCACCCGTCCACCTCCGCCACCCGTCCACCACCCGTCCACCGTCCACCACCCGTCCACCGTCCACCACCCGTCCACCACCCGTCCACCGTCCACCACTGGGTGCACGAACATAAGTCCTCTACTGAGTGGCAGACAAGCATTGCCCATGCCACTACATGCGACAGACAAGGATGAAGAGAGATAGGTCGGTGCCAGGCCGTTGCTCAGTGAAATAAAAAAGAAAAATATCCAGTGTGTCCAAATGGTACCGCGATATTCGATAACTCCTGAACGAGATATCGGAATGCCTCTCGTGGGCAAATTTTAAAATTACCTTGGTTTTATATCGAGTGTCCACTCACAAACAGAATGCCACATCAAACTTAATTTTTTCAATTGGAACGCCCTATATTCCATTTTTAGATTCTTCCTGGAAAGCTGATTTCATCGATCTATCATACTGTGGGTCTAGTAAAACGATTATAATTTAATCAAATACCAATCGATAGTAACTGTCAAGTTAGGGGCATGTTAGCAGTTTTGACCAATGAAGGAATAGTTTCGACACAAAAAAATTCCTAAAGTTGAAAAATCCCGATTTTTCACACCATATATATCTGTAATCGTTTCAGCTAGACCCATAATATGATAGATGGATGAAATCAGCTTTCCATAAAGAATAATCAAGTTTCGTGTACCATTCTGTTTGTGAGTGAACACCCAATATAAAACCAAGATAATATCAAAATTTGCCTACAAGGGGCATATTTCAAATAGTGAAAACCGCATTCAGATAAAATATTTCGAAAGCTCGACTATTCAACAAAGAGTTATTCTCTGCACTTGGCCAATACCTTAATGACCGCAACCTCAAGGAATATAACTTGCAAGTGGTTTCCCAAAATTCACTGTGTTTTTTTCAACTTGTCCAGTCAAGAGACTACCCTTCTTCTAAACAGTTTTATATATATATATATATATATAGAGAGAGAAGAGAAGGATATTGTGTTAGCACACAGGGCAAGGGTATAAAGTGACAGGTTGTATATATATATATATATATATAGGTGAAAACTAGAAGATATTGTGGAATTGCGGCAAAGTAAAAGTGGTACTCTTCAAAGTATATCCAAGCTTTCGGAAATTTTTATTTTTCCATCTTCAGGAAACTACAAAAATTGTATCAAAAGATTACAAAATAAAAGGGTGAATAAGTACCTACTCACATCTTTGTTCAGGATGTTTACAAGGATGTTAGTGATACAATGTGTAAGGATATTTCAACATATCAGCTTACAAAAATACACGAAAATTGGTCAATCACATAAAAAAAATTTTGTCTTAAATCTGATCACATAGTTTTTGTGAAAAAGGCGGGAGAACTAGGCGTCATTTGGACAATGAGGTTGAAGTCATTATCAATTCTTCCTTCTCTGTCCGTGTGAAGGTCAGCGTGCTATAATTAGGCCTAACCTATAAGGTCTGTGTTCTATGTAGGCAAATTATTATGTGAAATCATAACATTCACTGTTATCATTTATCATTTATTGTTGTATTTCTTGTATGTTGTCTTTTATCTTGTATCTTGTATTTTGTATTTTATCTATTTATTGACAATTCCAAAACATGTAAACCATGTCAAAAAAGGAAATAAAGATTGATTGATTGATTAACATGTCGGCCAACACAAAAACAGCAAAAAGGGAGAAGAAATGTTTATGTGTTTAAAATACTTTCAGATTTGAAAATTACAAGTGAATTTCTTATTAGAAATCAAAATGCAAAGTGGTTGAGACATTGACAACGAAAATTGACGAATTTTTTTTCAAATTTATTATTTATTATTAAAAGATCAAAGGATTTCAGAAACATTATTATGGTTTTGGAATTTTTTTTATTTTTTCAATTCATTATTGAACGATTGAAGGATTTCAGAATAGTATATTATGATACAAGTTTGATAAGACGCTATTTTGTCGCACGCGTTGTTTAGAGTAGGTGCGACGAGCGAAGCGAGGAGTGCTCCAAGTGAACAAGTGCGACAAAGTGTCTCATAAATCGTGTGTCATATGCAATTTTTTCTATTTTGAATTGATTTGAAGAAAAAAAAATGGTTCTAATATCGATAAATAACAGAAACATCTTCGATGGGTAACAATAATGATGGAAATAAGACCTGGTGGCGCTACTCTTCAATTGTTTCAGCAGACAAATCCTTGATTTGAAACAATTGATAGATAGATCGCGGCTTCACTTAGCGAGATTTACCCACGCAATGTCACGTTAGACACGTTTTATCGAAGTAGGCGAAATCAAGAGATTTGGGACATGTCACAGGATAGGAAGTGAATTCACTAGTCTATCTATCCACCTCTGTAACAATGATGACATTGAAATAATTAAAATCTGACGCAAAAGCGTAATGCCCAGTTTACAGTTGAGCGATTTTGATTATTGCAATACCAGCGGTGAAAAATTCAATGTTGTTATTGTTTTTATTGGTCAATTTAAATCAAATTACACTCTGAATTGAAATTTACCAATAAAAACATTGGGTTTTTCACTGCTAATATCACAAAATCCAAATCGCTCAGAAATAAACTGGGCTTAACTCTTCTGACTTTTATTTGACAGTTCGATAGTACCAATCTCCGAATAATTAAAAATGCGTATCGAAATAGAGGCTATTTCGACACGCATTTGCGTTGCACAATGACTTCATTATACAACCAAAATAGAAAAACATTATTATGGTTGTGGAATGGGTGGTTGTCAATAGATAATAGATTTCACTTGAGTGATCCATCTCAGTTCTTTTATTGATACAGTTTGGTTCTTGTGCAATAAAGGCCATTTCTGGGAAGGTTCTTCTTTTATAATTAGGTTGTATTGCTAATATTTGGGCTAATTGATAATAATTCATGGTATGGTCAAATCTGTTGACATGATCCGCCAAGGCGCAACGTTCAGGAGGATGTAGTCTACTGTCACTCTTGTGTGCTGTTATTCTGTTGGAAAGGAATCTCTTGGATTGTCCGATGTATTTTTTATCACAATCATGGCAAGGAATGCAGTAGACCACATTCGACTGAGCTGTTGGAGGGTCACTGTCTTTAATTTTTAAGAAAATGGATCAGTCTTATCTGTCAGATCCATTTTCACAAAAATTAAAGACAGTGACCCTCCAACAGCTCAGTCGAATGTGGTCTACTGTATTCCTTGCCATGATTGTAATAAATAAAAAATGCATCGGACAATCGAAGAGATCCCTTTCCAACAGAATAACAGCACACAAGAGTGACAGTAGACTACATCCTGAACGTTGCGCCTTGGCGGATCATGTCAACAAATTTGACCATACCAAGAATTATCAATCAGCCGAAATATCAGGAATACAACCTGATAATAAAAGAAGAACCTCTCCAGAAATGGCCTTCATTGCACAAGAACCAAACTGTATCAATAAAAGAACTTAAGTGAAATTTATTCATATCTATTATCTCTTGACAACCACTCTTTCCAAAACCATAATAATGTTTCTGAAATCATTTGATCGTTTAATAATAAATAATGAATTGGAAAAAAAACGTCAATTTTCGTTATCAATGTCTCAACCACTTTGCATTTTGATCACTAATAAGAAACCCACTTGTAATTTACGAATTTGAAAGTATTTTAAACACATAAACATCTCTTCTCCCTTTTTTCTGTTTTTGTGTTGGCCGACATGTTATGATTTCACATGATACTTTGCCTACATAGAACACAGACCTTATAGGTTGGGGCTAATTATAGCACGCTGACCTTCGCACGGACAGAGAAGAAAGAATTGATACTTTAACCTCATTGTCCAAATGACGCCTAGTTTTCCAGAAGGAATTGAGCTGAGCACTTGATTTCACCTTTTCTGTCCAATTCCGAAGCAAGGCGACATAAGAACCTCGAGTAGAATGTTGATCATTTCTGAGTTGATTTTTTCGCGTATATCTGAACGATATGAGGACCTTCGGCCACAATATCAAAGTGGGGTCCGTTTATTTTCATACATGCTTCTACCAAAGTGAGGTCTTTTCACCATGTATATTATTATGAGCCGTATGAAGTGAGGACCGCACAAGGTTGCCTTATTTCACTACGCATCATGCGCAGATGTTCAGTTGCTTTTTTCCGGATCATCACGTGCGTCGCAATTGAGGCTCGAATGACTATCAGTCTGCGCAGCATCGTACTGTGAGTAAGATTTGGTATCTTGTTGTTATCGTGAATACTGTTTATTGTTTAATTAAAAAAAGGTTACGTTGATCAGTTAGCTTGATACATGAAATAATAGTATGTGACTGAATATTTATTTTCAGGATGGATCGTAAAACAAAGAGATTAATATGTGCCATAAATAATGAATAGGAAACCATAATGCGGCAACTTCAAATCCCAAAATATCAAACCACGAATTGTCTTGGTGAAAGTCAAAATACTGAGAAATTTTCCTATTCGTTTCGATTAAACTATTTCTCATTGTTTCAAAGTATGGTGTTTTAGGCAACATCAATAGGTACTTCACTTTCATATTGAATTAGACCATTTTGGATTCAATCATCTGCATCCCTATTATTCATACGGTTTATTTCAACTTCACCTGTTTGATGTTTGAATGTGATGGAATCTAGACGGGCTCAGCCTGACCATCCCTTAATTGTCGAGTTCGAGACATGCCAAACTTCCCTTGAACAAAATTATTTTCCTGACGTTTCATTTTTACTTAACTTGTATGAATCTTTGAAGTAAAGTTTCACCAACTTTCAGATGTCTGAGTGAATTTGAATTTAGCAGGTGTTCATAACTCTGAATACAATGCATCAAGAAATCATTTGATAAGAAAACAAGATGACGGCTTAAATATGGCGTACGAATTTCGTGATTATGATCCAAATCTATTCAAATTTGGTATGAGAATGTTTGAGGTCGTAGATCATGAATTTTATATGAAAAGTCAAGAGTTCAAGATGGCGGCTTTGAGATGGCGGACGACTTTTGTGATTATGGTCCATTCGGATTCAAAATTGATATTCAGGGGTTTTTGGGGTCCAAAATTACGATTATGATCCATCAATATTTCATTGCATATTTTTTTGTGAAAATTCATAAAATAACCTTATAGAAAAAAGATAAAATAGTGACTTCAAGATGTCGAACGCATTTTGTGATAACGATCCGATTCTTTAAAAATTTGGAATATGGACATTTCTGAGGTAGCAGATTATCATGATTTTTCTAATCACTGATTCGAGATGGCGGCTCCAAGATGGCAAACGTATTTTGTGATTATGATCCGGCTCGATTGAAAATCAGTATCAAAAAGAAGGAGGCTCCAAGATGGCGAACAAGTAATGTGTTTTTGATATTGGTTCGTGGAGTTTTTCGGGGTGTGAATTGGAGAATTTGTATTCAAAAATTCGAGAAGGCGGCTTCAAGATGGACGAGTTTGTTTATGATCTGATTTCATTCGAATTTGTTATGTGGGTGTATTTGAGGTCAGATATATTTAATTTTATGGTCTGATTCGATTCAAATTTCAAATTGAAAGTTTATAATTTTCCGAGGGTGCTCTCGACCTATATTCTTATATAACTTATTGATATAAAACCTGTGTTTGAAATTTCTCAAGATATACATATTCCAGCACGCTCTCACTAACTCACTTCCTGTGATTTCTTCCAATTTTTGTAATCAATATTCCGAACACTCATGGATGAACTCAGTTTACTCAGTGAACCAACAAAATTCCAGAATTATATTCCAGGCAATTTCTCCACAAATTCAACTTCAATGCCCAGTCTCGAAAAATTATGGAATCAGTCATAAAAACTAGGAATTGATCATCAAATCAGTTATCAATTATCCTTTTGGAACATCAGAATTACAAAACAATACATTTCAGATTGTCACAAACTGTTCATGGATTAACCTCCAGAAAAAAAGAACCCGTAGACCAAGAAGAAACATTCTAACAACAAGAAGTCTCGAGGCAAGAATATTCCCCTTATTTATCTAAAAATGAAACCAATGATGAAAAATACAGTCTCCAAGCGTTTATTCGACTAAAAAATCATACACACGAGAGACTGAATCATTTTGAGTATGTAACTGCTTTTTTCAGTTCAATTACCTTCAATTCACGAATCATCTTACCACCTAGCCGAGTATTCTGCTGACTTTTCTCCTCCATCGACAATATTTCGATTCTTCAACACGATCAACAATCCGAATTCAACATATCATGAAGTATCGCACACGTATTCGAAGTTCAGCTCCCCATTCATCAATGTTGATGCACATAGGAAATGATGTATGTTAATACATCACCAGCAATTTCAGACAGACTTGCCACTTGCCACCTTTTCATTGTTAGGATTGACACCTGACGAAATTCTCTTTCTATCAGAATTATTTTTTCAGTCGAATGGTAAATCTGTGGAACTCATTACATAAATCACGTTTATATAACAATGTGAACCAGAAAGTGGAATGCAATAATCGTCAAAAAACTTATTTTTATAGCAATGTGAATTTGAAACATTTTGTATGAAATATTCTCAATTATTGCTTCAATTCATTAACTCAGTTGTAAGGAACGTGTTGATACGTGATTATAATTTGAGTTTTCACGAGCTTCTATGTAACTAAAATCGTAACTATGTAACCAACAATGTTATTCAAAGAGTCAAATTCAACACATTCCAAATCGTCCGATTGATCTGAAATTCGGCAGGTGAATTCAATTCCGAAGACAATTCATCAAGAAATTACTATTGAAAAAATAGACATGGCGGCTCCAATGAATACGTGATTATGGTTTGATTTCATTTGAAATTGGTGTGTGGGAGTTTTTGGGTTCGGAGAGAATGCAATTTAATCCAAAGTTCATGAATTTAAAATGATGGTGGGTGCAAATTGACAAACGAAATATATAATTATGGTCTGATTGGGTATGTAGCGGTTTTCAAGGTCTTAGATTTATAAAGTTCGAGTAGTATTCAAGAAATTGAAATGGCGGCTTCAAGATTGAGTTTTTTTTATTATTGGCAGTCAATTCAAAATTGAAAGTTTCAATTCAACAGAGTATGATGCTAGAAAGAACAATATAAAATAAACGTAAAAAATTATTTCAAAACAATATTTTATGCAAATGTACTTGTAAGGAAAACATAGTTCAGTTCGATGAACTTGGTTATTCTGGGAATCAGAGATGTCCGCAATGTTGAAGCCGCCATCTTGAAGACGCCAATTCGATTCCATGAATTTTGACGAACAATTCTCGATCTCCGCACCTGAAAAGCCTCAGAAACCAATTTTGAATTGAATCGGACAGTAAATAGAAAACTCTTCCGCCATCTTGGATCCGCCATCTTGAAGCCATCATCTTGATTTTATAAATTTTTACATTGGATCAATCAAAGTCTCTGACCGCGAACACCCCTACATACCAGTTTTGAATAGAATCGGATAAAAATCACGAAACTCATTCGCCATCTTGGGGCCGCCATAATTGAGCCGCGATCTTGATTCCATCAATTTTTATAAACAATTGGCGCGAATCCGCCATCTAGGTTTCATGAGTTCTTGATCTCCGCACACGAAAAACCCTACAAACCAGTTTTGAATGAAATCGGACACTAATCACCGAATTCATCTACCATCTTGAAGCCGCCATCTTTATTTAATGAATTTGGACAGAGAATATCAATCTCCGGCACCCTTAAAAGTTTACAATCCAATTCTGAAACAAATCGGACAGTAAACACCAAACTCGCCTGCAATGTTGAAGCCGCCATTTTGAAGCCGCCATATTCATTTCATGAATTTTGACAAACAACTCCCGATCTCTGCATCCGAAACCCCTCACAAACCAATTTTGAATTGAATCGGACAGTGAATACATAACTCTTCCACCATCTTGGATCCGCCATCTTGGAGCCACCATCCCGATTTTATGGATCTTATCATTGAATTATTCAAAGTTTCTGATTGCGAGAACCCCTACATACCAATTTTGAATCGAATCGGATAGTAATCACCAAACTCAATCGCCATCTTGGGGCCACCATCATGGAGACGCCATCTTGATTTCATTAATTTTGTTAATAAAAGTCTTGATCTTTGTACCCGAGAACCCCAACAGAC
This sequence comes from Chrysomela aeneicollis, assembly GCA_029955515.1. NCBI lineage: Eukaryota > Metazoa > Arthropoda > Insecta > Coleoptera > Chrysomelidae > Chrysomela > Chrysomela aeneicollis. The sequence continues at coordinate 3,438,252 of JARUHQ010000030.1, read as the reverse complement.
CAATTTTGAATCGAATGGGACAGTAACTACAAAACTCTTCCGCCATCTTGGATCCGCCATCTAGGAGCCATCATCTCGATTTTTGAATTTTGACATGGATACATTCATAGTCCTTGACCGCGAAAACCCCTTCAAATCAATTTTGGTCAGTATGATTATGGATAGCAAGACTTGATATGTTTTGCAGTGTTGCCACTTTTCCAGTCCTAACTTTTTACTCAACATATAAATGCACAGGGACTGAAATATACACGTATAGATAATATATCCGCGCAGCAGCGTTTCAAGGGTCAAATCATCGAACTAAAGTATATCATAATTATCATGCACCTACCAAAGTGAGGTCCACCTATTTTCAGCCATAAATCGATCAACAGTGATTGAAATTTAAGGAGAAAAATAACCTGAACTCCATATACTTCCACGTTTCGAGGCAATGGAACTTCCATTGAAAAATAAGAAGGAGGTGAATTTTATGAAGGAAAACGTTGTGAGGTCCGTATACGGACCTCACATTGACATGTCCTCACAGCTTACGTAGGTTTTTCATTGGAGTGTCTCACTTTGTACGCTGGAAGTGAATATATATATATATATATATATATATATATATGGGAGGGAAGTCTTTGCTGACCAGTGAGGAACAAAACTACTAGTATTGGGGCTTGCAGCAATGTCAGTGATTTACTCTTTTATATTAATCCAAGCTTTCGGAAATGTTTATTTCCATCATCAGGGAGACTACAAAAGTTATTAAAATGGTAAAATGTAACAGATTAAAATTCATGAAAAAGGTTACTTACAACAAATATGAGATTGACGACAAACAGGTTGTTATAAAATATGACAAACAGTAAATAACATTGTGAAGAACAATTGTACATGGATAAATTACATCTTAAAATTTGATTTAGGTTTGAAAAAACTCAATGTAAAACATCGAAATTGCAACAAGAAATTATTTCATCATTACGATGTGCACAAATGGAGGGAAAACGACTAACAGTGAGGTTAAATGTTCTCTTCTTCCTCTCACTCTCGCCATTCAAGCCACGTCAGTACCATAATTCAAAAGGTTGTTGGACTTTATGGACCAGATGTTATATTCTGATTTAGCAAGAATAAATGGGAATGAGAAACGGAAGCGGAGTCCACTGTTTAACCTCAGCTAAATTTGGAAACCAAGATCATTGCCATCTAAATGAATTGGGGGTTGACGATTATTCCTACATTCAGCATCCATCATGAGAAGGTAAGAATAAATCTCACTTAAATGTTTAATGTCTGTTTTTTTATTCATGTTATTTTCTTCCTGATAGATAAAGGACATATCCAGAAAAGATCTCTTAGCAAAATTCGGTTCTGTAGCTAAAATTCTCACAGACTGGAAATCCATTCTATGGTCAAGACGGTTAACATGGTCTGCCAGAGCACATCTCTCTGGGTGAAGTCTACAATCACTCCTATGCAAGGTAATTCGGTTTTCAATCGATCTTTTGGATTGTCCAATGTATTTTTTATTACAGTTTGCACAGGGGATACTGTAGACCACTCCCGAGCGAGACATCAGGGGCACTACATCTTTAACCTTAGAAAAAATGGATTTTATTGATAGAACTGTTTTATTTGCTATTTTAGTGTTTGAAAATCTATTAAATATTCTTTCAAGATTAGGTGTAATCTCCTTAATGTAAGGAAGAGATGTATATAGAGTTTGAATTGGAACAACCTCAGGTATGGAATTATTCATAATTATTTGTTGAGTGTTAACTCTCCTATGTTCAACATCATCTGTCATGGGAGTATGAAACAAAATTTTATTGACTAATTTAATGGGATATGAATTATTTATAAATAAAGATTGTAATATTTTTAAGTTCTTTTGTTGGAAAGAGATATCCGAAAGTTGCAAGACTCTGTTCCTCATTTGCTTGATAAGATTAATTTTCATCCTGTGTTTGTGGTAAGAGTTGTAGTTAAGATATCTACCTGAACTACAGGGTTTTCTGTACCAATCCACCAATATGGTGTTTTCCTCTGTTCTTTGGAGTATTGTATCTAAGAATGGAACTTGCCTATGTTCATTTTCCTTTTCTATTGTGAACTGGATATAGGGGTCGTAGCTGTTAAATGTCTCTACTAACTCAACGATACCTCTTTCAGGGAGGGCCACTATGAGGTCATCAACATACTTCTTGATAAAGAAAAGGTCAAACGATAATACGGGAATAACTGTATCTAATATCTCGTCCATGACATATGATGCTAAAATAGGTGAGATGGAAGCCCCCATTGGGGTACCGAAAGTTTGTTTATAAAATTTGTTGTTAAAAGAGAAATATGTACTATCAAAAAGGAAAGCTATTAAGTCAAGAAAAGTATTTTTTTCTATTTTGCAATGGGTACTGATGTTATTCCAATTTTTATCTATTACTCTGAGGCATGCTTCTAAATAAACATTACTAAATAAGGACACTACATCCAAGCTGGCAAGAACATGATCCTCTGGTATTTTCATTTTATTAAACAATTTGGGAACTTCGAAAGAGTCTTTGATGAAATATAGGTTGTCAGAATTGTAAGCTTTGGTGAGGATTTCTGTGAGAAAAGCAGCAATGGGTTCAGTTGGGGTACCAATTGATGCCACTATTGGTCTCATAGCTAATACAGGTTTATGGACTTTTGGTAACGCATAGAATTTTGGACTGACACTATCATATCTGGTGAGTCTCCTTCTAACCGTCTCATCTATTTGTTTGGAGTCATATAAGGATTTAACAAGATTATTACATTTTCTTTGAATGGAGGAAGTTGGATCTCTTTGTAAGAGAACATAAGAATTATTATCATTGATTATATTTTCTGAAAGTTCTAAATATTGTTGGTTGTTCATTATAACAGTGACGTTACCTTTATCTGATTGGATGAGAGTTAAATTGGGATTATCTTTTAAGAATTTTCTACTGGAGATGAGAAGACTGTGAAAAAGAGACCCATTCATTTTAGTATTTTGAATATGGTTAGTGATAACATTAGTAGCTTGTGCTAGTAGCTTGTGCTACTAATGTTATCACTAACCATATTCAAAATACTAAAATGAATGGGTCTCTTTTTCACAGTCTTCTCATCTCCAGTAGAAAATTCTTAAAAGATAATCCCAATTTAACTCTCATCCAATCAGATAAAGGTAACGTCACTGTTATAATGAACAACCAACAATATTTAGAACTTTCAGAAAATATAATCAATGATAATAATTCTTATGTTCTCTTACAAAGAGATCCAACTTCCTCCATTCAAAGAAAATGTAATAATCTTGTTAAATCCTTATATGACTCCAAACAAATAGATGAGACGGTTAGAAGGAGACTCACCAGATATGATAGTGTCAGTCCAAAATTCTATGCGTTACCAAAAGTCCATAAACCTGTATTAGCTATGAGACCAATAGTGGCATCAATTGGTACCCCAACTGAACTCATTGCTGCTTTTCTCACAGAAATCCTCACCAAAGCTTACAATTCTGACAACCTATATTTCATCAAAGACTCTTTCGAAGTTCCCAAATTGTTTAATAAAATGAAAATACCAGAGGATCATGTTCTTGCCAGCTTGGATGTAGTGTCCTTATTTAGTAATGTTTATTTAGAAGCATGCCTCAGAGTAATAGATAAAAATTGGAATAACATCAGTACCCATTGCAAAATAGAAAAAAATACTTTTCTTGACTTAATAGCTTTCCTTTTTGATAGTACATATTTCTCTTTTAACAACAAATTTTATAAACAAACTTTCGGTACCCCAATGGGGGCTTCCATCTCACCTATTTTAGCATCATATGTCATGGACGAGATATTAGATACAGTTATTCCCGTATTATCGTTTGACCTTTTCTTTATCAAGAAGTATGTTGATGACCTCATAGTGGCCCTCCCTGAAAGAGGTATCGTTGAGTTAGTAGAGACATTTAACAGCTACGACCCCTATATCCAGTTCACAATAGAAAAGGAAAATGAACATAGGCAAGTTCCATTCTTAGATACAATACTCCAAAGAACAGAGGAAAACACCATATTGGTGGATTGGTACAGAAAACCCTGTAGTTCAGGTAGATATCTTAACTACAACTCTTACCACAAACACAGGATGAAAATTAATCTTATCAAGCAAATGAGGAACAGAGTCTTGCAACTTTCGGATATCTCTTTCCAACAAAAGAACTTAAAAATATTACAATCTTTATTTATAAATAATTCATATCCCATTAAATTAGTCAATAAAATTTTGTTTCATACTCCCATGACAGATGATGTTGAACATAGGAGAGTTAACACTCAACAAATAATTATGAATAATTCCATACCTGAGGTTGTTCCAATTCAAACTCTATATACATCTCTTCCTTACATTAAGGAGATTACACCTAATCTTGAAAGAATATTTAATAGATTTTCAAACACTAAAATAGCAAATAAAACAGTTCTATCAATAAAATCCATTTTTTCTAAGGTTAAAGATGTAGTGCCCCTGATGTCTCGCTCGGGAGTGGTCTACAGTATCCCCTGTGCAAACTGTAATAAAAAATACATTGGACAATCCAAAAGATCGATTGAAAACCGAATTACCTTGCATAGGAGTGATTGTAGACTTCACCCAGAGAGATGTGCTCTGGCAGACCATGTTAACCGTCTTGACCATAGAATGGATTTCCAGTCTGTGAGAATTTTAGCTACAGAACCGAATTTTGCTAAGAGATCTTTTCTGGAGATGTCCTTTATCTATCAGGAAGAAAATAACATGAATAAAAAAACAGACATTAAACATTTAAGTGAGATTTATTCTTACCTTCTCATGATGGATGCTGAATGTAGGAATAATCGTCAACCCCCAATTCATTTAGATGGCAATGATCTTGGTTTCCAAATTTAGCTGAGGTTAAACAGTGGACTCCGCTTCCGTTTCTCATTCCCATTTATTCTTGCTAAATCAGAATATAACATCTGGTCCATAAAGTCCAACAACCTTTTGAATTATGGTACTGACGTGGCTTGAATGGCGAGAGTGAGAGGAAGAAGAGAACATTTAACCTCACTGTTAGTCGTTTTCCCTCCATTTGTGCACATCGTAATGATGAAATAATTTCTTGTTGCAATTTCGATGTTTTACATTGAGTTTTTTCAAACCTAAATCAAATTTTAAGATGTAATTTATCCATGTACAATTGTTCTTCACAATGTTATTTACTGTTTGTCATATTTTATAACAACCTGTTTGTCGTCAATCTCATATTTGTTGTAAGTAACCTTTTTCATGAATTTTAATCTGTTACATTTTACCATTTTAATAACTTTTGTAGTCTCCCTGATGATGGAAATAAACATTTCCGAAAGCTTGGATTAATATAAAAGAGTAAATCACTGACATTGCTGCAAGCCCCAATACTAGTAGTTTTATATATATATATATATATATATATATATATATATATATAGTTTGCCTGTAAATCTTGGGGAATGCAGCAATAGTATTAAGAAAAACTCTTTAAAGTTTGATTCCAAGCTTTCGGAAATAGTTTATTTCCATCATCAGGGAGAAACTACAATGAAAATAATGATTTTAATATAACAGTGAAAGAGCTTATTGCAACATACCTTTGGTGAGGATGCAATACTTGATATTAAACGATATTGAAGACATAAGGATATAACATTAATGAATATTGATACAAAGACATACGAATAAGGAAGGCGACATCACTTTTAACGAATATGTTACATGATTAAAATCATTTTAAAAAAGAGTCATTTTTTTATAACGGCGTTACATTTGAAAATGTGGGAAAACCAAGTTTAGGTTAGGTTTGTTACATCTTCCCCTTCATCTGAAAAATATTGTAGGTTAGGTTGTTGTGATATCATGACAACATGGGCCTTTGCCCCAAAAGATGATAACAATACTCTTCAGACGGAAGGCGAATTTGTTTTAACCTCACCTTGATCGGAGTCAGTAGTAGGAAAAAATTTTTTGGAATAAAACTTTAAAATGAACTGGAGAGATGAAGATATCAAGAATTTAAGTCACTGTTCATTGAACTCTGTATTGTCATTTGGATTTATGTCAAGACGAAGTAAATAGGAATAGATTTCACTCAAGTGTTTAATATCTGTTTTTTTGTTCATGCAGTTGTTGTGTTGAGATATATATGCCATTTCCAGAAAGGTTCGTTTGGTCAAGTTAGATTCTACTGATAATATTTTAGTTTGTTGAAAATTTATTTTATGATCCAGATTATGCACGTGTTCCGCTAAAGCACATCTGTCTGGATGTAACCTACAATCACTTTTATGTGCAGTGATTCTATCTGCTAGTGGTCTCTTTGATTGTCCTATATATTGTTTGTCGCAATCTTGGCAAGGAATACTGTAAATTACATTCGACTTGGACATTAATGGAACTTTATCTTTTACTTTGGAATAAATTTTTTTTAATGGTAAAATGGTTTTATTGGCTATTTTTATATTTGCAATGGGGTTAAATATTCTGGTGAGTTTGGGAGTTATCTCTCTAATATATGGTAAGGAGATATATTTGGTTAAAGGTGGAGGGTCATTGTTAGTAATGTGGTTAATGTTATTTATTGGGTTATCGTTAATTTCAGGATCATTGGCAGTCGATGTGCTGAATAATATTTTTTGAATCAATTTTTTTGGATATGAATTTTCTAAGAAAAGGTTGAGGAGGATGTCTAGATTTTTTTTGTGAAAAGAAGTATCAGAGATTTTTAGAACTCGATTTTTCATTTGTTTGACCAGATTAATTTTCATTGACTGTGTGTGGTATGAGAGATAGTTTAGGTATCGTCCTGAACTGCACGGTTTTCTGTACCAGTCTATTAGTACAGTATTGTTGTGAGTTCTTATCAATCTTGTGTCCAAGAAAGGTACTGATTGTTGATCATCTTCTATCTCTATCGTAAACTGAATGAAGGGGTCATAGCTGTTACAAGTTTCTAAAATCTCATTGATACCGTTTGCAGGAATCGAAATTATTATGTCATCAACATATTTTTTTTAAAAGAAAGGTTGGAAAGATAACACTGGAATGACTGTATCTAAAAGATCATCCATCACGTAGGCTGCCAATATTGGAGAAATTGTAGCACCCATTGGGGTTCCAAATGTCTGTTTGTAATATTTATTATTGAATGAGAAATAAGTATTATTATATAAAAAGGTTATAAGGTTCATGAAAGATTCTTTCTTAATATTGCAGAAGGAACTTATGTGTGGCCAATTTTTATCAATAGCTCTGAGACTAGCATCTAGATAAACGTTGCTAAAAAGAGAGACAACATCCAAACTAGCCTAAACGTAACCAGTGGGAAGTTGAATTTTATTAAATTTTTCTGAAAATTCAAATGAATCTTTAATAAAGTAGGTATTATCTGGATCATAGGCTTTCGTTAATATCTCTGTCAGAAAAATGGAAATATTTTCCGTGGGAGCACCAATGGAAGCAACTATTGGTCTAACTGAAAGGTTTGGTTTATGAATTTTGGGTAATGAATAGAATTTTGGAGAGATTGCACTGTAGTTAGTCAACTTCTTTTTTGTTGGTTCATTTATTTGATTAGTGTCAAATAATGATTTCACTAATGAATTGCTTTTTCTTTGGATGGTAGAAGTGGGATCTTTGGAAAGTTCAATGTAAGAGGAGCTGTTGGAGATTAAGTCTTGAGATAAATCTGAGTATTGTTCTTTTTCCATGATAACTGTCACATTCCCTTTTTCAGATTGAGTAAGAATTAAATTTGGATTATTCTTGAGAAATTTTTTGGATTGACTGAATAAGTGTCTATAGATTGAGAAATTCATTGAGTTTTGAACATGATTAGTAATAATGTTGGTTGCTCTAGCTACAGTGATATTTCTCACATTTGTATCTGTTATGGAAGAAGTAGTATAATCTATCAAGGCTCTTTTGGCCGAAATAGATTATACTACTTCTTCCATAACAGATACAAATGTGAGAAATATCACTGTAGCTAGAGCAACCAACATTATTACTAATCATGTTCAAAACTCAATGAATTTCTCAATCTATAGACACTTATTCAGTCAATCCAAAAAATTTCTCAAGAATAATCCAAATTTAATTCTTACTCAATCTGACAAAGGGAATGTGACAGTTATCATGGAAAAAGAACAATACTCAGATTTATCTCAAGACTTAATCTCCAACAGCTCCTCTTACATTGAACTTTCCAAAGATCCCACTTCTACCATCCAAAGAAAAAGCAATTCATTAGTGAAATCATTATTTGACACTAATCAAATAAATGAACCAACAAAAAAGAAGTTGACTAACTACAGTGCAATCTCTCCAAAATTCTATTCATTACCCAAAATTCATAAACCAAACCTTTCAGTTAGACCAATAGTTGCTTCCATTGGTGCTCCCACGGAAAATATTTCCATTTTTCTGACAGAGATATTAACGAAAGCCTATGATCCAGATAATACCTACTTTATTAAAGATTCATTTGAATTTTCAGAAAAATTTAATAAAATTCAACTTCCCACTGGTTACGTTTAGGCTAGTTTGGATGTTGTCTCTCTTTTTAGCAACGTTTATCTAGATGCTAGTCTCAGAGCTATTGATAAAAATTGGCCACACATAAGTTCCTTCTGCAATATTAAGAAAGAATCTTTCATGAACCTTATAACCTTTTTATATAATAATACTTATTTCTCATTCAATAATAAATATTACAAACAGACATTTGGAACCCCAATGGGTGCTACAATTTCTCCAATATTGGCAGCCTACGTGATGGATGATCTTTTAGATACAGTCATTCCAGTTTTATCTTTCCAACCTTTCTTTTAAAAAAAATATGTTGATGACATAATAATTTCGATTCCTGCAAACGGTATCAATGAGATTTTAGAAACTTGTAACAGCTATGACCCCTTCATTCAGTTTACGATAGAGATAGAAGATGATCAACAATCAGTACCTTTCTTGGACACAAGATTGATAAGAACTCACAACAATACTGTACTAATAGACTGGTACAGAAAACCGTGCAGTTCAGGACGATACCTAAACTATCTCTCATACCACACACAGTCAATGAAAATTAATCTGGTCAAACAAATGAAAAATCGAGTTCTAAAAATCTCTGATACTTCTTCTCACAAAAAAAATCTAGACATCCTCCTCAACCTTTTCTTAGAAAATTCATATCCAAAAAAATTAATTCAAAAAATATTATTCAGCACATCGACTGCCAATGATCCTGAAATTAACGATAACCCAATAAATAACATTAACCACATTACTAACAATGACCCTCCACCTTTAACCAAATATATCTCCTTACCATATATTAGAGAGATAACTCCCAAACTCACCAGAATATTTAACCCCATTGCAAATATAAAAATAGCCAATAAAACCATTTTACCATTAAAAAAAATTTATTCCAAAGTAAAAGATAAAGTTCCATTAATGTCCAAGTCGAATGTAATTTACAGTATTCCTTGCCAAGATTGCGACAAACAATATATAGGACAATCAAAGAGACCACTAGCAGATAGAATCACTGCACATAAAAGTGATTGTAGGTTACATCCAGACAGATGTGCTTTAGCGGAACACGTGCATAATCTGGATCATAAAATAAATTTTCAACAAACTAAAATATTATCAGTAGAATCTAACTTGACCAAACGAACCTTTCTGGAAATGGCATATATATCTCAACACAACAACTGCATGAACAAAAAAACAGATATTAAACACTTGAGTGAAATCTATTCCTATTTACTTCGTCTTGACATAAATCCAAATGACAATACAGAGTTCAATGAACAGTGACTTAAATTCTTGATATCTTCATCTCTCCAGTTCATTTTAAAGTTTTATTCCAAAAAATTTTTTCCTACTACTGACTCCGATCAAGGTGAGGTTAAAACAAATTCGCCTTCCGTCTGAAGAGTATTGTTATCATCTTTTGGGGCAAAGGCCCATGTTGTCATGATATCACAACAACCTAACCTACAATATTTTTCAGATGAAGGGGAAGATGTAACAAACCTAACCTAAACTTGGTTTTCCCACATTTTCAAATGTAACGCCGTTATAAAAAAATGACTCTTTTTTAAAATGATTTTAATCATGTAACATATTCGTTAAAAGTGATGTCGCCTTCCTTATTCGTATGTCTTTGTATCAATATTCATTAATGTTATATCCTTATGTCTTCAATATCGTTTAATATCAAGTATTGCATCCTCACCAAAGGTATGTTGCAATAAGCTCTTTCACTGTTATATTAAAATCATTATTTTCATTGTAGTTTCTCCCTGATGATGGAAATAAACTATTTCCGAAAGCTTGGAATCAAACTTTAAAGAGTTTTTCTTAATACTATTGCTGCATTCCCCAAGATTTACAGGCAAACTCTAACTAGTCAGCAACGACTACCCTCTCCTATATATATATATATATATATATAAGTTATATTACGAGATGAACTGCATAGTAATGTGTTAACGACCGATGACACCGACATTGAACTCCTGAGTCTGCAGTGTCATCGCTATTTTCCAGGAAGCCGCTTAGGGTTACGATACACACTTTATTCCGATATTGTATAATTTATATCCAGTCTAGATTCAGAATTAGTATTGTTCACATGACATCAAATAAATAATTTTTAAAAAGTAACTTTGCTCATAAGGTTATTTAAGTGGCGCAGTCGGTAGGATAGGTCGATCAACGGTTAGTGAATATAACAAGTTGATTCGTTTCAACGATTTATCGACCTATTCGAAAAATCGGTACGCGTACGGCAGAAAATCCAGTCAGGTGAACTGAGTAGCTTGACGAGAAGAATCCGTTCGTTTCCAAACATCAGCAACCGAGAAGTACAATCGCTGTCTCTTCCAATGCCTGGCCCTGGACAAATGAAGTGGATTTGGATTTTGCTGTAAGTACCTATGTCATATAGAGGTTTTCAAGATCATTATGATACGGAAAATTCTGAAAATTCTGAACATTCAAGTAATTCTGATTCGGACTCAAACTTCCTAGAATACCCCTCGAATCGCTCGAGATCACCGAATTTAATAAGACCTTCCCAATTAATTCCCGAAACAAATAACACAATGGCTGTGTTGAAACAAGAATATTTCAATATGATTCCCGATTTCCACGGTGAAATGGAATTATTACCGAGATTCATAGAAGTCTGCGAGAAACTAGTAACTAGGTTTTATAATGTTGAAGATGCACAAGATTTTCAGAATGAATATCTGATGTCAAGTATCCTAGCCAAAGTGAAAGGCGATGCCGCTTTGAAAATATCGTCCTGTATCATAAGAAATTGGGCAGATTTGAAAAATGCTTTACTAAACACATACGCAGATAAACGAGATATTTTCACCTTAAACATTGAAATGACTGAACTGAAACAAGTAAATGAATCGCCGTTTGAATTCTACAATAGAATCCAACATATTCTGAATTTACAAATCGCGCAGTTAACCACTGGTGCAACCATAGAAGAAGCTACTATTTTAGGCAAATATGTTCGTAGTTTAGGACTTAGAGTTTTGTTAAGAGGATTGAAAGATCCAATTGGCTCTTTAATGCGTACGAAAAATCCGAAAGACTTGAATGATGCTCTGAATATGCTAACAAATGATTTTCAGTTAGACGCGGGTTCACAGAAACCATCAAGAAATCAATTTCAATCGAAACCATCATTCCAAAAATCTCAGAATAGACCACGCATTATTCCACCACTACAAATCACTAATTTCAGTCAAAATTCTCGAACACCTAATAGAACAAATAATTCATTCCAACAAAACCAACAACCAAACTCATTCCAAAATCAAAATAGAAACGTATTTGGACCCAATCAAATGCAAAATCTACCGAAACCTACACCAATGAGTATTTCAACCAGAAATACTTGGAGAACCAATCAACCGAATAATTCAAATCAAAACTATCGGTTGAATCAAAATCCGAATTTTAGACAAAATAGACCTAACTATATTGCTGAAGAATTATTCAATATAGACGATCAACCACTCGATCAACCACCTGATCAACGTATAGTTGAATACCCAGAAGACTTAGAACAAATTCCTGATGAATATTTTTTAGAACAAGAAGCCTCGGGAATAGAGAACGAAATAAGTTTGAACTGATGAATCTAACTTATAATACAAGCGAACTTCCATACATTGTTTTTACAGAAAATAATTTGAAATTTTTGATAGACACTGGCAGTACGAAATCATTTATCAGACCTGATATTGCCAAAATCCATTTTAAATCATCAATTAAAAATGACCCCTTCCAAATTACAACTGCACATGGCACATCAACTGAAAAATATAGTACATTGATACCCTGTTCCAAAATACTCAATAAATTAAAATTACCTCTGAAATTTTACTTATTTAAATTCCATGATCACTTTGATTGTCTCTTAGGACTCGACAATTTGAAATTATTGAATGCTATAATAGATCTGAATAAAAATGTGTTGATTACTCCAAGTTCACAAATAAAGTTGAATTTCCATAAAATATCTCCCTGTACAAATTTTATAGTAGTACCACCAAGATCTGAACAAGTAATCAAAGTCAATATTAGAAATGTCAATGAAGGACAAGTAATTATTCCGTATACAAAAATTTCACAGTTAGAAATACCAGAAAACTTGACTTATGTAAAAAATCATCAAGCTATTTGCACAATATTGAATCCATCAAATTCTCAATTGTTTGTAGACATGACAGAACCAATGGATGCCGAAATCTTTGATGAATATGAAACAATTTCTAGTCCAAATTTGAATAATGTAAACTTTGAAAAATTTCAATTTGATATTTCCAAAATCAGAACCGAACACATGAATTCGGAAGAACAACACGAAATAACTAAATTGATCAAAGAATATTCTGATATTTTTCATATTGAAGGAAACCAACTATCATTCACTAGTAAAGTTAAACATGTCATTAAAACTTCTGATGAGATACCAGTTTATACTAAAACTTATAGGTACCCTGGAATACACAAACAAGAAGTTAGTACCCAAATTCAAAACATGTTAAATCAAAATATAATCAGGCCATCTCACTCGCCATGGTCATCACCAATCTGGGTAGTCCCTAAGAAGTTAGATGCTTCCGGCAAGAAAAAATGGCGTATCGTGGTAGATTATCGGAAACTTAACGATAAAACTATTGGCGATCGATACCCCCTGCCGAATATCACAGAATTACTAGACAAACTTGGCAGATGTCAATATTTCTCAACGCTCGATTTGGCCTCCGGGATCCACCAAATCGAAATGGACGAAAGTGATATCCAAAAAACCGCCTTCAATACTGGCAACGGTCATTACGAATTCCTTCGAATGCCGTTTGGCTTAAAGAATGCCCCTGCCACGTTTCAGAGGGTTATGGATAATATCCTCCGAGGGATACAAAATGAGAAATGCCTTGTTTACCTAGATGATATCTTTATTTTCAGCACAAGTCTTCAAGAACATATTAGTCGTTTGCGAGAAGTATTCGAGAGATTGCGTAATTCTAATTTCAAAATCCAATTAGACAAGTCAGAATTTCTCAGGAAAGAAGTGGCTTATCTGGGCCATGTTGTAACGCCTGAAGGTGTTCGCCCGAATCCAGACAAAATTAGAGCTATTCTAAATTACCCATTACCGAAAAACACTAAACAAATCAAAGGCTTTTTAGGACTGTTAGGTTACTATAGGAAATTTATTAAAGATTTTGCCAAAATTACGAAACCATTGACGAAATGTCTGAAAAAAGAAGCGCAAATCGATATAAAAAATCCAGAATACCTTAAGTGTTTTGAGATGTGTAAGAACTTGCTTATTAATGAACCGATTCTCTAGTACCCAGACTTCACGAAAGATTTTGTTCTTACAACAGACGCAAGTAATGTCGCAATAGGAGCAGTTTTGTCTCAAGGTAAAGTTGGATCAGACCTACCAATTGCATATGCGAGCAGGACATTAAATGAGTCGGAACAAAACTATTCCGTTATTGAAAAAGAGCTTTTGGCAATAGTATGGGCTGTTAAGTACTTCAGACCATACTTATTTGGAAGAAAATTCAAAGTTGTTTGTGACCATAAACCATTGCTCTGGCTGTTTTCACTGAAAGAACCAAATTCTAAATTACTTAGATGGCGTCTCAAGTTAGAGGAATTCGACTACGAAGTTGAATATAAAAAAGGAATTCAAAATAAAAACGCAGATGCTCTATCACGGATAGAAATCAATATGAACGAGACAACCAATAAAGATCCGAGTAATATCTTTGAATACATCACAAAATTCAATCAAGATCTAGAGAAAAATAAAACCGATATCGAAATAGATGATCAGTCGATGTTTGTTGAAGCTAACGACTTAGATCAAGAAAATAACGCAGAAGAAGATAGTGACCAAACTATTCATTCTAATTCTGAAAACCCAATCGTCGGAATCCCAATAACCGATTGTCCAGTCAATTTTGGAAAAAATCAAATAATCATATCCGAAGTGAATTATGAACCAGCAACACCAAGTGTCATTATGCTATATAAAACAAAACAAAGAATCCTGATTCAGATATCACGAAACGATTACGAACAAGATATTATAACTTTCATTAGAGAATTTATTGTACCTAAAGTAAAATACCACATTTATTTCGAAGATCCAATCTATGAAAAGTTTTCGAACGTTTTACAAAAATTCTTCAAACATTCTGAAATAAATCTTGGCAGATGTACTAAAAAATTAATTGATGTTACTACCGAAGATGAAATAAAGGAAATAATTCAGAAATATCACGAAGGTAAAACCAACCATAGAGGCTTGGATGAAACAGAAAAACGAATAAAATCATCTTACTATTGGCCTAATCAGAGAAGATTAATACAAAATTACATTAACGAATGTGAAACTTGTTTAATTACGAAGTACGAGAGGAAACCATTAAAACTCGAATTCAATATCACACCTACACCTGTAAAACCCTTCGAAATATTGCACATTGATAGCATAACTTTGGAAAATGCAAAGTTTTTGACTATCATTGATTCCTTCTCAAAATATGCTCAAGCATATAAATTGGATTCAGCCCAAGGTTTAGAAGTCGTGAATAAATTAATAAAATATTTCACACATCATAGAATACCAGATCAAATAGTTTCTGATAATGAATTAGAATTTAAGAACTCACTAGTGAAAGAATTACTCGAAATTCATAAGGTCAAAATTCATTTCATAAGTTCCCAACACCCTGAATCTAATGGACTCATTGAAAGATTCCACTCGACCCTCGTGGAGCATATTCGACTTCTCAATAATCAGCAAGAATATAAAGATGATTCAATTGAATCAAAAGTGAATTATGCCTTATTAGCATACAACAACACTGTTCATTCTGCAACAAATATGAAACCTTACGAAATTATTACTGGTCATTTAGGAACGGATTGTCCATTTAACATTGATATAGAAAAACAACTAGTAAATAATTATATTTCCAGTCATAAAGATAAAATGAAATTGTTGTATGAAAAATTGAATAATGATTTACAAAAAAGCAAAGAGAATGTGATTCAAAAAGCTAACAAAGATAAAGAACCGATTCCCGAAATTCCAGAAGTAGTTTATGTCCAAAATAAGCAAAAGCAAAGAAAGACCTTGTATAAATTCAAACGTGAAAATATCAAAAGTGTTGATCAAGAACTCAAAACTGCAAAAATTGACCCAACACACAAAAACACTGTAGATAAAATTCATCTTTCAAATATTAAAAGACCTAGACAAAAAATTAAATTGAAAAATATTTCAGATCCTTCTACTTGTACTTCGGACACGCAACAGAAATAGAAAACATCACTCAAAATTTGGGAATCCTTCCAATCAAGCTAGGTCCCGCGAAACTTCAAAGAACGGAACATACTTTCACCCACTTTTACGACATCAAGCCGCTTCTCGATGAATACAACAATCTGAACACTCAGTATGACAACGTCTACGAGAATCTCAAGAATAACACAATCTATGCCAGATCTGTAGAAAATTATGCCACCATTGTAGAATATACACGAGCCAGTATTAAAGAGAAATTCGAAAATATTCAAATTCATACTTCAAAGCCTAGAAATAAAAGAGGACTAATTAATGGTTTAGGATCAATTCTGAAAGGTTTAACTGGAAACCTCGACGCTGAAGATGGCGAAAGAATAAATAATATTTTAGATCACTTGAAATCGAATCAAATAAATCTTCAGGAACAAATAAAGAATCAATACAGTTTGAATGCACAAATTGTCCAAAAATTCAATGATACAGTTCGAGACATTCAACACAACGAACTTGAACTAAAATCAAGGATTTTACAATTGAAAACAATTATGAAGGAAGAGATACAACATCAACATATTCTATACGCTAAGGATATTTTAAATCAGATTATTATTCTTCTAAATGGTATTCTCAACATTTTGCAAGACATCGAGAACTCATTAACTTTTTGCAAACTCAGAACTATGCATCCTAGTATTATGAAACCGAAAGATTTGTTTCTCGAACTTGAAAAAATCTCATCATACTATAAAAATCAACTCCCGTTCGAATTATCTTACGAAAACATTATAGATTTCGAATCAATCATAGATGTGAAATGTAAAGTAGAAAAAGATAAAATTTATTATTTCCTATCAATTCCCATCGATTTTGAGACAACATTTGATCTCTACTATTTACTTCCTATACCCACAAAACATGAATCAGAATTCCTTACGATCATTCCAAATTCAAATTATTTACTGAAATCGAAAGATAATGAATTGAAAGCCCTAAATGACAGATGTACCCAAGGTAAAACATTCCACTGTCCGAACTATTTGCTGAGGAATTCAAAGACAACCTGTGAAGAACAGATCATTCTCGAAGAAAACTCTAGTAACTGTCAATATAGCCGATTGGAAATCTCACAAAGTCAAATAGAGAGAATACCAGAAATCGACGAATATTTAGGAGTATTTCCACAAGAAGAGAAATTGAAATTTCAGTGCGAAAAGGAAATAAAAACCAAAAACTTAGCAGGAGTGTACCTGTTGAAGAATTCAAAATGCAAGCTGTTGTTCCACGGACAAGAAATGGTTTTCCAAGATAAAACTTATGGGACGCCATTGTTAGCGAGCAAACTGATATTCAACTTGGAAAATGAAAATTTCACGGATTTCAAGATCAACCTGAAGACGCTCAAAATTGCAGAGATTCCAACAAACAGAATTATTCCAATGGAAATTCAAGACTTCAATTATCACAAACCAAGCATCTGGACAATCATCCTGTACATCAGTATTCCTGTGATAGGCACGATTCTCTTTTGGCTACGTTCGAAGAAAAATACGAATCAACTTGAAGAAACAGCAGATCATGTTCCAGAGGTCATTCCACGTGAAAGAAAAGTGAACCTTCCAGAGGAAGCTTCATTCTAATGGGGGAGGAGTTATATTACGAGATGAACTGCATAGTAATGTGTTAACGACCGATGACACCGACATTGAACTCCTGAGTCTGCAGTGTCATCGCTATTTTCCAGGAAGCCGCTTAGGGTTACGATACACACTTTATTCCGATATTGTATAATTTATATCCAGTCTAGATTCAGAATTAGTATTGTTCACATGACATCAAATAAATAATTTTTAAAAAGTAACTTTGCTCAAAAGGTTATTTAAGTTATATATATATATACAAACTGAGAAATATAGTGGGGAATTGCAGCAAGTAAAAAGTGTACTCTTTGAAATTTTATCCAAGCTTCCGGAATCTGATTTATTCCATCATCAGGGAAACTAGAATATAGTGACATGTAATTATTGTAAAGATAAAAACAACATAACACTTACATCTTCAGTGAGATTGTTTACATAAATGAAGATTAAAAAATTGTGAAAAATGACATGGACAATATTAAATTGAAACATTTAAAAAGGAATCATATTATAAAACGAATGTTACACAACCACTTGTTGTACCAACGCGCACCACGTGCACCTAATTGTCCTTGAGGTTAGAATTCGAAATGATGTGGTAGACCTGAATGTAAGTTCATGGTGGTAAAACTGGAAAGTCAAAATTAGATGGAAATGATGCACAATGGAACACAAGCATTACAGTGGTACCAACAGTTATAAATTTGAAATGTCATTATGAAAATTGGCGGGAGAATATGAATTATCTAAAGTCAATAAAAAGGAATATATTTCACTCAGGTGATTTATATCTGATCTTTTATTTATACAATTATTTTGTTGGGAGATATAGATATAGATATACGCAAAATAGCAAATGCCACTTACTGAGAATGAAAATGTGGATCCTACTAGTCAAGAACTAAACTGCGATAACGGAAAGTGACTTTTAATGATAACAAATAGAAGAATATCAAATACCCTCTACATTCTGAAGCCATTTCTATCACACATCTTTATCGACAACGTGATACAATAAAATGTCCCAACAAATGTTCAAAATGCATTCCATTATTTTCAATGCAACTAGCATGATTGAAGAACGATTCCCATAGATATCACGATGAAAATAGAGGAATAGTTAGCATCAATTGTTATTTTGCGTATAGTACGGAATATTAGATCAACGCACAAATGCACCAAAATGGTGAACATTTGAATAATAACCGTTTTAATCACTAGCACAGGCAAATAGGATTGAATTACCTCATATTTTGCATGCAATGCAGACTTACTGAAGATAACGGAAATCGTAGAATTTTTTTCAACAATGAACTTGATTTTTTCAGGTTGACTTAGTTATTTGCAAATAACTCAAAAACGAATGGAGATATCGAATCGCGGTTTTCACCAAAATGTAGCTAATTTCATTATCTTCGAAAGAAATGTTAGAAATTTGTAGCATTTCATTAGAATTTTTTGAGAAAATCAGAAAAAACTGAACCTTGGGTGAACAACGCCCTCTAGTAGACGTGGTGTGAACTAGAGATCAACATCGAATAGAGCGTTCGAATGATTGTGAAATTATCTTTCAAACGAGCCCAAGTTGATCGAATTTGGAGCAAGGCTTCTGGAGATACAGCGATTTAAAAATTTATTTTTTCAGCTTCTTCCACCATTATTTTTCGAGATATGAAAAAAAGTAAAAGAACAAACTGACGCAAATTTTGCTGAACTCTTCATTTCCGTCATTGAAACAGTACCTTGATATGGTGATTTTTGAGAAAAATCGAATTTTCATTTATGTCATAGTAGTTGTGCCCTCTAGCGGTCATTTTAGGAACTTGAAAATATTTTCCATCAATTTCTCTTGGCCGATATAGTCCTCAATATTTTTTTCTAGGAGCCCCAAGGTTTATGGTTTCCATAATATCGTACCTCGCTGACCTTTATGGGACACCCTGTATATAGAAGGAATTGAGCTAAGCACTTGATTTCACTTTTTCTGTCCTCTTCCGAAGCGAGGCGACATAAGAACCTCGATTATACACGTAGAATGTTGATCATTTCTGAGTTGATTTTTTCGCGTATATCTGAACGATATGAGGACCGTCGGCCACAATATCAAAGTGTGGTCCGCTTATTTTTATACATGCTTCTACCAAAGTGAGGTATTTTCACCATGTATATCATTATGAACCGTATAAAGTGAGGACCACACAATATTGCCTTATTTCACTACGCATTATGCGCACATGTTCAGTTGCTTCTTTCCGGATCATCACGTGCGTCGCAATTGAGGCTCGAATGACTATCAGTCTGCGCAGCATCGTACTGTGAGTTAAATTTGGTAGTAGTTATCGTGAATACTGTTTATTGTTCAATTGAAAAAAGGTTCGTTGATCAGTTAGCTTGATGCATGAAATAATAGTATGTGACTTCAAATCTCAGAATATGAAACCACGAATTGTCATGGTGAAAGTCAGAATACTGAGAAAATTTTCTATTCGTTTCGATTAAACTATTTCTCATTGTTTCAAAGTATGGTGTTTTAGGCAAAATCAATAGGTACTAGACTTTCATATTGAATTAGACCATTTTGGATTCAATCATCTGCATCCCTATTATTTATACGGTTCATTTCAACTTCACCTGTTTGAAGTTTGAATGTGATGGAATCTAGACGGGCTCAGACTGATCATCCCTTTCCCTTTAACAAAATTATTTTCCTGACGTTTCATTTTTACTTAACCTGTATGAATCTTTGAAGTAAAGTTTCACCAACTTTCAGATGTCTGAGTGAATTTGAATTTAGCAGGTGTTCATAACTCTGAATACAATGCATTAAGAAATCATTTGATAAGAAAACAAGATGGCGGCTTAAATATGGCGTACGAATTTCGTGATTATGATCCAAATCTATTCAAATTTGGTATGAGAATGTTTGAAGTCGTAGATCATGAATTTTATATGAAAAGTCAAGAGTTCAAGATGGCGGCTTTAAGATGGCGGACGACTTTTGTGATTATGGTGCAATCGGATCCAAAATTGATATTCAGGGGTTTTTGGGGTCCAAAATTACAATTATGATCCATCAATATTTCACTGCATATTTTTTTGTGAAAATTCATAAAATAACTTTATAGAGAAAAAGATAAAATAGTGACTTCAAGATGTCGAACGCATTTTGTGATAACGATCCGATTCTTTCAAAATTTGGAATATGATTGTTTGGAATATGGTCATTTCTGAGGTAGCAGATCATTATGTTTTTTCTAATCACTGATTCGAGATTGCGGCTCCAAGATGGCAAACGTATTTTGTGATTATGATCCGGCTCGATTTAAAATCAGTATCAAAAAGAAGGTGGCTTCAAGATGGCGAACAAGTAATGTGTTTATGATCCGATACGATCCAATATTGGTTCGTGGAGTTTTTTGGGGTGTGAATTGGAGAATTTGTGTGCAAAATTCGAAAGTTCAAGATGGCGGCTCCAACATGGACGAGTTTGTTTATGATCTGATTTCATTCGAATTTCGTATGTGTATGTGGTGTATTTGAGGTGAGATATTTTTAATTTTATGGTCTGATTCGATTCAAATTTCAAATTGGAAGTTAAGAATTTTCCGAGGGTGCTCTCGACCTATATTTTTAAATGACTTATTGATATAAAACCTGTGTTTGGAATTTCTCAAGATATACATGTACCAGCACGCTCTCACTAACTTACTTCCTGTGATATCTTTCAATTTTCGTAATCAATATTCCGAACACTCATGGATGAACTCAGTGAACCAACAAAATTTCAGAATTATATTCCAGACAATTTCTCCACAAATTCAACTTCAATGCCCAGTCTCGAAAAATTATGATACTGTACGAACTTATAAATGTTATATATGATATCAGATTCGATGGAATCAGTCGTAAAAACTAGGAATTGATCATCAAATCAGTTATCAATTATACTTTTGGAAAATCCGAATTACAAAAGAATACATTTCAGATTGTCACGAACTGTTCATGGATGAACCTCCAGTACAAAAAGAACCCGTAGACCGAGAAGAAATATTCCAACAACAAGAAGTTTAGAGGCAAGAATATTCCCCTTATTTATCTGAAAATGAAACCAATGATGAAAAATACAGTCTCCAAGCGTTTCTTCGACTAAGAAATCATACACACGAGAGACTGAATCATTTTGAGTATGTAACTGCTTTTTTCAGTTCAATTATCTTCAATTCACGAATCATCTCACCACCTAGCCGAGTATTC
This sequence comes from Chrysomela aeneicollis, assembly GCA_029955515.1. NCBI lineage: Eukaryota > Metazoa > Arthropoda > Insecta > Coleoptera > Chrysomelidae > Chrysomela > Chrysomela aeneicollis. The sequence continues at coordinate 3,416,436 of JARUHQ010000030.1, read as the reverse complement.
TACTGACTTTTCTACTCCATCGACAATATTTCGATTCTTCAACACGATCAACAACCCGAATTCAACCTATCATGAAGTATCGCACACGTATTCGAAGTTCAGCTCCCCATTCGCTAAGACTCGCTGAGTTGAGAGTTGGTAATCCTGCAAACATGTAGGTATTGATTGACCTTTCTAGAATACCGCAGAAAAGTAGGTCTATCTCTTCCATAGATATTATCGATGTTGATGCACATAGGAAATAATGTATGTTAATACATCACCAGCAATTTCAGACAGACTGGCCACCTTTTCATTGTTAGGATTGACACCTGACGAAATTCTCTTTCTATCAGAATTATTTTTTCTGTCGAATGGTAAATCTGTGGAACTCATTACATAAATCACGTTCATATAACAATGTGAACTAGGAAGTGGAATGAAATAATCGTCAAAGAACTCATTTTTATAGCAATGTGAATTTGAAACATTTTGTATGTAATATTCCCAATTATTGAAAATTATCTTCAATTTTCCTGATAGCACACATTGTTCCCGGAACGTACGATTAATGTCTCATATAAGTCGCAATGTCCCGGCCTTTTATGGGATATGCACGGAACATTCCACCGAGGATGCTCCCGGAACATACACGCAGAATCATTACGGAAACATATTTTTCTTGTCCTAGATTGTCAAGTTGATTATTCCCAAATAAATGGATTGAAGATTTTTGTATTGGGTTTATGACTCAATTCGATTATTTTCGTTACATGAAAACAGTTTGAAATTTTTTAAAGAAATTCAAATTTCAACATTTTGATGAGTTGTGTAAACAAAATCCGCTGATATCGAATCGAACATAGTATCTTTGCCGATTTTATCATCATCATTTTATATCATTTATATATCATTATTTGCATAAACACCAAGATGGCAACGCGGTGACGTCAGTTGAAAGGATGACGTTCAGAATAGGAAACTGGCCAACTTCTACAATAGTTGAATAGTGACTGACAAAGTGACAACTGAAAAGCGATTATGATCTTCACTATTTACAATATATTACCATTGTTTACTTCAGATTTTTTATAATAATTATGATGGTTTATTGAACTTCATTCCAGCCTTACTCAACCAAAACCGGGTATGGCTGGAAATAAAAGTGGGTATATATTGAAGAAATCATCCAATTCACTCATGTGATATATTATTTCAGCAATGATTTTCCTGTATATTTTGAAGCTGTTCTGGTACTATTGTGGATTGTTGAAGCAGAAGAACAAGTTCCTGTTGTGATATTGTGGAGCATTCTAATCTTTTTACCTGATTGACTGGCCTTCAACTTGTAAGTATTATCCTATAATCCCTGCTAAACAGATATTGACTCGAATTCTATGAGTTGGTACCTAGTAAGCAAGTCCTAAGTTTCAAATATTAGAGATGAATATTGAGCAAAATAACCAGCCTTTGTGAAAATCCATGATAAAACTATGCGTGAAAGATGGAGTACCTTTAACAACGAAGTAGCAGAGTGAATCCATTTGAACATAAACTTTCCTCCAACCTTTGAGGAGCCACAGGAAGTTATTGTGAACAGTGAGTATTGAAATTTTTGAATCTTAGATTCAGCCTGAAATATGTGTTTGTTTTTCAGTGAACTTTGAAGAATATATCATCTACATTCAGAGATAATCCAGAGGTTTGAATATGATTGAAGTTGAGAAACACCAGGGCTAGCTGAAAACTGTCAACACAGTTCATGCCAATTTCATTGAATTATCTGTATCATTAGTATTATTATGTATCAATAAATTTGCAAATAGTAACGTCGAGTTTCACTTCTTGGAAAAGTCAGTACCTACTATGAAGTAAGCAAAAAATATATTTGTCCCAAATATGTTCCCCAATGACGTTCCGAGAATGTTCCAATGGAACATTCCTGGAACGTACAATTTGTCCACAACGGATTCACCGGGAATGTCCCCGGAATATTATGCGACTTTACGCAGTTACGAACGCCACTACAATGGACCACCTTGTTAGAAGATGAACTACGCAGCTAGCAAGAAGATGAATCATGACCTTCAATTGACAATGCTTAATTGTTCTATTCATATTATTAGATTTAGCTAGCCTGCTATTTTGATGTTTACTTGGATATGTATTTGTGCATAGAGAATCAATCTTATTCCAACTTCGAAGAGATTCACTAGTTTTGTAGAAAAGTCCACAATAAAGTTTTTTAAAAATCAATTCTCCTCATTACGAAACGTAATTGGCGCAGTCTGTGTAGGATCCACAGAGGAATTTTCTATCGCAGAAAAATTCTTTTCGTTTCAACGATTAATCAGTGGAAAAGAAAAAATTTGGAGATTTGAAAGATAGTGCGGGACAAACATCGCCTAATCTATCAGAAAAACCTACGTGGACAACAAGACAACGAGAGACAGCAGGAGGACAAAAATCGCCAAATCTGTCAATCCAGTCTTCCAGTGATCCCGAGCAAAAATCGTCGAGACCTGGCTTAGAAGTAAGAAGAAACCCTTAGCCGTAAGAAACCAACATCGCAGATCCCGAAGAAAGAAATGCTAGTCATCACAATACTGCAAGTGCTCAAAATTCCAGAAATCCAAAACCATTCCAAAACTCATTCCTATATAATATTCATAGTCGTTTATTCATGAATTTGATGGAGTAGTATTCATTTTATGTCAATATCACCAGATATACTTGACGTTATTGAATATTTTTCTAATATTAATTTGGAAAATAATTCGGAAACTAATTTGAATACAATTCAGAATAGTTTGTTGAATAATTCTGAAAACATGACAAGCTCTACAAATGTACCTCTTATAAGATATCAAGCTGATAACATCCCAACATTCGATGGTAACCCGAAACAACTTTTAAGATTCTTCACAGCATGTGAAAATTTTATTAAGAATTTTCAAAATAGAACTGATCCATTAGATGCGATAAATGTTTGTATACTTGACACAATATTGAGTAAATTGAAAGATCGTGCAGCTGATTTGATTTATAGTCGAAGTGAATTAACAACATGGACTGATATAAAAACTCTTTTAACATTGACATTCAGCGATCAAAGAAGTATAGATTGTTTAATCCAAGATTTGATCACGTTGAAACCAATAAAAAATGAAACACCAATCCAATTTGGAATGAGAATTCAAGATGCTAGCAGTCTTTTATTTTCAAAATTAAGTTCAGAAATAACTGATCCTATGGAACAAAAAATAAAAGTTAAACATTATGATGAATTTGCTCTCAAAACATTCATTAATGGATTACCCTATAATCTTCAGTTAGTTGTGAGATTAAGAAATCCTACGAAAATCGAAACAGCCCTCGCAGTAGTGAGAGAAGAAGAAAATTTTGTTTATTTCAAATCAGGACAAAACACGAATTTATTGAATTCAACTTATAAACCGCAACCAAATATGAATCAATTTGTTCAAAGACCAAATAATCCCCAAACTTTACAGAATTCGAGAACATTTCAAACTCAAAATTCTATGCCGAGATATTATTCCCCAAATATACCGAGTTTTTCACAATTCCAAACTCGCCCAATTTGGAGACCACCAAGTTTTAATAAACCTTTGAGTAACAATTTTACAAGACCACCCTATAATAACTTCCAGCCATATAGTAACAGATTTCAATTTCAACAACGTCCAAATATTAACGATCCAAGATCAAGTACTATAATGAGAAATCAACCACAAAGAAATGTACCCCAATTCAAAGTAGAACCAATGGACACTAGTTCAGGAAATACCAGAATAAAACAACTGAAGAACCTGAATTCGTGAAACACAATTTTTCTGATCCATGCAATGAAAATCAATATCTTCCAATGAATACCCAACAAGCTTATTTGAGTGAATATAATTATGAAGATTATTCTCCTCAGTATTACGACGTACAAGAAGATATTTATAATTTCGATAACTTTGGAAATGACCAAAATGCTCAAAACGTTCAATCAAATGAAGACACACAAAGCGTAAATTTTACTACAACCCTGAACCAAAAACTCAAAGATAATACAAGTGAATACTCATAGATTAGACCTACCATATATTCATATCCCTGAAATCGATGGATACTTTTTGATTGACACCGGTAGTTCTAAATCTCTCGTAAACCCAAAAATTGCCAATAAATATTTCAAACAATTTTTAATGAAAGAAGATTTTTATATTAAAACTGCTCATGGTTTAACTAAACATGACCAAATAATAAAAATTCCTGTTTTCAAGATTTTCAATACGAATCAAAAAAACAAATTTCATTTATTTAATTTCTCTGATAGATATGATGGACTAATAGGTGCAGATTTTTTAACTCAGCTCAATGCAAATATTAATTTTTAATCTAGAAAATTGATAACGAAAAATGCTATAATTCCAATAATATACCAGGTAGCGCCAGATATACCGGAAATTATTAGTGCTCTTAATGAACAACCAAATTTCGAAAATTTTCATTATTCTATAACAATTCCTCCAAGATCACATAAGATTGTAAAAATCCCTGTGAAACAAAATCAAGGGATAGCAATAATTGAACATACAAGATTTGGAAATAATTTGGAAATGCCAGTTGCCTTGGTAACAATTGAAAATTATTTTGCTTCAACAATAATTACTAATTCAAATGAAAATCCAGTTAAAATTGATTTTCTTGAACCATTTGATATACATAACATAGATATTGCAGAAACAAATTTTTTAGAAAAAATGGAAGTTGATGAATTTTCAGAAATAGACATTTCACAAGATAACCTATTAAAACGAAATTTGAAAAATTTGAGAATTAATCATTGCAATAACGAAGAAAGAGAAGCTATTCGAACTCTTTGTTTGAGATATTTTCTACTGTGAAGATATTCCTTTGAGTTTCACAAACATAGTGAAACATAAAATAAAAACTAGAGATAATAATAATAATAATAATAAATGTCTTTATTACCAAAATTGTTCATATAGTTTTAGGGCGAGACTCAGTTTATATGCAATTATAATTAATGTACAGTATGGAATATATATTTGGCAATTAACATACATCTGCTCTACCATCTAACCCTGAAAAAGAAGACAAAGACAGCAAAAATAATAATAGGTAAATATTAATAGAGAAAGAATAACATATAGTTTAGCAAATAATCATTAACCAAGAGAATATATTCTAATTCGAAAAACTAGCTTATTGTTGAGAGAAAAAATGGTCATAAAGAGCTCGTTTGAGTTTGTAAAGTGATAAATGACTGAAATCGTGAGGTAGATTATTGAGACGGTTGACAATACAATAAGAAAACGATCGTTTGAAAGTCTCAGTACGGTGACGTGGTATAGTAAGAGTATTTCTATATCTTAAATTTAGAGTATGTACATCGGTTCTATATTTTATTTTATGATACAGATATGGTGGAGAGTTTTCCTTTAGCAGCTTGAAATAAAACATGGTAGAATGCAATTCTCGACGGTTTTTCATCTGTAACCATTTAGTAATTCTGAAAGTATGACTGATATGTTCAAATTTGCGAATACCAAAAATTAGTCTCAGGCATGAATTATGCAATTTCTGTATTCTATTTATATAAAATGATTTTAAACAAGAATTATATAAAATGTCACAAAAATTTAGTTTTGATAACACTAGTGACTCACATAGTAGAATTTTGACCGATCTATCCAACAAATGGCGAGATTGAAATATAACTTTCAATGCTGCATAAGCTTTTTGTAAACAGTTACTAATATGGTGCGAGAATCTTAAGTTTTCATCAAACCACACTCCCAAGTTTTTTACTTTTTCGCTAAACTGTATAATATTACCATTGATCATGATATTTGAAAAGTATTCTTGCTTGAACACTTGTGAATCGGCTTTATTTCCAAAAATAATTGCATTGGTCTTGGAAGCATTTAGTTGTAGACAATGATTAATTGAAAAAGTATAAAGATTATGTAAGTCATAATTAATAGCAGCTACCGCTTGATTCGCTTCATCCAAGGAAAAAGACATAAATAACTGTGTATCGTCAGCGTAGTAATGTTGTAAACATGAAAAGAAGATATCAGGAAAATTCGATATATAAATAGAGAACAGTATTGGGCCCAATATTGATCCCTGGGGCACTCCGGTAACCACAGGTAAAAAACTTGATACACTTTCTTGATTTTTTACAGCTTGACTTCTCTTAGATAGATAAGATTTAAATAAATCTACAGCTTTAGAATCCAAACCACTATATGATAAAATTGAAAAGAGTAAATTATGATTGAGGGTGTCAAATGCTTTTGAATAGTCAAATAAGAGTAACACAGTTAATTTATTCCTATCAAGAGCTGACAAAATGTCATCAGAGATTTTCAATAGTGCTGATGTACAACTGTGGCCGGTTTTAAATCCAGACTGTGCTGAGGGTATTACGGAGTTTTCAATCAAGTGATTCTGTAGTTGTATATTTATAGCTTTTTCTAAAATCTTCGATAAAGTTGGCAATACACTGATCGGTCGTAATTGTTCTAACATTTGTGGATTATTCACTTTGGGCAAAGGAGTAACAAATGATTTTTTCCAGTTTTCAGGAAACACAGAATTCAGTAGACAATAGTTAATTATATGAGTAATATACGGTAACAGAAATGGTAAGCACAAATTTAAAGTGAAAATATTGATGCCATCTGGTCCAACAGCTTTAGTTTTGATTCCCTGCATTATGTTGAGAATATCAATTTCGGATACTGGTTGAAACGTGAGGGTTGTATGTACGGATTTTTTTATATTTTGCTCATAGAATTGTTTCGTGTCATAGTCAGGAGTCAATTTAGGAACAGCGTTTAAGAAGAATTCATTAATTTCATTCACATTCCACTTATTTGATAAATCCATATCTTTTCGATCTTTATTAAATCCGACGATCGTCTTAAGACTAGACCACCTCTCTTTATGTGATTGATTTTCCATCTTAAATTTGATATATCCTTTTTTTTCTTTTTTGATTGAGACATTCACTAAATTACGTAATTGTTTATAAGATTTCCAGTCGTTGTATTTCGGGTATATGTTTAACTTTTTGTTGAATTATAATATTATCATCAGATGCTATTAAGTAATCCAGTAGAGTGGCTGAATGATAGGTAATGCGTGTTGGTTCCTTTATTAATTGTTTTAGCCCTAGGCCCTCAAGAGTATTAGTCACTAATTCACATGGAACACTATTTATATCGAAAAGGTCTACATTAAAATCACCTAAACAGATAATATAGTCCACTGTAGGTTGAATGGATGATATCGCAGATTCGAATTGTTCGAAAAAGTAATTATAATGTTTTTCATGGGGGTTATAAAATACTCCCAGAGCACAATGCTTAAAATTATAGGAGATCTTCAACCACATCTGTTGAATTTCTTTACCACTAGGAATACGTGAATATTTTATACCAGTTTTTACGTAAATTCCAACACCTCCACCACCGATATCTCTCTCACGATCTACTCTCTCAAAAAAATAACCAGGTATGCTAATAACATCATTCGATATATTATTTTTGAGCCATGTTTCACTTACTGCGAGTAAATCCAAATTGAGTTGCGATATTAAATTTTTAACTTCATTAAAGTGAGCTACCAATGAACGAGCATTAAGATGACCACATTGCAAGAATTTCTGCATTGTTACGAATTAAAAATAAAATACATTAAACAATAAATGCTATAAACTATCAGCTTCCACTAAAACAAATTCAATGGTAACTCAAATGTGTAGACGATTGAAGTCTCAATTATATAGGCCTAACTTCCTTAAAAAAAATAAAAATAGAAGCCAAAGTAGAATGAGCAGATATAAATCAGGTGATGATAAATAATAATGTATATCCTTTCCTATATTAATAACACTATGTAGTAAGGGTGTACTACAAAGAAAAATCCAATCAAAAAAGTAATACGCTGTCAAAATCGTGCCCTGAGTTGATCACAATAATTAATTATAAGGAAAAAAAAACGAAATTCACCCAGGAAGAAAATATTAGAAGAAACATATTGTTTTGTATAATTAAATCTGACACGTATACACGTGTACAGTGTAACAACCAAATCAACAACAATGACAATATTTCAACCGAGTTTTAAACTCAAGTCATTTAACGATTTTATAAGTTTCCTCGTATTGTTCATAAATGCGTAAATGTTACCTTTATATGTCCAGCAGTTTTTGGCACCCACAGATTCGCGCACTTTCAGAAATAAGTTTCGATTTTCAGATGATAGCATTTCACTGATCACAATACCACTTCCTTTTAAATTTTTCTTGGAGACGAACACTTTCTGCTTCATCCATTTGTTTACAAATTTAACAGCCAGCGGCCTAGGCTTCTTATCTTGACGTTTTTTTCCCATCCGATAGCAGTTATCAATATTGATATTCGAAATAGGAATTTTGAGTTTTTGGTTGATAAGCTTAACAACGACATCCAGTAAATCTTCCTTCTCTTTCTCGTCAATACCATTTATGACTAAGAATTTTGACCGATTGTCTCGCTTTAGGGTTTCTATATCTTTTTGTTGGTTATTCAATCTTTGATTGATGATATTCAATTCTGATTTAATGTCTTTAATTGAATCATGAAATTTGTTTTCAAAGACTGTTATCGAATCAACTAAATTACCTTGTTGGTCTTTATTTGACTTTATTTGACTTTTGATATCCTTCAGTCCTTGGTTTAGCACTTCTTCTAGTTTCTCAATCCTTGCTGTGAGGCTTTTGTTTTGATTTTTATCCATGGTAGAAGTATTTCCACGGGTATCTACTGGCATTATATATTTAAAAACACTTATTTAACATACACTGGGCGAATAATACAGGAATATGCAAGTGATCAAAAAGAGCGAGATGAAAATCCTATTTTCACAAAAACATATAGATACCCGGAAATTCATAAGGAAGAAGTTCGAACACAAATTGAAAGTATGTTAGAACAAGGAATAATTAGGAATTCAAATTCTCCTTATTCCAGCCCAATATGGATTGTACCAAAAAAACTTGATGCATCTGGAAAAAAGAAGTGGAGATCAGTTATCGACTATAGAAAATTGAACGAAAAAACTATTGATCAGCGATACCCCCTTCCAAATATATCAGATATACTTGATAAACTAGGAAAGTCGATTTATTTTACCACCCTTGATTTAGCATCAGGCTATCATCAAATAGAAGTCGATGAAAATGATATTTCTAAAACTGCTTTTTCTACTCAAAATGGTCATTATGAATTCAAAAGAATGCATTTTGGACTTAAAAATGCCCCCTCCACATTCCAAAGAGTGATGGATAATATACTACGTGGATTACAGAACGAAACATGTTTGGTATATTTAGACGATATAATAATTTTTTCAGTATCCTTGCAAGAACATATTGTTAGACTGAAACAAGTATTTGATAGATTGAGAGAAGCAAATTTTAAAATACAATTAGATAAATCTGAAGTGCAATACTTAGGACATGTAATAACTGCTAGTGGAGTACTTCCGAACCCTGATAAAATAAATGCAATTAAGAAATTTCCCATTCCAACTACTCAAAAAGAAATAAGAAGTTTCTTAGGACTTTTAGGATACTATCGTAGATTTATAAATAATTTTGCAAAAATCACCAAACCCATGACAAACTGTTTGAAAAAGAATGCCAGAGTTACACATACTCATGAATTCAAAGAATGTTTCGAAACATGTAAAAATATTTTAAGCAATCCACCTGTACTACAATTCCCAGATTTTGAACGACAATTTATACTGACTACTGGCGCTAGCAATTTTGCTATCGGAGCAGTACTCTCTCAAGGAGAAATACCAAATGATAAACCAGTGGCGTATGCCTCAAGAACATTGAATGAAACTGAGACTAGGTACTCAGTAATTGGAAAGAAATTATTATCAATAAGTTGGGCCTGTAAATACTTTAGACCGTATTTATATGGAAGGATATTCAAAATATACACAGATCATAGACCTTTAGTTTGGTTATTCAATTTGAAGGAACCCAATAGTAAATTAGTGAGATGGAGATTACGTTTAGAAGAATTTGATTATGAAATTAGCTATTTATGTACCAAATGCGTTATATAGATTCTAACGCCCGAAGGGTAACATTCACCCTGAATGTTGCCCGATGGGCGTTAGGATCTAGTAACGCTCGTGGTGCATACAAGATTTTATTTTTCACGAAAAAATTATCTTAAACGACGTTGTTTACTTCATAAATTTTTTCTCATAGTATTTACTGCGTTCTGGTCGGCAACTGAGCACAAGTGAGCTTCTATGCAATTGCCATGGAAACATTGAAGAGGTTGCTAAGGGTTGTTTATTAAATAAAACATTTAGCGGGCGTTATGATTCATAATGCCCTCCATAACGCCCCGGGCGTTATGGGTCTGTTAATAGCAACCGTTGCCAAGGTATTATAAAGCAGTAACGATCAAGTGAAAAATAAAATATATAAAAAAGGAAAACATAATACGAATGCGGACGCCCTTTCAAGAATTCAAATAAATGCTTTAGAAAATGAAAGTACTGCTAATAATCCTGGTGATTCAGATCAAGAAATCATTGAATATATTTCAGCTCTAGAAGAAAATATGCCACAAACTTCTAGTGGAAAAGGTAATGTCTCAAAAGGACCCGAAAAAATTAGAATTTTACAAGATATCAGACTCGATTCTGCAGAAAATAGTGACACTTGTCATTCTGATAATGATACAGATTCAGCTAGTGGAAATATTCCAATACTTGATGAAATAATTAATAATAAATCACGACAACTCATAGTATCTTCTAATATTCATGATACGTTAATTATAAAAAGAAATGATTACCAAAATCTAAAAATTATAGAAGCCAAAGTTCCAAAAAATGAAAAACAGATTTTAAAATTTTTTAAAGAATATACAGGACCAGATGTCAGAATTTATATTTATTTTGAAGACGAATCATTGTATCCAGAGTTCAATAGAATATTTAAAAAATATTTTTACGCAAAACAATTACAATTAATAAGATGTACTAAACGAGTAAATTTAGTAAGGGAGCAAGAGGAACAAATAATGTTAATCAAACATCACCATGAAGGTAAATGTAATGATCGCGGAATCTTAAAAACCACCGAACATTTACGAAGAAATTATTATTGGCCAGCAATGAAAAAAGATGTGACTAATTTTATAAATGTATGTGACTTATGTCAAACTGCGAAATACGCAAGAGGAAAGCCATATTTTGCTCAAACTCTAACAGAAACTCCTTCAAAACCATTTCAGATACTTCATATAGATATTTTTAGATTTGAAGGAAGAGACCATTTAACAATTTTCGATAAGTTTCCAAAATTAGGACAAGCTTTCGAAATCAAAGCTAAAATAGCTACAGAAATATGTAAAGGTTTAATGAAATACTTCAGTTTTTATGGTTTACCTGAAAAAGTAATATCAGATAATGGAAAAGAATTCAATAATGCTACAGTGAAGGAATTATTAAAACTTCCTAAAATCAATATTCATTTTGGTACGCCATTGCACCATGAAAGCAATTCCCCTGTAGAGAGATATCATTCAACATTATTAGAACATCTGAGATTATTACGAACAAAACACTCGAATGACCCTGATCTGATGGAATATGCAATCGTTGCCTATAATAGCTCGATTCATTCATCTACGAAATATACGCCATATGAACTCACGTTCGGACATACAAGTTCTAGAGATCCTGAAGATCTTTCAGAAACTACTTTTTATACTGATTATGTCGCGAGTCATAAAAATAAATTGAAAGGTATTTATGAAAAAGTTACAGAAAGTACCCAACAAAACAAACAAAAAATAATTGACAAACGTAATGAAAAGGGACCAACTCAATATTAATTCAAAGTTGGACAAACTGTATATAAAACCCAAATAAAACGAAATAAAAAGGATAACAAATTTATAGGACCTTATGAAGTCATAGAACTTCTAGAAAATAATAAAGTGAAAGTAAAAAATAAAACCATGAGTAAAGAAGAAATAATTCACACTAAGGAGTTAAGGATATACCTGTTTCTGTTACAGATGTACCATCTGCATAGCAGCGGCGCAACAAAAGGTGCCAATTTTTAATGAAATAAAAGAGAATCCTGGACTTTTCCCATTTAAATTAGGAACAGCCCAGAATCAAATAGATAAGTGGACATTTATTCAGGTATTCGACCTGACAAGCTTATTTGAAGAATTCAATGCTTTGACAGCTTCTGCTAGTTATTTAGATAAAGCTTTTAAGAATCATAATTATAGTGAAGGATATAAGAATGAATTTTATTACTCATATCATATAATGGGTAATTTAAAAGAGAAGATTAATTTACAATTCTCTCAGATAGATCCCCTTATATTCTATAAACAAAGAAACAAACGTGATTCAATCAATGGACTTGGTTCTATAATCAAAACTCTAACTGGAAACCTTGATGAGGAAGATGCTGAAAGATATGATAAAATACTTGAAAACTTGACTACTAACCAAAACAAAATGAAGAATATTTTGAAAAACCAATTATCTATCTTAGACAAATCCATAAGAAAATTTAACGAGAGTATTTCAACTCTAAATCATAATCAGTTGATTATTCAAAGCAGAATATGCAAATTGAGTCTCATATTAAGCAAACAGAAATTATCGCAATGGACAGTTATACTTTCATATTAATTGAAGCAGTAATATCACAAATTATTACTGAATTTCAAATGATTATTCAGATATTAGAAAGCCTTGAAGATGCTATAACATTCTCGAAACTGAATATATTTCATAATTCAATCGTCAAACCAGAAGACTTATTACAGGGGGTAAAATCTATAAATAAATTGTTGCCAATCGATCGCAAACTACCATTTGAACCAAAACTGGAAAATATATTGTTATTTGAAAAACTAATAACTGTTAAGAGTTATTCGAAGGCTGAAAAAATAATTTTTATTATTGAGATTCCATTAACGGAGAAAGAAAACTATGAATATTTCAAAATATTACCTTTACCTGTACCAAATAAAAATCAGTATAAATTTATCCTTCCAAATTCCAAATACCTAATAATGAATGAGCATTACTATATATCAACGAGCACACCCTGTAAGGAAATCACCGAAGACAAGTTCCTGTGTCAAGATGGATATCCCACCAGAATTGAGAAGAATTCTATTTGTGAAGTACAATTATTGAGATATGAGCAAAACATAACGAACTGTAAACAGTTTCCAATTTTTATGCATAACTACAAGATACAAAAACTTTCTAAAAACAAATTTCTCTTGATTATACCGAAAAAACTTATAGCAATTCAGAAGTGTATTCAAGATCATGAAAATGTGCCTCTATTTGGACAATATATTCTTGAATTAATTCCGGAATGCTAAATAAAAATTGAACAGTCAATTTTGAACATTTACGAAAACTCTAAAATGACATTCAAACATATCCATCTACCTGCAATCAGAAGAGATGAATAACAAGATTATCAAGAAAGAAAAACCACTACTTTTAGATGAAGTCGAACTGGACGATTTGACGATTAGCAATTCAAAAAGAAGAAATCAACGAGATTCAAGAACCTATTATTACTTCTCAGAATATGAATTTTTGGACTCTGTTAATTTATATTTTATTGACAGGGCTATCAATTATTATTATTTGGAAGTTTCAAGTTTGTCAAGGAATTTCACGAAAATTCAAGAAGAAGCCATCCCAAGAAGAGGATAGCATCAAGGACATCGTGATTTAACTCACACCCATGTTCCAAGGGGTGTTCGAATCTTAGAGGGGAGGAGTTACGAACGCCACTACAATGGACCACCTTGTTAGAAGATGAACTACGCAGCTAGCAAGAAGATGAATCATGACCTTCAATTGACAATGCTTAATTGTTCTATTCATATTATTAGATTTAGCTAGCCTGCTATTTTGATTTTCACTTGGATATGTATTTGTGCATAGAGAATCTATCTTATTCCAACTTCGAAGAGATTCACTAGTTTTGTAGAAAATTCCACAATAAAGTTTTTTAAAAATCAATTCTCCTCATTACTAAACGTAATTCGCGACATTCCCGGAACATTTCTATTGTCGCAAGGGGACATTTCCGGAATATTTTGGGAATATATTTGTGCTATTAGGGTTATTCACTCAGTTGTAAGGAATGTGTAGATACGTGATTCTCATTTGAGTTTTCACGAACTTCTATGTAGCTAAAATCGTAACTATGTAACGAACAATGTAATTCAAAGAGTCAAATTCAACACATTCCAAATCGTCTGATTGATCTGAAATTCGGCAGGTGAATATAATTCCGAAGACAATTCATCAGGAAATTACTATTAAAAAAATAGACATGGCGGCTCCAATGGATATGTGATTATGGTTCGATTTCATTTGAAATTGGTGTGTGGGAGTTTTTGAGTTCGGAGAGAATGCAATTTAATCCAAAGTTCATGAATTTAAGATGGTAGGTGCAAATTGACAAACGAAATATATAATCATGGTCTGATTGGGTATGTAGCGGTTTTCAAGGTCGTAGATTTATAATGTTCAAGTAATATTCAAGAAATTGAAATGGCGGCTTCAAGATTGAGTTTAATTTATTATTGGCAGTCAAGTCAAAATTGAAAGTTTCAATTTAACAAAGTATGATGCTAAAAAGAACAATATAAAATAAACGTAAAAAATTATTTCAAAACAATATTTTATGCAAATGTACTTGTAAGGAAAACATAGTTCAGTTCGATGAACTTAGTTATTCTGGGAATTAGAGATGTCCGCAATGTTGGAGCCGCCATCTTGAAGACGCCATCTCGATTCCATGAATTTTAACGATCAATTCTCGATCTCCGCACCTGAAAAGCCTCAGAAACCAATTTTGAATTGAATCGGACAGTAAATAGAAAACTCTTTCGCCATCTTGGATTTGCCATCTTGAACCCACCATCTTGATTTTATAGATTTTTACATTGGATCAGTCAAAGTCTCTGACCGCGAATACCCCTACATACCAGTTTTGAATCGAATCGGATAGAAATCACGAAACTCATTCGCTATCTTGGGGCCGCCATCATTGAGCCGTGATCTTGATTTCATCAATTTCGATAAACAATTGGCTTGAATCCGCCATCTAGGTTTCATGAGTTCTTGATCTCCGCACACGAAAAACCCTACAAACCAGTTTTGAATGAAATCGGACACTAATCACCAAATTCATCCACCATCTTGAAGCCGCCATCTTTATTTCATGAATTTGGACAGATGATATCAATCTTCGGCACCCTAAAACTTAACAATCCAATTCTGAAAAAAATCGGACAGTAAACACCAAACTCGCCTGCAATGTTGAAGCCGCCATTTTGGAACCGCCATCTTTATTTCATGAATTTTGACAAACAATTCCCGATCTCTGCATCCGAAACCCCTCACAAACCAATTTTGAATTGAATCGGACAGTGAATACATAACTCTTCCACCATCTTGGATCCGCCATCTTGGAGCCATCATCTTGATTTTATGGATCTTAACATTGAATTATTCGAAGTCTCTGACTGCGAGAACCCCTACATACCATTTATGAATCGAATCGGATAGTAACTACAAAACTCTTCCGCCATCTTGGATCCGCCATCTAGGAGCCACCATCTCGATTTTTGAATTTTGACATGGATACATTCATAGTCCTTGACCGCGAAAACCCCTTCAAATTGATTGCGGTCAGTATGATTATGGATGGCAAGATTTAATATGTTTTGCAGTGTTGCCACTTTTTCAGTCCTAACTTTGTACTCAACATATAAATGCACAGGGACTGAAATATACACGTATAGATAATATACTTGCGCAGCAGCGTTCCAAGTGTCAAATCATCGAACTAAAGTATATCATAATTATCATGCTCCTACCAAAGTGAGGTCCACCTATTTTCAGCCATAAATCGATCAACAGTGATTGAAATTTAAGGAGAAAAATAACCTGAACTACATATACTTCCACGTTCCGAGGAAATGAAACTTCCATTGAAAAATAAGAAGGAAGTAAATTTTATGAAGGAAAACGTTGTGAGGTCCGTATACGGATGAAATAACTCCAATTAATGCCAAATGATTCCACCCCACACATTCACTGACCACCTATGCTGATTATTCATCACTCTGAATTGATGTGGATTGGAATCAGAATAATAATGGAAGTTATGCCTGTTGACAGATCCATTATTGTGGAACGTACACTCATCAGAAAACAGAACCAAATCAAAAAAGTTATCGTTTTCTGCAACTTTGTCGAACAACCACACGCAAAACTCAACGCGACTTTCGAAATCGGTTTGAGACAGTTCTTGATGAAGCTGAATTTTATAATCATGGTAATTGTGATTCTTCAGAATTCTGGAAACGCTTAAATTGAGTCAATAATCTTTCGAAAACGGCTTTGTTAGGGTGATTTCGGTTAGGATACCTTTCAGCGTAAACACGAGATGCCAATAAGCAATTTTGCAAACATTCTCCCAGAACGAAAATCATGTCAATCCGTTCTTCCTTTGGATGAACTCCCATTTCGAATATTAAACAGAACAAAAAACGAACTCCTACTGCAAGGCGATTCGCAAAAACAAACAATTCCTAACTGACAGCAAGAAACAATTGTTTTGTTTCCATATATTAATATTTGTAATTGTCAAAACACCACAGGTAACTTGATGAATATTGAAATTGACGAAGGTGGGTTCGAAATCTGAAAAAGGGGTATTTTCATGAAAATGTGTACAGTTAGCCATAGGGAAGTATATTAGTTTAAGTTAGAGAATAAAATTTTACATCTGTTCTCGTGATGAAATACAGGGTGTTCCATTTGAAATAATGAAGTTATAACCATTCGAAAGTAGCAATAATTCAGTGTTAATTTTTGACCACCCTGTACACATTAGTCAATTCTCCTCACTTGTGACACGAAAGTTGATCCATTACCTATCTCCAAATTGAATTTGGTGAAAAAATGTTCAACAACCATTGAGAATTGAATCCTCAAAATGATGACCACATTTTCACAAAATTCAAAATATCTCGAGAACTTCAACGTTTAAATATGATGAACATGTATAAGAGTTACCTTTATTTTCATCGTAGAATCCGAAAACAAGAAAATATATAGGGCATTCCATTCAAAAAAACACAACTTTGATTTAATGTTTTTGGGATACTCTGTATATCATGACAATAATTTCAAAATGTACCCCTAATAGTCCTCTATCTGTCCCAAATTCGAAACATTTGAAAAATCGAACGGCTCAGTTACGATTTTCCGTGTCGTTTGACGTGAATAACCCTGTATATATATATATTCAAATTGCTACCCATTCTGTTGATGATAAAGTCGAAATCTAAAGCAATAATCTACCGCAGTAAAAACGAAGATCTTATGCGTTAGTATTCGAAAGCTTATGGTATGGTTGCATTCATCAGTGCTTCTCGATTTTCATGCTGATATATATAAGTCAGAGGACCTTGATGGCTATTATTTATCAATAGAAGAATCATAAATACATTAGTGTTCTCATACAGTGTGACCCATTTTTTATGGAAACACCCCCCTAAAATTTGAAGTTGTAAACAGATTTATTTTTTTTTTTTTTTGAAATGTCAAGTACTAAAAAGTCTACCTTGGGACAAAATTTTAAATGTTCATTCCAATTTTCAGGGCATACTACGATATTTTTTCTTAGTCGAAAATCGAGATTTTTTATTAGCGATTTTTTCATTGAAAAAAAAACACTACGGCACTGGATTCAGAGTGCCTCTAAAAATTAGTTACGTTAATTTAATTTTTTTCCTTCATTATTAGTTGAATTGTGTCAATGTAAATCCGTTATTTTCATTGAAAAAATTTACCCTATTTGTTTTTTTTTCATCTGGCGGCACTTTTTTGTTGAAATTATAAAAAAATATTCTCATGGCTATTACTGTTGATATAGGGTGTTTTTTGTGACTGTTAGCTGTGTGAGTTTTCGAATTTTTGAGTTGTCATAACTTTGTTATTAACGAATATTTTTTCATGAAATTTTGGTCACACCTGTTCAGAGGCACTCTGAATCCAGTGGCGTAGTGATTTTTTCAATAGAAAGATCGCTTATAAAAATCTCCATTTTTGACTAAGAAAAAATATCATAGTATGCCCTGAAAATTGGAATAAACATTTAAAATTCTGTCCCAAATTAGACCTTCTAGTATTTGATATTTCAAAAAAAAGTTATTAAGATCTGTTCAAAACTTCAAATTTTAGGGGGGTGTTTCCATTAAAAATGGGTCACACTGTATAAGTTTAAAATTATTGATTTCTCAAATAGTTCAGCTAGGTAAGTTTATATTAAAGGAAAATCTTGAATGAATACTTTCCATTATAACAGATGTAAATATGAGTGATATTCGATTATTGAGTCAAAAAACTTATTTCAAAAGTAATATTTGTCATTGATTCGCTATTAAAATAGAAAATTATCTAAATACAAGGCTGATTGTAGAAATATCTTATAAGTTTTAAATATTTTTGAGAAGCGACAGACATAATGTTTCAGATATTTGAAAATATGCAGGGTGTTGGGGTTCCATTGAAAAAACATTACTTTAGGTTATATCTGAATAATGACAGTGCATTCCAGAAATCTGAAACGCCACTGGATTCTATGTGAAGACTTAAATGACAGTTTTATTTCTCCCATAAGTTGAAAGTTAGCTGAGATACAAGGGTCCCAAAATGCAACATTGAAACGAAGCGGGCTATGAAATTTTTTTTTGTGTTATCGTGAATTTCATGTATTTCATTGAGGATGATCCACCGATTTCTTCAATACACTTTTCAATTTGTTCGACGATTTTTGTTCACCACTTCCTTTCCTCAGACAAATTGTATATTTTAATGATAACAATTGGTACAGATATGTTTGAAGTAATCCTCATTGATGATTTATCAATAATTCTATCCAAAAATACCATAATACTACATTTTTGTGACAAAATATTAATGATGAAAATCGGTACAGGTATGTTCAGAGTGATCCTGATTCTGAATCCATCATCATTTTTCGTGAAAAAAATCCCTGATAGTACTTTTTGAAAAATGGGTCGATAAAATAGGACGCAGTTTGCCACGAAAACAGCAAAAAAATATAATCACTATATTTTCAGATATACATTTTGAATACCGATCCAACAAAAGAATAATAACGATTTTACAGTGGTGGTAAGCCCTTAAGGTGTATATAATTATTATATATTCTTTTAGATCGTTGATTTTCGAATATTTTGATTCTATAATCTAGTTTTATCAATCTTCTCAACCTTTTTGAAAACTTTTCATAATTCATTTCGTTCCCAGCATAACTTATTTTTTTTAGGATTCAAATCTTCATACCATTAGACAATTGAAGTTCGAAACTCTACTTTACAACTCAAGATATTGTCAGCCATTTTGCTCTTTAAACTCTTCGTCGAGGATTCTTCTGAGATATGATACTAAAAAATGTACATACATACCCATCGATCGAGCTATCCATCAGAACTTAGGAAAAATAGTAGAATAGTAGAATCTTATATGACTTTGTTTTGTTTTTCGAAAAAAAAACTTTCATAGCTTTAAATGTCGTTTATAATTCTAAACCCTAATTTTCATGTGAGTCAGCTTTCAAATTCAGTTGAATGGTCCGAATTCAGTTTGAAAAATGAAATTAGTGGCGTTGTTTTCTAAATCACTATTCACAAATACGATTTTTTTACCAATTTCGACCTGCATGTGTGATTCGATCAAATTATATGATACGTCATAGTAATAAAAAAAACAGACTTTTCTAAAATACAAATATCCAATATGGCGCCTATAAGAAAAACCAAAGTTGAGTGTTGTATCTCTGACATCAAGATCGGTTTGAAAAAAACGATGACAGATTCAGATTTCTTGTGAAGAAATGCCTGAATAATGTCCTAGTTAAAAAAGTCCACTCCCCTTCGTTTCTACTTGAAAAAATTAAAACGAAAACAAAAAAATCTGTATTTTTTCAATAACTCGAAACCTAAAAATGACACAATAAATTGTCTTTCAAATAGTTGTTCTATCTGACTTTGTTTCTCTATAATAACTGAGATTCCCATGGTTGAGCTCAAAAAACAGTCACCCTGTATAAGGGACTGAACTTCTTGATAAATCAATATATTGAGAATCGTATGAGTTCAATATATTTTTGAGTATTGAAAAATATACAGGGTGTTCTGTAAGGAAAAACATAACTTCGGGTTGAATCTGAATAAAGACGGCTTATTTTCAGAATCTGACTACGCCACTCGATTCTACGTGAAAAGTGTATATGTAAATTTTTCTACTTCTCCTGTGAATTGAAAGATAGATGAGATAGAGGGAGTACCAAATTAAGATATTTTCAATTTCGCCCTGAATCTTGAAAACGAAGCGGGCTATAAAAATTTGTTTGTGGTATCGTGAGTTTCACTAAAAATAGCCTATGATCGCGAAGATCGCAAATTTCTCTTATCAAAAATGAGTGAGATATCCCGTGAGGACATCGAAAATGGGAAAGCCTGTAAAAGCAAGGTATTCTCTGTTTCAATTTTCAATTTTTCACGCTATACTATATAGGGTTATTTGAATTCGACGCTCATCATTGGGATCTCTAGAACCGTAAGAGATACCAAGGAAGTTGCTTTTATGGTCATTATTATGGTGAAAGAAAATCTGCGATAGCTCTGTCAGTTTTCGTAATATTCGAAGAAAACTGAATTTCGGTATCATCTATTCATTTCATTCTTACTTTATTACTGGAGATAAAACAAATCTGAAAGCTTTTCTCCCGGCTTTTCTTTATTGCCACATTTTGCGATCTTCAAAATAGCATTCTTAGATTTTGAGTTCGGTGTTTCGTCTTTTTGCAGCATTTTTTTCAATAATACATCTTTTTCCTAATTTTTCACCATGAACTGACCCCTGAAATAAAAAATCACTAATTGTTAATTGATCGACAACTCTTTCGCGATTGAAACTCGTCCATAACAAATGAATAAAATAAATGAATTCACCAAGCGTCAATGTATTTCAGAGTCCAGTCTATGGTGAGAAATATGAAAGAAAAAGCATCTTCGTATCTGGAAAAAAAGTTGATGATAGACGCGAGAAGATGAAACGTCGAACTCAAAATCTAAGATTGCTATTTTGAAGATCGCCAAATGTGGCAATGAAGTAGAGCTATCAGTTTCGTTGTATCTCCAGTATGCAAGAATAAAATAAAATAGATAATTCAAGAATTCAGTTTTTTTTTTTCGAATATTTCAAAAACTAAAAAAGATTTTTTCAACATAATAATGACCAATAAAATCTGCAACTTTGCCCAATTCAAAGTTCTTCGTATCTGTTATGGTCCTCGAGATCCCAATGATGAGCGTCGAATTTGAATAACCGTGTATATGTATGTCTCTCGGTATGTATTGTTGTGATTTCTCAGCTTTCCATAACATACGAGAAAAGTGTCACAGTCACTTCAACTTATCAATTTTTCTATCATAATGTTTCAGATAAGGATGACAACTTCAATGATTTTATTGAACAAAAAATCCATTTCGCGATGACATCGGTTATTATTGCTTTCACTCAAACTCACCAATTTTGGCTAAGCTAGCACAAAATATCCAGAGAGCGATGATGAATGGTGTTTCCACCCTGTGAAACGACACTGATATCACCGGATACCTCGTCACCTGTTTTTCGTGGTGTTTATAATCATCAGTTATTCCTTCCAACATGGTGTTAGTGGCAACTTCTACAGGCACCGCATACTTTTTGGTTTCAGGCGGAGTCGGAATATCTTTGAACAAACTGCTCAGATCGAAGGGGTTGCTGTCAATTCCAGCCGTGCCGCTCATATGACTGCGGCTGTCCGTTGCGTGATCGGGTGGTTTCACTAACCCTAAACATAGCCCTTTCCACATCAGCAACATCACGAAACCAATCCAGCATGCTCGCCGTGATAAGTTAACGGTATATTCGAGGAAATACATCACATATCAGATGGTTAATTATCGCGAATAGACTGCCTCGAGCAGACTTTCAGGTACGGAATACCTGTCATGACTGGACTGGGAAGCCGATTCTCTCGACGGCGGCGTCTCGACGCATTTACGGGAGCAAGCGCAGTGCATGATATCATAGAAGGCCGTCGCAGTACATGATATTTTACATGAAAGGAAACGCTCTTTTCTAGGGTTTCTCCATTGCAGGGTCTTTAAACTCCCAGTAAACCAGTTTCGGTGGCAGGAAAGTTGCAGCGAATTACTATCGGGGTGATGCGACTTCGCAATGCTAACATAAAAATGGCGCAACAGTGATTAATGGCGAGTGCTTAATGTCTGCAACCTCACATATCGCCAATGAGTTGCCAGAAAATCATCGAAATGGAATCCAGTAAAACTTTCGTGGACAATGAATCCGCGAATTACCATTTACATCGCAAATGGTAATTTAATTTCACGTTGATGAATACGTGAATGAAATATATACAATCGTTTTTGAACATAAATATCAATTTTTCATTTCATGTTGCATATCAACATAATGTTGATGATGTGAAGATTACTGAATATCACTGCGGACAGTCAGTCAGAGTTCCATTCTTGTGTTTAAATGACAATTCTTAGGTGAGGTATTTGTTATATTCGGGTAGATTAGATGCGATTGTTGGTGAGGAGCGCCATCTCTCGATTTTAGGTACCTAATTACTTATTTGAATAGGTACTGCAGGTGATATAATTTGTTCCTCATTTTGAAGCATTCGATAAGCATTTTCGGATGTCGAGTAGTACTGTTACAAATTCTATCATGCATTTTCGTAAATCAAATGGAATTCGAAGTGAGCAAGAGCTATGTACCTACTATTGGTGAATTATAAAAATAATCGAAAATCATTTATTTATTTTCTTCTATTCACTGATTATATTTTGCGAGGAGATGGGACACATTTTTCTCAACATGATTGTGACCTCTGCCTTTTGGTCTCCTGGAGTACTGTACGTTGATGTCTCGCGATAGTTCATGATCTATGAATTTGATTGGGTACAAGAATGTGAAACATAGCGTCAATTTGAACTTTGATGAATATCTTTCTTGCTTTTCGAGTTATCTGATGTTATTTTCGTATAGGTATTCGAATTTGTAATAATTTTTCGAAGGACAATATAATGACAGTGCGATACTAAATCAGCCACTACTTCCTATGCATTCACAAATTCAAAGGTTGTAAGTGACATTCGAACGGAGGTTGAAGTAAAGGATGAAATTCATGCATTGCAAGAAAAATGTTATTACACAATACAAAATCAGGGTTTATATGGATAATATGCTCAATTAATGAGACACTGGATTTATTTCATTCGGATATTCCGAACAGTTTATATTCACGATTTCAATCAATCAATTGATCATCACCCATCGAATAAATGTTTTCATTGATATTTTACATCAATATTATAGAGTTTAGAATAAGAATCAAAACTGAACCATTACTTAACATAAAATGTGCGCATTGAGTTGATCGTTGGCTTGTCATAACGTGTCATTAAATCGAACTTTTCAAAAATTCACAAAGATACTTTTTCAAGTAGTTGCTATAATTTAAAGAACTTCACTTATGATACAGTATTTCAAGTTCAAATAATATCACGAGTTCAATATTCGAAAAATGTGAATATGAATATGTCGTATAGTATTAGCAATATGCACTTAATCTAAATTTATCAATATACACGTAGAGAAAAGAACGGAAGGAATTACTAGAATTTTTAAGAATCTTACCACGAAAAACGTCAAGTATATGGACAAACTTCTATTGTAGTGACATGTACTGCATGAATATGTTTAGATATCCCTAAGTAGTTATTGCTTGGTATTTTTATAGTAAAGATTGCGAAAAAAAGATCGATAACGCAGCTTCGTGTTCGAATTCACCACTACTATCTATAAATAAATCATCACCCGTGTAGAACTTCATACTACATACTATACTGTTCGATTCGAGCACTGACTAGATACTAATATTCGCAGTATAATATTTCTAACCTGAATCGATGCACCTTTTATTGAATTTATCACGACTACTACTTCCATGTATGATATCTTATTGTTATTGTTAGTGAATTGAACATCCAAGAATTTACTACACTTTCGACTATTTATTATCACTTGGATCAGTACTTATGCTGAAATATCATGTACCAGGTACCGACAGAATGTTTCACTTATTGTCAAGTATTTGTACCTATCCATGCCATGTGTAGTTAATTAGTATCTGTGATATGCAGCATAATTGCAATAAGTTAGATTTGGAAATATTGGTGTAATTTCAAAAATACTGTTCACGCCCCAACCTTTTTTATTTTAATTCATTTTACTGATTTCTCTTCTATATTTACATAAATCATTTATATTCATATAAATCTCTTTTTGTTGATTAATTTGGGTTAATTATTGGGTTAATCGAATACCTAGTTTATTTTTATTCAAGTGAGTCAAATCCAGTATACTGGCCTATCGGATATCGGTAGACAGGCAGTCTGGACAGTTCGATAGCTCTCGCGACCGAACCTTGTAACCTCTACTGTGATAGTCACATAAGAGTTACTTGCCTCGGTACCTTCATATCAATTATTTAGAGCCTTGGGTCGGGGTTCGAGATAAGGATGTACCTAAATCAGACTCATGGGCGCCATCTTGACATAGTATCAAGCAAAAGAAAAAAAAACAAAACAGAAAAAAATTAAATACTACAATATATTGATGAAAATGATATAGTCAAATTGAATATATGTACCTATCTATTAAATCGAAATCTATATCTATAATATCGAAGAAAAGAATTACATGGATTCAAATTATAAGCTTAAATTACCTACCTTAATTCTACAGAAGGTGAATGAAACATTCCACACCCTGATATATATGGATTCGAAATCAATACACGACCCAATATTATATGGATTCAAAATTAAATAATCAACAGATTACATGAAAGGTCAAAATAACATGAGAAGAATGATTAATAAATCATTACTAATTATTATATGGATTCAAAATTGAATAATTCGCATTCAATTATGATATGTGAAATTGAATAATCAATATAACTTTTTATATGGATTAAAAATTAAATAATTCGCATTTCAATTATGATATGTGAAATTGAATAATCAATATAACTTTTTATATGGATTCAAAATAACATATTTTACATCACCATTATATGAAATTCATGAGGCAAGGTAAGAGGTAAGTTACATAATAGGGTAGATACGAAATTGATTAATCACCACCCAAATATATGGATTCAAAATAATATAGTTCACACCCCAATTATAGAAAACAAATAAGCCGGTACTCAACTTTTAGTTTTATAAGAAGATGAAGTGGTCTCCAGAACTCCAAATTCTAATATTTATTTAATTCTAATATTTTCTCATGCATTCGTAGGACATTACTGGGTATAGTGATAGATGACAATCTAAATTGGGCATCTCACATCGAACAGCTAAGCCGTAAATTATCCAGCACTACTTTTTTGATTCGTAGAATGAAACACTTTGTAAATTCTGACGTTCTTAAATCCACCTATTTCAGTTTATTTCACAGTCATATAATATATGGCATACTTCTATGGGGTAGCTCCCATTATTCTCAAAAAATATTCGTTCAGCAAAAAAAGGTCATCAGAATCATGGGCGGGGCAAATTATAGGGACCATTGCAGACCACTTTTCCGCAATCTCCAAATCATGCCAGTACCCACAATTTTTCTCTATTTCACTCTTTTAGAAATTCACGAGAATAAAAGAAATTATAAAGTTGAAAACGCGGGTCACCAATATCCCATCAGATCAAGAGATTTGCTAAGAAAACCTATGCATAGACTTGTGAAGTCAGATAAGAATTCTTTGAATATTGGAGTATATAATAAACTACCTAAGGAAGTTAGACATTTGAATGTACACGATTTCAAAGCCAAAATTAAATGTTTTTTTCTAAAGCAGTGTTTTTATTCAGTGGAAGAATATCTTAATTGTAATATTCGACAAGTACTAATTGATGAGGTAGAAGCCATTAATTTTCAATTTTAAATTATTTTGTTCAAACTTTAACATTTTCAATTATACATATATTGACCATTTCAATTTTAAATTGTGTGTAATATTACAATTCTTTTTTTTATATTCTTTTTTTTTGTGTATACTAGGTATAACGTAATCTATTTTTATATATATAATACATTCGTATTTTTATTCTAGGATATTATCCAAAATGCAATATGACATGCTATAAATGTACATTTGGTATGTAAAGTAGTGAATAAACAATCTATCTATCTATCTATCTATCTATCTATCATGTGGCAAACTCCATCTTTGTTGCAAAAAAAACCACGACGACTACATGAAAACAATTTTAGTTGTAGAAATTCCTCAGGTAGGTAGGTCTATCCAGGTAGGTAGTGATGAATGTATTCAAAGATTTTAAAAAGAAGCCTGTTGGTTGGGCTCTTCCGGCACTGTTATTCCAGAAAGAAATGAGTTATTTCAAAATAAAGTTGATGCTGCGAGACTAAAATCCCCAACTTCGGGTGAGATAATCAAACATGTAACCAAATATGGTACAACTTATCTTTATTTTAGCCTATCAGCTGCTCTAGATTCGGTGGGTCGTGGATAAGGAAAAATTGTTGAATTTTAAATGAAAATATTAACTCAAGAGAATCAGGAAAAATACAAATGTCATCAAAAATTGAGCGCCATGTATTTTATTAAGGTTAAAATACAAAAACCTGGGATCTATGCAAACTTTTGAACAGTAAAACTACTAATTATAGTTTACAAAGTATAATAACAAAAATTTTGATACAAATTATATAAACACAAATGGAATTTTAGCAAAAGAAAAATGTCTTGATATAATCTCTATATATGAAGGAAAATCAGTGCAATTTTAAACAATGAATTTGGTCAAGAATCTGGCTTGAATTTTGAGTATCTCTGGATCCCAAATAGAGACTTCACTTACTCTGGTCTGGAATAAAGGTACCTGGATTTCCTCTAACTGGGCAACTCTAGCAGACTATGTTCAGTATGAGAGTCCAACTACTCAGTTCATCAGACTGCATCCATACCTGGAGTCTCTATCGGAATTGGAGTTGCTCAGGAGTAGATCAGGAACTCACAAAATCTCCTTGCTCAAGTCAGATAAACAGGATACTTCCTCTCAAATCAGGACTTCAGGATATCTTGTTCAAATCCAGATTTCAAGCAAGACTTGCTCAATACCCTAAAAGCACATCAGACAGCAGTATATGTCCCTTACTAGAGTGTTCTCTCTATATCCTATATTGAGCCAAAATGTGATTAACCTCTATTCAGAATTTTGCACTTTATTCCAAAGAAAATATTCAGATCATAAATATCCCTTTCCTCATTTCACAATAGATATTATAATTTAAAATATACAAAAAAAATAAGTGGATTTAAATATTGAACATTAGATATTATAAATCTATATCTACAAAAATTTAGAGAAAGCACTTAGTTGAGTAAGCACTTTCAAGCAAAAGTGTTGAAAAAAAAATCTCATATAATTTTAATTTTTCAACCAATTTCATGTTCAAATAAGCGAATATATCAAAAATAAATGAATGTCAAGACATGCTCATCATCTTTCAATGAACATCCTTCCTAGAGATAAGTGAATTCAGAAACAACAGTAATGAATGGATTCTGTAACTTATTTTGCTTTAAAAATCAAGTTTTCCAGAGTTGAAGACAACAAGAGAGTTAAAGATCCTCAGTATATCAGAATCAGACTTTTCAGCCAACAAAATAGACTGATCAGTTCTAAAGCAAGTAGACAATTTTTACAACAGATTTGACAAAGTGTCCATAATATAAAAAATTGTCACTTACCTCAGAACATAATCAATCCTGGAATTCAGCTGAAAAATCCTGCTTCTGGGACTAAGAATCCTGTTTCCGGGACCAAAAATTCATCTTTTCAGTTGAATCTCATGACTCTCAATTTTCCTTTATCCTCAAAATCAGGTAGATACCTTCAGGAATAGAATAATACAGATCCTTGGAAGATTTCGATCAAACTGAAAGCATATAAAAATCCGGCAGAAACTATCTCATCATCAAACTTTCATGTTTAATTAATTTCGGTTCTTATTTAACCTGAAAATATTTTCATAAACCCAAAAATAAAAGTTATCTGACACAATATTAATTAACGTGTATCCTCTTCAATGTAGGATCACATCAAATTATTTAGATACAAAATTTCAAATTTGCCTCGTGGCCTCAAATATCCATCGAAAAAAAAAAAAATATATCAAACTCTCGTTTTCTTCTCTGGAAACTTCTAGGAAACAAATATCATTGAATTTGATTCAATTTATCAAGCAATTATCATCTCATCAAAAACAGTTTTACAGAAAATTCATCCATTACCTTGCTCTGAAGAAAAAAAAACCGTAACCAAAGTCAACGTCTTATCTCTAAGAAGTCTGTTCGTTGAAAGAGAGCGAGTACTCGTCTTTTTATCCCTTCTTCATAAAAATTTTATCTATCGACCGATCTAACAGATAGCGTGTAAACAGTTGTTGCCATATTTATTTAAATTCCTTTAATTATGCATTACTTTGTAATTTGCATTCTTATATTCAAGTTGGATGAAGTAAATTTGAATTTATTCAATATAAAATACCTCTTAGATATCTCATCGTGATATTTAAATACTTCATTTGTGCGAAGAAAGCAGGAAGTGGTCGAATTAGTTGAAAGAAAAGAAAACAAAATCGCAATAACCGAAATAGTGGTCAAGCGACAACAATGTGCAAAGCGAAATACCCATTTGATATACTTACCTGTCAACGATCAACTAATCAACCAATCAAAAAGCACTAATTGAATTTGTGAAACCACAATATACGAGGGAGATGAAAGATATCATTAAAAAGGAACGAAATTTAAAGACGTGAGAAATTTCGTTACAAACATTATCCTCAACTCGCTACCTCAAATCTTTATTCCAATCAATTTATATCCATCAGTTTTCAGGAAGCCGGGTTGAAATCAAAATGAAGAAGACCTCTCTCGATCGAGAGGTTCAGCTTTTTTCAGCTCATATTAAAAAAACTTTCAAACAAATCATGTGATCTTTTGACCAATTATAAAGCACCACCTGGATATGCTACTACGTTACCTACCTGAACTCCAAGACGATCATACCTGAATTTTCTCTCTTCAACTCGTTGAACAGAGTCAATAACGTATGTTATGGTATAGAATCATTAGAATACTGCTTCTCGGAAAAAATAATATTCAAAACAGGGTTGCACTACTCAACTTATAAAACAATTGATTAATCTATGGAATAGTGTATTGATTATTAATAATATTATTGTAATGTTCAATATGAACGTTACGAATCTCGCCAAAACCCCGTATACCTCTGATTTCTTGCCAAAATAGAGTCCACACCCGAAAAGCGAAACAGATAGGTGGTTGCAACCCCTAGCAGCAGCAGAGGAAGCCTCGATAGACCGGAGGAATAATTTCAGGTAGGCCATCTTCAGCTGTGATTTGACTCATTTGACAACCATCCCTATTGTTGAGCTGATATTCTTGAACATTTTGGTCCTTCGAGCCGGATCTTTCGGATTCATTTCATATTCATTTATATTTTCCCAATTAATATATTTTTTTTCTGTTTACATAATTCTTCGTATTTTGAAACTCTGGGTGCGTGAACCTTATCGCTCATAGTTTTTTGTCTATTCTCGATAGCTTGGTGCTGTGTTTCGTCACTTGCTCGATTAATCTTCATATTTTCATCATATATATTGTTTTACGCAATCATGTCTAATAAAGTCAAACAGTATTGTGCGTATAGAGATCTCGCCGTGGAAAGAATTAACGAAATATATCAAATTGCCTTATCTGCAGTTGATGATTCATCTTTTCATACAAGTTTGAAAATAAGATATGCCGTTTTAGATTCGATTTATCACGATTTAAATGAACATAATAACCTTATTCCCCAATTTATCGCAGTTCAAGACGACCCTCAGTTTCAACCCGAAAACGAAGTTCGTGAAAATGTTGATATGAAATTTCATCGTATAAAAGGTATTCATTACGATCTTTTCGAACAACGTCCAGCATCTGCTGATATTTCATTACGGTCTCAGACTTCTCAATCCAATATTAGATTACCTAAATTGAATGTATCTCCATTCAATGGACATTTAAAAGAATGGCCCACATTTATCGATTTATTCCATTCTTTGATTCATAACAATGAGAGTTTGGATAATATTCAAAACTTTCAATATTCATTATCGTTAGTCACTGGCGATGCTCGAACTCTTATTAGTGACTTGCCTCTCACTAATGATAACTATACAATCGCTTATACTAATTTAACTTCACGTTACCAGAATAAAAGGTTATTTTGCAAATTTTTATTGGGTCAGCTCAGATAGTTACTCGATACCTTCCCAGATAATTTGATAGCTTTAGAGAATTTGCAGTTTCTGGTTTTATTTTGGGATTTTATTTTATTTCAAAATATTGAGCAAGAAACTAGACGCGGAAACAATAAAACGTTTCGAATTGAAACATGCATCAACTCAAGTTCCAACATATAAAGATTTATTCAGTTTTTTAGAGGCTCAGTGTATTGCTTCTGATTCTCTCCACCTCTCCAGAGGTTCTCCTCGGCAGATCAATAATCATTCACCTAATACTGGAAAACCTAATTTTAATAAGCCGAATGGTACTCCATCTATGTCTACATTCCTAACAAATACAAACTCTAATGTAGAAAAGTGCCCAGTTTGTAATTCGAATCATTCCATCAACAAATGCCCTACTTTTATCTCGAAAGCTCCGAAAGAAAGGTATGACTTTGTGAAAAAATCTCGATGGTGCACAAATTGTCTAGGCACTAAGCATACTGCAATCAATTCCACTTCAAAGTCTTGTTGCAGAGTGTGCTCTGCTCAATCCCATCATAATTACCTGCATTTCACTCTTGAGTCAACCCCTCAGGCCACTCCGACATTCGATACACCCTCAGGTTCTCCATCTTCCTCATACCCCGTGACAACCCTCACGAATATTCTGCCTTCATCTACCATTTTACTCTCAACGGCTCAGGTGGATGTTTTGGATGTTCGTGGAAATTATCAACCATGCCGCATTCTTATTGATTCTGCTAGCCAATCTAGTTTTATCACTGAGAAATGCGTAAATCCGCTAGGTTTACCTAGATCAAAAATGTCAATCGACATACACGGACTTTGTAAGATGACATCAAGGACTTCGTGCCATGTCGCTTGCACCCTTCAACCTCGAAACGCGCCGCACCCTCTCTTCTCGGTTGATCCAGCTATACTTCCCAAAATATGTGAGAAAATGCCCTCTTCTTCATTTTCATTGCAGAATTGGTTTCATTTGTTCAACATCAAATTAGCAGAGTCCAATTTTAATGTCCCCGGACCAAATGACATTCTCCTCGGTGCTGATGTTTTCCCACTCATTTTACAAGATTTCAAAATAATGGGGAAATATTATTCTCGGATGGATTGTTATGGAAAAAATAAACATTCCTTCTAATTCTATTCACTCATTTTTTATTTCGTGTAATTGCCCCCTCGATGCTACCCTCAAATCATTTTGGCAATTATAAGATATCCCCCTTTCTCAACCTCTTTCGGCAGATGAACTTTAATGTGAGGATATTTTCCGAAAAACACATTATCGTACCCCTTCAGGCTGTGTCGATTTCCTTTAAGGGTCCCGAACCATACTTTGGTGATACACGCTCTCAAGCACTTAAAAGATTTTACACTCTGGAGCGTCGTTTCCTACAAAACCCCTCTCTCTATAACTATATTGAAAATGATCACATGGAGGCAGTACAACCACCCACAACTTCGGGAGAAAATATATTACATTCCCCATCACTGTGTGATCAAACTGGATAGTAGTACTACGAAACTCCGAGTAGTTCTCGATGCCTCTACTTAATCATCTCAAGCACTATCGTTGAATGATATTCTGTTAATTGGTCAGAAGCTCCAATAGAATATTGTAGCTTTACTTCTAAATTTCCGAATCTACCCCTTTGTCTTCACTGCTGACTTGAAGCAAATGTATCGACAAATTCTTGTTGCAGAAAGTCACCAGAATTATCAACGAATCGTGTATCGATTTTCTTCCAATGATCCTATTCAGGATTTCAAAGTCAAGGTCGTCACTTTTGGAGTATCAGCTGCTCCATTTTTAGTGATTCGAACTCTATTGCAGCTCTGTGAGGACGAATCTGCACATTTTCCATTAGCTACGGAAGCTCTGAAAATCTCAACATACCTCGATGACGTCATTGTGGGAGTTCCAACTCTAGCAGATGCCAAGAATCTGCAAATGGAACTCATCGAGTTATTGAAAAGAGGCGGTTTTCAATTGAGAAAATTGGCAAGTAATCACCCTACCCTACTGGAAAACTATCCTCCTTCTGTCTTACAGGAACTTTCAATATCATTCGAATCCCCAGACAACGTCATTAAGATATTGGGACTCAAATGGATACCCTCATCCGACTATTTTTCTTACGATGTCACTCCTCTAAACAACTCTTATACCAAACGCTCTATCCTATCGGATATTCCATGTAGGTATGTATGATCCTTTGGGTTTTTTATCTCTGATTTCGTTCTTTGCCAAATATATTATTCAACATTTGTGGAGTCTTGGTTTAGGTTGGGATCAAGGTGGATATAGGATGGTGAAACAGCTCTTCAATTGTTTCTGCGAAAAACTTGTAGACCGTTTGAGAAGGTAGTTATATTTCAGCTACTTGAATGAAGATGGTGATAAGATCGATTATCGAAGAAGATTTCTGTTGCTTACGTATTTCTGTGGTTCGCATCTGACAGACGTGACTTGAAACGACATTAAACAATATATTTTCTATAAATCTGGAATGAATATTGATATTTTGACTCTTCTCAGTCATTTTTCATGTACAACAGATGAATCTGATAAAAAGATGACAGAAGCACAGTTTCTGTTTTACCGACACAAGGTATGTCGCCATCTCTGTTAATTTCAGGAAATATTACTACGGTATGAAATCAAGTAGGCAAAGGTCTACAGTTTATTCTAGTGCTTGTTAATAGGAAGCTGTTTCACCATCGTATATCCACCTTGGTTGGGATGAAGAACTTTCTACTTATGTTGTCGATAAATGGACTCAATATCGCGAAGGACTTCCGCAGATAAAAAACTAAACATACCGAGACATTTAGTCTATTTCTTCATCTCTTGTGATCTACACGGCTTCTCCGATAGTTCAAAAAAAGGTTATGCAGTAGTCTATTTTCGTTTCTACAAATCCAACGGTGGAGTTGTAGTTCGATTGATTTGTGGAAAATCGAAAGTTGCACTTTTGAAAACTATATCAATTCCTCGTTTAGAATTGTGTGCAGCAGTTCTTCTAGCCATACTCGAAACATTTTCGCAAAAAATAACCTTCAATTAAGTCTTTGCGTGGACAGATTCAATGGTAGCTTCAACCTGGATAAAATCATCAGCTCATAGTTGGCCAACATTCGTCAGCAACAGAGTGAGTTTCATCTAGGATAAAATATCACCAGAACACTGGCATTAGGTTCCATCTGCAGATAATCCAGCGGACTGTGCTTCACGAGTCCAATTAGTAAACCACATCTTGTGGTTTTCTGGGCCATCCTGGTTGACACAATCGGTGGAAACTTGGCCAACTCCTCCAAGAATCTCTAATTAATCTACCGAGTTGGAAGAAAAGAAAATTGTGACTCTCTCCTCTTTCGTGTCTCTTGACACCCTCGATTCCCTGCTAGAAAGATTCTCTAATTTGGAGAAAATAACTAGAATAATCGCCTACTCTCTCAGATTCGTTGACGAACTTCGAAAATCAAATCCCCGAAAGCACTCACATTTTATCTCTTTATCTTACGACCAAAAACATCCTGCTCTACTCCCTCGAAATCATCGCCTTACTCAGCTCATCATTGAAAATGTTCATCATTGCAATCATCACCAGGTCTGCGGACTGTTCATCATCTCATCTCACAAAACTTTTGGATCCTATCTTCTCGAAGGGCGATCCGACAAGTTCTATCGAAATGCCTCCGCTGTTTCAAGGTTAACCCAAAACCAATGCAGCCTTTCATGGGAAACTTACCCCCTTCAAGAGTGAACCGATTGAAACCTTTTCAGTCTGTGGGAGTAGATTACGGGAGACCGTTCAACATCACTATGGGAAAAGGTCGGGGCGTGAAGTCCACGAAAGCATATGTTTGCTTGTTCGTGTGTTTCTCGACCAAGGCCATCCATCTCGAATTAGCCTCGGACTTTTCTGCCGATGCTTTCCTTGCTGGGCTGCGACGATTCATTGGTCGTCGAGGTCGTTGTTTCCAGTTGACGTCAGACTGTGGAACAAATTTTGTCCGTGCCCACCGAGCTCTCTCCCAATATATGAAAAACGCTGCTGAACAAGAGAAAATCTCATTTCCTTTCCATGCTCCCTCTAGCCCTCACTTCAATGGTCTCAGTGAGGCAGGCATAAAGTTTATGAAATCCCACCTTTATCGAGTCGTGGGAACTCAAATCCTTACATACGAGGAACTTCACACTCTTCTCGTGCAGGTCGAAGCAGTGTTGAACTCTAGACCACTCTGTCCTCTGTTATCTGATCCTAACGACCTCTCCGCTTTGACCCCAGGCCATTTTATTACCCTATCTGCCCTCACAAGTGTCCCTGAACCCGACTTGACACACTTGAAAATAAACCGCCTTGATCGCTGGCAGCTGGTTCAACGATTGCAGCAAGATATCTGGAGAAGGTGGCAGGATGAGTATCTGCACACGTTGCAACAGCGACATAAATGGCTAAAAACCGAACGGGAACTCAAGGTTGGAGAATTGATTATGATAAAAAACGAGGTTACTCCACCTTTGCAGTGGCGTATCGGTCGAGTCGTCAAAACCCATCCCGGAGCTGATGGAATAATCAGGGTGGCCACTATGAAAACCACCCAAGGCCTTTTTCAAAGACCCTTGGTGAAGTTATGCCCCCTGAATATTTCAGAATCCTAAAACACCTACAAGTTATTTTGGTGGGCGGTAATGTTCACGCCCCACCCTATTTATATTAATCTCTTCTTGTTAATTGATTTGGGTTAATTATTGGGTTAATCGAATACGTAGTTTATTTTTAATTTCGTGAGTCAAATCCAGTATACTGGCCTATCGGATATCGGTAGACAGGCAGTCTGGACAGTTCGATAGCTCTCGCGACCGTACCTAGACACGCTCGTTCGACGGTATTGGTACGACTCTCGCAAAACCCCATATACCTCTGATTTCTCGCTAAAATACAGTCCACACCCGGAAAGCAACCTCTAGCAGCAGAAGAGGAAGCCTTGATAGACCGGAGGAATAAATTCAGGTAGGCCATCTTCAGCTGTGATTTGACTCATTTGACAACCATCCCTATTGTTAAGTTGATGTTCTCAAACAAATACTAATAATAATAATGATAGTAATAATAATGAAGAAAGAAAGAAATATACATATCTTAATGAATTAGTGATGAATTACCATAAATAGTCACAGAAGCTGTAGAAGAAACCACTGCTCGTGCGTGACAATCATGCATAATGGAAAAAATCGATTGGTATTATAAAGCATCCCTATATATATGAATGTATATATATATATATAGTGAATATGATACTGATAAAATGAAAATTATGAAAAAGCAAATACATTATACTAACATAGAAGTAAACATACATATACTAACCTAAGAATAATTTTTGAATAATTTTTTAGTTGATTGAATGCAACTAATAGAGTTTATTATTAATTGAAGAAACGAATGAAATGAAAATGATCACTTTCGTATTGTTTCAGACCAGTAGAGATTTTAATCAAACATGATGTACTACAATAATTCTTTCATTAAAAAGGATCAATTACTTTGATTCACGAAATCCCATATTGAGGATCTTGAAGTATTCAGGATCCATCTCTTAGTATTGATTTTGAAAAGTACAGTTTGTGTTATCTGTTTCATTGATTCGGATCATGGAACAGAGTCGAGGTCCTAGATGATTTGCATTACGCTATCCTATAGTTTTTTTAGAACGTGGTAATTTAATTCCAGTTTTACAATTTCTGGTATCAACTAGTTCTACTGACGCAGTAAAGTTGTCGCAAATCATTAACAAGAGCTTCTTTGAATAGTTCCTCACTAGAATAATGGCGTGGTTTTTTATACATTATTTTGAGAAAACATTTTTGGATAACACTGAGATTTTCTAAATAGTTGTCTGTTGCTCCACCCCAACCTATTATGCCAGTAGAAGGTTCAAGCCGATTCCAGGTCTCCCCCCAAGGTCGCTCCCCCCAAGGCCACCCCTCAAGGTCGCATCACATATTATGCTTGCGGTACGCCACTGGTGACCTTGGGGGAAGTGGTCTTGGAGGGTGTCCTTGGGGGGTAACCTTCGATTGGGAGTGATTTTGCGTTTGGATGACCTTGGGAGAATACAGTGATCTCGGGTGGAGTGGCCTTGGGAGCATACGTGCACTCTTTTGAGAGACGACCTTGGCGATTGATGATATATGCGCTCTTTTCGCGACCTTGGGAAGATGTGGAAGAGTTCCTCTGATTCAGAG
Source organism: Chrysomela aeneicollis (assembly GCA_029955515.1). Taxonomy (NCBI): domain Eukaryota; kingdom Metazoa; phylum Arthropoda; class Insecta; order Coleoptera; family Chrysomelidae; genus Chrysomela; species Chrysomela aeneicollis. The sequence goes on along the minus strand of JARUHQ010000030.1, from coordinate 3,379,544 downwards.
AGTATGTGACCTTGATGGCATGTTGGCATACCATCACCATATATAGTTGACGGTAGTAGGGGTTGTAATCACAAATAAATACGGGATCCGCCACGCACAGGATCATAGTTCTCTCTTTCCATAACATTGAGCTTATAATTCACCGACGCAATTTGAAAGGTTATTGTGTGCTTATAGTTCTGATGTGTTTTATGTAAGTACACTCATTATCATATATTTCTTCTTTCCCCTTTAACTCAGATGATAATAATGGCTGATTCAAAAATTAATTCAGTTGCGATCGATGAAAAAACCAATGAGGATAATGAAATAATCAAACAAACCTTGATATTATCACTACCTCTCAATAAAAGCCACACAATCAAGAAAATTTCATTGTGTGGGACTAGATATGGTAGATGTGGGACAGTAATACTCTATGATGAAGGGACTGAAATAAATTTGAGATGTCGGTTGCCAAAAAGAGTTGTCGATCGATTGATGGAAAGTGATATTTTTGAGATGAATTCTTCTAACGGTCATTATACTTTAACGTATTAGGGTCAGAGTGAGCCCACCTTCATTGGTGCGAAGACAAGAACACTAATCAGATTCGACATCAAAAGAATATGAAAAAAATATTAATATAATCAGAGTTCATAGATATGTTGAGCTGATTTATATAGTGAAAAGGGGTTCGAATTTGTTATAATAATAATAATCTCCACATATAACATAATCATTATCATTGCACACCAATAATGACGGTGAAATTATTTGGTAAGTGCAACAGAGGTAGTACAAACAATAATTGATTGAAATCATGATTCACCAACTTTTTTCGAATCTAATAATTTTTTATTTTTTGCAGAATACACCGATCAGCCTCTATAGATATATTAAATGTGCATGCATTATTCTAGTCAGTCATGGCCAATAGTAGAAGATATCATGTCAGGTGTGAGGAGGATGAAATGCCAATTCGCTGATTTGGAGCGTGATATTCTACATGCAATTAATTATGACGTGAGCTTGTGCTTTGATCAACACCATGTTCAACGTCTCTACAAACAGGCTGAACAATACAAAAATGGCTTCCTACTTTGTTCCCGATTCGAATATAGTCATCATATCAATCTGGAGCAATTCAATGAAGCAATGTTCGAAGGTGACTTGGTACAATACCTTTATGAAATTTCCGATTTCCTACCCAATTACCTTGTCCGAAAATACAACATTGGAATAATTCCAACGACATCTGATGCTGAAGATAATTGTCTATGATCCTGTATCATATTCTTATATGATGCATGAATCTGTATATATATATAAATAAAAAATATTGGTGTAAAAATAAACCAATGCTATATATATCCTTTCGTTTTATTCAGTATAATATTCGAACCACGTCTACAATAATCAATTATATATGTTATTTTAGTTATGATAACAATAGTTGTAAGAATTGATATTCATACGGCACCCATCTGTATGGAACCATCCAATGCACTATACGTCAAATATGCGTCATGAAAAATCAGTGCGTAGACCTTGGTATGGGACGGAAACTTTGATTTACGTGTTTCAAACTCCAACTTGATGTCGACAGTTGAGGATTTCATAGCATCTGGCTGATGGTTGCAGTCAATGATGAATAGGGGATTTTCAAGGAATTCCCCGATACTCATCATTGGTTCACTCATATCTGTGCCATAGTACCTGCGTTGAAAATTTTCATATGCATAATAGGCTACTGCATCCAATCTCTTATCAAAATCCAAATTCCATCGCTCGTACGGATAAACTTCCGAATTTAGATACAGGCGAATATTGTTCACTCCTGCATGAATAAATTCTGTATCATCCTTAGATCTATCGTCTGTATTATTAGAGTTTTGAAAGCCTATGATGATGTATCGAGGTCGTTCAAGACTATTAGTCGTTTTGACAGACCAAATGTCGATTCAGCAGCTTCAATCTCTGCTTTTCTGATGAAATAACATGCCTTATCTTCCACTCAATTTTGTTTATCTCCACTTTCGCATCAGCCTCTCCCATATAGGAGTTCTTGAATGAACGAGCTATGATGAGTATGAGCTTAATATTCAGAATACTCTTATCATAATCTTCAGCAAACCCCATCAGATACTTGAGCGGTAATTTACCACTGAAAACGTGACTAGTTTTATCTAGAATTCCCTGTTTTTTATTATCGAGGCCCCATCCGACTGTGTCTAGGAATTTCGCATTCGCCTCAACATATGACACCATACTTTTCATAGTAGTGGTTATACCTGGTTTACGAACCATACATACTTGTTCACCACCCATTCCATATCGTATCTCGTCGAATAGAAATGCCAAAGCATTATTCAACTAATAGCAGGTTTTAGTGAGATCATTGGGTGTGAATTTCCCCTCGATGTAGATATAACTCTCAGAAACGTCGAGAATTAGATCTTAGAAATTGATTGCAATCCTTACTTCATCTGAATTCTTGAATGATGGTGAACCATATGGTTTGTATGTGTGCTCATGTAGGCTTATGAGCGAATGATCCAAAATTGGTTCATCGAATACTTCCAATTGCGAATTGATTGAGTTTGTAGCAACCATTTTCTCGCTGTTTATCGCCGCAGCTTGAGACCAATTGACTTCAAGAAATGTTTATCGTTTGCAGACAATTTATGTCTAACTCGTCCGAGTAGCTCAGCTCGAATGAATCCTTAACCAGTTTTTCCACCCTTCTTATTAGTTTTCTGACGGTGAGTGTTGGTATTAGTTAGCAAAGTACGTTTTGATTGGTTCCCGAAACAAAATCCCATGTTCCTTTCAAAATATCCGATTTCTAAGCAATATGTTTCAATTCAAGCTTCACGATGATTTTTTCTCCTCGAAAATCAACTGCAAAGCTATTATCGTCCAATATCTGCAGTGTAATGTTGTCGATGAACTGACGTCCAGCGGGGCTGATGAGTAGATATATAATATTTTGTGGCTCCTTTGACAGTTTATATCCAGGCTCATCATCGAACTCATATAGCGTATGCACCTCCTCACCATTCAGGATTGCTCCTGTGGTAATATTACAATCCACTCTTATGAGGCGCACCTTTATTATATTCACAGGCTCTGTGGATTCATGCAACACGTTCGGTGAGTATTTTTTCGCCTCAAATCCCAACACACTTGCAATAGAATACTCGAATGTCAAATCCACCTCATGCATGCATTTCATTTCACATTTGAGAGTATTATTATCAGCATGGAGATGAAATATTTCGTCAATGTTTCGGTCATCTAGCAGTTCTAATCTTGCGGAACCTTTTTGTAGAGCTTCATTGATTTCATCTATTTCATAGACACCGGGTGGCATAAAGAGTACTCGATGGGTAACCGTAGCTCCTGATTTCACCCAAATATCCGAACGATTATTCTTCTCATCTATATTGAGTATAGAGTTGTATGAATAGAAACCATGCAACTCCAAATCGTAGGTTTTTTTGTATCAAATTCAATGGGCGGGTAAAAGTCGACACTGAGAACACTGCGATCTCCAGATATGGTGAACGTTTGTGACATGGTATCTCGAAGAAAAAAACGAAGGCGGCAAACGGTGGCAAACGTCAACATATGCAACAACAACCTTATTGTTGCTTGCAACATTAAAGAATGCCGCTATTTCCGGAAGATGAAGTATTAATATCAAATTTATTATCAGTTGCCACATTTACATCATTGATTTGACAATAACAGCAAAATATTCTTCTTGGTACTGGCCCATCATCGACGTCACCATTGTGTGGTCTCCCACCCTCTTCACCGTGATGTTCCTCACAAAATCGATATTTTGAAATATCTGGTTCACTCTGTAACTTTTCAGGCAGCATATCTCACACTAGAGCAATTTCATGTGAAGCACACCCGATGAGAACTCCTTTCGGCATGTCTGCAAGCTGTTTTCTACTCATCTTTAGCAAGGAACGCATTCTTGAGTAGGCCAATAATGAGTGACCCATTTGTTTGATGCTTTCTCTATCCATTTTCACTGCGACTGTTTTTGATTTTTTGTTCGTCGAGAGAAATCTCAAGCACAAATGACCACACAAGACTGTGTTTTAATCTTGATGGCGCTCGTAGTTATATGTGATTTTGATGGTATTCAGAGGTTTCAAACCACTCTCCCAATATTCCAGCAACTCCTGTGGTGGGAGTAAATCGTTATAGCTATCGTAATAGTTTATTGCTCTGTTGCGTTTCTTGTATGCAACCCAGTGTGTACCTCTACCTTGAGCACTATCTAGATTTATAATAGCTGATTCGATGGGGTGTGGGGCGGACCTTGGTAGGCTATCTCTCATGAATATACCTCGGAAGTGTGGAACTTTCATTTCATCTATGTAAATCAATAGATCAATGTCTGTCAAAGGCCTCCGAGGTAATTCTATAGTTTTTTGAATTTTGGGGCTTCAAATAGATACCTAATCCCTTTCTATAAGGTTTCAGATAAACACCGCTACCAACTTTTCCGAGAGCAATCGCCTCCATATGTCTATTGTGACGATTTGATTCGGCAAGTTTCTCCTTTGGTCGAATGAACGGCGCGTGCTATACTAGCGCTTCCTGCAACCAAACTACCTTACGCTGATAAGCTTGCAAAAATTGGTATGAGTGGAAGGATTCCACCAACTTTTGGGATTGGTATTATTCTGGGTGTCCGGATATTTTTTTTCCACCAGCTATCTTCACGAATTTTCGAGCAGCTCCAATCGCCATAAGTGAAGTTTTATTAAAATTTCGTACGATATCGCCTTTTTCACCCATTTGACGTATTACGTTGCGAACCTTGTTGACTACACCAGAACCAAAAGCAATTTTCCTGATACGCTTCGATTTACTCATCCTTCTCGTTACTCGGTGTCTATTCAACCCACCGTTCTTTTCTTTACACCCCATACCAAAAGGCCATTTCCTTTCATTAGGTTGGTTACTAACCAGGATGCTGTCTTTTCACCCACGTTAGCGTCCTTCGATTTAACTCTTTCACTGGCAGCTTCCTCCAATCTTTTATCAGCTGAATGCCTAGCAGTTAAATCGATTGGATGCTTGAGATACGCTGTATCGTGTTCCTTGCAGGCTCTATCGAGTTGATTTATCCCCAAATCACCTCGAGCTAATCTTTTCTGTAGTTTTGTTCCAGGCTCACAATATTGATAACCACCGGGAATATGTAATTCGAATGGCAGTTCATTGATCAGGTTGTTGACAAGACCGGCTCCACTTTTATTTTTTCTTTGATTTATTTTTAAATGGTGTGAATATGTGTTTCGCTTCTTTATATATAATTCAACCGTCATACGATGCGGATTGTCCAGCAGTCAGAAGTGTTCAATGTGGACAATTTTGATGGGAAGGTGGGATTGGAAAATGGTGCAATTACGCAACGACGGCATGGTGCATTATTTCCAAACACGATGCGCAGCCTCATAATTGGTCCATCTAATTGCGGCAAAACAAATGTCAAGATATCACTTCTCACCAACGTGAATGGTTTATGATTTGCCAATAATTACCTCTACTCAAAATCACTATATCAACCAAAGTATGAGTATCTGCGGAAGGTGTTGGAGCCGATCAGAGGGTTGGGATTCCACACTTTCGATGATAATGTAGACATAGTAGAACCGAGCGAAGCGAAATCTGATAGCATTTTTATATTTGATGATGTTATTTGTGAAAACATGATGTTATCAGATCTCATTCCTCTATGAGGCGACATAAGAATGTGGATTGCTTCTATCTGGCACAAACATATTCCAGAGTTCCCAAGCAGCTGATCCGTGATAATTCAAACTTCATAGTGATGTTCAAACAAGATGACATAAATCTACATCACATTTTTTCCGATCACGTGTCTCCAGATGTGACTTTGAAACAATTCCAGGATATGTGCGCACAAAGTTGGACAAGTAAATATGGGTTTCTCGTTATTGATAAAGATAGTGAGATTCATGAGGGACGCTATAGAAAAGGATTCGATAATTTAAAATATCCATGACATGTCAGTGGAATTTGATCCATTCAATCTTCAGATGCGACGATGGCTACATCTAATGAAAACAGTTTCGGGACGGAATCTGAAATCATCCTAAAACGTGAACTCATAGAAGCAACCGATGCAGTGAGGAATAAGTTCAGAAGCCTCAAGAGTGATCGTATGGATACTCAAATGGTACTCGAGAAGATGTATGAAACTATATCAAAATCATTGAATGCTATTTCAGCTGCAACTTCTGTGGGTGATAATATCGCAACTACATCATTTATGGGGAAGAAAATTGATGAGAAACCAGTCAAGTCTATGATTACACAACCCACGCATTATTCCACACCGATGTCGGGAAAAGAGCCGAGTGTTATGAAATCATCTATGAAATTCATGAAAACGGACAAATCTGCCGACGATTTTGCATTATTGGATGGTGATGAAGACGAATTAGCCCCCAATTATCTGACAATGTTGAATACACCGCCAATATCATCAAAATCGAAATCTCCACCGATGCCATTTCACCAATTAATAGCACAATCACGAGCGAATTGAGTCAACAGTTGAAAAAACATTAAGAAAATCTGAATTCTGGCGACCCCAATTATGATACCACATACGGTGTCCGTATCGATTTTTCCACAGGGGGTATGATGATGGGAAATATGGAGATTCGTTTTCCCCCAGGACAAATCGAATTATGGCGCAATAATAAGAGGAGCAAGTTTTTTCCAGCTACTCCCGAGCTATATAATCTGATATTCAGGTGTATGCATTAATATTGGAAATCACCAGAGCACCGTATAAGGAATACAATATACGGAAAGGATTGAATACAAGCACAAAATCGAGAAAAAAGTTTCAGCAGATCATCGAACCATTAATTGGTTCACCCCATGACATGAGAAGTAAGCAACGTAAGGGTATCGGTGGGGGGAGAATAATGCAACCGATACCTTTTGAAAAGCTCGTAAGAAGTGCCCTAAGGATTATGTATATTGGAATATTGCTACAGAATTAGTTGACTGGCTTCGACTACTGTGGAGTTCGAAAATGGCTGGCCACACTGGACATGATAATGAAATAATGTCTATAATCAAGGAAATGCGTGAAGAATGTATCGTGTATTGAGTTGTGCTGAATCTCACATACACATTTTTTCAAATATATAATATCCATATCGTAGAAGCTATCATACTTGTATATAAACGTTATTCAAAGAGGTCACATGCATTTTGCATTGGCATATTACTGGCGTGGGGATGAGTGTGACAAAGAGGCGAATCGCCAATGAATTGCATAAACCTGCAAGACGCAACTTCGAGAAAAGAAGAACTATAATAAAAGGTTTCGCAGACCTGTGGCAAATAGATTTAGCTGAAATGCAAACATATTCGAAAGAAAATGGAGGTTATCGATACATATTATTCATCATCGATTGTTATTCCAAATATCTATGGACTGAGCAAATAAAAAACTGGTCCAGGAGTGACACGTGCCATTGAAAAGGTATTGGAAAAGTCTGAATATTCACCGAAGGATATCCAAAGCGATTTTGGAAAAGAGTTCTATAATAAATCCTTCACTTCTCTGATGGCGGAATATGGAATCAATCATTATTCAACGTGAAGGCTACGATCGTTGAAAGGGTCATAGGAACATTGAAAAATTGGATTTATGAAGAATTTTCTGTGAGAGGTGAATTTAAGTGGTGCGACTTTCTTTCACACCTAACCGAAATATATAATAACAGAGTACATAGAACAATTGGTATGAAACCCTCTGACGTGACACCTATATAATAATTTTCAATTTCGCGCATACCAATTTGCTTGTTTTTTTTCATAAAATCCATTTCTCCAATCGAAAAAACCGAAATCGAAAAAAAAAATTGCAACAAAGGGGGTCCCCTTGGAACTTTTTCGAATTCTTCAGATCGCCTTAACTTCCGAACAGATGGACCGATTTTCAATTTCGCGCATACCAATTTGCTTGTTTTTTTTCATAAAATCCTTTTCTCCAATCGAAAAAACCGAAATCGAAAGAAAAAATGCATCAAAGGGGGCTCCCTTGAAACTTTTTCGAATTCTTCAGATCGCCTTAACTTCCGAACAGATGGACCGATTTTCAATTTCGCGCATACCAATTTGCTTGTTTTTTTTCATAAAATCCTTTTCTCCAATCGAAAAAACCGAAATCGAAAAAAAAAATGCATCAAAGGGGGCTCCCTTGAAACTTTTTCGAATTCTTCAGATCGCCTCAACTTCCGAACGGATGGACCAATTTTCAACTTCGATCATACCAATCTGCTTGTTTTTTTTTTCATAAAATCCATTTCTCCAATCGAAAAAACCGAAGTCGAAAAAAAATGCATCAAAGGGGGCCCCCTTGGAACTTTTTCGAATTCTTCAGATCGCCTTAACTTCTGAACAGATGGACCGATTTTCAATTTCGCGCATACCAATTTGCTTGTTTTTTTTCATAAAATCCATTTCTACAATCGAAAAAACCGAAATCGGAAAAAAATTGCATCAAAGGGGGTCCCCTTGGAACTTTTTCGAATTCTTCAGATCGCCTTGACTATCGAACGGATGGTCCGATTTTCAACTTCGATCATAACAATCTGCTTCTTTTTTTCATAGAATTCATTTCTCCAATCGAAAAAACCGAAATCGAAAAAAAAAATTGCAACAAAGGGTGTCCCCTTGGAACTTTTTCGAATTCTTCAGATCGCCTTAACTTCCGAACGGATGGACCGATTTTCAACTTCGATCATACCAATCTGCTTGTTTTTTTTTCATAGAATCCAATTCTCCAATCGAAAAAACCGAAATCGAAAGAAAAAATGCATCAAAGGGGGCTCCCTTGGAACTTTTTCGAATTCTTCAGATCGCCTTAACTTCCGAACGGATGGACCAATTTTCAACTTCGATCATACCAATCTGCTTGTTTTTTTTTTCATAGAATCCATTTCTCCAATCGAAAAAACCGAAATCGAAAAAAAAATTCATCAAAGGGGGCCCCCTTGGAACTTTTTCGAATTCTTCAGATCGCCTTAACTTCCGAACGGATGGACCGATTTTCAACTTCGATCATACCAATCTGCTTGTTTTTTTTCATAGAATCCATTTCTCCAATCGGAAAAACCGAAATCGAAAAAATAAAATGCATCGAAGGGGGCCTCCTTGGAACTTTTTCGAATTCTTCAGATCGCCTTAACTTCCGAACGGATGGACCGATTTTCAACTTCGAATATACCAATCTGCTTGTTTTTTTTCATAGAATCCATTTCTCCAATCGAAAAAAACGAAATAAAAAAAAATGCATCAAAGGGGGCCCCCTTGGAACTTTTTCGAATTCTTCAGATCGCCTTAACTTCCGAACAGATGGACCGATTCTCAATTTCGCGCATACCAATTTGCTTGTTTTTTTTTCATTAAATCCATTTCTCCAATCGAAAAAACCGAAATCGGAAAAAAATTGCATCAAAGGGGGTCCCCTTGGAACTTTTTCGAATTCTTCAGATCGCCTTGACTTTCGAACGGATGGACCGATTTTCAACTTCGATCATACAAATCTGCTTGTTTTTTTTCATAGAATCTAATTCTCCAATCGAAAAAACCGAAATCGAAAGAAAAAATGCATCAAAGGGGGCTCCCTTGGAACTTTTTCGAATTCTTCAGATCTCCCTAACTTCCGAACGGATGGACCAATTTTCAACTTCGATCATACCAATCTGCTTGTTTTTTTTTTCATAGAATCCATTTCTCCAATCGAAAAAACCGAAATCGAAAAAAAAATGCATCAAAGGGGGCCCCCTTGGAACTTTTTCGAATTCTTCAGATCGCCTTAACTTCCGAACGGATGGACCGATTTTCAACTTCGATCATACCAATCTGCTTGTTTTTTTTTCATAGAATCCATTTCTCCAATCGAAAAAACCGAAATCGAAAAAAAAAATGCATCAAAGGGGGCCCCCTTGGAACTTTTTCGAATTCTTCAGATCGCCTTAACTTCCGAACAGATGGACCGATTTTCAATTTCGCGCATACCAATTTGCTTGTTTTTTTTTCATAATATCCATTTCTCCAATCGAAAAAACCGAAATCGGAAAATAAATTGCAACAAAGGGGGTCCCCTTGGAACTTTTTCGAATTCTTCAGATCGCCATAACTTCCGAACGGATGGACCGATTTTCAACTTCGATCATACCAATCTGCTTGTTTTTTTTTCATAGAATCCAATTCTCCAATCAAAAAAACCGAAATCGAAAGAAAAAATGCATCAAAGGGGGCTCCCTTGAAACTTTTTCGAATTCTTCAGATCGCCATAACTTCCGAACGGATGGACCGATTTTTAACTTCCATCATACCAATCTGCTTGTTTTTTTTCATAGAATCCAATTCTCCAATCGAAAAAACCGAAATCGAAAGAAAAAATGCATCAAAGGGGGCTCCCTTGGAACTTTTTCGAATTCTTCAGATCTCCTTAACTTCCGAACGGATGGACCAATTTTCAACTTCGATCATACCAATCTGCTTGTTTTTTTTTCGTAGAATCCATTTCTCCAATCGAAAAAACCGAAATCGAAAAAAAAATAATGCATCAAAGGGGGCCCCCTAGGAACTTTTTCGAATTCTTCAGATCGCCTTAACTTCCGAACGGATGGACCGATTTTCAACTTCGATCATACCAATCTGCTTGTTTTTCTTCATAGAATCCATTTCTTCAATCGAAAGAACCAAAATCGAAAAAAAATGCATCAAAGGGGGCCCCCTTGGAACTTTTTCGAATTCTTCAGATCGCCTTAACTTCCGAACGGATGGACCGATTTTCAACTTCGATCGTACCAATCTGCTTGTTTTTTTTTTCATAAAATCCAATTCTCCAATCGAAAAAACCGAAATCGAAAGAAAAAATGCATCAAAGGGGGCTCCCTTGAAACTTTTTCGAATTCTTCAGATCGCCTTAACTTCCGATCGGATGGACCAATCTTCAACTTCGATCATACCAATCTGCTTGTTTTTTTTCTCATAGAATCCATTCCTCCAATCGAAAAAACTGAAATCGAAAAAAAAAATGCATCAAAGGGGGCCCCTTTGGAACATTTTCGAATTCTTCAGATCGCCTTAACTTCCGAACAGATGGACCGATTTTCAATTTCGCGCATACCAATTTGCTTGTTTTTTTTTCATTAAATCCATTTCTCCAATCGAAAAAACCGAAATCGGAAAAAAATTGCATCAAAGGGGGTCCCCTTGGAACTTTTTCGAATTCTTCAGATCGCCTTGACTTTCGAACGGATGAACCGATTTTCAACTTCGATCATACAAATCTGCTTGTTTTTTTTCATAGAATCTAATTCTCCAATCGAAAAAACCGAAATCGAAAGAAAAAATGCATCAAAGGGGGCTCCCTTGGAACTTTTTCGAATTCTTCAGATCTCCTTAACTTTCGAACGGATGGACCAATTTTCAACTTCGATCATACCAATCTGCTTGTTTTTTTTTTTCATAGAATCCATTTCTCCAATCGAAAAAACCGAAATCGAAAAAAAAAATGCATCAAAGGGGGCCCCCTTGGAACTTTTTCGAATTCTTCAGATCGCCTTAACTTCCGAACGGATGGACCGATTTTCAACTTCGATCATACCAATCTGCTTGTTTTTTTTCATAGAATCCATTTCTCCAATCGAAAAAACCGAAATCGAAAAAAAAAATGCATCAAAGGGGGCCCCCTTGGAACTTTTTCGAATTCTTTAGATCGCCTTAACTTCCGTACAGATGGACCGATTTTCAATTTCGCGCATACCAATTTGCTTGTTTTTTTTTTCATAATATCCATTTCTCCAATCGAAAAAACCGAAATCGGAAAATAAATTGCAACAAAGGGGGTCCCCTTGGAACTTTTTCGAATTCTTCAGATCGCCATAACTTCCGAACGGATGGACCGATTTTCAACTTCGATCATACCAATCTGCTTGTTTTTTTTTCATAGAATCCAATTCTCCAATCGAAAAAACCGAAATCGAAAGAAAAAATGCATCAAAGGGGGCTCCCTTGGAACTTTTTCGAATTCTTCAGATCTCCTTAACTTCCGAACGGATGGACCAATTTTTAACTTCGATCATACCAATCTGCTTGTTTTTTTTCATAGAATCCATTTCTCCAATCGAAAAAACCGAAATCGAAAAAAAAATGCATCAAAGGGGGCCACCTTGGAACTTTTTCGAATTCTTCAGATCGCCTTAACTTCCGAACGGATGGACCGATTTTCAACTTCGATCATACCAATCTGCTTGTTTTTTTTCATAGAATCCATTTCTCCAATCGAAAAAACCAAAATCGAAAAAAAATGCATCAAAGGGGGCCCCCTTGGAACTTTTTCGAATTCTTCAGATCGCCTTAACTTCCGAACAGATGGACCGATCTTCAATTTCGCGCATACCAATTTGCTTGTTTTTTTTCATAAAATCCTTTTCTCCAATCGAAAAAACCGAAATCGGAAAAAAATTGCATCAAAGGGGGTCTCCTTGGAACTTTTTCGAATTCTTCAGATCGCCTTGACTTTCGAACGGATGGACCAATTTTCAACTTCGATCATACCAATCTGCTTGTTTTTCTTCATAGAATCCATTTCTTCAATCGAAAAAACCAAAATCGAAAAAGAAAAATGCATCGAAGGGGGCCCCCTTGGAACTTTTTCGAATTCTTCAGATCGCCTTAACTTCCGAACGGATGGACCGATTTTCAACTTCGATCATACCAATCTGCTTGTTTTTTTTTCATAGAATCTAATTCCCCAATCGAAAAAACCGAAATCGAAAGAAAAAATGCATCAAAGGGGGCTCCCTTGAAACTTTTTCGAATTCTTCAGATCGCCTTAACTTCCGAACGGATGGACCAATTTTCAACTTCGATCATACCAATCTGCTTGTTTTTTTCTCATAGAATCCATTTCTCCAATCGAAAAAACCGAAATCGGAAAAAAATTGCATCAAAGGGGGTCCCCTTGGAACTTTTTCGAATTCTTCAGATCGCCTTGACTATCGAACGGATGGTCCGATTTTCAACTTCGATCATACCAATCTGCTCGATTTTTTCATAGAATCCATTTCTCCAATCGAAAAAACCGAAATCGAAAAAAAAAATGCATCAAAGGTGGCCCCCTTGGAACTTTTTCGAATTCTTCAGATCGCCTTAACTTCTGAACAGATGGACCGATTTTCAATTTCGCGCATACCAATTTGCTTGTTTTTTTTTCATAAAATCCATTTCTTCAATCGAAAAAACCGAAATCGGAAAAAAATTGCATCAAAGGGGGTCCCCTTGGAACTTTTTCGAATTCTTCAGATCGCCTTGACTATCGAACGGATGGTCCGATTTTCAACTTCGATCATACCAATCTGCTTCTTTTTTTCATAGAATTCATTTCTCCAATCGAAAAAACCGAAATAAAAAAAAAAATTGCAACAAAGGGTGTCCCCTTGGAACTTTTTCGAATTCTTCAGATCGCCTTAACTTCCGAACGGATGGACCGATTTTCAACTTCGATCATACCAATCTGCTTGTTTTTTTTTTCATAGAATCCAATTCTCCTATCGAAAAAACCGAAATCGAAAGAAAAAATGCATCAAAGGGGGCTCCCTTGAAACTTTTTCGAATTCTTCAGATCGCCTTAACTTCCGAACGGATGGACCAATTTTCAACTTCGATCATACCAATCTGCTCGTTTTTTTCTCATAGAATCCATTTCTCCATTCGAATAAACCGAAATCGAAAAAAAAATTCATCAAAGGGGGCCCCCTTGGAACTTTTTCGAATTCTTCAGATCGCCTTAACTTCCGAACGGATGGACCGATTTTCAACTTCGATCATACCAATCTGCTCGTTTTTTTTCATAGAATCCATTTCTCCAATCGAAAAAACCGAAATCGAAAAAATAAAATGCATCGAAGGGGGCCTCCTTGGAACTTTTTCGAATTCTTCAGATCGCCTTAACTTCCGAACGGATGGACCGATTTTCAACTTCGAACATACCAATCCGCTTGTTTTTTTTCATGGAATCCATTTCTCCAATCGAAAAAAACGAAATCAAAAAAAAAAGAGAAAAAAGGGGGCCCCCTTGGAACTTTTTCGAATTCTTCAGATCGCCTTAACTTCCGAACAGATGGACCGATTTTCAATTTCGCGCATACCAATTTGCTTCTTTTTTTCATAAAATCCATTTTTCCAATCGAAAAAACCGAAATCGGAAAAAAATTGCATCAAAGGGGGTCCCCTTGGAACTTTTTCGAATTCTTCAGATCGCCTTGACTTTCGAACGGATGGACCGATTTTCAACTTCGATCATACAAATCTGCTTGTTTTTTTCATAGAATCCAATTCTCCAATCGAAATAACCGAAATCGAAAGAAAAAATGCATCAAAGGAGGCTCCCTTGGAACTTTTTCGAATTCTTCAGATCTCCCTATCTTCCGAACGGATGGACCAATTTTCAACTTCGATCATACCAATCTGCTTGTTTTTTTTTCATAGAATCCATTTCTCCAATCGAAAAAACCGAAATCGAAAAAAAAATGCATCAAAGGGGGCCCCCTTGGAACTTTTTCGAATTCTTCAGATCGCCTTAACTTCCGAACGGATGGACCGATTTTCAACTTCGATCATACCAATCTGCTTGTTTTTTTTCATAGAATCCATTTCTCCAATCGAAAAAACCGGAATCGAAAAAAAAAATGCATCAAAGGGGGCCCCCTTGGAACTTTTTGGAATTCTTCAGATCGCCTTAACTTCCGAAGAGATGGACCGATTTTCAATTTCGCGCATACCAATTTGCTTGTTTTTTTCATAAAATCCATTTCTCCGATCGAAAAAACCGAAATCGGAAAAAAATTGCATCAAAGGGGGTCCCCTTGGAACTTTTTCGAATTCTTCAGATCGCCTTGACTTTCGAACGGATGGACCGATTTTCAACTTCGATCATACCAATCTGCTTGTTTTTTTTCATAGAATCCATTTCTTCAATCGAATAAACCAGAATCGAAAAAAAAAAATGCATCGAAGGGGGCCCCCTTGGAACTTTTTCGAATTCTTCAGATCGCCTTAACTTCCGAACGGTTGGACCGATTTTCAATTTCGCGCATACCAATTTGCTTGTTTTTTTTTCACAGAATCCATTTCTCCAATCGAAAAAACCGAAAACGAAAAAAAATTGCATCAATGGGGGTCCCCTTGGAACTTTTTCGAATTCTTCAGATCGCCTTAACTTCCGAACAGATGGACCGATTTTCAACGTCGATCATACCAATCTGCTTGTTTTTTTTTCATAGAATCCATTTCTCCAATCAAAAAAACCGAAATCGAAAAAAAAATGCATCAAAGGGGGCCCCCTTGGAACTTTTTCGAATTCTTCAGATCGCCTTAACTTCCGAACGGATGGACCGATTTTCAACTTCGATCATACCAATCTGCTTGTTTTTTTCATAGAATCTATTTCTCCAATCGAAAAAACCGAAATCGAAAAAAAAAATGCATCAAAGGGGGCCCCTTGGAACTTTCTCGAATTCTTCAGATCGCTTTAACTTCCGAACAGATGGACCAATTTTCAATTTCGCGCATACCAATTTGCTTGTTTTTTTTCGTTGAATCCATTTCTCCAATCGAAAAAAGCGAAATCGAAAAAAAAATTGCATCAAAGGGGGTCCCCTTGGAACTTTTTCGAATTCTTCAGATCGCCTTAACTTTCGAACGGATGGACCGATTTTCAACTTCGATCATACCAATCTGCTTGTTTTTTTTTTCATAGAATCCAATTCTCCAATCGAAAAAACCGAAATCGAAAGAAAAAATGCATCAAAGGGGGCTCCCTTGGAACTTTTTCGAATTCTTCAGATCGCCTTAACTTCCGAACGGATGGACCGATTTTCAACTTCGATCATACCAATCTGCTTGTTTTTTCTTTATAGAATCCATTTCTCTGATCGAAAAAACCGAAATCGAAAAAAAAAATGCATCAAAGGGGGCCCCCTTGGAACTTTTTCGAATTCTTCAGATCGCCTTAACTTCCGAACAGATGGACCAATTTTCAATTTCGCGCATACCAATTTGCTTGTTTTTTTTCACCATTTCTCCAATCGAAAAAACCGAAATCGGAAAAAAATTGCATCGAAGGGGACCCCCTTGGAACTTTTTCGAATTCTTCAGATCGCCTTAACTTCCGAACGGATGGACCGATTTTCAACTTCGATCATACCAATCTGCTTGTTTTTTTTCATAGAATCCATCTCTCCAATCGAAAAAACCGAAATCGAAAAAAAAATTGCAACAAAGGGGGTCGCCTTGGAACTTTTTCGAATTCTTCAGATCGCCTTAACTTCCGAACGGATGGACCGATTTTCAACTTCGATCATACCAATCTGCTTGTTTTTATTTCATAGAATCCAATTCTCCAATCGAAAGAACCGAAATCGAAAGAAAAAATGCATCAAAGGGGGCTCCCTTGGAACTTTTTCGAATTCTTCAGATCGCCTTAACTTCCGAACGGATGGACCAATTTTCAACTCCGATCATACCAATCTGCTCGTTTTTTTTTTCATAGAATCCATTTCTCCAATCGAAAAAACCGAAATCGAAAAAAAATGCATCAAAGGGGGCCCCCTTGGAACTTTTTCGAATTCTTCAGATCGCCTTAACTTCTGAACAGATGGACCGATTTTCAACTTCGATCATACCAATCTGCTTGTTTTTTTTTCATAGAATTCATTTCTCCAATCGAAAAAACCGAAATCGAACAAAAAAAATTGCAACAAAGGGTGTCCCCTTGGAACTTTTTCGAATTCTTCAGATCGCCTTAACTTCCGAACGGATGGACCGATTTTCAACTTCGATCATACCAATCTGCTTGTTTTTTTTTTCATAGAATCCAATTCTCCAATCAAAAAAACCGAAATCGAAAGAAAAAATGCATCAAAGGGGGCTCCCTTGGAACTTTTTCGAATTCTTCAGATCGCCTTAACTTCCGAACGGATGGACCAATTTTCAACTTCGATCATACCAATCTGCTTGTTTTTTTTTCATAGAATCCATTTCTCCAATCGAAAAAACCGAAATCGAAAAAAAAATTTATCAAAGGGGGCCCCCTTGGAACTTTTTCGAATTCTTCAGATCGCCTTAACTTCCGAACGGATGGACCGATTTTCAACTTCGATCATACCAATCTGCTTGTTTTTTTTCAAAGAATCCATTTCTCCAATCGAAAAAACCGAAATCGAAAAAATAAAATGCATCGAAGAGGGCCTATTTGGAACTTTTTCGAATTCTTCAGATCGCCTTAACTTCCGAACGGATGGACCGATTTTCAACTTCGAACATACCAATCTGCTTGTTTTTTTTTCAAAGAATCCATTTCTCCAATCTGAAAAAACGAAATCGAAAAAAAAAATGCATCAAAGGGGGCCCCCTTGGAACTTTTTCGAATTCTTCAGATCGCCTTAACTTCCGAACAGATGGACCGATTTTCAATTTCGCGCATACCAATTTGCTTGTTTTTTTTTCATTAAATCCATTTCTCCAATCGAAAAAACCGAAATCGGAAAAAAAAATTGCATCAAAGGGGGTTCCCTTGGAACTTTTTCGAATTCTTCAGATCGCCTTGACTTTCGAACGGATGGACCGATTTTCAACTTCGATCATACAAATCTGCTTGTTTTTTTTCATAGAATCTAATTCTCCAATCGAAAAAACCGAAATCGAAAGAAAAAATGCATCAAAGGGGGCTCCCTTGGAACTTTTTCGAATTATTCAGATCTCCTTAACTTCCGAACGGATGGACCAATTTTCAACTTCGATCATACCAATCTGCTCGTTTTTTTTCCATAGAATCCATATCTCCAATCGAAAAAACCGAAATCGAAAAAAAAATGCATCAAAGGGGGCCCCCTTGGAACTTTTTCGAATTCTTCAGATCGCCTTAACTTCCGAACAGATGGACCGATTTTCAATTTCGCGCATACCAATTTGCTTGTTTTTTTTTCATATTATCCATTTCTTCAATCGAAAAAACCGAAATCGGAAAATAAATTGCAACAAAGGGGGTCCCCTTGGAACTTTTTCGAATTCTTCAGATCGCCATAACTTCCGAACGGATGGACCGATTTTCAACTTCGATCATACCAATCTGCTTGTTTTTTCTTCATAGAATCCAATTCTCCAATCGAAAAAACCGAAATCGAGAAAAAAAATGCATCAAAGGGGGCTCCCTTGGAACTTTTTCGAATTCTTCAGATCTCCTTAACTTCCGATCGGATGGACCAATTTTCAACTTCGATCATACCAATCTGCTTGTTTTTTTTCATAGAATCTATTGAATATATGAAGAATCAAAGAAAGAATGAGTAATTCGAAACTCTAACTTTATTGACAGTTTTTTCTATATCTGAACAATTGTAGTCAGATTCTAATCAACAAATTCTTCGTATCCAACTAAAACAATTTTCTTGTACAGCGTGTTCAATAACAATCAGCAACTCCACTGTAGCTCGCTCAAATCCAACATTCTCCCACCTTTTGCAATGCTTGATTGCAAAATGATCAATACCCATATCGATCGGGAACTTTAACCAATCGACCATACCTGGTTGACACTGCTGTGTGATCCTTTTCTTTCTTCTGTGATGATATTGTTTCTTTTCCTTCTTCGTCTGGAAGTCGTTTATTAGGCTGCTTTTCTTCGGAAGTTTCGATATTTTTTGAAATGTGTCTGTCTTTTGTGAGTTTGCCCTGTAAAATATTCGATTCTTCGTTTGTTGTCGAAATTTCTAATGGGTATATCCTTTGGAATGGGCGCAAAATTTCACCTGAAGATATTCTTATCCGTGCTACTCTTGGAATGTTATCCCTTCCGGGAAAAATTTCGAGAATTTTTCCAATAGGCCAATCTATTCTTTTTGTATTATCGGATCCAACCAGGACTATATCACCGATAGCTAACTTATCGTTTCTCCTCTGACCATAGTGTACTAATTTTGCCAAATATTCATTCCTAAACCTGACCTGAAGGTTTTCCCTTATTTTTTGTAAATATCTCAGTCTTTTTTTCATGTTTGTCCTGTTTATTTCGTCTAAATCTGGTACTTCAGAGCTCCGTATACTTTGTAGAAAAGTTGAAGGTGTTATAGGAACTAACTCTTCACAATCATCCGAAACATATGTGAGTGGTCGTGAATTTATGAGCGCCTCACAATCACAAAGTATTGTCATTAGCTCTTCGTAGTCAACTGTCTTCTTTCCTAGATTTCTTCTCAAAAGTTCCTTTACCATTCTCACGATACGCTCCCACCATCCTCCCCACCAAGGTGCTGTTGGAACGTTAAATTTCCAGGTAATACGTTGAACTGATGAGAATTTCAAAATTTCGTTCCAGTCTAAATTCTTCAATTGATTATTTGCTCCAACATAATTGGTTCCATTATCAGAATATATTACTGATACCCTTCCCCTCCTAGCAATGAATCTCCTCAAAGCTTGAAGAAAAGCATCAGTTGAAAGAGATCTTACTAACTCAAAATGACATGCTCTATATACAGCACATGTAAAAATGACAATCCATGCTTTTCCTTCATTTTTCAAATACAGAGGACCGGCAAAATCTGTACCAGTTATTTCGAATGTGGCAGACATATTCAATCTATCATTAGGAAGTGGTGCAAATGGTGTTTCCAATGATTTTGTTTTGAACCTTTTACAAACCACACATTTAAAAATTACTTCTTTCACCATTTTTCTAGCCTTAATTATCCAGAATCTCTCGCGAAGTATCCCCAAAATTACTTGTACTCCCCCATGGCGTGAAAGATTATGTTGTTCTTCTATCAACTTTCTCACAATAATGTGTTTATATGGCAATATGATTGGATACTTAAAAGAATATACTTCATCCGCGAAAACAAGCTTTGTTTTTACCCTTATCAAATCAGTGTCATCCTTGAAAACAGTCAGATTTGAAATATCATTCGAACATGTATCACGGAAACTTTCATTCTGTATAATTCTCATCAGACGTACTTCTGCCATAGCAACTTCTTCATATGTCAATTCATTTTCATAGATTTTCATCCCACGACATTTTTTAGAAAAACGAATCATCCATGCAATCATTCTGATTATTCGTGAATATTTGGAAAAGTAATTGAATCTAGCAGATGTGATATCATTTCCTTGATTAACTAGACTTGAAATTGTGATTTTCCTAGACTCCTCGAGTGCATTTTCATCTAAAAATTCCTTAGGTGACGAAGGCCAAAACTGTTTATTTTTGTTGAGCCAGTCGGGACCATTCCACCATTTTGTTTCCAACAACTGTTTACAATTACATCCTCGTGAAGGAAGGTCGGCAGGATTCATATCCCCCGGTACATGATACCAATCATCAACATTTGAGTTGGAACGTATTTCAGTCACTCGATTCATAACAAAAGTGGTCCAACTTGATTTTGTTTTGATCCACGTCAATACAACTTTAGAATCGCTCCAAAAGTATGTTTCCAAAGTTTGAAAATAATCAACTTGTTTTATGAATTGAAACAGTCTACATCCGATTACTGCCGCTAATAATTCTAATCTTGGCAATGTAACACTTTTTATGGGACTTATTCTCGATTTTGCTTGTAACAGGTGACTATAGGTGAGTTGATTCGTTTCAATTCGAATAAAAATACAAGCAGCATAAGCTAACTTAGAGGCATCGCAAAAAATGTGTATTGTAACATTCTTTTGAGATAAGTTGATTCTGAATAGTGAACGTGGTATGCTACATAACTGTAATAAATGAATTTGTTTCAACCACTTCTGAAAACTTTTAATAATATCATCCGGCAATTTGGTATCCCAATTCATTTTCAACTTCCAAGTTTCTTGTAGAAGTAATTTTGGTATTAAAGTTACAGGGCAAGTAAAACCAATTGGATCGAAGATACGTTGTGCTGCTGATAACAAACCCCTCTTTGTAGTTGGAATTTTCATTATTTCATTCAACACATGAACATCACAACACAATGTATCTTTTTCTATATTCCATTGTAATCCAAGTACTGGAGTTATGTTTTCTTTGAGAGGCAATTCTTCATTGTTTTCAGAGAAAAACCTTGGACCATTATAAACCCATCCCCTCAAATCAAACCCTGCAGATGACATCAAATTCTTAGATTCCCCAATGAATTTTGAAAGCTCTTCCATATTATTCACACTAGTAACACAGTTATCTACATAGAAAGAGTTCAATAATTTTTTAGATGTTTCTTTCAATATTTCAGGGGCCCTATTCAGATGATATGAAAGTGTAGCTGCCAGTAAAAATGGACTTGAAGATATACCAAAAACTACTCTGGTGTGTCTATAAATTTTGAGCTTTTTCAATGACAAATCTTCCCACCAGAGAAACCTGAGGATATCTCTATCTTCTGAAGCTATACTGATTTGCAAAAACGCTTTCTTGATATCTGAAATGACTCCTATCATGCCAATCCTAAATTTAAGAATAATAATTGGAATGAGTTCAATCAAATTGGGTCCTTTCATTAAACAACTATTCAAAGAAATACCATTTTTATCAATAGCGGATGCATCGAAAACTGGTCTAATTTTTGTTGTAGAACTGCTTTCTTTTATAACTGGATGATGTGGTATATAATGTTCTTTATTATTCCCAACTATGGACGTTATTTCTTCGATGATTCCTAACTGTTCCCATTCTTTGAAAACCTTATCATAATCTTGATATTTTCCTAAACTGGTTAACCTTTTTGTTGTCGCCAAAAGCCTGTTTTCTGCTATGATTTTATTATTTGACAATGGGGGTCCTTCGATCCATGGTAATTTTATTTCATACCTTTTTTCTTCATTTAATTTAATTGTTCTATAGAAATGTTTTATTGCCTCTGCTTCTAGAATATCTCTTTTCTTTATTGAGATTGGATCATGGATCCCCAAAATATCTAAGCTCCACAAATCAGATAATGCTATGTCGTTGAAGCAACAAAGGCTTTCAACTGGATTTTTCATATGAAATGATCCTATTAATGTCCACCCAAGATGAGTTTCTATTGCTACTAGATCATCGATCATTTCTACTCTTCCAGTCAACAGTTTACCGAATATATCAGCTCCCAAGAGTAAACTGATTTCATTGATATTCGTTTTTGTATCATTTACTATTATATTTTTCTGCTTCAACAAATTTATAATGTGAACATTTGCTAATCGAGGAACAGAATTGCATATTTTGTTCTGTTCTAAAGCCAATAATTTCAACTGAAAAGAGCTATTCAAATCTTCAATAGTGACATCAAATAACGAATGAGTTTCAGGAGTTGACTGTTTTCCGCCAAAAACACTCTGTATAATAATTTCATCTCTTACTTTTTTCAGTTTCATATTCTTAGCGCAATCAGAAATAATATAGGAACGTTGGGATGCGGAATCAAGCAAAGCTCTAACAATGCTGGAACCAGACTCACTAACGAGTTTGACTATCACAGTTTGTAATAAAGTGCCTGTAGTATTGTGACTTATCAGTACATTTTCCAGATTAAGTTCTCGAGATTTTGGAATTTCTGAAATTTTATTTTCTTTCGATTGTGATATCGATAAATCACTACACAATATTGGATAATGCCTTCTACCACATATGATACATTTTATGAATGTTTTGCATTTTTTAATTGTATGATTTGATTTCAGGCAACCAAAACAAACATTTTTCTTCGAAACAATCTCTTTTCTTTCCGTGATAGAAAGTGATCGTGCTTTGATGCAATCTTGACTCGAATGTGATTTTCCATCACAAAATATACAAATATATGCTTTCTTACCATGCTTCTCCGCATAAAATAATGATGCCGCTGTGTACAGATTAGGCTCACCTCCTTCTTGCTTATACTTTTCCGTAGATAGCTTACTTCTTGTAGAATTTTTCGTTTCCTTTTCATTGACAAAACTCGTTCTAGCTAAACTAATACGTTCTTCGCTTTCCACTTCAGATCGTAGAAAATCTAGTAAAATATTCAAATAATTAATTGATTTGTCTGTATCAGTTGTTTTCAATTCTTTTATATTTATGTTACTACGGTATCTCTCCCAAGCTCTCAAAATTTCTTCAGGAAGAGCAGATTCAGCTAATGGATACAACATGGCAGCATATTTGTCACTCGTTACACCTAGTGACTCTAATGCTCTCAATTGGGTCTCTAATTTATCGAATAACACAGCTAATGACATACCTGTTTTATTGCTAGAAGCCTGTTTCAATACCAAATTTAGTAATTCCCTAACATATACTTCAATTAGGAATTCATCCCTAGCGAACCTGGTCTTGAGTTGTTCGATAGCTTTTCCATAATTTGATGCAGACGGTGGAAAACTATCAACTAATGTTTTCGCTACACTACCTGGCTCCATAGATTGCAACAAATATTGAAATTTGTCTTCCACGTCAAGCTCATTATCTTCGTGAATCTTTCGAAATTGACCCCAAAATCCTATCCAATTTCGAACGTCTCCATCAAATTTCTTCAATTCGATTTTTGGCAATTTGAAATGTCTCCTGACGTTTGATGTTCCTGTCTCAGAACTTGCTCCGAATTCTTTTCTTTCATTTACAAAGGCAAACTCACATTTCGACCTACACATTATCAAATATTCACGAAACTTCTCTACTGCTTCATACTCCTTCTCAATTTCTTCATCATCATCATTATCCAATGTCAGCATACGAATCTTCTCATCGAAATTGAATAATCTTGTCCCCTTATCTTCGATTTGTGATAAACGGGCTACAATATTCTCCTTTTTTATCGGCTGAGTTGTCAGTTCCATCTCCAATTCGTTACATGACTTGGTGAACATCTTCCTCAACATATCTCGTTCTTTCTTTACCTTAGATAGACTCTCCATCGTCAGTCCTGTCACGGTCGCCATTTATATTGAATATATGAAGAATCAAAGAAAGAATGAGTAATTCGAAACTCTAACTTTATTGACAGTTTTTTCTATATCTGAACAATTGTAGTCAGATTCTAATCAACAAATTCTTCGTATCCAACTAAAACAATTTTCTTGTACAGCGTGTTCAATAACAATCAGCAACTCCACTGTAGCTCGCTCAAATCCAACAGAATCCATTTCTCCAATCGAAAAAACCGAAATCGAAAAAAAAATGCATCAAAGGGGGCCCCCTTGAAACTTTTTCGAATTCTTCAGATCGCCTTAACTTCCGAACGGATGGACCGATTTTCAACTTCGATCATACCAATCTGCTTGTTTTTTTTCATAGAATCCATTTCTCCAATCGAAAAAACCAAAATCGAAAAAAAAATGCATCAAAGGGGGCCCCCTTGGAACTTTTTCGAATTCTTCAGATCGCCTTAACTTCCGAACAGATGGACCGATTTTCAATTTCGCGCATACCAATTTGCTTGTTTTTTTTCATAAAATCCTTTTCTCCAATCGAAAAAACCGAAATCGGAAAAAAATTTCATCAAAGGGGGTCCCCTTGGAACTTTTTCGAATTCTTCAGATCGCCTTGACTTTCGAACGGATGGACCGATTTTCAACTTCGATCATACCAATCTGCTTGTTTTTCTTCATAGAATTCATTTCTTCAATCGAAAAAACCAAAATCGAAAAAAAAAAAATGCATCGAAGGGGGCCCCCTTGGAACTTTTTCGAATTCTTCAGATCGCCTTAACTTCCGAACGGATGGACCGACTTTCAACTTCGATCATACCAATCTGCTTGTTTTTTTTTCATAGAATCCAATTCTCCAATCGAAAAAACCGAAATCGAAAGAAAAAATGCATCAAAGGAGTCTCCCTCGAAACTTTTTCGAATTCTTCAGATCGCCTTAACTTCCGAACGGATGGACCAACTTTCAACTTCGATCATACCAATCTGCTTGTTTTTCTTTCATAGAATCCATTTCTCCAATCGAAAAAACCGAAGTCGAAAAAAAATTGCATCAAAGGGGGCCCCCTTGGAACTTTTTCGAATTCTTCAGATCGCCTTGACTATCGAACGGATGGTCCGATTTTCAACTTCGATCATACCAATCTGCTTCTTTTTTTCATAATATCCATTTCTCCAATCGAAATAACCGGAATCGAAAGAAAAAATGCATCAAAGGGGGCTCCCTTGGAACTTTTTCGAATTCTTCAGATCTCCTTAACTTCCGAACGGATGGACCGATTTTCAACTTCGATCATACAAATCTGCTTGTTTTTTTTCATAGAATCCAATTCTCCAATCGAAATAACCGGAATCGAAAGAAAAAATGCATCAAAGGGGGCTCCCTTGGAACTTTTTCGAATTCTTCAGATCTCCTTAACTTCCGAACGGATGGACCAATTTTCAACTTCGATCATACCAATCTGCTAGTTTTTTTTCATAGAATCCATTTCTCCAATCGGAAAAACCGAAATCGAAAAATAAAATGCATCAAAGGGGGCCCCCTTAAAACTTTTTCGAATTCTTCAGATCGCCTTAACTTCCGAACGGATGGACCGATTTTCAACTTCGATCATACCAATCTGCTTGTTTTTTTTTCATAGAATCCTCTTCTCCAATCGAAAAAACCGAAATCGGAAAAAAATTGCATCAAAGGGGGTCCCCTTGGAACTTTTTCGAATTCTTCAGATCGCCTTGACTTTCGAACGGATGGACCGATTTTCAACTTCGATCATACAAATCTGCTTGTTTTTTTTCATAGAATCCAATTCTCCAATCGAAAGAACCGAAATCGAAAGAAAAAATGCATCAAAGGGGGCTCCCTTGGAACTTTTTCGAATTCTTCAGATCTCCTTAACTTCCGAACGGATGGACCGATTTTCAACTTCGATCATACCAATCTGCTTGTTTTTTTTCATAGAATCCATTTCATCAATCGAAAAAACCGAAATCGAAAAAAAAATGCATCAAAGGGGGCCCCCTTGGAACTTTTTCGAATTCTTCAGATCGCCTTAACTTCCGAACAGATGGACCGATTTTCAATTTCACGCATACCAATTTGCTTGTTTTTTTTCATAAAATCCTTTTCTCCAATCGAAAAAACCGAAATCGGAAAAAAATTGCATCAAAGGGGGTCCCCTTGGAACTTTTTCGAATTCTTCAGATCGCCTTGACTTCCGAACAGATGGACCGATTTTCAATTTCGCGCATACCAATTTGCTTGTTTTTTTTCATAAAATCCTTTTCTCCAATCGAAAAAACCGAAATCGGAAAAAAATTGCATCAATGGGGGTCCCCTTGGAACTTTTTCGAATTCATCAGATCGCCTTAACTTCCGAACAGATGGACCGATTTTCAACTTCGATCATACCAATCTGCTTGTTTTTTTTTCATAGAATCCATTTCTCCAATCAAAAAAACCGAAATCGAAAAAAAAATTGCATCAAAGGGGGCCCCCTTGGAACTTTTTCGAATTCTTCAGATCGCCTTAACTTCCGAACGGATGGACCGATTTTCAACTTCGATCATACCAATCTGCTTGTTTTTTTTCATAGAATCTATTTCTCCAATCGAAAAAACCGAAATCGAAAAAAAAATGCATCAAAGGGGGCCCCTTGGAACTTTTTCGAATTCTTCAGATCGCTTTAACTTCCGAACAGATGGACCGATTTTCAATTTCGCGCATACCAATTTGCTTGTTTTTTATCGTAGAATCCATTTCTCCAATCGAAAAAAGCGAAATCGAAAAAAAAATTGCATCAAAGGGGGTCCCCTTGGAACTTTTTCGAATTCTTCAGATCGCCTTAACTTTCGAACGGATGGACCGATTTTCAACTTCGATCATACCAATCTGCTTGTTTTTATTCATAGAATCCATTTCTCCAATCAAAAAAACCGAAATCGAGAAAAAAATTTCATCAAAGGGGGTCCCCTTGGAACTTTTTCGAATTCTTCAGATCGCCTTAACTTCCGAACGGATGGACCGATTTTCAACTTCGATCATACCAATCTGCTTGTTTTTTTTCATAGAATCCAATTCTCCAATCGAAAAAACCGAAATCGAAAGAAAAAATGCATCAAAGGGGGCTCCCTTGGATTTTTTTCGAATTCTTCAGATCGCCTTAACTTCCGAACGGATGGACCGATTTTCAACTTCGATCATACCAATCTGCTTGTTTTTTCTTCATAGAATCCTTTTCTCCGATCGAAAAAACCGAAATCGAAAAAAAAAAAAATGCATCAAAGGGGGCCCCCTTGGAACTTTTTTGAATTCTTCAGATCTCCTTAACTTCCGAACAGATGGACCAATTTTCAATTTCGCGCATACCAATTTGCTTGTTTTTTTTCACCATTTCTCCAATCGAAAAAAGAAAAAACCGAAATCGAAAAAAAAATTGCATCAAAGGGGGTCCCCTTGGAACTTTTTCGAATTCTTCAGATCGCCCTAACTTTCGAACGGATGGACCGATTTTCAACTTCGATCATACCCATCTGCTTGTTTTTTTTATAGAATCCAATTCTCCAATCGAAAAAACCGAAATCGAAAGGAAAATGCATCGAAGGGGACCCCCTTGGAACTTTTTCGAATTCTTCAGATCGCCTTAACTTCCGAACGGATGGACCGATTTTCAACTTCGATCATACCAATCTGCTTGTTTTTTTTCATAGAATCCATTTCTCCAATCAAAAAATCCGAAATCGAAGAAAAAATGCATCAAAGGGGTCCCCTTGGAACTTTTTCGAATTCTTCAGATCGCCTTAACTTCCGTACAGATGGACCGATTTTCAATTTCGCGCATACCAATTTGCTTGTTTTTTTTCATAAAATCCATTTCTCCAATCGAAAAAACCGAAATCGGAAAAAAATTGCATCAAAGGGGGTCCCCTCGAAACTTTTTCGAATTCTTCAGATCGCCTTGACTTTCGAACGGATGGACCGATTTTCAACTTCGATCATTCCAATCTGCTTTTTTTTTTTCATAGAATCCATTTCTCCAATCGAAATAACCGAAATCAAAATAAAAATTGCAACAAAGGGGGTCCCCTTGGAACTTTTTCGAATTCTTCAGATCGCCTTAACTTCCGAACGGATGGACCGATTTTCAACTTCGATCATACCAATCTGCTTGTTTTAATTTCATAGAATCCAATTCTCCAATCGGAAGAACCGAAATCGAAAGAAAAAATGCATCAAAGGGAGCTCCCTTGGAACTTTTTCGAATTCTTCAGATCGCCTTAACTTCCGAACGGATGGACCAATTTTCAACTTCGATCATACCAATCTGCTCGTTTTTTTTTTCATAGAATCCATTTCTCCAATCGAAAAAACCGATATCGAAAAACAAATGCATCAAAGGGGGCCCCCTTGGAACTTTTTCGAATTCTTCAGATCGCCTTAACTTCCGAACAGATGGACCGATTTTCAATTTCGCGCATACCAATTTGCTTGTTTTTTTCATAGAATCCATTTCTCCAATTGAAAAAACCGAAATCAAAAAAAATTGCATCAAAGGGGGTCCCCTTGGAACTTTTTCGAATTCTTCAGATCGCCTTAACTTTCGAACGGATGGACCGATTTTCATCTTCGATCATACCAATCTGCTTAATTTTTTTTATAGAATCCATTTCTCCAATCGAAAAAACCGGAATCGAAAAAAAAAATGCACCAAAGGGGGTCCCCTTGGAACTTTTTCGAATTCTTCAGATCGCCTTAACTTCCGAACGGATGGACCGATTTTCAACTTCGATCATACCAATCTGCTTGTTTTTTTCAAAGAATCCATTTCTTCAATCGAAAAAACCGAAATCGAAAAAAAAAATGCATCAAAGGGGGCCCCCTTGGAACTTTTTCGAATTCTTCAGATCGCCTTAACTACCGAACGGATGGACCGATTTTCAACTTCGATCATACCAATCTGCTTGTTTTTTTTCATAGAATCCATTCCTCCAATCGAAAAAACCGAAATCGAAAGAAAAAATGCATCAAAGGGGGCTCCCTTGGAACTTTTTCGAATTCTTCAGATCTCCTTAACTTCCGAACGGATGGACCAATTTTCAACTTCGATCATACCAATCTGCTTGTTTTTTTTCCATAGAATCCATTTCTCTAATCAAAAAAACCGAAATCGAAAAAAAAATGCATCAAAGGGGGCCCCCTTGGAACTTTTTCGAATTCTTCAGATCGCCTTAACTTCCGAACGGATGGACCGATTTTCAACTTCGATCATACCAATCTGCTTGTTTTTTTTCATAGAATCCATTTCTCATATCGAAAAAACCGAAATCGAAAAAAAAAATGCATCAAAGGGGGCCCCCTTGGAACTTTTTCGAATTCTTCAGATCGCCTTAACTTCCGAACAGATGGACCGATTTTCAATTTCGCGCATACCAATTTGCTAGTTTTTTTTCATAATATCCATTTCTTCAATCGAAAAAACCGAAATCGGAAAAAAATTGCAACAAAGGGGGTCCTCTTGGAACTTTTTCGAATTCTTCAGATCGCCATAACTTCCGAACGGATGGACCGATTTTCAACTTCGATCATACCAATCTGCTTGTTTTTTTTCATAGAATCCAATTCTCAAATCGAAAAAACCGGAATCGAAAGAAAAAATGCATCAAAGGGGGCTCCCTTGGAACTTTTTCGAATTCTTCAGATCTCCTTAACTTCCGAACGGATGGACCAATTTTCAACTTCGATCATACCAATCTGCTTGTTTTTTTTTCATAAAATCCATTTCTTCAATCGAAAAAACCGAAATCGAAAAAAAAATGCATCAAAGGGGGCCCCCTTGGAACTTTTTCGAATTCTTCAGATCGCCTTAACTTCCGAACGGATGGACCGATTTTCAACTTCGATCATACCAATCTGCTTGTTTTTTTTCATAAAATCCATTTCTCCAATCGAAAAAACCGAAATCGAAAAAAAAAAATGCATCAAAGGGGGTCCCCTTGAAACATTTTCGAATTCTTCAGATCGCCTTGACTTTCGAACGGATGGACCGATTTTCAACTTCGATCATACCAATCTGCTTGTTTTTTTTCATAGAATCCATTTCTCCAATCGAAATAACCGAAATCAAAAAAAAAATGCAAAAAAGGGGGTCCCCTTGGAACTTTTTCGAATTCTTCAGATCGCCTTAACTTCCGAACGGATGGACCGATTTTCAACTTCGATCATACCAATCTGCTTGTTTTTATTTCATAGAATCCATTTCTCCAATCGAAAAAAGCGAAATCGAAAAAAAAAATTGCATCAAAGGGGGTCCCCTTGGAACTTTTTCGAATTCTTCAGATCGCCTTAACTTTCGAACGGATGGACCGATTTTCAACTTCGATCATACCAATCTGCTTGTTTTTATCCATAGAATCCATTTCTCCAATCGAAAAAACCGAAATCGAAAAAAAAAATTTGCATCAAAGGGGGTCCCCTTGGAACTTTTTCGAATTCTTCAGATCGCCTTAACTTCCGAACGGATGGACCGATTTTCAACTTCGATCATACCAATCTGCTTGTTTTTTTTCATAGAATCCAATTCTCCAATCGAAAAAACCGAAATCGAAAGAAAAAATGCATCAAAGGGGGCTCCCTTGGAACTTTTTCGAATTCTTCAGATCGCCTTAACTTCCGAACGGATGGACCGATTTTCAACTTCGATCATACCAATCTGCTTGTTTTTTTTTCATAGAATCCAATTCTCCAATCGGAAAAACCGAAATCGAAAGAAAAAATGCATCAAAAAGGGCCCCCTTGGAACTTTTTCGAATTCTTCAGATCGCCTTAACTTCCGAACAGATGGACCAATTTTCAATTTCGCGCATACCAATTTGCTTGTTTTTTTTCACCATTTCTCCAATCGAAAAAAGAAAAAACCGAAATCGAAAAAAAAAATTGCATCAAAGGGGGTCCCCTTGGAACTTTTTCGAATTCTTCAGATCGCCTTAACTTTCGAACGGATGGACCGATTTTCAACTTCGATCATACCAATCTGCTTGTTTTTATCCATAGAATCCATTTCTCCAATCGAAAAAACCGAAATCGAAGAAAAATTGCATCAAAGGGGGTCCCCTTGGAACTTTTTCGAATTCTTCAGATCGCCTTAACTTTCGAACGGATGGACCGATTTTCAACTTCGATCATACCAATCTGCTTGTTTTTATCCATAGAATCCATTTCTCCAATCGAAAAAACCGAAATCGAAAAAAAATTGCATCAAAGGGGGTCCCCTTGGAACTTTTTCGAATTCTTCAGATCGCCTTAACTTCCGAACGGATGAACCGATTTTCAACTTCGATCATACCAATCTGCTTGTTTTTTTTTCATAGAATCCAATTCTCCAGTCGAAAAAACCGAAATCGAAAGAAAAAATGCATCAAAGAGGGCCCCCTTGGAACTTTTTCGAATGCTTCAGATCGCCTTAACTTCCGAACAGATGGACCAATTTTCAATTTCGCGCATACCAATTTGCTTGTTTTTATCCAAAGAATCCAATTCTCCAATCGAAAAAAACGAAATCGAAAGAAAAAATGCATCAAAGGGGGCTCCCTTGGAACTTTTTCGAATTCTTCAGATCGCCTTAACTTCCGAACGGATGGACCGATTTTCAACTTCGATCATACCAATCTGCTTGTTTTTTTTTCATAGAAACCAATTCTCCAATCGAAAAAACCGAAATCGAAAGAAAAAATGCATCAAAGAGGGCCCCCTTGGAACTTTTTCGAATTCTTCAGATCGCCTTAACTTCCGAACAGATGGACCAATTTTCAATTTCGCGCATACCAATTTGCTTGTTTTTTTTTCACCATTTCTTCAATCGAAAAAAGAAAAAACCGAAATCGAAAAAAAAAATTGCATCAAAGGGGGTCCCCTTGGAACTTTTTCGAATTCTTCAGATCGCCTTAACTTTCGAACGGATGGACCGATTTTCAACTTCGATCATACCCATCTGCTTGTTTTTTTTATAGAACCCAATTCTCCAATCGAAAAAACCGAAATCGAAAGAAAAAATGCATCGAAGGGGACCCCCTTGGAATTTTTTCGAATTCTTCAGATCGCCTTAACTTCCGAACGGATGGACCGATTTTCAACTTCGATCATACCAATCTGCTCGTTTTTTTTTCATAGAATCCATTTCTCCAATCGAAAAAACCGAAATCGAAAAAAAAATGCATCAAAGGGGGCCCCCTTGGAACTTTTTCGAATTCTTCAGATCGCCTTAACTCCCGAACAGATGGACCGATTTTCAATTTCGCGCATACCAATTTGCTTGTTTTTTTTTTCATAAAATCCATTTCTCCAATCGAAAAAACCGAAATCGGAAAAAAATTGCATCAAAGGGGGTCCCCTTGAAACTTTTTCGAATTCTTCAGATCGCCTTGACTTTCGAACGGATGGACCGATTTTCAACTTCGATCATACCAATCTGCTTGTTTTTTTTCATAGAATCCATTTCTCCAATCGAAATAACCGAAATAAAAAAAAAATGCAAAAAAGGGGGTCCCCTTGGAACTTTTTCGAATTCTTCAGATCGCCTTAACTTCCGAACGGATGGACCGATTTTCAACTTCGATCATACCAATCTGCTTGTTTTTTTCATAGAATCCATTTCTTCAATCGAAAAAACCGAAATCGAAAAAAAAAATGCATCAAAGGGGGCCCCCTTGGAACTTTTTCGAATTCTTCAGATCGCCTTAACTTCCGAACGGATGGACCAATTTTCAACTTCGATCATACCAATCTGCTTGTTTTTTTTCATAGAATCCATTTCTCCAATCGAAAAAACCGAAATCGAAAAAAAAAATGCATCAAAGGGGGCCCCCTTGGAACTTCTTCGAATTCTTCAGATCGCCTTAACTTCCGAACAGATGGACCGATTTTCAATTTCGCGCATACCAATTTGCTCGTTTTTTTTCATAAAATCCATTTCTTCAATCGAAAAAACCGAAATCGGAAAAAAATTGCATCAAAGGGGGTCCTCTTGAAACTTTTTCGAATTCTTCAGATCGCCTTAACTTTCGAACGGATGGACCGATTTTCATCTTCGATCATACCAATCTGCTTGTTTTTTTTCATAGAATCCATTTCTCCAATCGAAAAAACCAAAATCGAAAAAAAATTGCATCAAAGGGGGTCCCCTTGGAATTTTTTCGAATTCTTCAGATCGCCTTAACTTCCGAACGGATGGACCGATTTTCAACTTCGATCATACCAATCTGCTTGTTTTTTTCATAGAATCCATTTCTTCAATCGAAAAAACCGAAATCGAAAAAAAAAATGCATCAAAGGGGGCCCCCTTGGAACTTTTTCGAATTCTTCAGATCGCCTTAACTTCCGAACGGATGGACCGATTTTCAACTTCGATCATACCAATATGCTTGTTTTTATTTATAGAATCCATTTCTCCAATCGAAAAAACCGAAATAAAAAAAAAAATGCATCAAAGGGGGTCCCCTTGGAACTTTTTCGAATTCTTCAGATCGCCTTAACTTCCGAACGGATGGACCGATTTTCAACTTCGATCATACCAATCTGCTTTTTTTTTTCCATAGAATCCGTTTCTCCGATCGAAAAAACCGAAATCGAAAAAAAAATGCATCAAAGGGTGCCCCCTTGGAACTTTTTCGAATTCTTCAGATCGCCTTAACTTCCGAACGGATGGACCGATTTTCAACTTCGATCATACCAATCTGCTTGTTTTTTTTCATAGAATCCATTTCTCCAATCGAAAAAACCGAAATCGAGGAAAAAATGCATCAAAGGGGGCCCCTTTGAAACTTTTTCGAATTCTTCAGATCGCCTTAAGTTCCGAACGGATGGACCGATTTTCAATTTCGCGCATACCAATTTGCTTGTTTTCTTTTATAGTATTCATTTCTCCGAACGAAAAAACCGAAATAAAAAAAATGCATCAAAGGGGGCCCTCTTGGAACTTTTTCGAATTCTTCAAATCGCCATAACATTCGAACGGATGGACCGATTTTCAACTTCGCGCATACCAATCTGCTTGTTTCTTTTCATAGAATCCATTTCTCCAATCGAAGAAACTGAAATCGAAAAAAAAATGCATCAAAGGGGGCCCCCTTGGAACTTTTTCGAATTCTTCAGATCGCTTTAACTTCCGAACGGATGGACCGATTTTCAATTTCGCGAATACAAATTTGTTCGTTTTTTTCCCATAGAATCCATTTTTTCAATGGAAAAAACCAAAATCTGGAAAAAAAATGCATCAAAGGGGGTCCCCTTGGAACTTTTTCGAATTCTTCAGGTCGCCTTAACTTCCGAACGGATGGACCGATTTTCAACTTCGATCATACCAATCTGCTTGTTTTTCATCATAGAATCCATTTCTCCAATCGAAAAAACCGAAATCGAAAAAAAAATGCATCAAAGGGGGTCCCCTTGAAACTTTTTCGAATTCTTCAGATCGCCTTAACTTCCGAACGGATGCACCGATTTTCAACTTCGATCATACCAATCTGCTTGTTTTTTATCAAGGAATCCATTTCTCCAATCGAAAAAACCGAAATCGAAAAAAAAGCATCAAAGAGGGCCCCCCTTGGAACTTTTTCGAATTCTTCAGATCGCCATAACATTCGAACGGATGGACCGATTTTCAACTTCGCGCAAACCAATTTGCTTATTTTTTTTCATAGAATCAATTTCTTCAATCAAAAAAACCGAAATCGAAAAAAAAAAGAGTATCAAAGTGGGTCCCCTTGGAACTTTTTCGAATTCTTCAGATCGCCTTAACTTCCGAACGGATGGACCGATTTTCAACTTCGATCATACCAATCTGCTTGTTTTTTTTCATAGAATCCATTTCTCCAATCGAAAAAAGCGGAATCGAAAAAAAAATTGCATCAAAGGGGGCCCCCTTGAAACTTTTTCGAATTCTTCAGATCGCCTTAACTTCCGAACGGATGGACCAATTTTCAACTTCGATCATACCAATCTGCTTGTTTTTTTTCATAGAATCCATTTCCCCAATCGAAAAAACTGAAATCGAAAAAAAAAATGCATCGAAGGGGGCCCTCTTGGAACTTTTTCGAAGCAACCGAATCGAACAGAAGGTTTAATGGATAGTATCTGGGTTGTATTCGATTATGATGTTATGCTGTGCATATAGTTATACACACTAGGTAACGGTATACCCGTTTTACATACGAGCGACCGAAACGAACAGAAAGTTGAATGGATAGACTGAACAATCAATGTATCTGGGTGGTATCCGATTATATCGCAATACTGTATATATAGTGATACTTATCAGGTGACGATACTTCCGTTACACATACTAGCGACTGAATCGAACAGAAGGTTAAATGGTTAGACGAAACGATAATTGTATCTGAGTTGTATTCGATGATATCGTGATAATGTTTATATAGCAATACTCACCAGGTAACTGTTCTTCCGTTTTACATACAAGCGACCGAATCGAGCAGAAGGTTAAATGGATAGATTGAACAATCATCGTATCTGGGGTTGTATTCGATTATATCGTGATGATGTTTATATAGTTTATATAGTTTATATAGATTTTCAACTTCGATCATACCAATCTGCTTGTTTTTTTCATAGAATCCATTTCTTCAATCGAAAAAACCGAAATCGAAAAAAAAAATGCATCAAAGGGGGCCCCCTTGGAACTTTTTCGAATTCTTCAGATCGCCTTAACTTCCGAACGGATGGACCGATTTTCAACTTCGATCATACCAATATGCTTGTTTTTATTTATAGAATCCATTTCTCCAATCGAAAAAACCGAAATAAAAAAAAATGCATCAAAGGGGGTCCCCTTTGAACTTTTTCGAATTCTTCAGATCGCCTTAACTTCCGAACGGATGGACCGATTTTCAACTTCGATCATACCAATCTGCTTTTTTTTTTCCATAGAATCCGTTTCTCCGATCGAAAATACCGAAATCGAAAAAAAAAATGCATCAAAGGGTGCCCCCTTGGAACTTTTTCGAATTCTTCAGATCGCCTTAACTTCCGAACGGATGGACCGATTTTCAACTTCGATCATACCAATCTGCTTGTTTTCTTTTATAGTATTCATTTCTCCGAACGAAAAAACCGAAATAAAAAAAATGCATCAAAGGGGGCCCTCTTGGAACTTTTTCGAATTCTTCAAATCGCCATAACATTCGAACGGATGGACCGATTTTCAACTTCGCGCATACCAATCTGCTTGTTTCTTTTCATAGAATCCATTTCTCCAATCGAAGAAACTGAAATCGAAAAACAAAATGCATCAAAGGGGGCCCCCTTGGAACTTTTTCGAATTCTTCAGATCGCTTTAACTTCCGAACGGATGGACCGATTTTCAATTTCGCGAATACAAATTTGTTCGTTTTCTTCCCATAGAATCCATTTTTTCAATGGAAAAAACCAAAATCTGGAAAAAAAATGCATCAAAGGGGGTCCCCTTGGAACTTTTTCGAATTCTTCAGGTCGCCTTAACTTCCGAACGGATGGACCGATTTTCAACTTCGATCATACTAATCTGCTTGTTTTTCATCATAGAATCCATTTCTCCAATCGAAAAAACCGAAATCGAAAAAAAAAATGCATCAAAGGGGGTCCCCTTGAAACTTTTTCGAATTCTTCAGATCGCCTTAACTTCCGAACGGATGCACCGATTTTCAACTTCGATCATACCAATCTGCTTGTTTTTTATCATGGAATCCATTTCTCCAATCGAAAAAACCGAAATCGAAAAAAAAGCATCAAAGAGGGCCCCCCTTGGAACTTTTTCGAATTCTTCAGATCGCCATAACATTCGAACGGATGGACCGATTTTCAACTTCGCGCAAACCAACTTGCTTATTTTTTTTCATAGAATCAATTTCTTCAATCAAAAAAACCGAAATCGAAAAAAAAAAGAGTATCAAAGTGGGTCCCCTTGGAACTTTTTCGAATTCTTCAGATCGCCTTAACTTCCGAACGGATGGACCGATTTTCAACTTCGATCATACCAATCTGCTTGTTTTTTTTTCATAGAATCCATTTCTCCAATCGAAAAAAGCGAAATCGAAAAAAAAATTGCATCAAAGGGGGCCCCCTTGAAACTTTTTCGAATTCTTCAGATCGCCTTAACTTCCGAACGGATGGACCAATTTTCAACTTCGATCATACCAATCTGCTTGTTTTTTTTCATAGAATCCATTTCCCCAATCGAAAAAACTGAAATCGAAAAAAAAAATGCATCGAAGGGGGCCCTCTTGGAACTTTTTCGAAGCAACCGAATCGAACAGAAGGTTTAATGGATAGTATCTGGGTTGTATTCGATTATGATGTTATGCTGTGTATATAGTTATACACACTAGGTAACGGTATACCCGTTTTACATACGAGCGACCGAAACGAACAGAAAGTTGAATGGATAGACTGAACAATCAATGTATCTGGGTGGTATCCGATTATATCGCAATACTGTATATATAGTGATACTTATCAGGTGACGATACTTCCGTTACACATACTAGCGACTGAATCGAACAGAAGGTTAAATGGTTAGACGAAACGATAATTGTATCTGAGTTGTATTCGATGATATCGTGATAATGTTTATATAGCAATACTCACCAGGTAACTGTTCTTCCGTTTTACATACAAGCGACCGAATCGAGCAGAAGGTTAAATGGATAGATTGAACAATCATCGTATCTGGGGTTGTATTCGATTATATCGTGATGATGTTTATATAGTTATACTCAACAGGTAACTGTTCTCCAGTTATACATAAGAGCGACTGAACTGAACAGAAGGTTGAATGGATAGACTGAACAATCATCGTATCTGGGTTGTATTAAAATACCTACAAGTCCCCCTCCAATTAGGCAATCCGTCGCACAGTCCTTTTACCTGATTCCGGTTAACAAAAATGAAATAGAAAACATAATTAATTCTTTGAAATCAAATAAAGCTCCTGGAATTGATAATATAAAAGCAGAAACACTCAAAATGATAGTAGGTGAAATATCTCAACCACTTGTACATCTACTGAACAAGATATTCGAAACAGGAGTTTGTCCATCACAATTCAAGATGTCAGTAGTAACACCAGTTTTCAAAAAAGGTGAAAAGAATAAAACTCATAATTATCGACCAATCTCATTGATTTCATCAATCTGTAAAGTATATGAAAAAGCACTAAAAGCCAGACTCAACAATTACCTAAAAAAATACAACATCATTTCTGAAAAACAATATGGTTTCAGAGAGAATCTGTCCACTAACGATGCAATATCAAAATTGATAGGTGAAATATATAAATCAATGGATGAAGCTAAACCAACAGCATGTATTTTCTTGGATCTAGCCAAGGCGTTCGATACTGTGAGCCATCCGCAGTTGTTGGATGTCTTGGATGATGCAGGAATTAGAGGAATACCACATAAACTTATGACTGATTATCTCAGTGGTAGAAAACAAGTGGTGAGAATAAGACATACTTTGAGTGCGGAAAAAAATGTTAAATACGGAGTACCTCAGGGAACGGTCTTGGGCCCACTTCTCTTTTCCCTCTATATAAACAGTTTACTCACCACACATCAAACTGGTCAAATCATAAGTTTCGCTGATGATACTGCTATATTGTATACCGCAGAAAACTGGGAAGACCTGAAATCGAAAATGGAAAATGATATGGAAAACATGACTAATTGGTTCAATCACAAACTACTCACGATAAATTACGAAAAAACGTTCTTCCTACCCTTCTCAAGCTACAAAAATAACTTACCTACATATACACAACTCAACATTAGAAATAACCAAGATACTATTACCATCAACTCCACTAACCGAATTGAATATCTAGGTGTAACAATTGATTGCCATATGCGATGGGACGCACATGTTGATAGAGTCACGAAAAGCCTTAGATATATATTGTATAAATTCAAATATCTAAGAACGATAATTAGTGAGAAATATCTTAAAATTATTTACTTTGCACTGGTCGAGTCTCGCCTCCAATATGGAATACTGAGTTGGGGAGGAGTAGCTGACAGTCATCTGAAGAAGTTATATACATTACAAAAAAAAATACTCAAAATAATGTTCAACAAAAAATTCACTTACCCATCGGATGAACTATTCAAATACGCTCAAGTATTAGACATTAGGCAGTTATACATGTATAGCATAGTTATATACATATACAAAAATAAAACTTGTATCACAAAACTGAATCACTCATACTCCACCAGAAATAAAACTAGATCATATGTACAAGTCAACAACTCAAGGACAACCATTGGTCAGCGTTACTTTGTCTTTCTCTCGGGTAGAGTTTATAATTCACTGAATGATGATTATAAAATGTATTTAATGACTATTAACTCATCAACAATGGTGAAAAAAATTCTCGAAACTTACATCAGAAATATGGATAGAAAAACTGTAGAAAATATTATATTGAATTACTAAAACCACAATTTATTGTCAATGTCATATTGTGTAAATAATTATGAATATTGTATTATAGGAAACTTCAGAATATGATAACTATATATAATATTGTTAAAGCATATCGTTACTGATACTATTAGCACAAATAATTATAAGTGTGCCCATGCTCAACCTTAGGGTTTTATGGGTGTTTCAATATTTATTTGTCATTGGTAGTGTATAAATTGTGCTAAATTGTAATTATACTTATTTATTGTTACTATTTGGACAAATGAATATTATTATTATTATTATTATTATTATTATATCGTGATGATTATCATATAGTATGTCTAACCAGGTAACAGTTCTTCTGTTATACATACGAGCAACCAAATCGATCATAAGGTTGAATGGATAGATTGAACAATCATTGTATCTGGGTTGTCTCCGATTATATCGTTATGCTGTATATTTAGTTACACCTACCATGTAACGGTTCTTTCGTTACACATACGAGCGTCTGAATCGAACATGAGGTTGGATGGTTAGACGGAACGATAATTGTTACTGAGTTGTATTCGATTATATCGTGGTGATTATTATATATTATGTCTAACCAGGTAACTGTTCTTCCGTTATACATACGAGCAACCTAATCGAACATGAGGTTGAATAGATAGATTGAACAATCATTGTATCTGGGTTGTCTCCGATTATATCGTAATGTCGTATTTTTAGTTACACCTACCATGTAACGGTTCTTTCGTTACACATACGAGCGTCTGAATCGAACATTAGGTTGGATGGTTAGACGAAACGATAATTGTAACTGAGTTGTATTCGATTATATCGTGGTGATGTTTATATAGTAATACTCACCAGGTGACTGTTCTTGCGTTATACATACGAGAGACCCAATCGAACAGAAGGTTGGATGGATAGACGGAATGATCATTGTATCTGAGTTGTATTCGAATATATCGTGATGACGTTCATATAGAAATACTCACCAGGTTACTGTTCTTTCGTTATACATACGAGCAACCGTATCGAACAGAAGGTTGAATGGATAGTATCTGGTTGTATTCGATTATGATGTTATGCTGTGTATAAAGTTATACACATTAGGTGACGGTATTCCCGTTTTACATTGTAACGAAGTTACTTGAATTTTTATGAACATACTGTATATAGTAGTAATCGGG
Source organism: Chrysomela aeneicollis (assembly GCA_029955515.1). Taxonomy (NCBI): domain Eukaryota; kingdom Metazoa; phylum Arthropoda; class Insecta; order Coleoptera; family Chrysomelidae; genus Chrysomela; species Chrysomela aeneicollis. Next base: position 3,338,912 of record JARUHQ010000030.1, on the reverse strand, counting down.
TAGTATCCTGGGTAAATGTCGTGCTTGGAATTCCGTTCTTTTTCGTAACGATTTGTTTTCACACACCGGAAGTGTATTAGTAAATATCAAGTTAGCGCGAAGTCATGATTTGATAGTTATAATTACTGATAATTAATTAGCTTGATAGGCTGGCGTTCGACGATATCAAGTCAAATTTGTAGCGATGCGCACTTCGAGCGATCCCCACTGAATCAAACCGAGAGTAGAGTGGGGCGAACGGAGATATATCCGCGATCGCGACGCGAAAACGCCAGTCCTGCTTGAGACCGCAAGCTGGACACTAGACTCTCTTGGGAGCACCGCAAAGCTGAAGCCGCAGCTGAGTGGACTGGAAGAGAGAGAAGTTCGAAACCGCGAACTAATAACCGAAGATAGCCGACTTCTTGAGACCGCAAGGAGTAGGTGATTCATGATCCGTGTTGAGTTGAGAGGGCCGTACTTGCATTCTTGTACAGGGTGACTATTATCCCACTGTCAGCGAATTATATTCGGACTGGGGGATATAAGGTACATGCTAGGCGACTGCTTCAGGTTCTGCGATATCTATTCGGTACCTGAAGTTGTCTCTGGTTGTTTTACTCCCTACTTGAATCAATGTACGGGGTGTTTTGGCATACCATCAGCGAATTATATTCGAGTGGTAGGACAAAATACCACGGAATGCCTGTCTACCTTGAGACAGACTCAGGAAACCGCCGTATCCGAATTTGCCTGATTAGAGTTTTGATAGATCTGCTCCGCATAGCGATTGATTTCTTTGCTTTTTGATTTTGCTTTCCCGGGAATATTCTAGCACCGCGAAAATTGTGATTATTTTATTTTGTTTCTCGGGAGAAACGTATCCGTGGGAGGGGGAATGTTATCTGGTAGGATATATTGTATATAGTTGTACTTGCTAGTTTTCGATTAATTGTAAATATTAGAGGAATATAATAATAGATTTATTACTATTGGTATTTTTATTTTCTTAATTGAATTCGAGTTTTAGTTTTGATTTTCTTATTGAAAGAGCAACCAGATTCAGGGAACTGATACTTTTCAAATATGTCACTTTGACAGTTGACATCTAAAGACCCCTCGATTAAACTTTCTTCACTGATAGTTACCCGGTGCAAGTGGACCTACCACTATAATATAGGTGGCGCCCGAGATCTGTAAATATAGCACCCGAGCTGAAGCGCCAAATAACGCTTCTCCGAGCAGAAAGCTTTACAACATACGAGCGACCAGAACGAACAGAAAGTTGAATGGATAGACTGAACAATCAATGTATCTGGGTGGTATCCGATTATATATATAGTGATACTTACCAGGTGACGGTACTTCCGTTACACATACTAGCGACTGAATCGAACAGAAGGTTAAATGGTTAGACGAAACGATAATTGTATCTGAGTTGTATTCGACGATATCGTGATGATGTTTATATAGCAATACTCACCAGGTAACTGTTCTTCCGTTTTACATACAAGCGACCGAATCGAGCAGAAGGTTAAATGGATAGATTGAACAATCATCGTATCTGGGTTGTATTCGATTATGTTTATATAGTAAAACTCACCAGGTAACTGTTCTTCCGTTATACAAACGAGCGACTGAATTGAACAGAAGGATGATGTTTATATAGTTATACTCACCAGGTAACTGTTCTTACGTTATACATACTAGCGACTGAATCGAACAGAAGGTTAAATGGTTAGACGAAACGATAATTGTATCTGAGTTGTATTCGATGATATCGTGATGATGTTTATATAGCAATACTCACCAAGTAACTGTCCTTCCGTTATACATACAAGCAACCGAATCGAACATAAGGTTGAATGAATAGATTGAACAATCATCGTATCTGGGTTGTATTCGATTATATTTATATAGTTATACTCACCAGGTAACTGTTCTTCCGTTATACATACGAGCGACTGAATTGAACAGAAGGTTGAATGGATAGACTAAACAATGATCGTATCTGGGGTTGTATTCGATTATTCCGTGATGATTATTATATATTATGTCTAACCAGGTAACTGTTCTTCCGTTATACATACGAGCAACCGAATCGAACAGAAAGTTGAATGGATAGTATCTGGGTTGTATTCGATTATGATGTTATGCTGTGTATATAGTTATACACACTAGGTGATAGTATTCCCGTTTTACATACGAGCGACCGAAACAAGCAGAAAGTTGAATGGATAGACTGACAATCAATGTATCTGGGTGGTATCCGATTATATCGCATTACTGTAAATATAGTGATACTTACCTGGTGACGGTACTTCCGTTACACATACTAGCGACTGAATCGAACAGAAGGTTAAATGGTTAGAAGAAACGATAATTGTATCTGAGTTGTATTCGATGATATCGTGATGATGTTTATATAGCAATACTCATCAGGTAACTGTTCTTCCGTTAAACATACGAGCGTCTGAATTAAACAGAAGGTTAAATGGATAGACTGAACAATAATCGTATCTGGGGTTGTATTCGATTATATCTTGATGATGTTTATATAGTTATACTCACCAGGAAACTGTCCTCCAGTTATACATAAGAGCGACTGAACCGAACAGAAGGTTGAATGGATAGACTGAACAATCATCGTATCTGGGTTGTATTTGATTATATCGTGATGAATATCATATAGTATGTCTAACCAGGTAACAGTTCTTTCGTTATACATACGAGCAACCGAATCGATCATAAGGTTGAATGGATAGATTGAACAATCATTGTATCTGGGTTGTATCCGAATATATCGTTATGCTGTATATTTAGTTTAGCCTACCATGTAACGGTTCTTTCGTTACACATACGAGCGACTGAATCGTAGAGAAGGGTGAATGGATAGACTGAAAAATCATCGTATCTGGGTTGTATTCGATTATATCGTGATGATTATTACATATTATGTCTAACCAGGTAACTGTTCTTCCGTTATATATACGAGCAACCGAATCGAACATAAGGTTGAATGGATAGATTGAACAATCATTGTATCTGGGATGTCTCCGATTATATCGTTATGCTGTATATTTAGTTACACCTACCATGTAACGGTTCACTCGTTACACAAACGAGCGTCTGAATCGAACATAAGGTTGTCTCCGATTATATCGTTATGCTGTATATTTAGTTACACCTACCATGTAACGGTTCACTCGTTACACAAACGAGCGTCTGAATCGAACATAAGGTTGGATGGTTAGACGGAACGTTAATTGTAACTGAGTTGTATTCGATTATATCGTGGTGATGTTCATATAGTAATACTCACCAGGTGACTGTTCTTGCGTTATACATACGAGCGACCCAATCGAACAGAAGGTTGGATGGATAGATGGAATGATCATTGTATCTGAGTTGAATTCGATTATGTCGTGATGACGTTCATATAGAAATACTCACCAGGTTACTGTTCTTTCGTTATACATACGTGCAACCGAATCGAACAGAAGGTTGAATGGATAGTATCTGGGTTGTATTCGATTATGATGTTATGCTGTGTATATAGTTATACACACTAGGTGACGGTATTCCCGTTTTACATACGAGCGACCGAAACGAACAGAGAGTTGAATGGATAGACTGAACAATCAATGTATCTGGGTGGTATCCGATTATACCGCAATACTGTATATATAGTGATACTTACCAGGTGACGGTACTTCCGTAATACATACTAGCGACTGAATCGAACAGAAGGTTGAATGGTTAGACGAAACGATAATTGTATCTGAGTTGTATTCGATGATATCGTGTTAATGTTCATATAGCAATACTCACCAGGTAACTGTTCTTCCGTTTTACATACAAGCGACCGAATCGAGCAGAAGGTTGAATGGATACATTGAACAATCATCGTATCTGGGTTGTATTCGATTATGTTTATATAGTTATACTCACCAGGTAACTGTTCTCCAGTTATACATAAGTGTGACTGAACTGAACAGAAGGTTGAACGGATAGACTGAACAATCATCGTATCTGGGTTGTATTCGATTATATCGTGATGACGTTCATATAAAAATTCTCACCAGGTTACTATTCTTTCGTTATACATACGAGCAACCGAATCGAACAGAAGGTTGAATGGATAGTATCTGGGTTGTATTCGATTATGATTTTATGCTGTGTATATAGTTATACATACTAGGAGACGGTATTCCCGTTTCACATACGAGCGACCGAAACGAACAGGAAGTTGAATGGATAGACTGAACAATCAATGTATCTGGGTGGTATCCGATTATACCGCAATACTGTATATATAGTGATACTTACCAGGTGACGGTACTTCCGTAATACATACTAGCGACTGAATCGAACAGAAGGTTAAATGGTTAGACGAAACGATAATTGTATCTGAGTTGTATTCGATGATATCGTGATGATGTTTATAGCAATACTCACCTGGTAACTGTTCTTCCGTTTTACATACAAGCGACCGAATCGAGCAGAAGGTTAAATAAATAGATTGAACAATCATCGTATCTGAGTTGTATTCGATTATGTTTATATAGTTATACTCACCAGGTAACTGTTCTTACGTTATACATACTAGCGACTGAATCGAACAGAAGGTTAAATGGTTAGACGAAACGATAATTGTATCTGAGTTGTATTCGATGATATCGTGATGATGTTTATATAGCAATACTCAGCAAGTAACTGTCCTTCCGTTATACATACAAGCAACCGAATCGAACATAAGGTTGAATGAATAGATTGAACAATCATCGTATCTGGGTTGTATTCGATTATATTTATATAGTTATACTCACCAGGTAACTGTTCTTCCGTTATACATACGAGCGACTGAATTGAACAGAAGGTTGAATGGATAGACTAAACAATGATCGTATCTGGGGTTGTATTCGATTAATTCGTGATGATTATTATATATTATGTCTAACCAGGTAACTGTTCTTCCGTTATACATACGAGCAACCGAATCGAACAGAAGGTTAAATGGATAGTATCTGGGTTGTATTCGATTATGATGTTATGCTGTGTATATAGTTATACACACTAGGTGATGGTTTTCCCGTTTTACATACGAGCGACCGAAACGAGCAGAAAGTTGAATGAATAGACTGACAATCAATGTATCTGGGTGGTATCCGATTATATCGCATTACTGTATATATAGTGATACTCACCTGGTGACGGTACTTCCGTTACACATACTAGCGACTGAATCGAACAGAAGGTTAAATGGTTAGAAGAAACGATAATTGTATCTGAGTTGTATTCGATGATATCGTGATGATGTTTATATAGCAATACTCACCAGGTAACTGTTCTTCCGTTATACATACGAGCGTCTGAATTGAACAGAAGGTTAAATGGATAGACTAAACAATAATCCTATCTGGGGTTGTATTCGATTATATCTTGTTGATGTTTATATAGTTATACTCACCAGAAAACTGTCCTCCAGTTATACATAAGAGCGACTGAACCGAACAGAAGGTTGAATGGATAGGTGACTCCTACAGGACGAAAATATACAGAAAGAAGAAAGGACAAACAAACTCAAACAAGACTAACATGAGATGAACCTGATAAACAGAAACATGTTAACTAGCATCAGAGCACTTGAAATGGAAAATGAGGTGTATGCTAAGAAGCTCCAAGACTTCAAGAACGAAACATCTCATAATACAGACAAATTCAATGAAGATACTTCAAATATTTTACCGGCTCATATTAAGAAAAATGTTGAGACAGACTCTGGAAATATCAAGAAGACGCATACAATACAAAATGAAGATAATCGAACTTGGAACTGAAGGAATGTTAAAAGAAACGAAGGAGAAGAATTGAAGGATGAACATCACAAAGTGTTGCTTGTGGGGGACCAGTTAGGATATGGTATTAGAAAAATGTTAGCATTGCGGCTATCAAACTTTTCAATTCAATCCATACTTAAACCAGGAGCTAATTCAAAAAATGTTATTGAAAATATCACAGAACTATCTCTAAATTTTACTAATTATGATTATTTATGTTTAATAGCTGGTACCAATGACTTTAAAAATCATCAATATCCATCATTCAAGGAACTGAACAAAAAAGTGAAATTTTGTACACACACGAACATAATAATAGCATCAGTACCCTATAGTTGTGATATTGGAATTAACAAATATATAACGAAATTTAACAACAAATTGAAAGAATATGTTCATAGATTGAATTCAGTTTCTGAAGGAATTGTTTCTTATTTGGATGTCAATACAAGAAAATCAAATAAAATGAACATCAGAGATATAACTGAATTGATCACTAAAGACATTTTGCAAAAGAATATCACCAATAAAAATCTAATATTTATACAGTCTCAGGACATTTCACCAAGAAACAATCTCTGTTCTGATATTGTTTTGGATTCATCTAGAAATATATCATCAGATAATCTCGGAGATACTTCAAACTTTTTTTTAGACAAAAACAAATTGACAACAACATTTCAATGATGTTATTGAATGTTCAGTCCCTTAGACGCAAAACTGACGAATTATTTGTATATTTAGAAGGACAAAATTTTCCCAACCTCATTCTCCTAACAAAACATTGGCTGAAAATAAATGAACCCGTTTATGTTTCAAAATACAAGGTGATATCAAAGTTTTGTGGGAAGGACTTCTTAAACATACGAGCGTCTGAATTAAACAGAAGGTTAAATGGATAGACTGAACAATAATCGTATCTGGGGTTGTATTCGATTATATCTTGATGATGTTTATATAGTTATACTCACCAGGAAACTGTCCTCCAGTTATACATAAGAGCGACTGAACCGAACAGAAGGTTGAATGGATAGACTGAACAATCATCGTATCTGGGTTGTATTTGATTATATCGTGATGAATATCATATAGTATGTCTAACCAGGTAACAGTTCTTTCGTTATACATACGAGCAACCGAATCGAGCAGAAGGTTAAATAAATAGATTGAACAATCATCGTATCTGAGTTGTATTCGATTATGTTTATATAGTTATACTCACCAGGTAACTGTTCTTACGTTATACATACTAGCGACTGAATCGAACAGAAGGTTAAATGGTTAGACGAAACGATAATTGTATCTGAGTTGTATTCGATGATATCGTGATGATGTTTATATAGCAATACTCAGCAAGTAACTGTCCTTCCGTTATACATACAAGCAACCGAATCGAACATAAGGTTGAATGAATAGATTGAACAATCATCGTATCTGGGTTGTATTCGATTATATTTATATAGTAATACTCACCAGGTAACTGTTCTTCCGTTATACATACGAGCGACTGAATTGAACAGAAGGTTGAATGGATAGACTAAACAATGATCGTATCTGGGGTTGTATTCGATTATTTCGTGATGATTATTATATATTATGTCTAACCAGGTAACTGTTCTTCCGTTATACATACGAGCAACCGAATCGAACAGAAGGTTAAATGGATAGTATCTGGGTTGTATTCGATTATGATGTTATGCTGTGTATATAGTTATACACACTAGGTGATGGTTTTCCCGTTTTACATACGAGCGACCGAAACGAGCAGAAAGTTGAATGAATAGACTGACAATCAATGTATCTGGGTGGTATCCGATTATATCGCATTACTGTATATATAGTGATACTTACCTGGTGACGGTACTTCCGTTACACATACTAGCGACTGAATCGAACAGAAGGTTAAATGGTTAGAAGAAACGATAATTGTATCTGAGTTGTATTCGATGATATCGTGATGATGTTTATATAGCAATACTCACCAGGTAACTGTTCTTCCGTTATACATACGAGCGTCTGAATTGAACAGAAGGTTAAATGGATAGACTAAACAATAATCCTATCTGGGGTTGTATTCGATTATATCTTGTTGATGTTTATATAGTTATACTCACCAGAAAACTGTCCTCCAGTTATACATAAGAGCGACTGAACCGAACAGAAGGTTGAATGGATAGGTGACGGGATAGGTGACAGGACGAAAATATACAGAAAGAAGAAAGGACAAACAAACTCAAACAAGACTAACATGAGATGAACCTGATAAACAGAAACATGTTAACTAGCATCAGAGCACTTGAAATGGAAAATGAGGTGTATGCTAAGAAGCTCCAAGACTTCAAGAACGAAACATCTCATAATACAGACAAATTCAATGAAGATACTTCAAATATTTTACCGGCTCATATTAAGAAAAATGTTGAGACAGACTCTGGAAATATCAAGAAGACGCATACAATACAAAATGAAGATAATCGAACTTGGAACCGAAGGAATGTTAAAAGAAACGAAGGAGAAGAATTGAAGGATGAACATCACAAAGTGTTGCTTGTGGGGGACCAGTTAGGATATGGTATTAGAAAAATGTTAGCATTGCGGCTATCAAACTTTTCAATTCAATCCATACTTAAACCAGGAGCTAATTCAAAAAATGTTATTGAAAATATCACAGAACTATCTCTAAATTTTACTAATTATGATTATTTATGTTTAATAGCTGGTACCAATGACTTTAAAAATCATCAATATCCATCATTCAAGGAACTGAACAAAAAAGTGAAATTTTGTACACACACGAACATAATAATAGCATCAGTACCCTATAGTTGTGATATTGGAATTAACAAATATATAACGAAATTTAACAACAAATTGAAAGAATATGTTCATAGATTGAATTCAGTTTCTGAAGGAATTGTTTCTTATTTGGATGTCAATACAAGAAAATCAAATAAAATGAACATCAGAGATATAACTGAATTGATCACTAAAGACATTTTGCAAAAGAATATCACCAATAAAAATCTAATATTTATACAGTCTCAGGACATTTCACCAAGAAACAATCTCTGTTCTGATATTGTTTTGGATTCATCTAGAAATATATCATCAGATAATCTCGGAAATACTTCAAACTTTTTTTTAGACAAAAACAAATTGACAACAACATTTCAATGATGTTATTGAATGTTCAGTCCCTTAGACGCAAAACTGACGAATTATTTGTATATTTAGAAGGACAAAATTTTCCCAACCTCATTCTCCTAACAGAACATTGGCTGAAAATAAATGAACCCGTTTATGTTTCAAAATACAAGGTGATATCAAAGTTTTGTGGGAAGGACTTCTTACATGGAGGAACATTGATACTAATCAATGAAGATTTTTGTAATGAATCAAACTTTATTAATGTAGAGAAATTCAATCACTTTATGATAGAAAAAGAATTTGAGTTTTCAATGATATATTCACCAAGAATGAAATTATATATAATATGCATTTATAGATCTCCGTCTTCTGCAGGTAAATTATTTTTGGGAAGATTGGAAAGCTTGCTATCTCAATTACCACCATGTTCTCTTAAAATCATTGCTGGTGATTTTAACATCAATTTTGAAGATAATAATTCCATTGATACACAAATGATAATGAGTTTGTTGGATTCATTCAATATGAAAATGCATGTTGAGAGCCCCACACGTATCACTGAATCTACATCTTCTTTGATTGATTATGTATGTTCAAATATTAGTGAAGGCATCAAATGTTCTAATTCGAACCCTGGACTATCTGATCATGAAGCAGTTATGTGCAGTATACCCCTTAGTCAAGAAAAGATTATTCCCAGTGCTAGAAAATACGGTAGAATCTATAAAAAACGTAACTATAATAAATTGCGGCAGCTCTATGAAGCTATAAACTGGAATGAAGTACTTTTGTCTGAATGCCATCCATTAGAAAGTTTTCATAATAACATGACACAAACATTCGAATCCGCATTTCCCGTTTCAATTATCAATAAGAAATATGTAAAACCGTGGGTTACAAGCGGTATAAGAGTATCCTCAAAAAACTTGCGTTGTCTACATACAATAAGGAAATACTGTTCTGGGGATGACTTGTTTCATTCATATTTTGATATATATCGTAGGATCTATAAGAGAGTGATTCGTGCAGCAAAAGAAAATTCTTATCAGAACAAGATGAAACAGGCAACAAACAAACAAAAAGAGATTTGGTCCATTGTGAATGACCTCAGAGGAAAAACTAATAAAGTTTCACCTTTGATAGATATCAATCCTGATATCCTGAACAATTTTTACTGTTCAATAGCCGGAAGGCTTACAGAAAATGTGGTATCAAAATTGAACCCAATTGATTTTTTGAAAAATATTAGGTCACCAGAGAACTCATTTTACCTATTTGACACTGATGTATCGGAATTGAAAGATGTGATGAATGAAATAAGAAATTGAAACGCCTGTGGTGAAGATTACCTTTCAATTAAATTATTTTGTGAACTTCCAGATATTGCTCTGAATGTCTTAGTTGAAGCCATAAATCATTCATTTTCTACAGGAGCATTTCCTACATGCTTGAAATCTGCTCTCGTGAAACCGCTCCACAAAGGAGGTGATACTGATGATCCTAACAATTTCAGACCGATTGCACTGTTATCAACATTATCAAAGATAATAGAAAAAATTGTCAAACGTAGAATGATAGAATATATGGAGTTGAATAACATCATCACCAAAGAACAATTCGGCTTTCAAAAAGAAAAAAATACATGTGATGCAATCTTCATGTTCCTGGAGGAACTGTACTTGCACTTGAATGAAAATGAACTCACAGCAGCATTATTATGTGACTTGTCTAAAGCATTCGACTGTGTAAATCACGAACTACTACTAGAAAAGTTATCACATTATGGATTCCGTGGTAATGTATTGGATTGGTTCCGCTCCTATCTCACTGGTCGGGTTCAGAAAGTGTTGGTGAATGGGCACTCATCAGTTCAAGAAAAAATCACACGAGGAGTACCACCTTGGACCCATTCTTTTTTTAATTTATATCAATGACATAACCAAACTGAATATTTCTGGTAAATTCACACTTTTCGCAGATGACACAACCAATCTATGGCACAATGATAATTCCTCAATACTAATCGAAAAAATTGAACATGATATTGATGCATGGTGTGATGCCAACCTACTTTTATTTAATATTTCGAAAACGAACCTAATCACTTTCAAATCTGTGTTACAGGAAGTGACATTAGGTGATGAATTGATCATTAAAAATCTGGAAAACACGAAATTTCTAGGATTGCACATAGATCGCTATTTAAAATTTGACGTCCACGTAAATACTCTAATCAAGAAATTGTCTTCTGGGTGTTACGCAATCAATGTTATCTCTAGAGAATTGGGGATACATGCTGCGAAAACTGCATATTTTGCATTATTTGAATCCCATCTCAGATATGGTATTGCTTTCTGGGCTTCTTGCTGTAATAGCTTGCTGAATACGGTGTTAATTATCCAGAAAAGAGCTCTCAGATTCATATTCAACGTCAATAGACGAGATTCGTGTAAACCAATTTTTAGAAATCATAATTTATTTACAGCTATTGACCTCTTTATTTTGGAAACTTCATGTTTGATATTCAAACACTCTGATAGATCCTCAATTTGTAATAAACGTGAAACACGTCAAAAACTTAACCTTCCACTTCCATGTCCGAAGTCCTCTCTTGCCAAAAATTCTTTGATATATAGAGGTAGGAAAATTTATAATCACTTGCCAGATAATATCAAAAGTGCAAGAAATTATAGACTTTTCAGAAAATTGACGATTCAACTACTCGTTGGCAAATCATTTTATAATGTGAATGAATATTTCGAATATATTTTTTAGTACTTATATGTCATTGTTTTTGTGATTCACACTATTTATTATTTTATCTATGCCCATATTTTTTTTCTGTTCTCTGTATCAGAATATAACTGATTTGTTAATAAGAACTTTGTATTCTTGGACAAATAAATTGATAGATTATACTCACCAGGTAACTGTTCTTCCGTTATACATACTAGCGACTGAATTAAACAGAAGGTTGAATGGATAGACTAAACAATAATCGTATCTGGGTTTGTATTCGATTATATCGTGATGATGTTTTTATAGTTATACTCAGCAGGTAACTGTCCTTTCGTTATACCGCCGTTCCGGTATAACATCGACGTAACTGCAAATTTTGGTCGAAATGAGTTGAGCGCAAAAATCAGTCCAAAAAAGCCTCATTCATTCCCAAAAAAATCACCGTAACTGTAGTGAATCATTTGGCCGCTAGATGCCATTTACGTCGTTATTGAATTATTGAATCTTGGTAACATCCGTTCCAGAGAACACGGACGCATCAGTTAGTTATGTAGCGTCCTTCACGGGGAAGTGTACGAGTTCAATTAATTATCGTCGCAACTGCTATTTGTGGCTGATCGAATCGATTTTGGGTTATAATTTGTTGGATAAAGAACGACGTAAGTATTTTTTATGTCTCTAATCCGCATGGAACATGCTATTTTCTTGGAAAAACAAAGACATAATTGTACTCAACGTCATTATTGCTGTATAATTTGTGCAACTGTTCGACTCAAGTGCAATTCTTGTTTGTTGTTTGTATAAAACAACGACGCAAGTGTACTTTGTGTCCATGTTCCATCGAAACTGTGTTGGTTATCCCTATTATCTTCAGGAATAAATGTTTTTTATGGCGTTCTCTTCACGAAAACTTTTCCATAATTTTCTATTCGGGCAGAATATTATGTTGATTTATTCACTACTCACTGCGGCCTCTCTATCTATATTTGTTGTTTTAGAGGAGCGTTATTTTTCTCACTAGTATAGTTCCGCTCTTTCATCTTCAGTTTTTGTTATAGGAAAATGAGTTCACGAACAAATAGAATTATGAACCTCCTAAAAATGCAAGAGCAAAATATTCAGCTCAGTGCTGATAAAACGCAAATCCCACAAAATGTTCCAATGCATAATGAACCTTCTCCAACTCCAGAGAATGTTTCTGAGGACAAAGAGAATAATATGCCTCTTGATCCAGAACGGAATGTTACTGAAATATTAACAACCGAAGACATTTATCCACTGCCTGCTATCATTTCTAGTTCTCAAAACTTAACAAAAACTAATGACCAAAACAATATTGAACCTGAAAAAATTTTTCTTAGCGAAGATTCCTCTGTGAGGGAACCTTATCTTCCTGATATCGATAATATAGTTATGAGTCAATTTGCCTCTAGTTCTTCTTCGACAAACGATCCTCCTGTCAAGTTACGTGACGAACTGGATGGTATAAATCAACCATCTAGCAGCAGATCCTATGAAAATAATTATACCATTGAAAGTCGAAGTTCTACGAGGATAAACTTGAGAAAAATCAGCACAACCTACAGGGAGTCATCTTCTGAACAGGAAGATTTTTCATCTGGATCGAGTGATAACTATAATCCGAATGATGATAACTCTTCAAGCTCCTCAAGTGAGTCAAATTCGTCATCAAGTTTGTCAAAATCAGATTCAGGAAATCAAGATGCTGTTACAACCGAGGATGGAATAGCTGTTGTAGCTGAATATGTAAATGATGTAATTGAAGATGAAATGAACCTACCAGTTAGAGGAAAAAAGCGAGTGCGAAACGAGAATGACTGGAAAAGAGTAAAAACCAAGAGGCTGAAAAATTCAGGCCAAGAATATGCATCGAAATCGGGCAAAATTATGGCGGCAAAGAAAATAAAACCTCCTTGTCCAGAAAAATGTATTCTTTCATGTTCCAAGAAATTATCAGAGGAATTCAGACAGCAATTTTTTGATGAATATTGGAAGTTGGGATGTTTACAACGTCAGCGGGATTTTTTAGGTTCATGCATTGAGCAGCTAAAACTCAAATATAGAAGGATTTCATCTGCCACACCAAGAAATCCGAATTGTGCTTTTTACATATTCAACAATGGGGAGAAAATAAGAATTTGTAAAACCTTCTTGATAAATACACTGGGTATATCAGAGAAAACGATACGAACAGTTGTTCAATCAAAAGTTTCTGGAAATGGTATTATAGCTGAAGATCGTAGAGGAAGGCATGATAAACATAGAAAAATTGGAGAGGAGATTGTTAACTCAATAAGAGAGCACATAAACTCGATACCCCGGATAGAAAGCCATTATGTTCGTCGTGATATTTCTCGGCAGTTTATAGATGGTGGTCTCTCTATAGCTGAACTCCATAGAAATTATTGTGAAGGAAGGAGAGCATCAAATAAAAAAGTAGCAACGTATGATTATTATGCCAAAATATTCAACACAGAGTTCAACATCGGGTTCTTCAGTCCAAAAAAAGATCAATGTGATCTTTGTGAGTCGCACAAAAATGCAGAACAAAGTGAGACTCTGGATAATAAGTATAAAGAACACTTGGAAGAGAAAATTTCAAGTCGGGAAGAAAAAGAAGAAGATAAAAAACGGGCTAAGAATGGTGAAATCGCGCTGGCTGTATACGATTTACAGGCAGTATTGCCTGTACCCATAGGTCAAACATCAGCCTTTTTTTATAAATCCCGTTTGAACTGTTACAACTTCACGGTTTGTTATTTATTTGTTACTATCTGTTCTGAAGTTCTATTCATCAAGAGGAATCTCTATTATTATTGAACAAGATTTTTTTATATTCTATTAGCTTTCTGAAACATATTTTGCTTCTTGCTTCTATAACATAAAACATTATTATTCATCGAAATAATTAACAATATTCAATTCATTTCAGATTACAGAAATAGTAAATGACATAACAAAATCCTTCTTTTGGCATGAGGGTCTTGGAAACAGAGGTGCTATAGAAATTGGAACATGCGTTCTGATTTACTTAGAAGCCATCTCGAAGATTCGGCCAGGCGTGGACGTAGTTCTCTATTCTGATAATTGTGGCGGTCAACAGAAAAATAGGTATGTATGTAAACCATCAAGACACGGGATTTAAAAATCGTTCTGTTTCAGGTTTCTGATTGCAGCGTATTTGTATGCCGTGGAAAAGTTTCAAATAAACTCAGTCACCCACAAGTATCTCATAAGAGGACATACTCAAAATGAGGGGGATACTATCCACAGTATAATTGAAAAATCTGTCAGAAAGTCGAAAAAGTCTGGATCCATTTATGTACCTGACCAGTACGTCTCAATCATAAGTAATTCGAAGAAGAAAGGAAACCCGATAGAGGTGAAAGAGATGGGGTTCCAGGATTTCTTTGATTTGAAAACTTTATTTGATGAAATGGGTATAAGCATCATAAAGAATGTGGATGGAAACGAATTTAAAATAAACGACGTTAAAATCATGAGGTTTGAGAAAGGAAATGAAATGTTCCTCTATAAAACAAGCTACAAACAGAAAGAATGGTGCTGCATCAATTTCAAACCAAAGAAAAGACGGTCCGATCTAATTGATCACAGGAACGTAAGAATCAAGCCGGCTTATTCGAAAAATTTGCAAATATCAGATAATAAAAAAAAGGACCTGAAAAGCCTCATCGACACTAATATCATCCCTTCATTCTACAAATACTTTTTCGATTCCGTTCTGAACTAACTCAATAGTTACTATTCAGAAAAAAAACCTGATTGAAATAATAATTTCAATACAACCACTTGAATGCTTCTTCGTTTCTTATTCAATGAATATTCCATTCTCTTTGTTTGTTATTTCGTGAGATGATCTATTTCCGGGATATTTCTTATTATTGAATATCGTCTCTTCTGATAATGTGCCAAAATAATATGAAATAAGTCCCTTTTTAAATATTTTTGTTCATTTGTTTTGTGTAACAGTTTTTTGTAAGCATTGTGTTTTGAGAAATATTGTCTTGATTGATATTGTTGTGATGATAATAAAAGATGAAATGAAGACGCAGATATTTCATTTGAGTTTCATTTCAGGAAAATAAGGTCATAACTGCAAAATCAAAGTCATTTTTCACTTTGAACAAAAAACACTCACGGCCTTCTGAACAACCCAATAAATATATATATGTATCTCTTGATTTCAAAAACATTGATGAATTGGGCTTCTTCCCATGAATTGATTTAATGAATCCGAATTGATTTATTCTTCTCCTGAACAATTCTCTATTTTGCAGTTACGTCGATGTTATTCTGGAACGGCGATACGTAAGAGCGACCGAATCGAAGGGAAGGTTGAGTGGATAGACTGTACAATCATCCTCTCTGGGTTGTATCCGATTATATCGTGATGATTATCATATAGTATGTCTAACCAGGTAACAGTTCTTCCGTTATACATACGAGCAACCGAATCGAACATAAGGTTGAATGGATAGATTGAACAATCATTGTATCTGGGTTGTATCCGAATATATCGTTATGCTGTATATTCAGTTAAGCCTACCATGTAACGGTTCTTTCGTTACACATACGAGCGACTGAATCGTAGAGAAGGGTGAATGAATAGACTGAACAATCATCGTATCTGGGTTGTATTCGATTATTTCGTGATGATTAATATATATTATGTCTAACCAGTTAACTGTTTTTTCCGTTATACATACGAGCAACCGAATCGAACATAAGGTTGAATGAATAGATTGAACAATCATTGTATCTGGGTTGTCTCCGATTATATCGTTATGCTGTATATTTAGTTACACCTATCATGTAAAGGTTCTTCCGATACATATACGAGCGTCTGAATCGAACATAAGGTCGGATGGTTAGACGGAACGATAATTGTAACTGAATTGTATTCGATTATATCGTGATGACGTTCATATAGAAATACTCATCAGGTAACTGTTCTTCCGTTATACATACGAGCAACCGAATCGATCAGAAGGTTTAATGGATAGTATCTGGGTTGTAATCGATTATGATGTTATGCTGTGTATATAGTTATTCACACTAGGTGACGGTATTCCCGTTTTACATACGAGCGACCGAATCGAACAGAAAGTTGAATGGATAGACTGAAAAATCAATGTATCTGGGTGGTATCCGATTATATCGCAATACTGTATATATAGTGATACTTACCAGGTGACGGTACTTTCGTTACACATACTAGCGACTGAATCGAACAGAAGGTAAAATGGTTAGACGAAACGATAATTGTATCTGAGTTGTATTCGATGATATCGTGATGATGTTTATATAGCAATACTCACTAGGTAACTGTTCTTACGTTTCTCATACAAGCGACCGAATCGAGCAGAAGGTTGAATGGATAGATTGAACAATCATTGTATCTGGGTTGTATCCGAATATATCGTTATGCTGTATATTTAGTTCAGCCTACCATGTAACGGTTCTTTCGTTACACATACGAGCGACTGAATCGAACATAAGGTTGGATGGTTAGACGGAACGATAATTGTAACTGAGTTGTATTCGATTATATCGTGGTGATGTTTATATAGTAATACTCACCAGGTGACTGTTCTTTCGTCATACATACGAGCAACGGAATCGAACAGAAGGTTGAATGGAAAGTATCTGGGTTGTATTCGATTATGATGTTATGCTGGGTATATAGTTATACACACTAGGTGACGGTATTCCCGTTTAACATACGAGCGACCGAAAAGAACAGAAAGTTGAATGGATATACTGAACAATCAATGTATCTGGGTGGTATCCGATTATATCGCAATACTGTATATATAGTGATACTTACCAGGTGACGGTACTTCCGTTTCACATACTAGCGACTGAATCGAACAGAAGGTTGAATGGTAAGACGAAACGATAATTGTATCTGAGTTGTATTCGATGATATCGTGATGATGTTTATATAGCAATACTCACCAGGTAACAGTTCTTCCGTTTTACATACAAGCGACCGAATCGAGCAGAAGGTTAAATGGATAGATTGAACAATCATAGTATCTGGGTTGTATTCGATAATATTTATATAGTTATACTCACCAGGTAACTGTTCTTCAGTTATACATACGAGCGACTGAATTGAACAGAAGGTTGAATGGATAGACTAAACAATAATCGTATCTGGGGTTGTATTCGATTATACCATATATTATACCAAAAAAGCAAGTTTAAATTTTACCACATTATCAAGAATGGTGGAACGAAAGAGTAAGAATAGCCACGAGGGAAAAAGATGAAGAGTATAAAAACTTTATTTCAAATAAAACTGCAGAGAGATGGCAAAAGTATAAAGAAGCAAGAAATAAGGCAGTTAGTGTGATAAGACAGGAGAAGAAACAATATTTTGAGATTAAGATAGATATTAATAGAGGTAATTCGGTGGAAATGTGGAAAACATTGAAGTCTTTCATTCCCAAAGATAATGTTTTCAAAATTATTTCAGATATTGAGTTTGACGATGGTTTCATCGGAATAAATGATTCAAGTATACCAAATGCTCTAAATTACTATTATGTTAAAAGTATAGAAAACATTTCAAATCAGTTTTCTCAGTATCAAAATAGCAGTCCAATCTGGCCTAACATATTAGATGTACAATTGAATACATTTCAATTGATTTCTGTGAATGAATTGAAAGAAATCATATGGTCGATGCCCAATAAAAATAGTCCGGATGAAATATCAATTCAGTTGCTGAAGGAATGTTTTGAAAATGTATGTTACCCATTATTAAACATTGTCAATACCTCTATTGAAAGAAGCAGTGTTCCGAATGAAATGAAAATAGCAACAATTGTCCCAATACCAAAAGTAGCAAATTCTAATAAAGCCTCACAATTAAGACCCTCGAATATGATAAGTGCAATTGGCAAAATTTTAGAGAAAACTATATATATCCAACTCAAAGCATATTTAGAAAATAATAATACCATCGTTTCAATACAGTCAGGTTATCGAAGTAAGCATAACTGTGAAACTGCATTACAATTAGTGTTAAATGACTGGAAAATGTCTTTAGAAAAAAAAATAAGATTACGGTGGCAGTATTTTTAGATTTGCAACGGGCATTCGAAACAATAGATCGCTGTAGACTATTGAAGAAGCTGGAAGCCATTGGAATTGTTAATTGTGCTTTACAATGGCTGTCACACTACTTAGATAATAGAAAACAGAAAGTTAAACTCAATAATGAAATTTCGGATGTTCTAGAAAACAAAATTGGAGTACCCCAAGGAAGTGTGTTAGGGCCTTTACTATTTCTGATATATATTAATGACATAGTAAGTGTAGTGAAAGAATGCTCAATACATCTGTTTGCGGATGACACATTAATATATTTTTCAGGTAGCAAGAGTATACATTGTTTTGATGTAGTTAATAGCACTCTGGATGAAGTTAATAGTTACTGTCGTGGAAATGCATTGAAAGTAAACATAGGAAAATCGAAATGGATGGTAATTTGTAAAAAAGGGGAATATAATAAAATCATTGAATCTCCAATGGATGTATCTATTGGTGGAGTATCGCTGCAAAGAGTAGATAAATTCAAATATTTAGGCGTAATAATAGATTGTAAATTAGAGTTTAAAGAACATGCCAATATTGTAATCAAAAATATTTCATTCAAAATTAATTATTTGAGAAGGTGTTCACAACACTTATCAAAATGGTCAAAAACAGTAATTTACAATACACATATATTGCCTCACTTCAATTATTGTGCTACTATTCTATTCCTATTGAATCAGAATGAATTACAGCGTCTACAAAAATTACAAAATCGTGCAATGCGAATAATACTCTGCTGTTCACGATTTGATTCTGAAAGCTCTATGCTAGGGAGATTGAAATGGTTGTCGATAAGACAGTACCTCTTGTTTCGAACACTTGTCTTCATATTCAAGATACAAATTGGTGTTCTGCCATTGTACCTACAGCAAATTTTGTATAGACATCAAATAATTCATGATCATAATACAAGAAACAGAGAAAACCTAAGAATTCCTGCAGTCACCAAAAACTCAACATATAACTCAGTATTTGTGAAGGGTTTTAGTGAATTTAATAATCTTCCCAGTGATATAAAAGGTTCTCCGTCAATAAATGTTTTTGAAAGGAAATTAAAACAGCATTTGATAAACAAGTGATCTTCAAATTTTACATTCAATGTTCATGTGATATGTTTTAATATGTATGTATGTTTTTTTTATTTTAATTTATTATGCAAATTTTATTATATTGACGAATTATATTATATTGACGTATAATCCATGTAGGTATGTGTTTTTTAGATTAGTTGTCATTTCTGACTAAATAAAGGATTTATATATATATATATATATATATATATCGTGATGATTTTTTTATAGTTATACTCACCAGGTTATTGTCCTTTCGTTATACGTAAGAGCGACCGAATCGAAGAGAAGGTTGAGTGGATAGACTGTACAATCATCCTTTCTGGGTTGTATTCGATTATAACGTGATGATTATCATATAGTATGTCTAACCAGGTTACAGTTCTTCCGTTATACATACGAGCAACCGAATCGAACATAAGGTTGTATGGATAGATTGAACAATCATTGTATCTGGGTTGTATCCGAATATATCGTTATGCTGTATATTAAGTAGTGCACCTAGGCGGGTATCATGACAAGATGGCCGCCATTGGGCAATGACGTCATCCAAGATGGCCGCCATGGGGCAGCTGTCAACTGTCATGTCATCTGTCAAATGTCAACTGTCATTTCAACTGTCATGTCATCTGTCAAATGTCAACTGTCATGTCATCTGTCATCTGTCATTTCAACTGTCAAATATTCCATGTCATCTGTCAATCAGAAAATGTTCTATGCCTATTACGTCAGAGAGTGGGCTTGAGAACGCGACGCGTCATAGACCAATCAGAAGCCGTCATAGCCCCACCCACTTTTTTGGCGCGAAATTCAAGTTATTTTTGAGGTTATGTATTCTGCTTGCAACATGGGATAGGATATCGGCCCCTTTGCCCCCCTTCAGGTGCCCCCTTGGCCCCCTTAGGCCTCCGCTGTACCCCCTTGGCCCCCTCAGGTCTCCACTGTACCCCCTTGGCCCCCCTCAGGTCTTCGCTGTACCCCCTTAGCTTCTTAGGTTTTTGCTATACCCCCTTGACCCCCTTAGGACTGCGCCCCCTTAGCGCTCCGCATCCGGAAACATCTCATGACGTCATATTTTATTTAAAAAAGTTCTTTTATCGGCGGGATTCGAACCCCAGACCACCGGATTACGAGTCCGATGCGTTCCCACAGAGCTACGACCACTATATAATTTAATTGCAGTCAATGTCGATGCAACGTTATCGCACAGCGTGACGTAGTCGAGCAGATCCGTCTCAAAGATAAGAGAACGTAGCAACCTCGGCAAGCGGGGAGCAGGGAAACGAACAATGGCTTATTCATTCATTAAATATCAGTGTATTGATAGACATAATCGCATTCAAGGTCAGGTTCGCTGCATTCCAATGATGACTCAACATGCAGATCCATGGAGCAGGAAAAGGAACAATGGCTTATTCATTCATTAAACATTAGTGTATTAATAGACATAATCGCATTCAAGGTCAGGTTCGCTGGATTCCATTGATGATTCAACATGATACAATATTTCGCAAGACGTTACAAAGATAAGAGACGACAAAGCGACTGACACTGTTGCCAGACGTTTGAAAAAATAAGGCATTGATGCCAGACTTTCAAAAATATCTGGAAATATACCATAATGCACCTACAGCTTACCCAAGTGGAATCCGAACCATAGATGGATAACGTCTGAAGTATTACAGGGTGTGGCTGCCTGAAATTAGGCGTCTGATATCTGACGTATGACGTCATCGTTTCAAAATATCGAAAGGTCACCAACTGTTTAGTTATTTCCATCTGAACCACAACGTGTGATTATTCAAAATTGATGGATAACGTTTGACGTATTACAGGGTGTCAACCTGAAGTCAGGCGTCTGACATCTGACGTATGACGTCATCATTTCATAATGGCCGCTGAAATCGGGAGATCACTAACTGTTTAGTAATTTCCGTATTATAAAGGTAATATACATACAGCTTACACAAGTAGAATCGGAATCACCACGTCTGAATACTCAAAATTGATGAATAAAGTTTGACGTATGATAAAGTGTGGCTGCCTGAAGTCATTTATTATTTAGTAATTTTCCTATTAAATATACCTACAGCTCACACAAGTAGAATCCGAACCACAGCATTGATATCGACGCAACAGAATTCATGAACTCGTTAATATAAAGATGTCAATGACAAAATGATTGATTTTCTCTACGAGTTATCAAAAAATATCCACTTCCGGTTCATCAAAAATCGATATAGAGAAAAACTAATGTTTTATTCGTGATCCCCATGACGTGTAGACTTCAAAAACATCAACTTCCGGTTTTACTTCCGGTTTCTATTTCTCCACGTAACATAGTCATATCTATATAAAGAGATATCAATCAAAATAAATCGAAATAATAAAAAAAATTTATGTAAACAATTCATAATCTCTTCGTGTATTGATTTCCTGGCCGATCCAGCTTCTCAACAAATTATCACAAAATATCCACTTCCGGTTCATTAAAAAGCTATATAGAGAAAAACTAATGGAATATTCGTGACCCCCATGACGTGTAGACTTCAAAAACAACAACTTCCGGTTTCACTTCCGGTTTCCATTTTGTTAGTAAACAGGGTCATGTGGGTACTAATTGAAAAGGTTATTTCACGTACATTCCTAATATATTAACTTACCTATATACAAAGTCCCAAGGTTTGCGATATATCAATCAAAATTTCTCGAAATATTGATAAAACAATGAAAACTGTTCACCATCTCTTTGAGTACTGCTTTTCTAACCGATCTATCTCCTTGATGAAGTATCGAAAAATATCCTCTTCCAATTCGTAAAAAATCGAGATAGAGGAAAAATGATGAGATGTTAGTGAACCCATAACGTTCGGACATCGAAACAACAACTTCCGGTTTCACTTCCGGTTACAATTTTTTCAGTAAACAGAGCCATGTGGGTACTCTGAGAGAAGGATATCTCACGGACATCCCGAATATATCAACTTACCAATATACAAAATCTCAAGGTTTGCGAGATATTGACGAAAATTGGTGAAATAATCAAAACAACACTGTTACACGCAAGAAAGTGCTATGGAGAGTCGATTTGAGTCCACGGTTAACTCATGTTTCTATCTTATTAATCAATATTCTAGTAGGAGACTATAATTTTTGTACAACTCATATCAGGAAATGCCATTTACACCATAATGAAAACCAAGTAGGTGAAATGATAAATAGGAAATCGATAATCAATTTTGAAGTAATCGATAACACATAGGGTTGATAAAGTTTCAAAAAAAGCTCTGTTCAAGGTATGTTTATAAATTCCAAGGCTATATAACTATTAAGATCACATTATATTGGAACCAGGTACTTCAATCATTGATCTACTCAAAAAATATGTCTCGAAACAGATATAATATTCTATATTTAGAATTGCACTTCCAGCATCGGCAATACATGGAATATTATCGGAAATCTCGAGGTGAATGTTTCAAGGACTAAGAATTATCGAAATTTCAAAAACGGAGCTCTGATCAAGGTATGGTTATAAATTCCAAAGCTGTATAACTATTCACATCACATTATATTGAAGCCAGATACTTCAATCATTATTCACCTCGAAAAATATGATACGAAACATACAGTATGGTGCAAATGTATGGAATAAATTCATTATCTCTAACGCATATAAATTTTGAGGGAAATCCTGAGACAGGTCGATTTTTATTTTCAAATTGACATCTCTTGATATACATACGGAGTTTGTGACGTCATCCGTGTATTTGTGGTGACGTCATCGGTTATTTTTTAAATAGGAAAACACCCTGTTCAATTTTTTTTCTGGAAGGTATATCCATTGTCTATCTGACCATATACTGATATTAGGAAAATAAAGTGATACAGGGTGGGAAGAAATTATTTTATTTACAATCTCAATATGCTATCAATGTACACAATTACCTAAATAGCTCGGAGAGGGTGAATCGAATGGTTAACTAGATCTCCTGATTCAACTCCTCTCGATTTTTTCCTCTGAGGTTATCTGAAGAGCAAAGTTTATGTAAGAAGCCAGAAAGATCAGATAATTTGAAATAACGAATACGATTGAATATTTCACGAATATATTCAGAAACGATAGCAAAGTTCGAGAATGATTTGTTTTCAGTCTATTACATTGTATTCTTGCAGAAGGTCACGAATTTGATTATTTATTGTAACGATTTCCATTGTAAATATAAAATAATCAATATTTTTTTCTCACCCTGTATTACTTTATTTGCCTTATATTAGTATACCGTCAGATAGATAATGAATATACCTTCCGAAAAAAAAAATAAACGGGGTATGTTTCAATTTCAAAAAATAATCGATGACGTCACCACAACTACGTGGATGACGTCACATACTCTGTATGTATATCAAGAGATGTCAATTTGAAAATAAAAATCTACCTGTCTCAGGGTTTTCCTCAATATTCATATGAGCAAGAGAAAATGAATTTATTCCATACATTTCCACCATACTGTATATACTTTTCTATATTTGGGATCGCACTTTCAGCAAAGAGAATATGTGTCAACGTCTACAGAAATCAATGCTTTCATTCAAAATGTTTTCGATAGGTCTAACGATGGAACCAACAGGCTGATAAAATACAGGGATGTAAAAACTATCTAGTCTGGAAAAAATATACTGGGTGTGTAAGAAATTACACTTAATATTTTCAATAGGTGTACCGTTAGAAAAATACAAATGTACTGACTGGTACAGGATGTATCAAGAATTAATGATGACGTTTAACGTTTGATAGGTATAATTTGATAGTTGACGCTCAACGACTGGAACTTGAGAGCCTTGGTCACGTGAAGGTGGATATGGTTGTATTATGATCAGTGACGAAAACAATTTTATATTGATGAATTATTGAAAAAGTGTTCCTATATTTTCGTGAAAACGCGACATAGGAGAAAACAAATGATACATTTATGGTCCCCATGATGAAAAGAGCTCAAACTTTTTGTTCTTCTAGTGAACAGGGATTATGTGGGTACTCCGGAAAAATGATTTTTCACGGACATTTCGAGAATTCAACTTGTATATATTCTGAGACTTGAGACCAAAATTGATATTAATTGATAAACATTCATAACAATGACAAACCTTACGAATACAACGCACATATGTCGCGCAAATACAAAAAACGCGCAGACATCGCACCCTTATCAAAAAACTATCAAAAATGATAAATAGCACGACGAAAAGTCGAACATGCGTCTTACATATATCATGCTAACGTCGTTATCCGTCAAAGATCTATCAGACAACGTCGTCTAAAATTTTTGAATACGATGATTCGCATGACAAAGCGTCACGCATTCATTAAACAAGTAGAAAACATCAAAATTCATCACGCATACATCACCCATACGTCGCACATGCGTCGAACATACGTCATGCAAACGTCACACATTCATCGAGAATCTATCAAACAGCAACATAAAAACGATTAATAACGTACTGACATTGCAAATCCAAAATGGTAGCTATTAAAGTTTAGCATCTGGCATCTGACATTCGGTGTCCGACATTTGACGCTTGGCGTACTAAGATTTCTGTTATTCACCAACATAAAGTTGTAGATATAAAAATAAACATAGGGCAATCATTGAAGAACATTGAATATGTTAAAAAAAACATGACGCATGCGTTGTGCATACGTTGCGCATACGTCATACATACGTCGTGCAAACGTAGCGCCTACATCGAAAATCCATAATACAACGTGTTTAAAACCTTGAAATGAGAAATAGCATGACATGATATCCGTCACACATTCATTTTATGACGTTGAAAATTTTGAAAATAAAAACTCCACGCATGCGTCGTACGTACACCACGCTGACGTCGTGCCTTCGTCGGAAATCTACCAAGCAACGTATAAGAACTTCAATAACAATAAATAGCATAACGAAACGTCAGACATGAGTTATACATATATTGCATCGACGTCGTGTCCTTGTGAAAATGAAAATGTTCAAAACGATTTATAAATCTAATAACCATCACTTATTCATTAAAGAATATCAAAAACTTTGAAAAACACTACACGAAAATTGTAGAGATGTCATTGAAAAATTCAACGACAGACGACAAAGAGTACTAGAAGCAAGAGAAGTGAGTAATTGAAAGATTCGACGATAGGGTCGATAGGAGTGACAATGAATCATCACATGGAATATTCACTTCCGAATAGCTATGTTCAAAACTTCAATTATAATTATTAACATTAGTTTTGAATTCGTTAAATTATGGTTACATGAAAATAGGACAGTATATGACAAAATACATCAAGAGTATATTCATTTCATTATTGCTTTCAAATTCAAGTTGATCTATGTAATGAAATATGAATAATGAATCATTATTTACCACCACTTTTACAATTATTCACCAACAGATGTCAACTTCGATGAAAAACCCATACACTTAGTTGAAAAACCTCGATATCAATATAATGATGGATTCAGGAATGCTAGTAAATGGAATAATATCAAACCTAACGTCATACATGACGTAGAACCTGACATCACACGCGACGTCTGAGACGTGCGTAAGACGTTAGACTCAGGTTTTCGATCAAGTAAGCTTCATGAATGTGGAAGAGGATCGTTTGGTAGGTCACACTTTTCTTTTCAAGTTCTCAAGAAATTCGCAAATTCATTGAATGGATCTGGTGGTAACAATAATCATTTTATAAAAAATAAAAAAATAATCCACTTTCATCTTTCAAATTTGGTAAATGTTATACATCATGATTCCTAGGGGAAAAATAAAAACGAAAAATTATAGATTTTTATATCTATTTCTCACACATTATTCAAATCTCTCAATACATTCATTTCATGAAGGAACAAATATTCCCTGAGTGCATTACTTACTAAACTATCATTTGATATTTCACAAAATGAATACAGAGCTTCAAAATAATCAATATAACCAGCATCTTTATTGAAAATCGATTTAATCAAATTCAAAATATTATTATAAAATGTACAGAAGTTCATTTTTTCCAGTGAAACCACCCGATGGCCCACTGAACTTCGATGAACTTGAAGGATCTGCGTAGCATCCTCGACACCGATAAGGAACTCGACATCATGTTTTTTGACGAGTAGACATTTGATCCCATCAAACACCAATTGTGATATTTTGCAGAAATCTCCACATGGAAACGATACTGGCTCATATTCATCTTGGTGGGTTGGTAACTTCTCGTAAAAAAAATTGTCCAATGCTCGTTTCAGTAAATCAGTGAAAGTTTTCCATTCCGTTGTACAAAAAGATTGTTTATTTGGTTTGTATGGTTGTGATAAAATTATAGATGGATTGAATTTTCTCGCTGGACTCAAACCCACTCCTACCTGGAAGGCTCTCAACTGGAATAATGTGTAGAGTAGGTAATGTTTCTCGGCTCGGGCTGCATTTTCGTACATCTCCAACACTTCATCTAATTCTTGATGATATTTCGCATTATTGAAAGATGATTCGGTGAAATATAAATCAATATCGTCTTCTGACACACTCACATAACCACTATCTCGACTTAATGTTGACATGATAGACTAAGTTAAAATATTTTCAGACTGAGATCAATTTCATGTATCTATTTATAGTCTCCCTCCACATTCGAGAACAATAGAGTTGAAATCATTATTGCGAGATGAATCTTGACATATCAAATATAAGAATAATGCTGATTCAAGTAGAATAGCAGAAAAACAGAGGTATTACATGAATGCGTTGCTTATCTCCCCACATGATGCCCTGAGGAATGCAAAGTTGCATATCGAATATGAGATGTAATAAACATGATGATTCAGGGAGATAACATCAACATCATCACAATCTTTGAATTATGGTCGTGATTTATGATATCATCATCGACCACCTGCGAACTTATCAAAGATCTCTTCTATATTGTCGATTCATCTGATGAAATACAGAGAATAAGCATGACATTATTATTGCCAAATGAAATCCGAACCACCACATGTGAAAACCCCAAATTGATGGATAATATTTGACGTATGACAGAGGCGTACTAGGGCTGCTGGAGTTTGGCGTCTGACATCTGACAGTTAACGTTTGACGATACGTCATGCATACGAAGTCTTTTTTCTATAGAAAATCTATCAATCAACGCACAAAAACTTCAAAAACAATGGAAAGCATGACGAAACGTCAAGCATGCGTCATACATACATCGCGCAGACATCGTGTATTCCTTAAAAATCTATCAAACAATATATTGAAACTATAAAAACGAGTAATAGCATGACTAGATATAATGCATTCATCAAATAACATCGAAAACGATAAAAAACATCACGAATACGTCATGCAACTTATGTCAACTGTCAAGTATTCCATGGCGCTGTGTCATATGTCAATCGGAAAGTGTTCCATGATGCTGCTGATGACGCCAGAGTATGGAAACGCAACGCTTCATAGACTACTAGCTCGACCAATCAGAAGCCGTCATATTCCAAACCATTTCTTTTTTGGCGGGAAATTAAAGTTATTTTTATGATATCACCCCTTAGCCCCCCCAGGTCACCGCTGTGCCCCCTTTATGCGCAACACGTTAGACTCTGAGTTCAGGTGGGGCTTCGTGACGTTAGATTCAGAGGTTAGGTTAGGTTGGGTCTCGAGACGTTAGACTCAAAGGTTATGTTAGGACCCCGTGACGTTCGATTCTAACGTTAGGTTAGGTTGGATCCCGAGACGTTAGCCTCAGAAGATAGGTTAGGTCTCCGACCTAACCTAACCTAACGACCTAACGTCTCGGGATCCAACCTAACCTAACGTTAGAATCGAACGTCACGGGGTCCTAACATAACCTTTGAGTCTAACGTCTCGAGACCCAACCTAACCTAACCTCTGAATCTAACGTCACGAAGCCCCACCTTAAATCAGAGTCTAACGTGTTGCGCATAAAGGGGGCACATCGGTGACCTGGGGGGGCTAAGGGGTGATATCATAAAAATAACTTTAATTTCCCGACAAAAAAGAAATGGTTTGGAATATGACGGCTTCTGATTGGTCGAGCTAGTAGTCTATGAAGCGTTGCGTTTCCATACTCTGGCGTCATCAGCAGCATCATGGAACACTTTCCGATTGACATATGACACAGCGCCATGGAATACTTGACAGTTGACATAAGTTGCATGACGTATTCGTGATGTTTTTTATCGTTTTCGATGTTATTTGATGAATGCATTATATCTAGTCATGCTATTACTCGTTTTTATAGTTTCAATATATTGTTTGATAGATTTTTAAGAAATACACGATGTCTGCGCGATGTATGTATGACGCATGCTTGACGTTTCGTCATGCTTTCCATTGTTTTTGAAGTTTTTGTGCGTTGATTGATAGATTTTCTATAGAAAAAAGACTTCGTATGCATGACGTATCGTCAAACGTTAACTGTCAGATGTCAGACGCCAAACTCCAGCAGCCCTAGTACGCCTCTGTCATACGTCAAATATTATCCATCAATTTGGGGTTTTCACATGTGGTGGTTCGGATTTCATTTGGCAATGATAATGTCATGCTTATTCTCTGTATTTCATCAGATGAATCGACAATATAGAAGAGATCTTTGATAAGTTCGCAGGTGGTCGATGATGATATCATAAATCACGACCATAATTCAAAGATTGTGATGATGTTGATGTTATCTCCCTGAATCATCATGTTTATTACATCTCATATTCGATATGCAACTTTGCATTCCTCAGAGCATCATGTGGGGAGATAAGCAACGCATTCATGTAATACCTCTGTTTTTCTGCTATTCTACTTGAATCAGCATTATTCTCATATTTGATATGTCAAGATTCATCTCGCAATAATGATTTCAACTCTATTGTTCTCGAATGTGGAGGGAGACTATAAATAGATACATAAAATTGATCTCAGTCTGAAAATATTTTAACTTAGTCTATCATGTCAACATTAAGTCGAGATAGTGGTTATGTGAGTGTGTCAGAAGACGATATTGATTCATATTTCACCGAATCATCTTTCAATAATGCGAAATATCATCAAGAATTAGATGAAGTGTTGGAGATGTACGAAAATGCAGCCCGAGTCGAGAAACATTACCTACTCTACACATTATTCCAGTTGAGAGCCTTCCAGGTAGGAGTGGGTTTGAGTCCAGCGAGAAAATTCAATCCATCTATAATTTTATCACAACCATACAAACCAAATAAACAATCTTTTTGTACAACGGAATGGAAAACTTTCACTGATTTACTGAAACGAGCATTGGACAATTTTTTTTACGAGAAGTTACCAACCCACCAAGATGAATATGAGCCAGTATCGTTTCCATGTGGAGATTTCTGCAAAATATCACAATTGGTGTTTGATGGGATCAAATGTCTACTCGTCAAAAAACATGATGTCGAGTTCCTTATCGGTGTCGAGGATGCTACGCAGATCCTTCAAGTTCATCGAAGTTCAGTGGGCCATCGGGTGGTTTTACTGGAAAAAATGAACTTCTGTACATTTTATAATAATATTTTGAATTTGATTACATCGATTTTCAATAAAGATGCTGGTTATATTGATTATTTTGAAGCTCTGTATTCATTTTGTGAAATATCAAATGATAGTTTAGTAAGTAATGCACTCAGGGAATATTTGTTCCTTCATGAAATGAATGTATTGAGAGATTTGAATAATGTGTGAGAAATATATATAAAAATCTATAAATTTTCGTTTTTATTTTTCCCCTAGGAATTATGATGTATAACATTTACCAAATTTGAAAGATGAAAGTGGATTATTTTTCTATTTTTTATAAAATGATTATTGTTACCACCAGATCCATTCAATGAATTTGCGAATTTCTTGAGAACTTGAAAAGAAAAGTGTGACCTACCAAACGATCCTCTTTCACATTCATGAAGCTTACTTGATTGAAAACCTGAGTCTAACGTTTTACGCACGTCTCAGACGTCGCGTGTGATGTCAGGTTCTACGTCATGTATGACGTTAGGTTTG
This sequence comes from Chrysomela aeneicollis, assembly GCA_029955515.1. Classification (NCBI taxonomy): domain Eukaryota; kingdom Metazoa; phylum Arthropoda; class Insecta; order Coleoptera; family Chrysomelidae; genus Chrysomela; species Chrysomela aeneicollis. Next base: position 3,307,924 of record JARUHQ010000030.1, on the reverse strand, counting down.
ATATTATTCCATTTACTAGCATTCCTGAATCCATCATTATATTGATATCGAGGTTTTTCAACTAAGTGTATGGGTTTTTCATCGAAGTTGACATCTGTTGGTGAATAATTGTAAAAGTGGTGGTAAATAATGATTCATTATTCATATTTCATTACATAGATCAACTTGAATTTGAAAGCAATAATGAAATGAATATACTCTTGATGTATTTTGTCATATACTGTCCTATTTTCATGTAACCATAATTCAACGAATTCAAAACTAATGTTAATAATTATAATTGAAGTTTTGAACATAGCTATTCGGAAGTGAATATTCCATGTGATGATTCATTGAGAATTATGTGTCACCCTGTATCATAATAATTTCAACACCGGGTCATTCGTCTATGACTCACTCACTCCTATCGACCCTATCGTCGAATCTTTCAATTACTCACTTCTCTTGCTTCTAGTACTCTTTGTCGTCTGTCGTTGAATTTTTCAATGACATCTCTACAATTTTCGTGTAGTGTTTTTCAAAGTTTTTGATATTGTTTAATGAATAAGTGATGGTTATTAGATTTATAAATCGTTTTGAACATTTTCATTTTCACAAGGACACGACGTCGATGCAATATATGTATAACTCATGTCTGACGTTTCGTTATGCTATTTATTGTTATTGAAGTTCTTATACGTTGCTTGGTAGATTTCCGACGAAGGCACGACGTCAGCGTGGTGTACGTACGACGCATGCGTGGAGTTTTTATTTTCAAAATTTTCAACGTCATAAAATGAATGTGTGATGGATATCATGTCATGCTATTTCTCATTTCAAGGTTTTAAACACGTTGTATTATGGATTTTCGATGTAGGCGCTACGTTTGCACGACGTATGTATGACGTATGCGCAACGTATGCACAACGCATGCGTCATGTTTTTTTTAACATATTCAATGTTCTTCAATGATTGCCCTATGTTTATTTTTATATCTACAACTTTATGTTGGTGAATAACAGAAATCTTAGTACGCCAAGCGTCAAATGTCGGACACCGAATGTCAGATGCCAGATGCTAAACTTTAATAGCTACCATTTTGGATTTGCAATGTCAGTACGTTATTAATCGTTTTTATGTTGCTGTTTGATAGATTCTCGATGAATGTGTGACGTTTGCATGACGTATGTTCGACGCATGTGCGACGTATGGGTGATGTATGCGTGATGAATTTTGATGTTTTCTACTTGTTTAATGAATGCGTGACGCTTTGTCATGCGAATCATCGTATTCAAAAATTTTAGACGACGTTGTCTGATAGATCTTTGACGGATAACGACGTTAGCATGATATATGTAAGACGCATGTTCGACTTTTCGTCGTGCTATTTATCATTTTTGATAGTTTTTTGATAAGGGTGCGATGTCTGCGCGTTTTTTGTATTTGCGCGACATATGTGCGTTGTATTCGTAAGGTTTGTCATTGTTATGAATGTTTATCAATTAATATCAATTTTGGTCTCAAGTCTCAGAATATATACAAGTTGAATTCTCGAAATGTCCGTGAAAAATCATTTTTCCGGAGTACCCACATAATCCCTGTTCACTAGAAAAACAAAAAGTTTGAGCTCTTTTCATCATGGGGACCATAAATGTATCATTTGTTTTCTCCTATGTCGCGTTTTCACGAAAATATAGGAACACTTTTTCAATAATTCATCAATATAAAATTGTTTTCGTCACTGATCATAATACAACCATATCCACCTTCACGTGACCAAGGCTCTCAAGTTCCAGTCGTTGAGCGTCAACTATCAAATTATACCTATCAAACGTTAAACGTCATCATTAATTCTTGATACATCCTGTACCAGTCAGTACATTTGTATTTTTCGAACGGTACACCTATTGAAAATATTAAGTGTAATTTCTTACACACCCAGTATATTTTTTCCAGACTAGATAGTTTTTACATCCCTGTATTTTATCAGCCTGTTGGTTCCATCGTTAGACCTATCGAAAACATTTTGAATGAAAGCATTGATTTCTGTAGACGTTGACACATATTCTCTTTGCTGAAAGTGCGATCCCAAATATAGAAAAGTATATATGTTTCGTATCATATTTTTCGAGGTGAATAATGATTGAAATATCTGGCTTCAATATAATGTGATGTGAATAGTTATACAGCTTTGGAATTTATAACCATACCTTGATCAGAGCTCCGTTTTTGAAATTTCGATAATTCTTAGTCCTTGAAACATTCACCTCGAGATTTCCGATAATATTCCATGTATTGCCGATGCTGGAAGTGCAATCCTTAATATAGAATATTATATCTGTTTCGAGACATATTTTTTGAGTAGATCAATGATTGAAGTACCTGGTTCCAATATAATGTGATCTTAATAAGTATATAGCCTTGGAATTTATAAACATACCTTGAACAGAACTTTTTTTGAAACTTTATAAACCCTATGTGTTATCGATTACTTCAAAATTGATTATCGATTTCCTATTTATCATTTCACCTACTTGGTTTTCATTATGGTGTAAATGGCATTTCCTGATATGAGTTGTACAAAAATTATAGTCTCCTACTAGAATATTGATTAATAAGATAGAAACATGAGTTAACCGTGGACTCAAATCGACTCTCCATAGCACTTTCTTGCGTGTAACAGTGTTGTTTTGATTATTTCACCAATTTTCGTCAATATCTCGCAAACCTTGAGATTTTGTATATTGGTAAGTTGATATATTCGGGATGTCCGTGAGATATCCTTCTCTCAGAGTACCCACATGGCTATGTTTACTGAAAAAATTGTAACCGGAAGTGAAACCGGAAGTTGTTTTTTCGATGTCCGAACGTTATGGGTTCACTAACATCTCATCATTTTTCCTCTATCTCGATTTTTTACGAATTGGAAGAGGATATTTTTCGATACTTCATCAAGGAGATAGATCGGTTAGAAAAGCAGTACCCAAAGAGATGGTGAACAGTTTTTATTGTTTTATCAATATTTCGAGAAATTTTGATTGATATATCGCAAACCTTGGGACTTTGTATATAGGTAAGTTAATATATTAGGAATGTACGTGAAATAACCTTTTCAATTAGTACCCATATGACCCTGTTTACTAACAAAATGGAAACCGGAAGTGAAACCGGAAGTTGTTGTTTTTGAAGTCTACACGTCATGGGGGTCACGAATATTCCATTAGTTTTTCTCTATATAGCTTTTTAATGAACCGGAAGTGGATATTTTGTGATAATTCGTCGAGAAGCTGGATCGGCCAGGAAATCATTACACGAAGAGATTATGAATTGTTTACATAAATTTTTTTCATTATTTCGATTTATTTTGATTGATATCTCTTTATCCTTGAGACTTTGTACATAGGTAAAATGATATATTTGGAATGTCCGTGAAAAATCCTTCTCTCAGAGTACCCACATGACTATGTTAAGTGGAGAAATAGAAACCGGAAGTAAAACCGGAAGTTGATGTTTTTGAAGTCTACACGTCATGGGGATCACGAATAAAACATTAGTTTTTCTCTATATCGATTTTTGATGAACCGGAAGTGGATATTTTTTGATAACTCGTAGAGAAAATCAATCATTTTGTCATTGACATCTTTATATTAACGAGTTCATGAATTCTGTTGCGTCGATATCAATGCTGTGGTTGCGATTCTACTTGTGTAAGCTGTATGTATATTACCTTTATAATACGGAAATTACTAAACAGTTAGTGATCTCCTGATTTCAGCGGCCATTATGAAATGATGACGTCATACGTCAGATGTCAGACGCCTGACTTCAGGTTGACACCCTGTAATACGTCAAACGTTATCCATCAATTTTGAATAATCACACGTTGTGGTTCAGATGGAAATAACTAAACAGTTGGTGACCTTTCGATATTTTGAAACGATGACGTCATACGTCAGATATCAGACGCCTAATTTCAGGCAGCCACACCCTGTAATACTTCAGACGTTATCCATCTATGGTTCGGATTCCACTTGGGTAAGCTGTAGGTGCATTATGGTATATTTCCAGATATTTTTGAAAGTCTGGCATCAATGCCTTATTTTTTCAAACGTCTGGCAACAGTGTCAGTCGCTTTGTCGTCTCTTATCTTTGTAACGTCTTGCGAAATATTGTATCATGTTGAATCATCAATGGAATCCAGCGAACCTGACCTTGAATGCGATTATGTCTATTAATACACTAATGTTTAATGAATGAATAAGCCATTGTTCCTTTTCCTGCTCCATGGATCTGCATGTTGAGTCATCATTGGAATGCAGCGAACCTGACCTTGAATGCGATTATGTCTATCAATACACTGATATTTAATGAATGAATAAGCCATTGTTCGTTTCCCTGCTCCCTGCTTGCCGAGGTTGCTACGTTCTCTTATCTTTGAGACGGATCTGCTCGACTACGTCACGCTGTGCGATAACGTTGCATCGACATTGACTGCAATTAAATTATATAGTGGTCGTAGCTCTGTGGGAACGCATCGGACTCGTAATCCGGTGGTCTGGGGTTCGAATCCCGCCGATAAAAGAACTTTTTTAAATAAAATATGACGTCATGAGATGTTTCCGGATGCGGAGCGCTAAGGGGGCGCAGTCCTAAGGGGGTCAAGGGGGTATAGCAAAAACCTAAGAAGCTAAGGGGGTACAGCGAAGACCTGAGGGGGGCCAAGGGGGTACAGTGGAGACCTGAGGGGGCCAAGGGAGTACAGCGGAGGCCTAAGGGGGCCAAGGGGGCACCTGAAGGGGGGCAAAGGGGCCGATATCCTATCCCATGTTGCAAGCAGAATACATAACCTCAAAAATAACTTGAATTTCGCGCCAAAAAAGTGGGTGGGGCTATGACGGCTTCTGATTGGTCTATGACGCGTCGCGTTCTCAAGCCCACTCTCTGACGTAATAGGCATAGAACATTTTCTGATTGACAGACGACATGGAATATTTGACAGTTGAAATGACAGATGACAGATGACATGACAGTTGACATTTGACAGATGACATGACAGTTGACATGACAGTTGAAATGACAGTTGACATTTGACAGATGACATGACAGTTGACAGCTGCCCCATGGCGGCCATCTTGGATGACGTCATTGCCCCATGGCGGCCACCTTGTCATGATACCCGCCTAGGTGCACTACTAGCCTACCATGTGACGGTTCTTTCATTACACATACGAGCGACTGAATCGTAGAGAGGGGTGGATGGATAGACTGAACAATCATCGTATCTGGGTTGTATTCGATTATTTCGTGATGATTATTATATATTATGTCTAACCAGGTAACTGTTCTTCCGTTATACATAGGAGCAACCGAATCGAACATAAGGTTGAATGGATAGATTGAACAATCATTGTATCTGTGTTGTCTCCGATTATATCGTTATGCTGTATATTTAGTTACACCTACCATGTAACGGTTCTTTCGTTACACATACGAGCGTCTGAATCGAACATAAGGTTGGATGCTTAGACGGAATAATAATTGTAACTGAGTTGTATTCGATTATATCGTGGTGATGTTTATATTTTAATACTCACCAGGTGACTGTTCTTGTATTATACATACGAGCGACCCGATTGAACAGAAGGTTGGATGGATAGATGGAATGATTATTGTATCTTAGTTGTATTCGATTATATCGTGATGACGTTCATATAGAAATACTCACCAGGTTACTGTTCTTTCGTTTTAAGTACGAGCAACCGAATCGAACAGAAGGTTGAATGGATAGTATCTGGGTTGTATTCGATTATGATGTTATGCTGTGTATATAGTTATACACACTAGGTGACGGTATTCCCGTTTTACATACGAGCGAACGAGCGACCGCAACGAACAGAAAGTTGAATGGATAGACTGAATAATCAATGTATCTGGTTAGACGAAACGATAATTGTAACTGAGTTGTATTCGATTTTATCGTGATGATGTTTATATAGTAATACTCACCAGGTGACTGTTCTTGCGTTATACATACGAGCGACCCAATCGAATAGAAGGTTGGATGGATAGACGTAATGATAATTGTATCTGAGTTGTATTCGATTATATCGTGATGACGATCAAAAATAAAAATACTCACCAGGTTTCTGTTCTTTCTTTATACATACGAGCAACAAAATCGAACAGAAGGTTGAATGGATAGTATCTGGGTTGTATTCGATTATGATGTTATGCTGTGTATATAGTTATACACACTAGGTGGCGGTATTCCCGTTTTACATACGAGCGAACGAGCGACCGCAACGAACAGAAAGTTGAATGGATAGACAGAACAATCAATGTATTTGGGTGGTATCCGAATATATCGCAATACTGTATATTTAGTGATACTTACCAGGTGACGGTATTTCCGTTACACATACTAGCGACTGAATCGAACAGAAGGTTAAATGGTTAGACGAAACGATAATTGTATCTGAGTTGTATTCGATGATATCGTGATGATGTTTATATAGCAATACTCACCAGGTAACTGTTTTTCCGTTTCACTTACATACATGCGACCGAATCGAGCAGAAGGTTAAATGGATAGATTGAACAATCATCGTATCTGGGTTGTATTCGATTATTTCGTGATGATTATTATATATTATGTCTAACCAGGTAACTGTTCTTCCGTTAAACATACGAGACACCGAATCGAACATAAGGTTGGATGGATAGATTGAACAATCATTGTATCTGGGTTGTCTCCGATTATATCGTTATTCTGTATATTTAGTTACACCTACCATGTAACGGTTCTTTCGTTACACAAACGAGCGTCTGAATCGAACATAAGGTTGGATGGTTAGACGGAACGATATTTGTAACTGAGTTGTATTCGATGATATCGTGATGATGTTCATATAGCAATACTCACCAGGTAACTGTTCTTCCGTTTTACATACAAGCGACCGAATCGAGAAGAAGGTCAAATGGATAGATTGAACAATCATCGTATCTGGGTTGTATTCGATTATGTTTATATAGTTATACTCACCTGGTTACTGTTCTTCCGTTATACATACGAGCGACAGGATTGAACAGAAGGTTGATTGGATAGACTGAACAATCATCGTATCTGGGTTGTATTCGATTATATCGTGATGATTATCATATAGTATGTCTAACCAGGTAACAGTTCTTCCGTTATACATACGAGCAACCGAATCGAACATAAGGTTGAATGGATAGATTGAACAATCATTGTATCTGGGTTGTATATCGTTATGCTGTATATTTAGTTTAGCCTATCATGTAACGTTTCACATACGAGCGTCTGAATCGAACATAAGGTTGGATGGTTAGACGGAACGATAATTGTAACTGAGTTGTATTCGATTATATCGTGGTGATGTTCATATAGTAATACTCACCAGGTGAATGTTCTTGCGTTATACATACGAGCGACCCAAACGAACAGAAGGTTTGATGGTGCAACCTAGACAAATCGTACTAAGCACGAGGTCGCTGGACCACTGTTCTAGAAAAATAAGTGGGCATCCACGCTAGCCACAGCCAGAGGTGGGGTGGTTCGTGTTGTAAGCTTTGAATTCAAAATTTGATTTTGATGTTATAATTGGGCGCCAGGAGAATTTAAACACCGCGCAATGCCCTCACAGCTCAATCTCCACCTTCAAATTCACCAAAGTAAGGTGGAGGCAAAGTCAATCCAGATATCAAAAAAAAACACGGGTAACCCTTCAATATATTTATTCACTCGTGAAACCTATATTCCCACAAATAACACAAGTTGTCCTAAATCTATATGAACTGAGCTAACATCGGTCACTCTATGGTGGCCAGAACACAATGAACACTTACACAGTGACGATAGCTAGCACTTCGGTTCACTAGTCGGGTGAGGCAAGCTATGAGATTATTTAAATAAGCACTAAATACCAAAACTCGAATAATAAAGCGTCAAGTACCAAAACTCAGACAATGATAAGCAGTAGATACCAAAACTCAAATAATAATACCAATAACTCAAATATCAAGCATCAGGGTGGGTGAGAGGAAAAGCAGAAAGTAGAGGGGTAAAAAAAATGGCTTAATCACCAACGGCCATAACGCAACGCGTGAGCTCAGGCGCAGGTTTGGGCGTAGTTTTCAACCGGTAAGCATGTACACACTAATTACTACCCACGAGATACTTAGGTAAGTGATAACAAAGATGCGTAGTGCAAACCAAGGTGGAAACAAAAATAAAAGCAAAATACAAAATTGCAGTTAGTAACAGCGCTACACTAAGTTTTGGTTTTACATAAGCAGATAATGGAACTTGATAATATGATTGAGCTGTTGACTAGCGAGTGCAGAAAAATCCTTAATTCATGCACTAAGCAAGTATGAACAAATTTGGCAACATGCGACTATAGAGGATTGATTATTTACAATAAGCAATACGAAAATTCAAAACTTGCGTGTCCTCCAGTATTTCTCACGAAGCTTGTCCACCCTGTATCAGCACGTTGCGAACTGCCAAAATCCTACTGAATGTGTTCCCGGTAGACGACTCCTTCCTTCTGTGCCAGTACTCTTCAACCAGTTGAGGAAGTCTTAGTCTCCAGTACCACCCTGTATAACTCGTCAGGAGTAAACGAGAATTGAAAATCCCCAATATGAGAAAAACCCTAGGAAGAAACGATTCGAATTACCACCAGTACTCGAATTAAAAATAAAATATCCACACACAACCGTTGTGTAGTTAATTAAATAGCCCATTGACTAATGAATTTTATCTAAAGCACACATATTGTATGTGAGAGTTCTCAAGCACTCTAAATGAACAATAACCCCATGATAATGATCCTAACAGTGATAAAGAAAAAAATAAGGGCTAGCACGCTATACCCCAAACCAAAAGTTGGCTTTTATGAATATCTTTTCAATGAATAGATATCACTGGAAATGAATATTATTGAAATATTGATAATTACCTATACAGAGTGAACAAACAAAAAAAAAAGAAAAATCATCTTACCCTGGCCAGGAGGTTTTTTTTTTAATCTATATAAATTCCCTATAGACAGTGCTTCCAATGATGGATGGAAACCAGAATCTGGAAGGTGATTATAGGCCTTTCTCGCAACTGTCAATTAGTAGTTACAATTCTCATCCGACTGTCAACAAAAAATTACATGTCAATAACCTGATTTAACGAAATTCTGGGTGCAAGTCAACTACAACAGTCGGAACCTCAAAATACATAGGATAGCTCATACCTGTAATGGAGCAGCCTGTTCCTGAATCACTTCTTTATCGTCACGGGCACCTAGATGTAAATATGACGAACTTCAAATCCTCATAAGAGTCCAATCTTGGGTCATCACTCAAAAATACATTCGAAATACCAACAATATGACCTCAATATCAGCAAAAATGGTCCATAAAATTAATCCCCAGCAAGGATGACAACAACATCAAATATTTTCTGAACCACTACGTTCCACCATTACATCTAGCCACCTGAAGTCTCCCGCGCAAGAGAGAGACAGAACAGCCACTCGCACTCCTACGCCAGGAGTTGCCCTTCTCAGCTGTCAATCAAAATTCCAGAGAACAGGAAATTCGGACGTACAGCTACCACCTTGACCCTATAGAGGTCGACTCCTCTATGACTAGAAATCCAAAGATTCTAAGGAAACACACTGCTGGGCATCCACAACACCTGAGTAGCCTCCTCGTAGCCCATTCGAGATATTGGGAGTCCTGTTATCACCTACAAATATTAGTGTTAGTCTAAGGATTACCACCAATCGGCATTGGCAACACCGCTCTAGAGATGAGTGCAGAATGGTGAGGCTCGACTGCCCAACTCTTAGGATGATGAACCGAACTGTCGAAATATGCAGCTAGAGCTTGGCACCTATGTTCAGGTCAGGTTGAACGAGTGGAACAGCTGATTGAATGGAAACAAATGGAAACAACGAGCCTAGTCAACACAACAAAACACATGTTCAAATCAACTCAGGATCCCACAACCGCACACTCAAACAGGTAGGCTTCCTCACATCTACCTTCAATTAACACGAACACCAGTGATTGTCAACAACATCCTTGAAGGCTTTACAATGTCAGCAATAACCCCGTTCCCATATTCAGGGTGGAATGATCAGGCAGACAATCATTAGAGCAAGAATTGAACGTTACAATTCCCCCCTAGCTTCAAGAGATTTACCCCGTGAATCTCTCTTTGCCTTGCTTCAAATCATCTGTTAATCGGTATGGTCCGGCAATGCTCTAAGGTGCTTAGTGTGCCAATTGCCTTTCGAGTTACCGGCCCCGTCTCTTAACTCGTACACCCATGGAGATAATCTTTTCTGAATATAGAATGGTCCTTCGTACTCTGGAGCCAATTTAGCTGAGAAATATTTGGTAGCGTCCGACTGGACCATGTTCTTCTTCCACACAGCTTGATTGGGCAAATACTCGATATGCCGACAACGCAGATTATACCGGTCGCAATTCTTTTCTCCTGCTACCTCTAAACGTTTCTTTACATCCTTGAACATTCTCTTGAAAGATTCGTTACGACTAAGGTCACTGGTTTGATTACCGTCCTCCACATCTAATAACATACTATCCCGGTAATCTTTTCCTGACAGAACCATGTTCCTTCCAAAATTAACGAAATAAGGCGTCAGTTTCATTGTCTCATGCTTGGATGTGCGAATTGCACAGGCAATTTCATCTGAACGTTCGTCCCAACATCGATGATTATCGGACACGTACATGGATAACATCGTCTTTATCACTCTATTCACCCTTTCCGTAGGGTTTGCCCTGGGATGGTAACTAGGAGTGAACTTAATATGACTATCATATTTCTCAGCAAGCCGGATGAATTCCCTGCTCCGGTATTGAGGCCCATTGTCACAGATAATGATCTTAGGGACGCCAAACAACAAAAATACCTCGCCTTCGATTTTTCGGATAATATTTTTGCTAGTAACCTTCCTCAGAGGAAACAACAATGAAAACTTACTGAGGTAGTCCGTTACAACCAACAAGAAACAATTGCCCTGTTTGGACCTAGGAAGAGGTCCCATGAGATCAGTGGAGATCATTTCCCAAGGCCTATCCACCTTTGGATGGGAGACCATTTTGTCTGAGGGTTGGTCATTTGGGACCTTATGGGCCATACAAATTTCACAACGTCTAACGAATTTGGCAACATCGTTGCGCATCTTCGGCCAATAGTATCTCTCAGCTATACGGGCGAACGTTTTATAAACCCCACAATGACCTGAAGTAGGCGGTACATGAGCTGAAACGATTATCTCATGTCGATCTGCCTTGGGGACGACAATTTTCCATGAATCAGACGGCGACGATAACTCGGGATAATCAATGACAACATGTTTCAACAGTTGACCATTACTCTCACGCCAATTCCCGAATCTCAGAGGACTTTTTTTACCCTCTCTTTCATGGATTGGTACCACCTATCACCATTCCCGATTCTTGAATCGGGCGAATTCTTCGCGGACACCGAATCTAGATAGGGAGTGTTTTCAATATCATGAAGGGAGTCAATTACCGGAACCGTCCTTGATAACATATCTGGCAAGACGTGGTCTTTACCCTTGCGATGAACGACCTTGAACTGGTACTGCTGGAGCCGTACCGCCCATCGTGCCAAACGCCCAGTGAGATCTTTCAGATTGTGTAGCCAGAGAAGTGAATAGTGATCTGTCACTACTGTGAATTCGACTCCTTCCAGGTACGGTCGAAGTTTCTCTACGGCCCACAAGACCGCAAGACATTCCCTCTCAGTCGTGGTGTAATTTCTCTCTTGGCGAGTCAATGACCTGCTGAGATATGAAATGACTTTATCTCCCTCGGGGTATGATTGCGTGAGGACAGCCCCAATGCCATACCCAGAAGCATCAGTCTGTACCAAAAAGGGTTTGGTATAGTCAGGGCAACTCAAGATGGGAGCAGCAACAAGGCATTCCTTTATCCGCCTAAAGGAACTCTCACATTCCCCATTCCAACTAAATTTACTATTTTTCTTAAGAAGTGAGGTGATGGGAGCTACAATGGACGAAAAATCTGGTATGAACCTCCTATACCAACTAAAAGTTCCTACAATCATGCGAACCTCTTTCACATTGGAAGGAGCTGCTATCTCCAGCATAGCCTTGACTTTATCGGGGTCAACATGTAAACCGTTCCTATCAACGACATAGCCCAAGTACTTCATTTGGGGTCTACAAAATTGACATTTCTCAACACTAATGGTGATATTCGCCTCGCGCAGCCTACGAAAAACTTCATCTAAAAGCTTTAAATGGTGTTCCAAGGTTTGACTCAAAATAACCACATCGTCCAAGTAGACAAACAGGTTAGGCTCAAGGTCATGTTCTAATACGTTGTCGATAAGCCGTTGCCAGGTAGCTGGGGCATTATGCAAGCCAAATGGCATGCGGCGAAACTGAAATAAACCTCTGTTGGGTACTGTGAAAGCCGTATACTGCTTGGATGTCTCAGCCATTGGTACCTGCCAGTATGCGGACTTCACATCCAGGCTAGAAAGATATTTTGCATCTCGGAGCTTATCAAGGGTATCGGATACAAGCGGGAGTGGATAGCTATCACGGACGGTGACAGAATTCAATTTCCTGTAGTCTACGCAAAATCGGAAGGATTCGTCTTTCTTCTTCACCAACAAAATAGGCGATGACCAGGGGCTATTAGAGGGCTCGACAACCCCTAATTTGAGCATCTCCTCCAACTCGACATCGATTTGCTTTTGGACTAGAGGATTCACCCGGTAATAGCGCTGCTTTATGGGGGAACTATTTGTGATGATGACGTGCTCAACTTTTGTAGTACACCCTAGTCCCTCACCCATCAGGGCGACGTTCCGGTCGATAACTGCTTGAAGTCTCGCCTTCTCCATTGGCGTCAACAACTTCTCGTTATAGTTGGGAGTTAAATATTCCTCACGAAGTAGACTCACGAGTTCGTCCCAAGAACTCACTTCGTGGCGATACGCAAGATAAAATTGGTAGGCCCTACCTGTGAATAAATCTATTCCTGATTCGAGAAGAGTTTCTTTCGAGACATGACGAGCAACCCTCAGTTCTTCGACTCGTTCCAGGAACGCGCTCAACGACAAACCTTTCTTTTCGCCCGAAAAGTTTATGCCCCATTTACTGGGTAGGACTGATTTTACGTTTGATGACTGTGGTTGGGGACTAGTTTGACTAGTGGGTATTGCCGATGATCTTCGCGCGGAGGAAATTCCCGCAGCAAAGCTAGTTTGTTGCAATAGGTTTATCTGGACTGGAACGTCCAACGCTGCCTCAAAGTCTGTGGCTTTCTGGTGCAAACTATCTAAAAGTGTCAAAGCTTTTGCCAGTATTCTAGGTCTATCATCAGAGGTTCCATCGATGAAATCTATTCTAGTTAGAACATACTGCAACTTTGTTTCATATTTCTGATACGCCCCACTACTTGAAGAGTCCTTGAACGCATCGATTCGTGGTTCCAAGTCAGTTAACGTTCCCTTCACTGCCTCGACGTCCTCTTCCATTGTGAACGGATATTTGGGCCAGAGTACTGTGTCCCCACTCTTCTCGAGCCTCATCGCCATTGCCAATGTGTGTCGCATTTCCTCCACGGTTACCGTAGCTATACCCCTCACTTGAAGTAAGTAACTCAACTCTGCTTGGTTGAGGCGATTCACATGTAGCCTGCGAGACATGTTAACCGGTTGAATAAAAAAAATAAGAAAAAATTGAAATTATGGTTCACCAACGATCACGAAAAATTCCGTTTCGAGAAAAAAAAATATATATATATGTGGGTCACCCTGTCAGCCCCACGTTGGGCGCCAAAATTGCAACCTAGACAAATCGTACTAAGCACGAGGTCGCTGGACCACTGTTCTAGAAAAATAAGTGGGCATCCACGCTAGCCACAGCCAGAGGTGGGGTGGTTCGTGTTGTAAGCTTTGAATTCAAAATTTGATTTTGATGTTATAATTGGGCGCCAGGAGAATTTAAACACCGCGCAATGCCCTCACAGCTCAATCTCCACCTTCAAATTCACCAAAGTAAGGTGGAGGCAAAGTCAATCCAGATATCAAAAAAAACACGGGTAACCCTTCAATATATTTATTCACTCGTGAAACCTATATTCCCACAAATAACACAAGTTGTCCTAAATCTATGTGAACTGAGCTAACATCGGTCACTCTATGGTGGCCAGAACACAATGAACACTTACACAGTGACGATAGCTAGCACTTCGGTTCACTAGTCGGGTGAGGCAAGCTATGAGATTATTTAAATAAGCACTAAATACCAAAACTCGAATAATAAAGCGTCAAGTACCAAAACTCAGACAATGATAAGCAGTAGATACCAAAACTCAAATAATAATACCAATAACTCAAATATCAAGCATCAGGGTGGGTGAGAGGAAAAGCAGAAAGTAGAGGGGTAAAAAAAATGGCTTAATCACCAACGGCCATAACGCAACGCGTGAGCTCAGGCGCAGGTTTGGGCGTAGTTTTCAACCGGTAAGCATGTACACACTAATTACTACCCACGAGATACTTAGGTAAGTGATAACAAAGATGCGTAGTGCAAACCAAGGTGGAAACAAAAATAAAAGCAAAATACAAAATTGCAGTTAGTAACAGCGCTACACTTAGTTTTGGTTTTACATAAGCAGATAATGGAACTCGATAATATGATTGAGCTGTTGACTAGCGAGTGCAGAAAAATCCTTAATTCATGCACTAAGCAAGTATGAACAAATTTGGCAACATGCGACTATAGAGAATTGATTATTTACAATAAGCAATACGAAAATTCAAAACTTGCGTGTCCTCCAGTATTTCTCACGAAGCTTGTCCACCCTGTATCAGCACGTTGCGAACTGCCAAAATCCTACTGAATGTGTTCCCGGTAGACGACTCCTTCCTTCTGTGCCAGTACTCTTCAACCAGTTGAGGAAGTCTTAGTCTCCAGTACCACCCTGTATAACTCGTCAGGAGTAAACGAGAATTGGAAATCCCCAATATGAGAAAAACCCTAGGAAGAAACGATTCGAATTACCACCAGTACTCGAATTAAAAATAAAATATCCACACACAACCGTTGTGTAGTTAATTAAATAGCCCATTGACTAATGAATTTTATCTAAAGCACACATATTGTATGTGAGAGTTCTCAAGCACTCTAAATGAACAATAACCCCATGATAATGATCCTAACAGTGATAAAGAAAAAAATAAGGGCTAGCACGCTATACCCCAAACCAAAAGTTGGCTTTTATGAATATCTTTTCAATGAATAGATATCACTGGAAATGAATATTATTGAAATATTGATAATTACCTATACAGAGTGAACAAACAAAAAAAAAAGAAAAATCATCTTACCCTGGCCAGGAGGTTTTTTTTTTAATCTATATAAATACCCTATAGACAGTGCTTCCAATGATGGATGGGAACCAGAATCTGGAAGGTGATTATAGGCCTTTCTCGCAACTGTCAATTAGTAGTTACAATTCTCATCCGACTGTCAACAAAAAATTACATGTCAATAACCTGATTTAACGAAATTCTGGGTGCAAGTCAACTACAACAGTCGGAACCTCAAAATACATAGGATAGCTCATACCTGTAATGGAGCAGCCTGTTCCTGAATCACTTCTTTATCGTCACGGGCACCTAGATGTAAATATGACGAACTTCAAATCCTCATAAGAGTCCAATCTTGGGTCATCACTCAAAAATACATTCGAAATACCAACAATATGACCTCAATATCAGCAAAAATGGTCCATAAAATTAATCCCCAGCAAGGATGACAACAACATCAAATATTTTCTGAACCACTACGTTCCACCATTACATCTAGCCACCTGAAGTCTCCCGCGCAAGAGAGAGACAAAACAGCCACTCGCACTCCTACGCCAGGAGTTGCCCTTCTCAGCTGTCAATCAAAATTCCAGAGAACAGGAAATTCGGACGTACAGCTACCACCTTGACCCTATAGAGGTCGACTCCTCTATGACTAGAAATCCAAAGATTCTAAGGAAACACACTGCTGGGCATCCACAACACCTGAGTAGCCTCCTCGTAGCCCATTCGAGATATTGGGAGTCCTGTTATCACCTACAAATATTAGTGTTAGTCTAAGGATTACCACCAATCGGCATTGGCAACACCGCTCTAGAGATGAGTGCAGAATGGTGAGGCTCGACTGCCCAACTCTTAGGATGATGAACCGAACTGTCGAAATATGCAGCTAGAGCTTGGCACCTATGTTCAGGTCAGGTTGAACGAGTCGAACAGCTGATTGAATGGAAACAAATGGAAACAACGAGCCTAGTCAACACAACAAAACACATGTTCATATCAACTCAGGATCCCACAACCGCACACTCAAACAGGTAGGCTTCCTCACATCTACCTTCAATTAACACGAACACCAGTGATTGTCAACAACATCCTAGAAGGCTTTACAATGTCAGCAATAACCCCGTTCCCATATTCAGGGTGGAATGATCAGGCAGACAATCATTAGAGCAAGAATTGAACGTTACAATTCCCCCCTAGCTTCAAGAGATTTACCCCGTAAATCTCTCTTTGCCTTGCTTCAAATCATCTGTTAATCGGTATGGTCCGGCAATGCTCTAAGGTGCTTAGTGTGCCAATTGCCTTTCGAGTTACCGGCCCCGTCTCTTAACTCGTACACCCATGGAGATAATCTTTTCTGAATATAGAATGGTCCTTCGTACTCTGGAGCCAATTTAGCTGAGAAATATTTGGTAGCGTCCGACTGGACCATGTTCTTCTTCCACACAGCTTGATTGGGCAAATACTCGATATGCCGACAACGCAGATTATACCGGTCGCAATTCTTTTCTCCTGCTACCTCTAAACGTTTCTTTACATCCTTGAACATTCTCTTGAAAGATTCGTTACGACTAAGGTCACTGGTTTGATTACCGTCCTCCACATCTAATAACATACTATCCCGGTAATCTTTTCCTGACAGAACCATGTTCCTTCCAAAATTAACGAAATAAGGCGTCAGTTTCATTGTCTCATGCTTGGATGTGCGAATTGCACAGGCAATTTCATCTGAACGTTCGTCCCAACATCGATGATTATCGGACACGTACATGGATAACATCGTCTTTATCACTCTATTCACCCTTTCCGTAGGGTTTGCCCTGGGATGGTAACTAGGAGTGAACTTAATATGACTATCATATTTCTCAGCAAGCCGGATGAATTCCCTGCTCCGGTATTGAGGCCCATTGTCACAGATAATGATCTTAGGGACGCCAAACAACAAAAATACCTCGCCTTCGATTTTTCGGATAATATTTTTGCTAGTAACCTTCCTCAGAGGAAACAACAATGAAAACTTACTGAGGTAGTCCGTTACAACCAACAAGAAACAATTGCCCTGTTTGGACCTAGGAAGAGGTCCCATGAGATCAGTGGAGATCATTTCCCAAGGCCTATCCACCTTTGGATGGGAGACCATTTTGTCTGAGGGTTGGTCATTTGGGACCTTATGGGCCATACAAATTTCACAACGTCTAACGAATTTGGCAACATCGTTGCGCATCTTCGGCCAATAGTATCTCTCAGCTATACGGGCGAACGTTTTATAAACCCCACAATGACCTGAAGTAGGCGGTACATGAGCTGAAACGATTATCTCATGTCGATCTGCCTTGGGGACGACAATTTTCCATGAATCAGACGGCGACGATAACTCGGGATAATCAATGACAACATGTTTCAACAGTTGACCATTACTCTCACGCCAATTCCCGAATCTCAGAGGACTTTTTTTACCCTCTCTTTCATGGATTGGTACCACCTATCACCATTCCCGATTCTTGAATCGGGCGAATTCTTCGCGGACACCGAATCTAGATAGGGAGTGTTTTCAATATCATGAAGGAAGTCAATTACCGGAACCGTCCTTGATAACATATCTGGCAAGACGTGGTCTTTACCCTTGCGATGAACGACCTTGAACTGGTACTGCTGGAGCCGTACCGCCCATCGTGCCAAACGCCCAGTGAGATCTTTCAGATTGTGTAGCCAGAGAAGTGAATAGTGATCTGTCACTACTGTGAATTCGACTCCTTCCAGGTACGGTCGAAGTTTCTCTACGGCCCACAAGACCGCAAGACATTCCCTCTCAGTCGTGGTGTAATTTCTCTCTTGGCGAGTCAATGACCTGCTGAGATATGAAATGACTTTATCTCCCTCGGGGTATGATTGCGTGAGGACAGCCCCAATGCCATACCCAGAAGCATCAGTCTGTACCAAAAAGGGTTTGGTATAGTCAGGGCAACTCAAGATGGGAGCAGCAACAAGGCATTCCTTTATCCGCCTAAAGGAACTCTCACATTCCCCATTCCAACTAAATTTACTATTTTTCTTAAGAAGTGAGGTGATGGGAGCTACAATGGACGAAAAATCTGGAATGAACCTCCTATACCAACTAAAAGTTCCTACAATCATGCGAACCTCTTTCACATTGGAAGGAGCTGCTATCTCCAGCATAGCCTTGACTTTATCGGGGTCAACATGTAAACCGTTCCTATCAACGACATAGCCCAAGTACTTCATTTGGGGTCTACAAAATTGACATTTCTCAACACTAATGGTGATATTCGCCTCGCGCAGCCTACGAAAAACTTCATCTGAAAGCTTTAAATGGTGTTCCAAGGTTTGACTCAAAATAACCACATCGTCCAAGTAGACAAACAGGTTAGGCTCAAGGTAATGTCCTAATACGTTGTCGATAAGCCGTTGCCAGGTAGCTGGGGCATTATGCAAGCCAAATGGCATGTGGCGAAACTGAAATAAACCTCTGTTGGGTACTGTGAAAGCCGTATACTGCTTGGATGTCTCAGCCATTGGTACCTGCCAGTATGCGGACTTCACATCCAGGCTAGAAAGATATTTTGCATCTCGGAGCTTATCAAGGGTATCGGATACAAGCGGGAGTGGATAGCTATCACGGACGGTGACAGAATTCAATTTCCTGTAGTCTACGCAAAATCGGAAGGATTCGTCTTTCTTCTTCACCAACAAAATAGGCGATGACCAGGGGCTATTAGAGGGCTCGACAACCCCTAATTTGAGCATCTCCTCCAACTCGACATCGATTTGCTTTTGGACTAGAGGATTCACCCGGTAATAGCGCTGCTTTATGGGGGAACTATTTGTGATGATGACGTGCTCAACTTTTGTAGTACACCCTAGTCCCTCACCCATCAGGGCGACGTTCCGGTCGATAACTGCTTGAAGTCTCGCCTTCTCCATTGGCGTCAACAGGGATTGACCACCTACATGCTGCAAAGAATTCACTACGATAGGTTCGTTGGAGAAGTGCCATTCGTTATGTCGGAGATCGGGAACGATTCCCATATTCCTCCAGAAGTCCGCACCCAAAATAAGCAAATGAGGCAACTCTGGTACGATAATAGACTCCACCAACCGAAACCTACCTCTTAATGAAATGGGCAGTTCGACGACCCCCAGGCACTGACAACTCTTACCATCTGCGACCGTGCACGACGTCCTCCTACTACCATCCACCGATAATCCTAACTCTCGGACGAGTTCTAGTCCCTTAGATCCTAGGACAGTTCTAGAAGCCCCTGAATCCAAGAGTCCCAACACTGACTTTCCCAACACCTCTATGCGTAGATAAGGCCTCTCATCACCCACCGCATGCTCAAGAACATAATCTAAAAGAACCTGGTATCTATCGATCGAATACTCATCACCGGCACGTCTATTTCGATCAACTAGGAGTGCCGACGGGCGTTTCCCTGAGGATTACACACAGGACAGCTCTTCACAGTCACCCCCTCTCTCCTGCATCGGTAACAAAATTTGCTCCCCTTCACGGCACATCCGATTGCCCTGTGCCCTGGTTTGTTGCAACGGAAACAAACAACTTCCTCAGCAGGACCACCCGTTTCTCTTTGGCTAACCACATCTACCTGACAACTATCGTCGCCACCTACCTCGATATAGGCCAAGTCAGCTTCCAAAGTACCACTCCTCCTGGTCGGCGGAACGAAATTCTCAACGGCCTCCTTTCTAGCTTCAAGGCGTCTGCCTAACTCGCGAAGGTGGGAAATGGAGGAAACATCAACTAAAGCCAGTTGGTTTTGGTAGAATGGTGCTATATTTTTCATAATTACTTTCATTTTGGTCTCCTCAGAGATCGGACAAGTCAATCTATTGAAATACCCGGTCATTACAGCTAAATATATCCCTATAGACTCATCTGGCCCCTGGGTGCGCTTTCGTATCTCTTCAAACAACTTCTCGTTATAGTTGGGAGTTAAATATTCCTCACGAAGTAGACTCACGAGTTCGTCCCAAGAACTCACTTCGTGGCGATACGCAAGATAAAATTGGTAGGCCCTACCTGTGAATAAATCTATTCCTGATTCGAGAAGAGTTTCTTTCGAGACATGACGAGCAACCCTCAGTTCTTCGACTCGTTCCAGGAACGCGCTCAACGACAAACCTTTCTTTTCGCCCGAAAAGTTTAT
Organism: Chrysomela aeneicollis; assembly: GCA_029955515.1. Lineage (NCBI taxonomy): Eukaryota > Metazoa > Arthropoda > Insecta > Coleoptera > Chrysomelidae > Chrysomela > Chrysomela aeneicollis. The sequence continues at coordinate 3,287,329 of JARUHQ010000030.1, read as the reverse complement.
GCCCCATTTACTGGGTAGGACTGATTTTACGTTTGATGACTGTGGTTGGGGACTAGTTTACTAGTGGGTATTGCCGATGATCTTCGCGCGGAGGAAATTCCCGCAGCAAAGCTAGTTTGTTGCAATAGGTTTATCTGGACTGGAACGTCCAACGCTGCCTCAAAGTCTGTGGCTTTCTGGTGCAAACTATCTAAAAGTGTCAAAGCCTTTGCCAGTATTCTAGGTCTATCATCAGAGGTTCCATCGATGAAATCTATTCTAGTTAGAACATACTGCAACTTTGTTTCATATTTCTGATACGCCCCACTACTTGAAGAGTCCTTGAACGCATCGATTCGTGGTTCCAAGTCAGTTAACGTTCCCTTCACTGCCTCGACGTCCTCTTCCATTGTGAACGGATATTTGGGCCAGAGTACTGTGTCCCCACTCTTCTCGAGCCTCATCGCCATTGCCAATGTGTGTCGCATTTCCTCCACGGTTACCGTAGCTATACCCCTCACTTGAAGTAAGTAACTCAACTCTGCTTGGTTGAGGCGATTCACATGTAGCCTGCGAGACATGTTAACCGGTTGAATGAAAAAAATAAGAAAAAATTGAAATTATGGTTCACCAACGATCACGAAAAATTCCGTTTCGAGAAAAATATATATATATATGTGGGTCACCCTGTCAGCCCCACGTTGGGCGCCAAAATTGCAACCTAGACAAATCGTACTAAGCACGAGGTCGCTGGACCACTGTTCTAGAAAAATAAGTGGGCATCCACGCTAGCCACAGCCAGAGGTGGGGTGGTTCGTGTTGTAAGCTTTGAATTCATAATTTGATTTTGATGTTATAATTGGGCGCCAGGAGTATTTAAACACCGCGCAATGCCCTCACAGCTCAATCTCCACCTTCAAATTCACCAAAGTAAGGTGGAGGCAAAGTCAATCCAGATATCAAAAAAAACACGGGTAACCCTTCAATATATTTATTCACTCGTGAAACCTATATTCCCACAAATAACACAAGTTGTCCTAAATCTATGTGAACTGAGCTAACATCGGTCACTCTATGGTGGCCAGAACACAATGAACACTTACACAGTGACGATAGCTAGCACTTCGGTTCACTAGTCGGGTGAGGCAAGCTATGAGATTATTTAAATAAGCACTAAATACCAAAACTCGAATAATAAAGCGTCAAGTACCAAAACTCAGACAATGATAAGCAGTAGATACCAAAACTCAAATAATAATACCAATAACTCAAATATCAAGCATCAGGGTGGGTGAGAGGAAAAGCAGAAAGTAGAGGGGTAAAAAAAATGGCTTAATCACCAACGGCCATAACGCAACGCGTGAGCTCAGGCGCAGGTTTGGGCGTAGTTTTCAACCGGTAAGCATGTACACACTAATTACTACCCACGAGATACTTAGGTAAGTGATAACAAAGATGCGTAGTGCAAACCAAGGTGGAAACAAAAATAAAAGCAAAATACAAAATTGCAGTTAGTAACAGCGCTACACTAAGTTTTGGTTTTACATAAGCAGATAATGGAACTCGATAATATGATTGAGCTGTTGACTAGCGAGTGCAGAAAAATCCTTAATTCATGCACTAAGCAAGTATGAACAAATTTGGCAACATGCGACTATAGAGAATTGATTATTTACAATAAGCAATACGAAAATTCAAAACTTGCGTGTCCTCCAGTATTTCTCACGAAGCTTGTCCACCCTGTATCAGCACGTTGCGAACTGCCAAAATCCTACTGAATGTGTTCCCGGTAGACGACTCCTTCCTTCTGTGCCAGTACTCTTCAACCAGTTGAGGAAGTCTTAGTCTCCAGTACCACCCTGTATAACTCGTCAGGAGTAAACGAGAATTGGAAATCCCCAATATGAGAAAAACCCTAGGAAGAAACGATTCGAATTACCACCAGTACTCGAATTAAAAATAAAATATCCACACACAACCGTTGTGTAGTTAATTAAATTGCCCATTGACTAATGAATTTTATCTAAAGCACACATATTGTATGTGAGAGTTCTCAAGCACTCTAAATGAACAATAACCCCATGATAATGATCCTAACAGTGATAAAGAAAAAAATAAGGGCTAGCACGCTATACCCCAAACCAAAAGTTGGCTTTTATGAATATCTTTTCAATGAATAGATATCACTGGAAATGAATATTATTGAAATATTGATAATTACCTATACAGAGTGAACAAACAAAAAAAAAAGAAAAATCATCTTACCCTGGCCAGGAGGTTTTTTTTTTAATCTATATAAATTCCCTATAGACAGTGCTTCCAATGATGGATGGGAACCAGAATCTGGAAGGTGATTATAGGCCTTTCTCGCAACTGTCAATTAGTAGTTACAATTCTCATCCGACTGTCAACAAAAAATTACATGTCAATAACCTGATTTAACGAAATTCTGGGTGCAAGTCAACTACAACAGTCGGAACCTCAAAATACATAGGATAGCTCATACCTGTAATGGAGCAGCCTGTTCCTGAATCACTTCTTTATCGTCACGGGCACCTAGATGTAAATATGACGAACTTCAAATCCTCATAAGAGTCCAATCTTGGGTCATCACTCAAAAATACATTCGAAATACCAACAATATGACCTCAATATCAGCAAAAATGGTCCATAAAATTAATCCCCAGCAAGGATGACAACAACATCAAATATTTTCTGAACCACTACGTTCCACCATTACATCTAGCCACCTGAAGTCTCCCGCGCAAGAGAGAGACAGAACAGCCACTCGCACTCCTACGCCAGGAGTTGCCCTTCTCAGCTGTCAATCAAAATTCCATAGAACAGGAAATTCGGACGTACAGCTACCACCTTGACCCTATAGAGGTCGACTCCTCTATGACTAGAAATCCAAAGATTCTAAGGAAACACACTGCTGGGCATCCACAACACCTGAGTAGCCTCCTCGTAGCCCATTCGAGATATTGGGAGTCCTGTTATCACCTACAAATATTAGTGTTAGTCTAAGGATTACCACCAATCGGCATTGGCAACACCGCTCTAGAGATGGGTGCAGAATGGTGAGGCTCGACTGCCCAACTCTTAGGATGATGAACCGAACTGTCGAAATATGCAGCTAGAGCTTGGCACCTATGTTCAGGTCAGGTTGAACGAGTCGAACAGCTGATTGAATGGAAACAAATGGAAACAACGAGCCTAGTCAACACAACAAAACACATGTTCAAATCAACTCAGGATCCCACAACCGCACACTCAAACAGGTAGGCTTCCTCACATCTACCTTCAATTAACACGAACACCAGTGATTGTCAACAACATCCTAGAAGGCTTTACAATGTCAGCAATAACCCCGTTCCCATATTCAGGGTGGAATGATCAGGCAGACAATCATTAGAGCAAGAATTGAACGTTACAATGGATAGACGGAATGTTCATTGTATCTGAGTTGTATTCGATTATATCGTGATGACGTTCATATAGAAATACTCACCAGGTTACTGTTCTTTCGTTATACTTACGAGCAACCGAATCGAACAGAAGGTCTAATGGATAGTATCTGGGTTGTATTCGATTATGATGTTATGCTGTGTATATAGTTATACACACTAGGAGACGGTATTCCCGTTTTAAATACGAGCGACTGAAATGAACAGAAAGTTGAATGGATAGTCTGAACAATCAATGTATCTGGGTGGTATCCGATAATATCGCAATACTGTATATATAGTGATACTTACCAGGTGACGGTACTCCCGTTACACATACTAGCGACTGAATCGAACAGATGGTTGAATAGTTAGACGAAACGATAATTGTATTTGAGTTGTATTCGATGATATCGTGATGATGTTTATATAGCAATACTCACCAGGTAACTGTTCTTCCGTTTTACATACAAGCGACCGAATCGAGAAGAAGGTTAAATGGATCGATTGAACAATCATCGTATCTGGGTTGTATTCGATTATGTTTATATAGTTTTACTCACCAGGTAACTGTTCTTCCGTTATACAAACGAGCGACTGAATTGAACAGAAGGTTGAATGGATAGAATAAACAATAATTGTATCTGGGGTTGTATTCGATTATATCGTGATGCTGTTCATATAGTTATACTCACCAGGTAACTGTTCTCCAGTTATACATAAGAGCGACTGAACTGAACAGAAGGTTGAATGGATAGACTGAACAATCATCGTATCTGGGTTGTATTCGATTATATCGTGATGATTATCATATAGTATGTCTAACCAGGTAACAGTTCTTCCGTTACACATACGAGCAACCGAATCGAACATAAGGTTGAATAGATAGATTGAACAATCATCGTATCTGAGTTGAATCCGAATATATCGTTATGCTGTATATTCAGTTACACCTACCATGTAACGGTTCTTTCGTTACACATACGAGCGTCTGAATCGAAAATTAGGTTGGATGGTTAGACGGAACGATAATTGTAACTGAGTTGTATTCGGTTAAATTGTGGTGATGTTTATATAGTAATACTCACCAGGTGACTGTTCTTGCGTTATACATACGAGCGACCCAATCGAACATAAGGTTGGATGGATAGACGGAATGATCATTGTATCTGAGTTGTATTCGATTATATCGTGATGACGTTCATATAGAAATACTCACCAGGTTACTGTTCTTTCGTTATACATACGAGCAACCGAATCAAACAGGAGGTTGAATGGATAGTATCTCGGTTGTATTCGATTATGATGTTATGCTGTGTATATAGTTATACACACTAGGTGACGGTATTTCCGTTTTACATACAAGCAACCGAAACGAACAGAAAGTTGAATGGATAGACTGAACAATCAATGTATCTGGGTGGTATCCGATAATATCGCAGTACTGTATATATAGTGATACTTACCAGGTGACGGTACTTTCATTACACATACTAGCGACTGAATCGATTAGAAGGTTGAATGGTTAGACGAAACGATAATTGTATCTGAGTTGTATTCGATGATATCGTGATGATGTTTATATAGCAATACTCACCAGGTAACTGTTCTTCCGTTTTACATATAAGCGACCGAATCGAGAAGGTTAAATGGATAGATTGAACAATCATCGTATCTGGGTTGTATTCGATTATTTCGTGATGATTATTATATATTATGTCTAACCAGGTAACGGTTCTTTCGTTACACAAACGAGCGTCTGAATCGAACATAAGGTTGAATGGTTAGACGGAACGATGATTGTAACTGAGTTGTATTCGATTATATCGTGGTGATGTTTAAATAGTAATACTCACCAGGTGACTGTTCTTGCGTTATACATACGAGCGACCCAATCGAACAGAAGGTTGAATGGATAGACGGAATGATAATTGTATCTGAGTTGTATTCGATTATATCGTGATGACGTTCGTATAGAAATACTCACCAGGTTACTGTTCTTTCGTTATACATACGAGCAACCGAATCGAACAGAAGGTTGAATGGATAGTATCTGGGTCGTATTCGATTATGATTTTATGCTGTGTATATAGTTATACACATTAGGTGACGGTATTTCCGTTTCACATACGAGCGACCGAAACGAACAGAAAGTTCAATCAATGTATCTAGTTGGTATCCGATTATATCGCAATACTGTATATATAGTTATACTTACGAGGTGACGGTACTTCCGTTACACATACTAGCGACTGAATCGAACAAAAGGTTAAATGGTTAGACGAAACGATAATTGTATTTCTGAGTTGTATTCGATGATATCGTGATGATGTTCATATAGCAATACTCACCAGGTAACTGTTCCTCCGTTTTACATACCAGCGACCGAATCGAGCAGAAGATTGAATTCAGTATAGATTGAACAATCATCGTATCTGGGTTGTATTCGATTATGTTTATATAGTTATACTCACCAGGTAACTGTTCTTCCGTTATACATACGAGCAACCGAATCGAACAGAAGGTTGAATGGATAGTATCTGGGTTGTATTCGATTATGATGTTATGCTGTGTATATGATTATACACATTAGGTGACGGTATTCCCGTTTTACATTCGAGCGACCGAAACGAACAGAAAGTTGAATAGATAGACTGAACAATCAATGTATCTGGGTGGTATCCGATTATATCGCAATACTGTATATATAGTGATACTTACCAGATGACGGTACTTCCGTTACACATACTAGCGACAGAATCGAACAGAAGGTTGAATGATTAGACAAAACGATAATTGTATCTGAGTTGTATTCGATGATATCGTGATGATGTTTATATAGTTATACTCACCAGGTAACTGTTCTTCCGTTATACATACGGGCGACTGAATTGAACAGAAGGTTGAATGGTTAGACTTAACAATAATCGTATCTGGGGTTGTATTCGATTATATCATGATGATGTTCATATAGTTATACTCACCAGAAAACTGTTCTCCAGTTATACATAAGAGCGACTGAACTGAACAGAAGGTTGAATGGATAGACCGAACAATCATCGTATCTGGGTTGTATTTGATTATATCGTGATTATTATCATATAGTATGTCTAACCAGGTAACAGTTCTTCCGTTATACATACGAGCAACCGAATCGAACATAAGGTTGAATGGATAGATTGAACAATCATTGTATCTGGGTTGTCTCCGATTATATCTTTATGCTGTATATTTGTAATCCCAAAGATTTTTCAGATTTGAGAATTATAAGCTTACTTCCTACACTTTCGAAAATTTTCGAGAAATTTTTGTACTCTCAAATTTATAACTACTTTTCATCCAAAAATTTACTCCCAGATAGCCAATGTGGTTTCAGACCTGGGAGAAACACCGAAACATCTCTAGCAACTGTTACAACAGACATTTTAACAGCCTATGACCAAGGTTTATCTAGTGTTCTAGTATTACTCGATTTTTCCAAAGCTTTTGATACCATCAATCATGAGTTACTTTGTGCCAAATTGAGATATTACGGCTTCGATGATGCATCCGTTTTTTTAATATGGAATTACTTTCTTAGACGTTCTCAGCGAATTCTAGTCAATGGTTCATACTCATCTAATCTTGACATCCTTTCAGGTGTCCCGCAAGGATCCATACTGGGTCCTCTAATATTTATTATATATACAGCTGATATTCTCAATGGAATAGAACACTGTAAGGTCCAGGCTTTTGCAGATGATACACAACTTTATATCAGTTCTCGTACTGAGAATTTTGATGTTGCAGAAGGAATCATGAACAATGAATTAAGTAAAATCAGGACATTATCTGATGAACACAACTTGAAACTAAATTCTGAAAAATCGAAGGTACTTTACTTCGGTAATAAAAATAATCGAAATCTGCTGAAAAATATCATCACCATTCGAATTGACAATACCCCTCTACTAATCTGTGATTCAGCAAGAAATCTTGGTTTAGTATTAGATACCGACATGCGTTTCTCTCAGCACATTAAAAATCTCATAGGTAAATCTTTCGCTGCCCTGAAGCTCATCTACAGTAGTCGACATATTTTAAGTGTTGAAATGAAGCGAACTCTATGCGAATCACTTGTGTTGAGTCACTTCAACTACTGTGATTTCCTTTATGGTCCTTGCTTGACAAAAGTTGATAGAGATAGACTACAAAAAATTCAAAATAGCTGTTGTAGATTTATTTATGGTATAAGAAAGTATGACCCTATTTCACATAAACTTAAGGAATGTAACTGCCTCAATATGAAAAATAGAAGGCAGCTTCACCTTGGTACCTTCACGCATAAACTATTGAATCACTTAAACCCTCCAGCTCTGACGAGTTACTTCGTTCCTCGAAGTAGAATACACTCAAATAATATCAGACACATATCCACTTTAACCATGCCTCAGCACAAAACTGCATTTTTCCAAAGGTGTTTTATTTTTAATGCAATTCAATTGTATAATCTTTTGCCTGATGAATTCAAGATATACAATATAAATAAGTTCAAATATAAATTGAAGAAACATCTATTTGATAGGCAATGAATACGCTCGACCAGGCTTGTTGATAATTTTCATCCCATTCATATTGCAGACTGATAACTACCTCAAATTCAATTGAATTGTTGTTTTTTTGTATTAGTTATAATTGCACCCATAATTCAACTACTTTATATATTTATTTACTTTGATTCATTATACCCATCTTGTTTGCCCAGCCAATTACTTATATAATTTTTTTTTATTTTTGGGCATTTGCCCACTGTTGGTTAAGTAGAATAGCTTCAAGCTAGACTTCGCCATCAGTTTATGTTAGTCACCCATTTTGTATAATTTTTTCTTTATCACATTAAAGGCGTTTATTATTATTATTATTATTATTATTTAGTTACACCTACCATGTAACGGTTCCTTCGTTACACATACGAGCGTCTGAATCGAACATAAGGTTGGATGGTTAGACGGAACGATAATTGTAACTGAGTTGTATTCGATTATATCGTGGTGATGTTTATATAGTAATACTCACCAGGTGACTGTTCTTGCGTTATACATACGAGCGACCCAATCGAACATAAGGTTGGATGGATAGACGAAATGATCATTGTGTCTGAGTTGTATTCGATTATATCGTGAAGACTTTCATATAGAAATATTCACCAGGTTACTGTTCTTTCGTTATACATACGAGCATTCGAATCGAACAGAAGGTTGAATGGATAGTATCTGGGTTGTATTCGATTATGATGTTATGCTGTGTATATAGTTATACACACTAGGTGACGGTATTCCCGTTTTACATACGAGCGACCGAAACGAACAGAAAGTTGAATGGATAGACTGAACAATCAATGTATCTGGGTGGTATCCTTTTATATCGCAATTCTGTATATATAGTGATACTTACCAGGTGACGATACTTCCGTTACACATACTAGCGACTGAATCGAACAGAATGTTGAATGTTTACACGAAACGAAAATTGTATCTGAGTTGTATTCGATGATATCGTGATGATGTTTATATAGCAATACTCACCAGGTAACTGTCCTTCCGTTTTACATACAAGCAACCGAATCGAGCAGAAGGTCAAATGGATAGATTGAACAATCATCGTATCTGATTTGTATTCGATTATGTTTATATAGTTATACTCACCAGGTACCTGTTCTTCCGTTATACATACGAGCAACCCAATCGATCATAAGGTTGAATGGATAGATTGAACAATCATCGTATCTGAGTTGTATTCGATTATGTTTACATAGTTATACTCACCAGGTAACTGTTCTTCCGTTATACATAGTAGCGACTGAATTGAACAGAAGGTTGAATGGATAGACTAAACAATAATCGTATCTGGGTTTGTATTCGATTATATCGTGATGATGTTTTTATTGTTATACTCAGCAGGTAACTGTCCTTTCGTTATACGTAAGAGCGACCGAATCGAAGAGAAGGTTGAGTGGATAGACTGTACAATCATCCTCTCTGGGTTGTATCCGATTATATCGTGATGATTATCATATAGTATGTCTAACCAGGTAACAGTTCTTCCGTTATACATACGAGCAACCGAATCGAACATAAGGTTGAATGGATAGATCGAACAATCATTGTATCTGGGTTGTATTCGAATATATCGTTATGCTGTATATTCAGTTGAGCCTACCATGTAACGGTTCTTTCGTTACACATACGAGCGACTGAATCGTAGAAAAGGGTGAATGAATAGACTGAACAATCATCGTATCTGGGTTTGTATTCGATTATATCGTGATGATGTTTTTATAGTTATACTCAGCAGGTAACTGTCCTTTCGATATACGTAAGAGCGACCGAATCGAAGAGAAGGTTGAGTGGATAGACTGTACAATCATCCTCTCTGGGTTGTATCCGATTATATCGTGATGATTATCATATAGTATGTCTAACCAGGTGTAACAGTTCTTCCGTTATACATACGAGCAACCGAATCGAACATAAGGTTGAATGGATAGATTGAACAATCATTGTATCTGGAATGTATCCGAATATATCGTTATGCTGTATATTCAGTTAAGCCTACCAGGTGACGGTACTTCCGTTACACATACTAGCGACTGAATCGAACAGAAGGTAAAATGGTTAGACGAAACGATAATTGTATCTGAGTTGTATTCGATGATATCGTGATGATGTTTATATAGCAATACTCACTAGGTAACTGTTCTTCCGTTTCTTATACAAGCGACCGAATCGAGCAGAAGGTTGAATGGATAGATTGAACAATCATTGTATCTGGGTTGTATCCGAATATATCGTTATGCTGTATATTCAGTTAAGCCTACCATGTAACGGTTCTTTCGTTACACATACGAGCGACTGAATCGTAGAGAAGGGTGAATGAATAGACTGAACAATCATCGTATCTGGGTTGTATTCGATTATTTCGTGATGATTAATATATATTATGTCTAACCAGTTGACTGTTTTTTCCGTTATGCATACGAGCAACCGAATCGAACATAAGGTTAAATGGATAGATTGAACAATCATTGTATCTGGGTTGTCTCCGATTATATCGTTATGCTGTATATTTAGTTACACCTATCATGTAACGGTTCTTCCGTTACACATACGAGCGTCTGAATCGAACATAAGGTCGAATGGTTAGACGGAACGATAATTGTAACTGAATTGTATTCGATTATATCGTGATGACGTTCATATAGAAATACTCACCAGGTTACTGTTCTTTCGTTATACTTACGAGCAACCGAATCGAACAGAAGGTCTAATGGATAGTATCTGGGTTGTATTCGATTATGATGTTATGCTGTGTATATAGTTATACACACTAGGTGACGGTATTCCCGTTTTACATACGAGCGACTGAAATGAACAGAAAGTTGAATGGATAGTCTGAACAATCAATGTATCTGGGTGGTATCCGATTATATCGCAATACTGTATATATAGTGATACTTACCAGGTGACGGTACTTCCGTTACACATACTAGCGACAGAATCGAACAGAAGGTGGAATGATTAGACGAAACGATAATTGTATCTGAGTTGTATTCGATGATATCGTGATGATGTTTATATAGCAATACTCACCAGGTAACTGTTCTTCCGTTTTACATACAAGCGACCGAATCGAGCAGAAGGTTAAATTTAGTATAGATTGAACAATCATCGTATCTGGGTTGTATTCGATTATGTTTATATAGTTATACTCACCAGGTAACTGTTCTTCCGTTATACATACGGGCGACTGAATTGAACAGAAGGTTGAATGGTTAGACTAAACAATAATCGTATCTGGGGTTGTATTCGATTATATCATGATGATGTTCATATAGTTATACTTACCAGAAAACTGTTCTCCAGTTATACATAAGAGCGACTGAACTGAACAGAAGGTTGAATGGATAGACCGAACAATCATCGTATCTGGGTTGTATTTGATTATATCGTGATTATTATCATATAGTATGTCTAACCAGGTAACAGTTCTTCCGTTATACATACGAGCAACCGAATCGAACATAAGGTTGAATGGATAGATTGAACAATCATTGTATCTGGGTTGTCTCCGATTATATTTTTATGCTGTATATTTAGTTACACCTACCATGTAACGGTTCCTTCGTTACACATACGAGCGTCTGAATCGAACATAAGGTTGGATGGTTAGACGGAACGATAATTGTAACTGAGTTGTATTCGATTATATCGTGGTGATGTTTATATAGTAATACTCACCAGGTGACTGTTCTTGCGTTATACATACGAGCGACCCAATCGAACATAAGGTTGGATGGATAGACGAAATGATCATTGTATCTGAGTTGTATTCGATTATATCGTGAAGACTTTCATATAGAAATATTCACCAGGTTACTGTTCTTTCGTTATACATACGAGCATTCGAATCGAACAGAAGGTTGAATGGATAGTATCTGGGTTGTATTCGATTATGATGTTATGCTGTGTATATAGTTATACACACTAGGTGACGGTATTCCCGTTTTACATACGAGCGACCGAAACGAACAGAAAGTTGAATGGATAGACTGAACAATCAATGTATCTGGGTGGTATCCTATTATATCGCAATTCTGTATATATTGTGATACTTACCAGGTGACGATACTTCCGTTACACATACTAGCGACTGAATCGAACAGAATGTTGAATGTTCACACGAAACGAAAATTGTATCTGAGTTGTATTCGATGATATCGTGATGATGTTTATATAGCAATACTCACCAGGTAACTGTCCTTCCGTTTTACATACAAGCAACCGAATGGAGCAGAAGGTTAAATGGATAGATTGAACAATCATCGTATCTGAGTTGTATTCGATTATGTTTATATAGTTATACTCACCAGGTACCTGTTCTTCCGTTATACATAGTAGCGACTGAATTGAACAGAAGGTTGAATGGATAGACTAAACAATAATCGTATCTGGGTTTGTATTCGATTATATCGTGATGATGTTTTTATAGTTATACTCAGCAGGTAACTGTCCTTTCGTTATACGTAAGAGCGACCGAATCGAAGAGAAGGTTGAGTGGATAGACTGTACAATCATCCTCTCTGGGTTGTATCCGATTATATCGTGATGATTATCATATAGTATGTCTAACCAGGTAACAGTTCTTCCGTTATACATACGAGCAACCGAATCGAACATAAGGTTGAATGGATAGATTGAACAATCATTGTATCTGGGTTGTATCCGAATATATCGTTATGCTGTATATTCAGTTGAGCCTACCATGTAACGGTTCTTTCGTTACACATACGAGCGACTGAATCGTAGAGAAGGGTGAATAAATAGACTGAACAATCATCGTATCTGGGTTTGTATTCGATTATATCGTGATGATGTTTTTATAGTTATACTCAGCAGGTAACTGTCCTTTCGTTATACGTGAGAGCGACCGAATCGAAGAGAAGGTTGAGTGGATAGACTGTACAATCATCCTCTCTGGGTTGTATCCGATTATATCGTGATGATTATCATATAGTATGTCTAACCAGGTGTAACAGTTCTTTCGTTATACATACGAGCAACCGAATCGAACATAAGGTTGAATGGATAGATTGAACAATCATTGTATCTGGGTTGTATCCGAATATATCGTTATGCTGTATATTCAGTTAAGCCTACCAGGTGACGGTACTTCCGTTACACATACGAGCAACTGAATCGTAGAGAAGAGTGAATGGATCGACTGAACAATTATCGTATCTGGGTTGTAATCGATTATTTCGTGATGATTATTATATATTATGTCTAACCAGGTAACTGTTCTACCGTTATACATACGAGCAACCGAATCGAACATAAGGTTTAATGGATAGATTGAACAATCATTGTATCTGGGTTGTCTCCGATTATATCGTCATGCTGTATATTTAGTTACACCTACCATGTAACGGTTCTTTCGTTACACATACGAGCGTCTGAATCGTACATAAGGTTGGATTGTTAGACGGAACGATAATTGTAACTGAGTTGTATTCGATTATATCGTGGTGATGTTTATATAGTAATACTCACCAGGTGACTGTTCTTGCGTTATACATACGAGCGACCCAATCGAACAGAAGGTTGGATGGATAGACGGAATGATAATTGTATCTGAGTTGTATTCGATTATATCGTGATGACTTTCATATAGAAATACTTACCAGGTTACTGTTCTTTCGTTATACATACGAGCAACGGAATCGAACAGAAGGTTGAATGGAAAGTATCTGGGTTGTATTCGATTATGATGTTATGCTGGGTATATAGTTATACACACTAGGTAACGGTATTCCCGTTTTACATACGAGCGACCGAAACGAACAGAAAGTTGAATGGATAGACTGAACAATCAATGTATCTGGGTGGTATCCTATTATATCGCAATTCTGTATGTATAGTGATACTTACCAGGTGACGATACTTCCGTTACACATACTAGCGACTGAATCGAACAGAATGTTGAATGGTTAGACGAAACGAAAATTGTATCTGAGTTGTATTCGATGATATCGTGATGATGTTTAAATAGCAATACTCACCAGGTAAATGTCCTTCCGTTTTACATACAAGCAACCGAATCGAGCAGAAGGTTAAATTTAGTATAGATTGAACAATCATCGTATCTGGGTTGTATTCGATTATGTTTATATAGTTATACTCACCAGGTAACTGTTCTTCCGTTATACATACGGGCGACTGAATTGAACAGAAGGTTGAATGGTTAGACTAAACAATAATCGTATCTGGGGTTGTATTCGATTATATCATGATGATGTTCATATAGTTATACTTACCAGAAAACTGTTCTCCAGTTATACATAAGAGCGACTGAACTGAACAGAAGGTTGAATGGATAGACCGAACAATCATCGTATCTGGGTTGTATTTGATTATATCGTGATTATTATCATATAGTATGTCTAACCAGGTAACAGTTCTTCCGTTATACATACGAGCAACCGAATCGAACATAAGGTTGAATGGATAGATTGAACAATCATTGTATCTGGGTTGTCTCCGATTATATCGTTATGCTGTATATTTAGTTACACCTATCATGTAACGGTTCTTCCGTTACACATACGAGCGTCTGAATCGAACATAAGGTCGAATGGTTAGACGGAACGATAATTGTAACTGAATTGTATTCGATTATATCGTGATGACGTTCATATAGAAATACTCACCAGGTTACTGTTCTTTCGTTATACTTACGAGCAACCGAATCGAACAGAAGGTCTAATGGATAGTATCTGGGTTGTATTCGATTATGATGTTATGCTGTGTATATAGTTATACACACTAGGTGACGGTATTCCCGTTTTACATACGAGCGACTGAAATGAACAGAAAGTTGAATGGATAGTCTGAACAATCAATGTATCTGGGTGGTATCCGATTATATCGCAATACTGTATATATAGTGATACTTACCAGGTGACGGTACTTCCGTTACACATACTAGCGACAGAATCGAACAGAAGGTGGAATGATTAGACGAAACGATAATTGTATCTGAGTTGTATTCGATGATATCGTGATGATGTTTATATAGCAATACTCACCAGGTAACTGTTCTTCCGTTTTACATACAAGCGACCGAATCGAGCAGAAGGTTAAATTTAGTATAGATTGAACAATCATCGTATCTGGGTTGTATTCGATTATGTTTATATAGTTATACTCACCAGGTAACTGTTCTTCCGTTATACATACGGGCGACTGAATTGAACAGAAGGTTGAATGGTTAGACTAAACAATAATCGTATCTGGGGTTGTATTCGATTATATCATGATGATGTTCATATAGTTATACTTACCAGAAAACTGTTCTCCAGTTATACATAAGAGCGACTGAACTGAACAGAAGGTTGAATGGATAGACCGAACAATCATCGTATCTGGGTTGTATTTGATTATATCGTGATTATTATCATATAGTATGTCTAACCAGGTAACAGTTCTTCCGTTATACATACGAGCAACCGAATCGAACATAAGGTTGAATGGATAGATTGAACAATCATTGTATCTGGGTTGTCTCCGATTATATTTTTATGCTGTATATTTAGTTACACCTACCATGTAACGGTTCCTTCGTTACACATACGAGCGTCTGAATCGAACATAAGGTTGGATGGTTAGACGGAACGATAATTGTAACTGAGTTGTATTCGATTATATCGTGGTGATGTTTATATAGTAATACTCACCAGGTGACTGTTCTTGCGTTATACATACGAGCGACCCAATCGAACATAAGGTTGGATGGATAGACGAAATGATCATTGTATCTGAGTTGTATTCGATTATATCGTGAAGACTTTCATATAGAAATATTCACCAGGTTACTGTTCTTTCGTTATACATACGAGCATTCGAATCGAACAGAAGGTTGAATGGATAGTATCTGGGTTGTATTCGATTATGATGTTATGCTGTGTATATAGTTATACACACTAGGTGACGGTATTCCCGTTTTACATACGAGCGACCGAAACGAACAGAAAGTTGAATGGATAGACTGAACAATCAATGTATCTGGGTGGTATCCTATTATATCGCAATTCTGTATATATTGTGATACTTACCAGGTGACGATACTTCCGTTACACATACTAGCGACTGAATCGAACAGAATGTTGAATGTTCACACGAAACGAAAATTGTATCTGAGTTGTATTCGATGATATCGTGATGATGTTTATATAGCAATACTCACCAGGTAACTGTCCTTCCGTTTTACATACAAGCAACCGAATGGAGCAGAAGGTTAAATGGATAGATTGAACAATCATCGTATCTGAGTTGTATTCGATTATGTTTATATAGTTATACTCACCAGGTACCTGTTCTTCCGTTATACATAGTAGCGACTGAATTGAACAGAAGGTTGAATGGATAGACTAAACAATAATCGTATCTGGGTTTGTATTCGATTATATCGTGATGATGTTTTTATAGTTATACTCAGCAGGTAACTGTCCTTTCGTTATACGTAAGAGCGACCGAATCGAAGAGAAGGTTGAGTGGATAGACTGTACAATCATCCTCTCTGGGTTGTATCCGATTATATCGTGATGATTATCATATAGTATGTCTAACCAGGTAACAGTTCTTCCGTTATACATACGAGCAACCGAATCGAACATAAGGTTGAATGGATAGATTGAACAATCATTGTATCTGGGTTGTATCCGAATATATCGTTATGCTGTATATTCAGTTGAGCCTACCATGTAACGGTTCTTTCGTTACACATACGAGCGACTGAATCGTAGAGAAGGGTGAATAAATAGACTGAACAATCATCGTATCTGGGTTTGTATTCGATTATATCGTGATGATGTTTTTATAGTTATACTCAGCAGGTAACTGTCCTTTCGTTATACGTGAGAGCGACCGAATCGAAGAGAAGGTTGAGTGGATAGACTGTACAATCATCCTCTCTGGGTTGTATCCGATTATATCGTGATGATTATCATATAGTATGTCTAACCAGGTGTAACAGTTCTTTCGTTATACATACGAGCAACCGAATCGAACATAAGGTTGAATGGATAGATTGAACAATCATTGTATCTGGGTTGTATCCGAATATATCGTTATGCTGTATATTCAGTTAAGCCTACCAGGTGACGGTACTTCCGTTACACATACGAGCAACTGAATCGTAGAGAAGAGTGAATGGATCGACTGAACAATTATCGTATCTGGGTTGTAATCGATTATTTCGTGATGATTATTATATATTATGTCTAACCAGGTAACTGTTCTACCGTTATACATACGAGCAACCGAATCGAACATAAGGTTTAATGGATAGATTGAACAATCATTGTATCTGGGTTGTCTCCGATTATATCGTCATGCTGTATATTTAGTTACACCTACCATGTAACGGTTCTTTCGTTACACATACGAGCGTCTGAATCGTACATAAGGTTGGATTGTTAGACGGAACGATAATTGTAACTGAGTTGTATTCGATTATATCGTGGTGATGTTTATATAGTAATACTCACCAGGTGACTGTTCTTGCGTTATACATACGAGCGACCCAATCGAACAGAAGGTTGGATGGATAGACGGAATGATAATTGTATCTGAGTTGTATTCGATTATATCGTGATGACTTTCATATAGAAATACTTACCAGGTTACTGTTCTTTCGTTATACATACGAGCAACGGAATCGAACAGAAGGTTGAATGGAAAGTATCTGGGTTGTATTCGATTATGATGTTATGCTGGGTATATAGTTATACACACTAGGTAACGGTATTCCCGTTTTACATACGAGCGACCGAAACGAACAGAAAGTTGAATGGATAGACTGAACAATCAATGTATCTGGGTGGTATCCTATTATATCGCAATTCTGTATGTATAGTGATACTTACCAGGTGACGATACTTCCGTTACACATACTAGCGACTGAATCGAACAGAATGTTGAATGGTTAGACGAAACGAAAATTGTATCTGAGTTGTATTCGATGATATCGTGATGATGTTTAAATAGCAATACTCACCAGGTAAATGTCCTTCCGTTTTACATACAAGCAACCGAATCGAGCAGAAGGTTAAATGGATAGATTGAACAATAATCGTATCTGAGTTGTATTCGATTATGTTTATATAGTTATACTCACCAGGTACCTGTTCTTCCGTTATACATACGAGCAACCCAATCGATCATAAGGTTGAATGGATAGATTGAACAATCATCGTATCTGAGTTGTATTCGATTATGTTCACATAGTTATACTCACCAGGTAACTGTTCTTCCGTTATACATACTAGCGACTGAATTGAACAGAAGGTTGAATGGATAGACTAAACAATAATCGTATCTGGGTTTGTATTCGATTATATCGTGATGATGTTTTTATAGTTATACTCAGCAGGTAACTTTCCTTTCGTTATACGTAAGAGCGACCGAATCGAAGAGAAGGTTGAGTGGATAGACTGTACAATCATCCTCTCTGGGTTGTATCCGATTATATCGTGATGATTATCATATAGTATGTCTAACCAGGTAACAGTTCTTTCGTTATACATACGAGCAACCGAATCGAACATAAGGTTGAATGGATAGATTAAACAATCATTGTATCTGGGTTGTATCCGAATATATCGTTATGCTGTATATTCAGTTAAGCCTACCATGTAACGGTTCTTTCGTTAGACATACGAGCGACTGAATCGTAGAGAAGGGTGAATGAATAGACTGAACAATCATCGTATCTGGATTGTATTCGATTATTTCGTGATGATTAATATATATTATGTCTAACCAGTTAACTGTTTTTTCCGTTATACATACGAGCAACCGAATCGAACATAAGGTTGAATGGATAGATTGAACAATCATTGTATCTGGGTTGTCTCCGATTATATCGTTATGCTGTATATTTAGTTACACCTATCATGTAACGGTTCTTCCGTTACACATACGAGCGTCTGAATCGAACATAAGGTCGAATGGTTAGACGGAACGATAATTGTAACTGAATTGTATTCGATTATATCGTGATGACGTTCATAGAGAAATACTCACCAGGTAACTGTTCTTCCGTTATACATACGAGCAACCGAATCGAACAGAAGGTTTAATGGATAGTATCAGGGTTGTAATCGATTATGATGTTATGCTGTGTATATCTTTATTCACACTAGGTGACGGTATTCCCGTTTTACATACGAGCGACCGAATCGAACAGAAAGTTGAATGGATAGACTGAACAATCAATGTATCTGGGTGGTATCCGATTATATCGCAATACTGTATATATAGTGATACTTAGCAGGTGACGGTACTTCCGTTACACATACATGCGACTTAATCGAACAGAAGGTAAAATGGTTAGACGAAACGATAATTGTATCTGAGTTGTATTCGATGATATCGTGATGATGTTTATATAGCAATACTCACTAGGTAACTGTTCTTCCGATTCTCATACAAGCGACCGAATCGAGCAGAAGTTTGAATGGATAGATTGAACAATAATTGTATCTGGGTTGTATCCGAATATATCGTTATGCTGTATATTTGGTTCAGCCTACCATGTAACGGTTCTTCCGTTACACATACGAGCGACTGAATCGTAGAGAAGGGTGAAGGTGACGGTATTTCCGTTTTACATACGAGCAACCGAAACGAACAGAAAGTTGAATGGATAGACTGAACAATCAATGTATCTGGGTGGTATCCGATAATATCGCAATACTGTATATAAAGTGATACTCACCAGGTGACGGTACTTCCGTTACACATACTAGCGACTGAAGCGAACAGAAGGTTGAATGGTTAGACGAAACGATAATTGTATCTGAGTTGTATTCGATGATATCGTGATGATGTTTATAGCAATACTCACCAGGTAACTGTTCTTTCGTTTTACATACAAGCGACTGAATCTAGCAGAAGGTTAAATGGATAGATTGAACAATCATCGTATCTGGGTTGTATTTGATTTTGTTTATATAGTTATACTCACCAGGTAACTGTTTTTCCGTTATACATACGAGCGACTGAATTGAACAGAAGGTTGAATAAATAGACTGAACAATAATCGTATCTGGGGTTGTATACGATTATATCGTGATGATGTTTATATAGTTATACTCACCAGTTAACTGTTCCCCTGTTACAGTAACTGTCCTTTCGTTTTACATACAAGCGACTGAATCGAGCAGAAGGTTAAATGGATAGATTGAACAATTATCGTATCTGGGTTGTATTCGATTATGTTTATACAGTTATACTCACCAGGTAACTGTTCTTTCGTTATTCATACGAGCGACTGAATTGAACAGAAGGTTGAATGGATAGACTAAACAATAAACGTATCTGGGGTTGTATTCGATTATATCGTGATGATGTTTATATAGTTATACTCACCAGGTAACTGTTCTCCAGTTATACATAAAAGCGACTGAACTGAACAGAAGGTTGAATGGATAGACTGAACAATCATCGTATCTGGGTTGTATTCGATTATATCGTGATGATTATCATATAGTTTGTCTAACCAGGTAACAGTTCTTCCGTTACACATACGAGCAACCGAATCGAACATAAGGTTGAATGGATAGATTCAACAATCATCGTATCTGGGTTGTATCCGAATATATCGTTAAGCTGTATATTCAGTTACACCTACCATGTAACGGTTCTTTCGTTACACATACGAGCGTCTGAATCGAACATTATGTTGGATGGTCAGACGGAACGATAATTGTGACTGAGTTGTATTCGATTATATCGTGGTGATGTTTATATAGTAATACTCACCAGGTGACTGTTCTTGCGTTATACATACGAGCGACCCAATCGAACATAAGGTTGGATGGATAGACGGAATGATCATTGCATCTGAGTTGTATTCGATTATATCGTGATGACGTTCATATAGAAATACTCACCAGGTTACTGTTCTTTCGTTATACATACGAGCAACCGAATCAAACAGGAGGTTGAATGGATAGTATCTGGGTTGTATTCGATTATGATGTTATGCTGTGTATATAGTTATACACACTAGGTGACGGTATTTCCGTTTTACATACGAGCAACCGAAACGAACAGAAAGTTGAATGGATAGACTGAACAATCAATGTATCTGGGTGGTATCCGATAATATCGCAGTACTGTATATATATTGATACTTACCAGGTGACGGTACTTCCGTTACACATACTAGCGACTGAATCGAACAGAAGGTTGAATGGTTAGACGAAACGATAATTGTATCTGAGTTGTATTCGATGATATCGTGATGATGTTTATATAGCGATACTCACCAGGTAACTGTTCTTCCGTTTTACATACAAGCGACCGAATCGAGAAGAAGGTTAAATGGATAGATTGAACAATCATCGTATCTGGGTTGTATTCGATTATTTCGTGATGATTATTATATATAATGTCTAACCATGTAACGGTTCTTTTGTTACACATACGAGCGTCTGAATCGAACATAAGGTCAAATGGTTAGACGGAACGATGATTGTAACTGAGTTGTATTCGATTATATCGTGGTGATGTTTATATAGTAATACTCACCAGGTGACTGTTCTTGCGTTATACATACGAGCGACCCAATCGAACAGAAGGTTGGATGGATAGACGGAATGATAATTGTATCTGAGTTGTATTCGATTATATCGTGATGACGTTCATATCGAAATACTCACCAGGTTACTGTTCTTTCGTTATACATACGAGCAACCGAATCGAACAGGAGGTTGAATGGATAGTATCTGGGTTGTATTCGATTATGATGTTATGCTGTGTATATAGTTATACACACTAGGTGACGGTATTCCCGTTTTACATACGAGCGACCGAAACGATTATATCGCAATACAGTATATATAGTGATACTCACCAGGTGACGGTACTTCCGTTACACATACTAGCGACTAAATCGAACAGAAGGTTGAATGGTTAGACGAAACGATAATTGTATCTGAGTTGTATTCGATGATATCGTGATGATGTTTATAGCAATACTCACCAGGTAACTGTTCTTTCGTTTTACATACAAGCGACTGAATCGAGCAGATGGTTAAATGGATAGATTGAACAATCATCGTATCTGGGTTGTATTTGATTATGTTTATATAGTTATACTCACCAGGTAACTGTTTTTCTGTTATACATACGAGCGACTGAATTGAACAGAAAGTTGAATAAATAGACTGAACAATAATCGTATCTGGGGTTGTATTCGATTATATCGTGATTATGTTTATATAGTTATACTCACCAGTTAACTGTTTCCCTGTTACAGTAACTGTTCTTTCGTTTTACATACAAGCGACTGAATCGAGCAGAAGGTTAAATGGATAGATTGAACAATCATCGTATCTGGGTTGTATTCGATTATGTTTATACAGTTATACTCACCAGGTGACTGTTCTTCCGTTATACATACGAGCGACTGAATTGAACAGAAGGTTGAATGGATAGACTAAACAATAATCGTATCTGGGGTTGTATTCGATTATATCGTGATGACGTTCGTATAAAAATACTCACCAGGTTACTGTTCTTTCGTTATACATACGAGCAACCGAATCGAACAGAAGGTTGAATGGATAGTATCTGGGTTGTATTCGATCATGATTTTATGCTGTGTATATAGTTATACACATTAGGTGACGGTATTCCCGTTTTACATACGAGCGACCGAAACGAACAGAAAGTTGAATGGATAGACTGAACAATCAATGTATCTGGGTGGTATCCGATTATATCGCAATACTGTATATTTAGTGATACTTACCAGGTGACGGTACTTCCGTTACACATACTAGCGACAGAATCGAACACAAGGTTAAATGATTAGACGAAACGATAATTGTATCTGAGTTGTATTCGATGATATCGTGATGATGTTTATATAGCAATACTCACCAGGTAACTGTTCTTCCGTTTTACATACAAGCGACCGAATCGAGAAGAAGGTTAAATGGATAGATTGAACAATCATCGTATCTGGGTTGTATTCGATTATTTCGTGATGATTATTATATATTATGTCTAACCATGTAACGGTTCTTTCGTTACACATACGAGCGTCTGAATCGAACATAAGGTTGAATGGTTAGACGGAACGATGATTGTAACTGAGTTGTATTCGATTATATCGTGGTGATGTTTATATAGTAATACTCACCAGATGACTGTTCTTGCGTTATACATACGAGCGACCCAATCGAACAGAAGGTTGGATGGATAGACGGAATGATAATTGTATCTGAGTTGTATTCGATTATATCGTGATGACGTTCATATCGAAATACTCACCAGGTTACTGTTCTTTCGTTATACATACGAGCAACCGAATCGAACAGGAGGTTGAATGGATAGTATCTGGGTTGTATTCGATTATGATGTTATGCTGTGTATATAGTTATACACACTAGGTGACGGTATTCCCGTTTTACATACGAGCGACCGAAACGATTATATCGCAATACTGTATATATAGTGATACTCACCAGGTGACGGTACTTCCGTTACACATACTAGCGACTGAATCGAACAGAAGGTTGAATGGTTAGACGAAACGATAATTGTATCTGAGTAGTATTCGATGATATCGTGATGATGTTTATAGCAATACTCACCAGGTAACTGTTCTTTCGTTTTACATACAAGCGACTGAATCGAGCAGAAGGTCAAATGGATAGATTGAACAATCATCGTATCTGGGTTGTATTTGATTTTGTTTATATAGTTATACTCACCAGGTAACTGTTTTTCCGTTATACATACGAGCGACTGAATTGAACAGAAGGTTGAATGAATAGACTGAACAATAATCGTATCTGGGGTTGTATTCGATTATATCGTGATGATGTTTATATAGTTATACTCACCAGTTAACTGTTCCCCTGTTACAGTAACTGTTCTTTCGTTTTACATACAAGCGACTGAATCGAGCAGAAGGTTAAATGGATAGATTGAACAATCATCGTATCTGGGTTGTATTCGATTATGTTTATACAGTTATACTCACCAGGTTACTGTTCTTCCGTTATACATACGAGCGACTGAATTAAACAGAAGGTTGAATGGATAGACTAAACAATAATCGTATCTGGGGTTGTATTCGATTATATCGTGATGACGTTCGTATAAAAATACTCACCAGGTTACTGTTCTTTCGTTATACATACGAGCAACCGAATCGAACAGAAGGTTGAATGGATAGTATCTGGGTTGTATTCGATTATGATTTTATGCTGTGTATATAGTTATACACATTAGGTGACGGTATTCCCGTTT
The DNA here is from genome assembly GCA_029955515.1 of Chrysomela aeneicollis. Taxonomy (NCBI): domain Eukaryota; kingdom Metazoa; phylum Arthropoda; class Insecta; order Coleoptera; family Chrysomelidae; genus Chrysomela; species Chrysomela aeneicollis. The sequence goes on along the minus strand of JARUHQ010000030.1, from coordinate 3,263,040 downwards.
TACATACGAGCGACCGAAACGAACAGAAAGTTGAATGGATAGACTGAACAATCAATGTATCTGGGTGGTATCCGATTATATCGCAATACTGTATATATAGTGATACTTACCAGGTGACGGTACTTCCGTTACACATACTAGCGACAGAATCGAACAGAAGGTTAAATGATTAGACGAAACGATAATTGTATCTGAGTTTTATTCGATGATATCGTGATGTTGTTTATATAGCAATACTCACCAGGTAACTGTTCTTCCGTTTTACATACAAGCGACCGAATCGAGCAGAAGGTTAAATTTAGTATAGATTGAACAATCATCGTATCTGGGTTGTATTCGATTATGTTTATATAGTTATACTCACCAGGTACCTGTTCTTCCGTTATACATACGAGCAACCCAATCGATCATAAGGTTGAATGGATAGATTGAACAATCATCGTATCTGAGTTGTATTCGATTAGGTTTACATAGTTATACTCACCAGGTAACTGTTTTTCCGTTAAACTTACGAGCGACTGAATTGAACAGGAGGTTGAATGGATAGACTAAACATCAATCGTATCTGGGGTTGTATTCGATTATATCGTGATGATGTTTATATAGTTATACTCACCAGGTAACTGTTTTCCAGTTATACATAAGAGCGACTGAACTGAACAGAAGGTTGAATGGATAGACTGAACAATCATCGTATCTGGGTTGTATTCGATTATTTCGTGATGATTATTATATAATATGTCTAACCAGGTAACTGTTCTTCCGTTATACATACGAGCAACCGAATCGAACATAAGGTTGAATGGATAGATTGAACAATTATTGTATCTGGGTTGTCTCCGATTATATCGTTATGCTGTATATTTAGATACACCTACCATGTAACGGTTCTTTCGTTACACATACGAGCGTCTGAATCGAACATAAGGTTGGATGGTTAGACGGAACGATAATTGTAACTGAGTTGTATTCGATTATATCGTGGTGATGTTTATATACTAATACTCACCAGGTGACTGTTCTTGCGTTACACGTACGAGCGACCCAATCGAACAGAAGGTTGGATGGATAGACGGAATGATCATTGTATCTGAGTTGTATTCGATTATATCGTGATAAAGTTTATATAGAAATACTCACCAGGTTACTGTTCTATCGTTATACATACGAGCAACCGAATCGAACAGAAGGTTGAATGGATAGTATCTGGGTTGTATTCGATTATGATGTTTTGCTGTGTATATAGTTATACACACTAGGTGACGGTATTCCCGTTTCAAATACGAGCGACCGAAACGAACAGAAAGTTGAATGGATAGACTGAACAATCAATGTATCTGGTTGGTATCCGATTATATCGCAATTCTGTATATATATAGTGATACTTACCAGGTGACGATACTTCCGTTACACATACTAGCGACTGAATCGAACAGAATGTTGAATGGTTAGACGAAACGATAATTGTATCTGAGTTGTATTCGATGATATCGTGATGATGTTCATATAGCAATACTCACCAGGTAACTGTCCTTCCGTTTTACATACAAGCGACCGAATCGAGCAGAAGGTTAAATGGATAGATTGAAAATTCATCGTATCTGGGTTGTATTCGATAATGTTTATATAGTTATACTCACCAGGTAACTGTTCTTCCGTTATACATAAGAACGACTGCATTAAACAGAAGGTTGGATGGATAGACTAAACAATAATCGTATCTGAGGTTGTATTCGATTATATCGTGATGATGTTTATATAGTTATACTCACCAGGTAACTGTTCTCCAGTTATACATAAGAGCGACTGAACTGAACAGAAGGTTGAATAATCATCGTATCTGGGTTGTATTCGATTATTTCGTGATGATTATTATATATTATGTCTAACCAGGTAACTGTTCTTCCGTTATACATACGAGCAACCGAATCGAACATAAGGTTGAATGGATAGATTGAACAATCATTGTATCTGGGTTGTCTCCGATTATATCGTTATGCTGTATATTAAGTTACACCTACCATGTAACGGTTATTTCTGAATCGAACATAAGGTTGGATGGTTAGACTGGACGATAATTGTAACTGAGTTGTATTCGATTATATCGTGGTAATGTTTATATAGTAATACTCACCAGGTGACTGTTCTTGCGTTATACGTACGAGCGACCCAATCGAACAGAAGGTTGGATGGATAGACGGAATGATCATTGTATCTGAGTTGTATCCGATTATATCGTGATGAAGTTCATATAGAAATATTCACCAGGTTACTGTTCTTTCGTTATACATACGAGCAACCGAATCGAACAGAAGGTTGAATGGATAGTATCTGCATAACGATATACAGCATAACGATATAATCGGAGACAACCCAGATACAATGATTGTTCAATCTATCCATTCAACCTTATGTTCGATTCAGTCGCTCGTATGTATAACGGAAGAACAGTTACCTGGTGAATATAACTATGTAAACATAATCGAATACAACTCAGATACGATGATTGTTCAATCTATCCATTCAACCTTATGTTCGATTGGGTTGCTCGTATGTATAACGGAAGAACAGGTACCTGGTGAGTATAACTATATGAACATAATCGAATACAACCCAGATACGATGAATTTTCAATCTATCCATCTAACCTTCTGCTCGATTCGGTCGCTTTTATGTAAAACGGAAGAACATTTACCTGGTGAGTATTGCTATATAAACATCATCACGATATCATCGAATACAACTCAGATACAATTATCGCTACGTCTAACCATTTAACCTTCTGTTCGATTCAGTCGCTAGTATGTGTAACGGAAGTATGGTCACCTGGTAAGTATCACTATATATACAGTATTGCGATATAATCGGATACCAACCAGATACATTGATTGTTCAGTCTATCCATTCAACTTTCTGTTCGTTTCGGTCGCTCGTATGTAAAACGGGAATACCGTTACCTAGTGTGTATAAATATATACACAGCATAACATCATAATCGAATACAACCCAGATACTATCCATTCAACCTTCTGCTCGATTCGGTCGCTTTTATGTAAAACGGAAGGACAGTTACCTGGTGAGTATTGCTATATATACATCATCACGATATCATCGAATACAACTCCGATACAATTATCGTTTCGTCTAACCATTCAACATTCTGTTCGATTCAGTCGCTAGTATGTGTAACGGGAGTATCGTCACCTGGTAAGTATCACTATATATACAGAATTGAGATATAATCGGATACCACCCAGATACATTGCTTGTTCAGTCTATCCATTCAACTTTCTGTTCGTTTCGGTCGCTCGTATGTAAAACGGGAATATCGTCACCTAGTGTGTATAAATATATACACAGCATAACATCATAATCGAATACAACCCAGATACTATCCATTCAACCTTCTGTTCGATTCGGTTGCTCGTATGTATAACGAAAGAACAGTAACCTGGTGAGTATTTCTATATGAACGTCATCACGATATAATCGAATACAACTCAGATACAATGATCATTCCGTCTATCCATCCAACCTTATGTAGGATTGGGTTGCTCGTATGTATAACGCAAGAACAGTCACCTGGTGAGTATTACTATATAAACATCACCACGATATAATCGAATACAACTCAGTTACAATTATCGTTCCGTCTAACCATCCAACCTTCTGTTCTATTCAGTCGCTCGTATGTATAACGGAAGAACAGTTACCTGGTGAGTATAACTATATAAACATAATCGAATACAACCCAGATACGATGATTGTTCAATCTATACTAAATTTAACCTTCTGCTCGATTCGGTCGCTTGTATGTAAAACGGAAGAACAGTTACCTGGTGAGTATTGCTATATGAACATCATCACGATATCATCGAATACAACTCAGATACAATTATCGTTTCGTCTAATCATTTAACCTTCTGTTCGATTCAGTCGCTAGTATGTGTAACGGAAGTACCGTCACCTGGTAAGTATCACTATATATACAGTTTTGCGATATAATCGGATACCACCCAGATACATTGATTGTTCAGTCTATCCATTCAACTTTCTGTTCGTTCCGGTCGCTCGTATGTAAAACGGGAATACCGTCACCTAATGTGTATAACTATATAAACAGCATAACATCATAATCGAATACAACCCAGATACTATCCATTCAACCTTCTGTTCGATTCGGTTGCTCGTATGTATAACGGAAGAACAGTTACCTGGTGAGTATAACTATATAAACCTAATCGAATACAACCCAGATACGATGAATTTTCAATCTATCCATTCAACCTTCTGCTCGATTCGGTCGCTTTTATGTAAAACGAAAGAACAATTACCTGGTGAGTATTGCTATATAAACATCATCACGATATCATCGAATACAACTCATATACAATTATCGCTTCGTCTAACCATTCAACCTTCTGTTCGATTCAGTCGCTAGTATGTGTAACGGAAGTACCGTCACCTGGTAAGTATCACTATATATACAGTATTGCGATATAATCGGATACCAACCAGATACATTGATTGTTCAGTCTATACATTCAACTTTCTGTTCGTTTCGATCGCTAGTATGTAAAACGGGAAAACCGTCACCTAGTGTGTATAACTATATACACAGCATAACATCATAATCGAATACAACCCAGATACTATCCATTCAACCTACTGTTCGATTCGGTATAACGAAAGAAGAGTAACCTGGTAGTATTTCTATATGAACTTCATCACGATATAATCGAATACAACTCAGATAGAATGATCATTCCGTCTATCCATCCAACCTTCTGTTCGATTGGGTCGCTCGTACGTATAACGCAAGAACAGTCACCTGGTGAGTATTACAATATAAACATCACCACGATATAATCGAATACAACTCAGTTACAATTATCGTTCCGTCTAACCATCCAACCTTCTGTTCTATTCAGTCGCTCGTATGTATAACGGAAGAACAGTTACCTGGTGAGTATAACTATATAAACATAATCGAATACAACCCAGATACGATGATTGTTCAATCTATACTAAATTTAACCTTCTGCTCGATTCGGTCTCTTGTATGTAAAACGGAAGGACAGTTACTTGGTGAGTATTGCTATATAAACATCATCACGATATCATCGAATACAACTCAGATACAATTATCATTTCGTCTAACCATTTAACCTTCTGTTCGATTCAGTCGCTAGTATGTATAACGGAAGAACAGTTACCTGGTGAGTATAACTATATAAACATCATCCTTCTGTTCAATTCGGTCGCTCGTATGTATAACGGAAGAACAGTTACCTGGTGAGTATTACTATATAAACATATACGAATACAACCCAGATACGATGATTGTTCAATATATCCATTTAACCTTCTGCTCGATTCGGTCGCTTGTATGTAAATCGGAAGAACAGTTACCTGGTGAGTATTGCTATATGAACATCATCACGATATCATCGAATACAACTCAGATACAATTATCGTTTCGTCTAACCATTTAACCTTCTGTTCGATTCAGTCGCTAGTAAGTGTAACGGAAGTACCGTCACCTGGTAAGTATCACTATATATACAGTATTGCGATATAATCGGATATCACCCAGATACATTGATTGTTCAGTCTATCCATTCATTTTTCTGTTCGTTCCGGTCGCTCGTATGTAAAACGGGAATACCGTCACCTAATGTGTATAACTATATACACTGCATAACATCATAATCGAATACAACCCAGATACTATCCATTCAACCTTCTGTTCAATTCAGTCGCTCGTATGTATAACGGAAGAACAGTTACCTGGTGACTATAACTATATAAACATAATCGAATACAACCCAGATACGATGAATTTTCAATCTATGCATTCAACCTTATGTTCGATTCGGTTGCTCGTATGTATAACGGAAGGATAGTTACCTGGTGAGTATTGCTGTATAAACATCATCAAGATATCATCGAATACAACTCAGATACAATTATCGTTTCGTCCAACCATTTAACCTTCTGTTCGATTCAGTCGCTAGTATGTGTAAAGGAAGTATCGTAACCAGGTAAGTATCACTATATATACAGTATTGCGATATAATCGGATACCACCCAGATACATTGATTGTTCAGTCTATCCATTCAACATTCTGTTCGTTTCGGTCGCTCGTATGTAAAACGGGAATACCGTCACCTAGTGTGTATAACTATATACACAGCATAACATCATAATCGAATACAACTCAGATACTATCCATTCAACCTTCTGTTCGATTTGGTTGCTCGTATGTATAATGGAAGAACAGTTACCTGGTTAGACATAATATATAATAATCATCACAGAATAATCGAATACAACCCAGATACGATGATTGTTCAGTCTATCCATTCTACCTTCTGTTCAGTTCGGTCTTATGTATAACTGGAGAAAAGTTACCTGGTGAGTATAACTATATAAACATCATCACGATATAATCGAATACAACCCCAGATACGATCATTGTTTAGTCTATCCATTCAACCTTCTGTTCAATTCAGTCGCTCGTATGTATAACGGAAAAACAGTTACCTGGTGAGTATAACTATATAAACATAATCGAATACAACCCAGATACGATGATTGTTCAATCTATCCATTCAACCTTATGTTCGATTCGTTTGCTCGTATGTATAACGGAAGAACAAGTACCTGGTGAGTATAATTATATAAACATAATCGAATACAACTCAGATACGGTGATTGTTCAATCTATCCATTTAACCTTCTGCTCGATTCGGTCGCTTGTATGTAAAACGGAAGGACAGTTACTTGGTGAGTATTGCTATATAAACATCATCACGATATCATCGAATACAACTCAGATACAATTATCATTTCGTCTAACCATTTAACCTTCTGTTCGATTCAGTCGCTAGTATGTATAACGGAAGTACCGTCACCTGGTAAGTATCACTATATATACAGTATTGCGATATAATCGGATACCAACCAGATACATTGATTGTTCAGTCTATACATTCAACTTTCTGTTCGTTTCGATCGCTAGTATGTAAAACGGGAAAACCGTCACCTAGTGTGTATAACTATATACACAGCATAACATCATAATCGAATACAACCCAGATACTATCCATTCAACCTACTGTTCGATTCGGTATAACGAAAGAAGAGTAACCTGGTAGTATTTCTATATGAACTTCATCACGATATAATCGAATACAACTCAGATAGAATGATCATTCCGTCTATCCATCCAACCTTCTGTTCGATTGGGTCGCTCGTACGTTTAACGCAAGAACAGTCACCTGGTGAGTATTACTATATAAACATCACCACGATATAATCGAATACAACTCAGTTACAATTATCGTTCCGTCTAACCATCCAACCTTCTGTTCTATTCAGTCGCTCGTATGTATAACGGAAGAACAGTTACCTGGTGAGTATAACTATATAAAAATAATCGAATACAACCCAGATACGATGATTGTTCAATCTATACTAAATTTAACCTTCTGCTCGATTCGGTCTCTTGTATGTAAAACGGAAGGACAGTTACTTGGTGAGTATTGCTATATAAACATCATCACGATATCATCGAATACAACTCAGATACAATTATCATTTCGTCTAACCATTTAACCTTCTGTTCGATTCAGTCGCTAGTATGTATAACGGAAGAACAGTTACCTGGTGAGTATAACTATATAAACATCATCCTTCTGTTCAATTCGGTCGCTCGTATGTATAACGGAAGAACAGTTACCTGGTGAGTATTACTATATAAACATATACGAATACAACCCAGATACGATGATTGTTCAATATATCCATTTAACCTTCTGCTCGATTCGGTCGCTTGTATGTAAATCGGAAGAACAGTTACCTGGTGAGTATTGCTATATGAACATCATCACGATATCATCGAATACAACTCAGATACAATTATCGTTTCGTCTAACCATTTAACCTTCTGTTCGATTCAGTCGCTAGTAAGTGTAACGGAAGTACCGTCACCTGGTAAGTATCACTATATATACAGTATTGCGATATAATCGGATACCACCCAGATACATTGATTGTTCAGTCTATCCATTCATTTTTCTGTTCGTTCCGGTCGCTCGTATGTAAAACGGGAATACCGTCACCTAATGTGTATAACTATATACACTGCATAACTTCATAATCGAATACAACCCAGATACTATCCATTCAACCTTCTGTTCAATTCAGTCGCTCGTATGTATAACGGAAGAACAGTTACCTGGTGACTATAACTATATAAACATAATCGAATACAACCCAGATACGATGAATTTTCAATCTATGCATTCAACCTTATGTTCGATTCGGTTGCTCGTATGTATAACGGAAGGATAGTTACCTGGTGAGTATTGCTGTATAAACATCATCAAGATATCATCGAATACAACTCAGATACAATTATCGTTTCGTCCAACCATTTAACCTTCTGTTCGATTCAGTCGCTAGTATGTGTAAAGGAAGTATCGTAACCAGGTAAGTATCACTATATATACAGTATTGCGATATAATCGGATACCACCCAGATACATTGATTGTTCAGTCTATCCATTCAACATTCTGTTCGTTTCGGTCGCTCGTATGTGAAACGGGAATACCGTCACCTAGTGTGTATAACTATATACACAGCATAACATCATAATCGAATACAACTCAGATACTATCCATTCAACCTTCTGTTCGATTTGGTTGCTCGTATGTATAATGGAAGAACAGTTACCTGGTTAGACATAATATATAATAATCATCACAGAATAATCGAATACAACCCAGATACGATGATTGTTCAGTCTATCCATTCTACCTTCTGTTCAGTTCGGTCTTATGTATAACTGGAGAACAGTTACCTGGTGAGTATAACTATATAAACATCATCACGATATAATCGAATACAACCCCAGATACGATCATTGTTTAGTCTATCCATTCAACCTTCTGTTCAATTCAGTCGCTCGTATGTATAACGGAAAAACAGTTACCTGGTGAGTATAACTATATAAACATAATCGAATACAACCCAGATACGATGATTGTTCAATCTATCCATTCAACCTTATGTTCGATTCGTTTGCTCGTATGTATAACGGAAGAACAAGTACCTGGTGAGTATAATTATATAAACATAATCGAATACAACTCAGATACGGTGATTGTTCAATCTATCCATTTAACCTTCTGCTCGATTCGGTCGCTTGTATGTAAAACGGAAGGACAGTTACTTGGTGAGTATTGCTATATAAACATCATCACGATATCATCGAATACAACTCAGATACAATTATCATTTCGTCTAACCATTTAACCTTCTGTTCGATTCAGTCGCTAGTATGTATAACGGAAGAACAGTTACCTAGTGAGTATAACTATATAAACATCATCCTTCTGTTCAATTCGGTCGCTCGTATGTAAAACGAAAGAACAGTTACCTGGTGAGTATAACTATATAAACATATACGAATACAACCCAGATACGAAGATTGTTCAATCTATCCATTTAACCTTCTGCTCGATTCGGTCGCTTGTATGTATAACGGAAGAACAGTTACCTGGTGAGTATTGCTATATAAACATCATCACGATATCATCGATTACAACTCAGATACAATTATCGTTTCGTCTAACCATTTAACCTTCTGTTCGATTCAGTCGCTAGTATGTGTAACGGAAGTACCGTCACCTGGTAAGTATCACTATATATACAGTATTGCGATATAATCGGATACCACCCAGATACATTGATTGTTCAGTCTATCCATTCATTTTTCTGTTCGTTCCGGTCGCTCGTATGTAAAATGGGAATACCGTCACCTAATGTGTATAACTATATACACTGCATAACATCATAATCGAATACAACCCAGATACTATCCATCCAACCTTCTGTTCGATTCGGTTGCTCGTATGTATAACGAAAGAACAGTAACCTGGTGAGTATTTCTATATGAACGTCATCACGATATAATCGAATACAACTCAGATACAATGATCATTTCGTCTATCCATCCAACCTTCTGTTCGATTGGGTCGCTCGTATGTATAACGCAAGAACACTCACCTGGTGAGTATTACTATATAAACATCACCACGATATAATCGAATACAACTCAGTTACAATTATCGTTTCGTCTAACCATCCAACCTTATGTTCGATTCAGACGCTCGTATGTGTAACGAAAGAATCGTAACATGGTAGGTGTAACTCAATATACAGCATAACAATATAATCGGAGACAACCCAGATACAATGATTGTTCAATCTATCCATTCAACCTTATGTTCGATTCGGTTGCTCGTATGTATAACGGAAGAACAGTTACCTGGTTAGACATAATATATAATAATCATCACGAAATAATCGAATACAACCCCAGATACGATCATTGTTTAGTCTATTCATTCAACCTTCTGTTCAATTCAGTCGCTCGTATGTATAACGGAAGAATAGTTACCTGGTGAGTATAACTATGTAAACATAATCGAATACAACTCAGATACGATGATTGTTCAATCTATCCATTCAACCTTATGTTCGATTTGGTTGCTCGTATGTATAACGGAAGATCAGTTACCTGGTTAGACATAATATATAAAAAATCACCACGATATAATCGAATACAACTCAGTTACAATTATCGTTCCGTCTAACCATCCAACCTTATTTTCGATTCAGACGCTCGTATGTGTAACGAAAGAACCGTCACATGGTAGGTGTAACTAAATATACAGCATGACGATATAATCGGAGACAACCCAGATACAATGATCGTTCAATCTATCCATTCAACCTTATGTTCGATTTGGTTGCTCGTATGTATAACGGAAGAACTGTTACCTGGTCAGACATACTATATGATAATCATCACGATATAATCGAATACAACCCCAGATACGATTATTGTTTAGTCTATCCATTCAACTTTCTGTTCAATTCAGTCGCTGGTATGTATAACGGAAAAAAAGTTACCTGGTGAGTATTGCTTTATAAACATTATCACGATATCATCGAATACAACTCAGATACAATTATTGTTTCGTCTAACCATTTAACCTTCAGTTCGATTCAGTCGCTAGTATGTGTAACGGAAGTACCGTCACCAGGTAAGTATTACTATATATACAGTATTGCGATATAATCGGATACCACCCAGTTACATTGATTGTTCAGTCTATCCATTCAACTTTCTGTTCGTTTCGGTCGCTCGTATGTAAAACGGGAATTTCGTCACCTAGTGTGTATAACTATATACACAGCATAATATTATGATCGAATTCAAACCAGATACTATCCATTCAACCTCCTGTTCGATTCGGTTGCACGTATGTATAACGAAAGAACAGTAACCTGGTGAGTATTTCTATATGAACGTCTTCACGACATAATCGAATTCAACTGAGATACAATGATCATTCCGTCTATCCATCCAATCTTCTGTTCGATTGGGTCGCTCGTATGTATAACGCAAAAACAGTCACCTGGTGAGTATTGCTATATAAACATCACCACGATATAAACGAATACAACTCAGTTACAATTATCGTTCTGTCTAACCATCCAACCTTATGTTCGATTCAGACGCTCGTATGTGTAACGAAAGAACCGTTACATGGTAGGTGTAACTAAATATACAGCATAACGATATAATCGAAGACAACCCAGATACAATGATTGTTCAATCTTTCCATTCAACCTTATGTTCGATTCGGTTGCTCGTATGTATAACGGAAGAACAGTTACCTGGTTAGACATAATATGTAATAATCATCACGAAATAATCGAATACAACCCAGATACGATGATTGTTCAGTCTATCCATTCACCCTTCTCTACGATTCAGTCGCTCGTATTTGTAACGAAAGAATCGTTACATGGTAGGCTAAACTAAATATACAGCATAACGATATATTCAGATACAACCCAGATACAATGATTGTTCAATCTATCCATTCAACCTCATGTTCGATTCGGTTGCTCGTATGTATAACGGAAGAACTGTTACCTGGTTAGACATACTATATGATAATCATCACGATATAATTAAATACAACCCAGATACGATGATTGTTCAGTCTATCCATTCAACCTTCTTTTCAGTTCAGTCGCACTTATGTATAACTGAAGAACAGTTTCCTGGTGAGTATAAATATATAAACTTCATCAAGATATAATCGAATACAACCCCAGATAGGATTATTGTTTAGTCTATCCATTCAACCTTAAGTTCGATTCAGACGCTCGTATGTGTAACGAAATAACCGTTACATGGTAGGTGTAACTAAATATACAGCATAACGATATAATCGGAGACAACCCAGATGCAATGATTGTTCAATCTATCCATTCAACCTTATGTTCGATTCGATTGCTAGTATGTATGACGGAAGAACAGGTACCTGGTGAGTATAACTATATAAACATAATCGAATACAACTCAGATACGATGATTGTTCAATCTATCCATTTAACCTTCTGCTCGATTCGGTCGCATGTATGTAAAACGGAAGGACAGTTACCTAATGAGTATTGCTATATAAACATCATCACGATATCATCGAATAGAACTCAGATACAATTATCGTTTCGTCCAACCATTTAACGTTCTGTTCGATTCAGTCGCTAGTATGTGTAAAGGAAGTACCGTCACCAGGAAAGTATCACTATATATACAGTATTGCGATATAATCGGATACCACCCAGATACATTGATTGTTCAGTCTATCCATTTAACTTTCTGTTCGTTTCGGTCGCTCGTATGTAAAACGGGAATACCGTCACCTAGTGTGTATAACTATATACACAGCATAACATCATAATCGAATACAACCCAGATACTATCCATTCAACCTTCTGTTCGATTCGGTTGCTCGTATGAATAATGGAAAAACAGTTACCTGGTTAGACATAATATATAATAATCATCACGGAATAATCGAATACAACCCAGATACGATGATTGTTCAATCTATCCATTCAACCTTATGTTCGATTCGGTTGCTCGTATGTATAACGGCAGAACAAGTACCTGGTGAGTATAACTATATAAACATAATCGAATACAACTCAGATACGATGACTGTTCAATCTATCCATTTAACCTTCTGCTCGATTCGGTCGCTTGTATGTAAGACGGAAGGACAGTTACTTGGTGAGTATTGCTATATAAACATCATCACGATATCATCGAATACAACTCAGATACAATTATCATTTCGTCTAACCATTTAACCTTCTGTTCGATTCAGTCGCTAGTATGTATAACGGAAGAACAGTTACCTGGTGAGTATAACTATATAAACATCATCCTTCTGTTCAATTCAGTCGCTCGTATGTATAACGGAAGAACAGTTACCTGGTGAGTATTACTATAAAAACATATACGAATACAACCCAGATACGATGATTGTTCGTCCTGATTTTTTATCATTATGATGTGAACCATAAGCCTCTGTAATCACAGGCATTGCAATCGTACTCACATACGTTAATTGTGTAAAAAAATCATTCATTATCAAATATTCACGTACTTTACGTTCCAATATCTAAAAAATAATCAATTCAATCAAATCTTGAAAACACCACTATTTTTTACACGCAAGTTTTTCAGCTTTGGTTATTTCTGATGAATATATGGAACCTGTATTACTACCGGGACCATTGATATTTGCAACTTCACATAACAAAGAAACAATAATTTTCTCACAAAGAAATCATACCACCATTGAGCATCATCAGTAAGGTATTTTTCCACTCTCACCACTACTTGTAGATCTAACCATTCATTCATTTTTTGTATTGGCCACAGCCAATTCTCAGCAATATCCTTATCGCTTGGATTTGAAGTTTTTTGAACCTCGACTAACAAATCTTCCACATTATATATCTGCGGCATGTGGACGTGGATGAATCGCACTTCTGATATTAGTTTAGTAGTTTGATAATTTGATTTAGAACACAATTCACACAATTGTACCAAAAAGCAATACATTCGCCTGCACTCTCTCAATATTCACTGTTCCTATCTTCGCACCGAAGTGACTCGCTTCTTCTTACGTGATGATGACGCTTCATTTCAACGATGATTAAGGTGATTCATCACCTCGCTACAGGTTTCCATCTAAATACGGGGTGTTCTTAGAAAACTGTCGCTAACAATATATAAAAAATCACCACGATATAATCGAATACAACTCAGTTACAATAATCGTTTCGTCTAACCATCCAACCTTATGTTCGATTCAGACGCTCGTATGTGTCACGAAAGAACCGTCACATGGTAGGTGTAACTAAATATACAGCATAACGATATAATCGGAGACAACCCAGACACAATGATTGTTCAATCTATCCATTCAACCTTATGTTCGATTCGGTCGTTTGTATGTAAAACGGAAGAACAGTTACCTGGTGAGTATTGCTATATAAACATCATCACGATATCATCGAATACAACTCAGATACAATTATCGTTTCGTCTAACCATTTAACCTTCTGTTCGATTCAGTCGCTAGTATGTGTAACGGAAGTACCGTCACCTGGTCAGTATCACTATATATACAGTATTGCGATATAATCAGATACCACCCAGATACATTGATTGTTCAGTCTATCCATTCAACTTTCTGTTCGTTTCGGTCGCTCGTATGTAAAACGGGAATACCGTCACCAAGTGTGTATAATTATAAACACAGCATAACATCATAATCGAATACAAACCAGATCCTATCCATTCAACCTTCTGTTCGATTCGGTTGCTCGTATGTATAACGATAGAACAGTCACCTGGTGAGTATTTCTATATGAACGTCATCACGATATAATCGAATACAACTCGGATACAATTATCATTCCGTCTATTCATCCAACCTTCTGTTCGATTGGGTCGCTCGTATGTATGACGCAAGAACAGTCACCTGGTGAGTATTACTATATAAACATCACCACGATATAATCGAATACAACTCAGTTACAATTATCGTTCCGCCAAACCATCCAACCTTATGTTCGATTCAGACCCTCGTATGTGTAACGAAAGAACCGTTACATGGTAGGTGTAACTAAATATACAGCATAACGATATATTCGGATACAACCCAGATACAATGATTGTTCAATCCATCCATTCAACCTTATGTTCGATTCGGTTGCTCGTATGTATAACGGAAGATTTGTTACTTGGTTAGACATACTATATGATAATCATCACGATATAATCGAATCGAGCAGAAGGTTAAATGGATAGATTGAACAATCATCGTATCTGGGTTGTATTCGATAATGTTTATATAGTTATACTCACCAGGAAACTGTTCTTCCGTTATACATACGAGCGACTGAATTGAACAGAAGGTTGAATGGTTAGACTAAACAATAATCGTATCTGGGGTTGTATTCGAGTATATCGTGATGATGTTTATATAGTTATCCTCACCAGGTAACTGTTCTCCAGTTATACATAAGAGCGAATGAACATAAGGTTGAATGGATAGATTGAACAATCATTGTATCTGGGTTGTATCCGAATATATCGTTATGCTGTATATTTAGTTTAGCCTACAATGTAACGGTTCTTTCGTTACACATACGAGCGACTGAATCGTAGAGAAGGGTGAATGGATAGACTGGACAATCATCGTATCTGGGTTGTATTCGATTATTTCGTGATGATTATCACATATTATGTCTAACCAGGTAACTGTTCTTCCGTTATACATACGAGCAAACAAATCGAACATAAGGTTGAATGGATAGATTGAACAATCATTGTATCTGGGTTGTCTCCGATTATATCGTTATGCTGTATATTTAGTTACACCAACCATGTAACGGTTCTTTCGTTACACATACGAGCGTCTGAATCGAACATAAGGTTGGATGGTTAGACGGAACGATAATTGTAACTGAGTTGTATTCGATTATATCGTGGTGATGTTTATATAGTAATACTCACCAGGTTACTGTTCATGCGTTATACATACGAGCGACCCAATCGAACAGAAGGTTGGATGGATAGACGAAATGATCATTGTATCTAAGTTGTATTCGATTATATCGTGATGACGTTCATATAGAAATACTCACCAGGTTACTGTTCTTTCGTTATACATACGAGCAACCGACAACAGCAGGTTGAATGGATAGTATCTGGGTTGTATTCGATTATGATGTTATGCTGTGTATATATTTATACACACTAGGTGACGGTATTCCCGTTTTACATACGAGCGACCGAAACGAATAGAAAGTTGAATGGATAGACTGAACAATCAATATATCTGGGTGGTATCCGATCATATCGCAATTCTGTATATATAGTGATACTTAACAGGTGACGATACTTCCGTTACACATACTAGCGACTGAATCGAACAGAATGTTGAATGGTTGGACTAAACGATAATTGTATCTGAGTCGTATTCGATGATATCGTGATGATGTTTATATAGCAATACTCACCAGGTAACTGTCCTTCCGTTTTACATACAAGCGACCGAATCGAGCAGAAGGTTAAATGGATAGATTGAACAATCATCGTATCTGAGTTGTATTCGAATATGTTTATATAGTTATACTCACCAGGAACCTGTTATTCCGTTATACATACGAGCAACCGAATCGAACATAAGGTTGAATGAATAGATTGAACAATCATCGTATCTGAGTTGTATTCGAATATGTTCATATAGTTATACTCACCAGGTAACTGTTCTTCCATTATACATACGAGCGACTGAATTGAACAGAAGGTTGAATGGATAGACTAAACAATGATCGTATCTGGGGTTGTATTAGATTATATCGTGATGATGTTTATATAGTTATACTCACCAGGTAACTGTTCTCCAGATATACATAAGAGCGACTGAACCGAACAGAAGGTTGAATGGATAGACTGAACAATCATCGTATCTGGGTTGTATTCGATTATTTCGTGATGATTATCATATATTATGTCTAACCAGGTAACTGTTCTTCTGTTATACAAACGAGCAACCGAATCGAACATGAGGTTGAATGGATAGATGGAAAATTCATTATATCTGGGTTGTATTCGATTAGGTTTATATAGTTATACTTACCAGGTAACTGTTATTCCGTTATACATAAGAACGACTGAATTGAAGAGAAGGTTGAATGGATAGACTAAACATAAATCGTATCTGGGGTTGTATTCGAGTATATCGTGATGATTATCATATAGTATGTCTAACCAGGTAACAGTTCTTCCATTAAACATACGAGCAACCGAATCGAACATAAGGTTGGATGGATAAATTGAACAATCATTGTATCTGGGTTGTCTCCGATTATATCGTTATGCTGTATATTTAGTTACACCTACCATGTAACGGTTCTTTCGTTACACATACGAGCGGCTGAATCGAACATGAGGTTGGATGGTTAGACGGAACGATAATTGTAACTGAGTTGTATTCGATTATATCGTGGTGATGTTTATATAGTAATACTCACCAGGTGACTGTTCTTGCGTTATACATACGAGCGACCGAATCGAACAGAAGGTTGAATGGATAGTATCTGGGTTGTATTCGATTATGATGTTATGCTGTGTATATAGTTATACACATTAGGTGACGGTATTTCCGTTTTACATACGAACGACCGAAACGAACAGAAAGTTAAATGGATAGACTGAACAATCAATGTATCTGGGTGGTATCCGATTATATCGCAATACTGTATATAAAGTGATACTTACCAGGTGACGGTACTTCCGTTACACATACTAGCGACTGAATCGAACAGAAGGTTAAATGGTTAGACGAAACGATAATTCTATCTGAGTTCCATTCGATGATATCGTGATGATGTTTATATAGCAATACTCACCAGGTAATTGTTCTTCCGTTTTACATAAAAGCGACCGAATCAAGCAGAAGGTTGAATGGATAGATTGAAAATTCATCGTATCTGGGTTGTATTCGATTATGTTTATATAGTTATACTCACCAGGTACCTGTTCTTCCGTTATACATAAGAACGCCTGAATTGAACAGAAGGTTGAATGGATAGACTAAACAATAATCGTATCTGGGGTTGTATTCGATTATATCTTGATGATGTTCATATAGTTAAACTCACCAGGAAACTGTTCTCCAGTTAAACATAAGAGCGACTGAAATGAACATAAGGTTGGATGGTTAGACGGAACGATAATTGTAACTGAGTTGTATTCGATTATATTGTGGTGATGTCTATATAGTAATACTTACCAGGTGACGGTACTTCCGATACACATACTAGCGACTGAATCGAAAAGAAGGTTAAATGGTTAGACGAAACGATAATTGTATCTCTGAGTTGTAATCGATGATATCGTGATGATGTTTATATAGCAATACTCACCAGGTAACAGTTCTTCCGTTTTACATACAAGCGACCGAATCGAGCAGAAGGTTGAATTCAGTATAGATTGAACAATCATCGTATCTGGGTTTTATTCGATTATGTTTATATAGTTATACTCACCAGGTAACTGTTTTTCCGTTATACATACGAGCAACCGAATCGAACAGAAGGTTGAATGGATAGTATCTGGGTTGTATTCGATTATGATGTTATGCTGTGTATATAGTTATACACATTAGGTGACGGTATTCCCTTTTTACATACGAGCGACCGAAACGAACAGAAAGTTGAATGGATAGACTGAACAATCAATGTATCTGGGTGGTATCTGATTATATCGCAATACTGTAAATATAGTGATACTTACCAGGTGACGGTACTTCCGTTACACAAACTAGCGACTGAATCGAACAGAAGGTTAAATGATTAGACGAAACGATAATTGTATCTGAGTTGTATTCGATGATATCGTGATGATGTTTATATAGCAATACTCACCATGTAACTGTCCTTCCGTTTTACATACAAGCGACCGAATACAGCAGAAGGTTAAATTTAGTATAGATTGAACAATCATCGTATCTGGGTTGTATTCGATTATATCTTGATGATGTTCATATAGTTATACTCACCAGGAAACTGTTCTCCAGTTATACATAAGAGCGACTGAACTGAACAGAAGGTTGAATGGATAGACTGAACAATCATCGTATCTGGATTGTATTTGATTATATTGTGATTATTATCATATAGTATGTCTAACCGGGTAACAGTTCTTCCGTTATACATACGAGCAACCGAATCGAACATAAGGTTGAATGGATAGATTGAACAATCATTGTATGTGGGTGGTCTCCGATTATATCGTTATACTGTATATTTAGTTACACCTACCATGTAACGGTTCTTTCGTTACACATACGAGCGTCTGAATCGAACATATGGTTGGATGGTTAGACGGAACGATAATTGTAACAGAGTTGTATTCGATTATATCGTGGTGATGTTTATATAGTAATACTCACCAGGTGACAGATATTTCGTTATACATACGAGCGACCCAATCGAACATAAGGTTGAATGGATAGACGAAATGATCATGGTATCTGAGTTGTATTCGATTATATCGTGATGACTTTCGTATAGAAATAATCACCAGGTTATTGTTCTTTCGTTATACATACGAGCAACCGAATCGAACAGAAGGTTGAATGATTAGTATCTGGGTTGTATTCGATTATGATGTAATGCTGTGTATATATTTATACACACTAGGTGACGGTATTCCCGTTTTACATACGAGCGACCGAAACGAACAGAAAGTTGAATGGATAGACTGAACAATCAATGTATCTGGGTGGTATCCGATTATATCGCAATACTGTATATATAGTGATACTTACCAGGTGACGATACTTCCGTTACACATACTAGCGACTGAATCGAACAGAATGTTGAATGGTTAGACGAAACGATAATTGTATCTGAGTTGTATTCGATGATATCGTGATGATGTTTATATAGCAATACTCACCAGGTAACTGTCATTCCGTTTTACATACAAGCGACCGAATCGAGCAGAAGGTTGAATGGATAGATTGAACAATCATCGTATCTGAGTTGTATTCGATTATGTTTATATAGTTATACTCACCAGGTACCTGTTCTTCCGTTATACATACGAGCAACCCAATGGAACATAAGGTTGAATGGATAGATTGAACAATCATCGTATCTGAGTTGTATTCGATTATGTTAACATAGTTATACTCACCAGGTAACTGTTCCCCAGTTATACATAAGAGCGACTGAACTGAACAGAAGGTTGGATGGATAGACTGAACAATCATCGTATTTGGGTTGTATTCGATTATTTCGTGATGATTATTATATATTATGTCTAACCAGGTAACTGTTCTTCCGTTATACATACGAGCAACCGAATCGAACATAAGGTTGAATGGATAGATTGAACAATCATTGTATCTGGGTTGTCTCCGATTATATCGTTATGCTGTATATTTAGTTACACCTACCATGTAACGGTTCTTTCGTTACACATACGAGCGTCTGAATCGAACATAAGGTTGGATGGTTGGACGAAACGATAATTGTAACTGAGTTGTATTCGATTATATCGTGGTGATGTTTATATAGTAATACTTACCAGGTGACTGTTCTTGCGTTATACATACGAGCGACCCAATCGAACAGAAGATTGGATGAATAGACGGAATGATCATTGTATCTGAGTTGTATTCGATTATATCGTGATGAATTTCATATAGAAATACTCACCAGGTTACTGTCCTTTCGTTATACATACGAGCACATGAATCGAACAGAAGGTTGAATGGATAGTATCTGGGTTGTGTTCGATTATGATTATGCTGTGTATATAGTTATACACATTAGGTGACGGTATTCCCGTTTTACATACGACCGAAACAAACAGAAAGTTGAATGGATAGACTGAACAATCAATGTATCTGGGTGGTCTCCGATTATATCGTAATTCTGTATATATAGTGATACTTACCAGGTGACGGTACTTCCGTTACACATACTAGCGACTGAATCGAAAAGAAGGTTAAATGGTTAGACGAAACGATAATTGTATCTCTGAGTTGTATTCGATGATATCGTGATGATGTTTATATAGCAATACTCACCAGGTAACTGTTCTTCCGTTTTACATACAAGCGACCGAATCGAGCAGAAGGTTGAATTCAGTATAGATTGAACAATCATCGTATCTGGGTTTTATTCGATTATGTTTATATAGTTATACTAACCAGGTAACTGTTCTTCAGTTATACATACGAGCAACCGAATCGAACAGAAGGTTGAATGGATAGTATCTGGGTTGTATTCGATTATGATGTTATGCTGTGTATATAGTTATACACATTAGGTGACGGTATTCCCATTTTACATTCGAGCGACCGAAACGAACAGAAAGTTGAATGGATAGACTGAACAATCAATGTATCTGGGTGGTATCCGATTATATCGCAATACTGTATATATAGTGATACTTACCAGGTGACGGTACTTCCGTTACACATACTAGCGACTGAATCGAACAGAAGGTTAAATGATTAGACGAAACGATAATTGTATCTGAGTTGTATTCGATGATATCGTGATGATGTAACCATGTAACTGTCCTTCCGTTTTACATACAAGCGACCGAATACGGCAGAAGGTTAAATTTAGTATAGATTGAACAATCATCGTATCTGGGTTTTATTCGATTATGTTTATATAGTTATACTCACCAGGTAACTGTTTTTCCGTTATACATACGAGCAACCGAATCGAACAGAAGGTTGAATGGATAGTATCTGGGTTGTATTCGATTATGATGTTATGCTGTGTATATAGTTATACACATTAGGTGACGGTATTCCCTTTTTACATACGAGCGACCGAAACGAACAGAAAGTTGAATGGATAGACTGAACAATCAATGTATCTGGGTGGTATCCGATTATATCGCAATACTGTAAATATAGTGATACTTACCAGGTGACGGTACTTCCGTTACACAAACTAGCGACTGAATCGAACAGAAGGTTAAATGATTAGACGAAACGATAATTGTATCTGAGTTGTATTCGATGATATCGTGATGATGTTTATATAGCAATACTCACCATGTAACTGTCCTTCCGTTTTACATACAAGCGACCGAATACAGCAGAAGGTTAAATTTAGTATAGATTGAACAATCATCGTATCTGGGTTGTATTCGATTATATCTTGATGATGTTCATATAGTTATACTCACCAGGAAACTGTTCTCCAGTTATACATAAGAGCGACTGAACTGAACAGAAGGTTGAATGGATAGACTGAAAAATCATCGTATCTGGATTGTATTTGATTATATCGTGATTATTATCATATAGTATGTCTAACCGGGTAACAGTTCTTCCGTTATACATACGAGCAACCGAATCGAACATAAGGTTGAATGGATAGATTGAACAATCATTGTATGTGGGTGGTCTCCGATTATATCGTTATACTGTATATTTAGTTACACCTACCATGTAACGGTTCTTTCGTTACACATACGAGCGTCTGAATCGAACATATGGTTGGATGGTTAGACGGAACGATAATTGTAACAGAGTTGTATTCGATTATATCGTGGTGATGTTTATATAGTAATACTCACCAGGTGACAGATATTTCGTTATACATACGAGCGACCCAATCGAACATAAGGTTGAATGGATAGACGAAATGATCATGGTATCTGAGTTGTATTCGATTATATCGTGATGACTTTCGTATAGAAATAATCACCAGGTTACTGTTCTTTCGTTATACATACGAGCAACCGAATCGAACAGAAGGTTGAATGATTAGTATCTGGGTTGTATTCGATTATGATGTAATGCTGTGTATATATTTATACACACTAGGTGACGGTATTCCCGTTTTACATACGAGCGACCGAAACGAACAGAAAGTTGAATGGATAGACTGAACAATCAATGTATCTGGGTGGTATCCGATTATATCGCAATACTGTATATATAGTGATACTTACCAGGTGACGATACTTCCGTTACACATACTAGCGACTGAATCGAACAGAATGTTGAATGGTTAGACGAAACGATAATTGTATCTGAGTTGTATTCGATGATATCGTGATGATGTTTATATAGCAATACTCACCAGGTAACTGTCATTCCGTTTTACATACAAGCGACCAAATCGAGCAGGAGGTTAAATGGATAGATTGAACAATCATCGTATCTGAGTTGTATTCGATTATGTTTATATAGTTATACTCACCAGGTACCTGTTCTTCCGTTATACATACGAGCAACCCAATCGAACATAAGGTTGAATGGATAGATTGAACAATCATCGTATCTGAGTTGTATTCGATTATGTTTACATAGTTATACTCACCAGGTTACTGTTCTTCCGTTATAAATACGAGCGAATGAATTGAACAGAAGGTTGAATGGATAGACTAAACAATGATCGTATCTGGGGTTGTATTCGATTATATCGTGATGATGTTTATATAGTTATACTCACCAGGTAACTGTTCTCCAGTTATACATAAGAGCGACTGAACTGAACAGAAGGTTGAATGGATAGACTGAACAATCATCGTATCTGGGTTGTATTCGATTATTTCGTGATGATTATTATATATTATGTCTAACCAGGTAACTGTTCTTCCGTTATACATACGAGCAACCGAATCGAACATAAGGTTGAATGGATAGATTGAACAATCATTGTATCTGGGTTGTCTCCGATTATATCGTTATGCTGTATATTTAGATACACCTTCCATGTAACGGTTCTTTCGTAACACATACGAGCGTCTGAATCGAACATGAGGTTGGATGGTCAGAAGTAACGATAATTGTAACTGAGTTGTTTTAGATTATATCTTGTTGATGTTTATATAGTAATACTCACCAGGTGACTGTTCTTGCGTTATACATACGAGCGACCCAATCGAACAGAAGGTTGGATGGATAGACGGAATGATAATTGTATCTGAGTTGTATTCGATTTTATCGTGATGACGTTCATATAGAAATACTCACCAGGTTACTGTTCTTTCGTTATACATACGAGCAACCGAATCGAACAGAAGGTTGAATGGATAGTATCTGGGTTGTATCCGATTATGATGTTATGCTGTACCTGGTTAGACATACTATATGATAATCATCACGATATAATCGAATACAACCCAGATACGATGATTGTTCAGTTTATCCATTCAACCTTCTGTTCAGTTCGGTCGCTCTTATGTATAACTGGAGAACAGTCACCTGGTGAGTTAAACTATATAAACAACATCACTTTATACTCGAATACAATCCCAGATACGATTATTATTTAGTCTATCCATTCAACCTTCTGTTCAATTCAGTCGTTCGTATGTATAACGGAAGAACAGTTATAGAATACAACCCAGAAAGGATGATTGTACAGTCTATCCACTCAACCTTCTCTTCGATTCGGTCGCATTTACGTATAACGAAAGGACAGTTACCTGGTGAGTATAACTATGAAAACATCATCACGATATAATCTAATACAACTCAGTTACAATTATCGTTCCTTCTAACCATCCAACCTTATGTTCGATTCAGACGCTCGTATGTGTAACGAAAGAACCGTTACATGGTAGGTGTAACTAAATATACAGCATAACGATATAATCGGAGACAACCCAGATACAATTATTGTTCAATCTATCCATTCAACCTTATGTCCGAATCTGTTGCTCGTATGTATAACGGAAGAACTGTTACCTGGTTAGACATAATATATAATAATCATCACGAAATAATCGAATACAACCCAGATACGATGACTGTTCACCCTTCTCTACGATTCAGTCGCTCGTATGTGTAACGGAAGAACCGTTACATGGTAGGCTAAACTAAATATACAGCATAACAATATAATCGGAGACAACCCAGATACAATGATTATTCAATCTATCCACTCAACCTTCTCTTCGATTCGGTCGCTCTTACGTATAACGAAAGGACAGTTACCTGGTGAGTATAACTATAAAAACATCATCACGATATAATCGAATACAACCCCAGATACGATCATTGTTTAGTCTATCCATTCAACCTTCTGTTCAATTCAGTCGCTCGTATGTATAACTGGAGAACAGTTACCTGGTGAGTATAACTATATAAACATCATCACTTTATACTCGAATACAATCCCAGATACGATTATTATTTAGTCTATCCATTCAACCTTCTGTTCAATTCAGTCGTTCGTATGTATAACGGAAGAACAGTTACCTGATGAGTATACTATATAAACATAATCGAATACAACCCAGATACGATGAATTTACAATCTATTCATTTAACCTTCTGCTCGATTCGGTCGCTTGTATGTAAAACGGAAGAACAGTTACCTGGTGAGTATTGCTATATAAACATCATCACGATATCATCGAATACAATTCAGATACAATTATCGTTTCGTCTAACCATTTAACCTTCTGTTCGATTCAGTCGCTAGTATGTGTAACGGAAGTACCGTCAGCTGGTAAGTATCACTATATATACAGTATTGCGATATAATCGGATACCACCCAGATACATTGATTGTTCAGTCTATCCATTCATTTTTCTGTTCGTTCTGGTCGCTCGTATGTAAAACGGGAATAACGTCACCTTATGTGTATAACTATATACACTGCATAACATCATAATCGAATACAACCCAGATACTATCCATTCAACCATCTGTTCGATTCGGTTGCTCGTATGTATAACGAAAGAACAGTAACCTGGTGAGTATTTCTATATGAACGTCATCACCATATAATCGAATACAACTCAGATACAATGATCATTCCGTCTATTTATCCAACCTTCTGTTCGATTGGGTCGCTCGTATGTATAACGCAAGAACAGTCACCTGGTGAGTATTACTATATAAAAATCACCACGATATAATCGAATACAACTCAGTTACAATTATCGTTTCGTCTAACCATCCAACCTTATGTTCGATTCAGACGCTCGTATGTGTAACGAAAGAACCGTTACATGGTAGGTGTAACTAAATATACAGCATTACGATATAATCGGAGACAACCCAGATACAATGATTGTTCAATCTATCCATTCAACCTTATGTTCGATTCGGTTGCTCGTATGTATAACGGAAGATCAGTTACCTGGTTAGACATAATATATAAAAAATCACCACGATATAATCGAATACAACTCAGTTACAATTATCGTTCCGTCTAACCATCCAACCTTACGTTCGATTCAGACGCTCGTATGTGTAACGAAAGAACTGTCACATGGTAGGTGTAACTAAATATACAGCATAACGATATAATCGGAGACAACCCAGATAAAATAATTGTTCAATCTATCCATTCAACTTTATGTTCGATTCGGTTGCTCGTATGTATAACGGAAGAACAGTTACCTGGTTAGACATAATATGTATTAATCATCACGAAATAATCGAATACAACCCAGATACGATGATTGTTCAGTCTATCCATTCACCCTTCTCTATGATTCAGTCGCTCGTATTTGTAACTATAGAACCGGTACATGGTAGGCAAAACTAAATATACAGCATAACGATATATTTAGATACAACCCGGATACAATGATTGTTCAATCTATCCATTCAACCTTATGTTTGATTCGGTTGCTCGTATGTATAACGGAAGAACTGTTACCTGGTTAGACATACTATATGATAATCATCACGATATAATCGAATACAACCCAGATACAATGATTGTTCAGTCTATCCATTCAACCTTCTGTTCAGTTCAGTCGCTCTTATGTATAACTGGAGAACAGTTACCTGGTGAGTATAACTATATAAACATCATCACGATATAATCGAATACAACCCCAGATACGATAATTGTTTAGTCTATCCATTCAACCTTCTGTTCAATTCAGTCGCTCGTATGTATAACGGAAGAACAGTTACCTGGTAGGTATAACTATATGAACATAATCGAATACAACCCAGATACGATGATTGTTCAATCTATACATTTAACCTTCTGCTCGATTAGGTCGCTTGTATGTAAAACGGAAGAACGGTTACCTGGTGAGTATTGCTATATAAACATCATCACGATATCATCGAATACAACTCAGATACCATTATCGTTTCGTCTAACCATTTAAACTTCTGTTCGATTCAGTCGCTAGTATGTGTAACGGAAGCACCGTCATCTGGTAAGTATCACTATATATACAGTATTGCGATATAATCGGATACCTCCCAGATACATTGATTGTTCAGTCTATCCATTCAACTTTCTGTTCGTTTCGGTCGCTCGTATGTGAAACGGGAATACCGTCACCTAATGTGTATAACTATATACACAGCATAACATCATAATCGAATACAACCCAGATACTATCCATTCAACCTTCTGTTCGATTCGGTTGCTCGTATGTATAACGAAAGAACAGTAACCTGGTGAGTATTTCTATATAAACGTCATCACGATATAATCGAATACAATTCAGATACAATAATCATTCCGTCTATCCATCCAACCTTCTGTTCGATTGGGTCGCTCGTATGTATAACGCATGAACAGTCACCTGGTGAGTATTACTATATAAACCTCACCACGATATAATCGAAAACAACTCAGTTACAATTATCGTTCCGTCTAACCATCCAACCTTATGTTCGATTCAGACGCTCGTATGTGTAACGAAAGAACCGTTACATGGTAGGTGTAACTGAATATACAGCATAACGATATAATCGGAGACAACCCAGATACAATGATTGTTCAATCTATCCATTTAACTTTCTGCTCGATTCGTTCGCTTGTATGTAAAACGGAAGAACAGTTACCTGGTGAGTATTGCTATATAAACATTATCACGATATCATCGAATACAACTCAGATACAATTATCGTTTCGTCTAACCATTTAACCTTCTGTTCGATTCAGTCACAAGTATGTGTAACGGAAGCACCGTCATCTGGTATGCATAACGATAAGCATAACGATAAGCATAACGATAAGCATAACGATATAAAAGAATAACGATATAATCGGAGACAACCCAGATACAATGATTGTTCAATCTATCCATTCAACCTTATGTTTGATTTGGTTGCTCGTATGTATAACGGAAGAACTGTTACCTGGTTGAACATACTATATGATAATCATCACGATATAATCGAATACAACCCAGATACGATGATTGTTCAGTCTATCCATTCATCCTTCTGTTCAGTTCAGTCGCTCTTATGTATAACTGGAGAACAGTTACCTGGTGAGTATAACTATATAAACATCATCACGATTTAATCGAATACAACCCAAGGTACGATTATTGTTTAGTCTATCCATTCAACTTTCTGATCGTTTCGGTCGCTCGTATGTAAAACGGAAATACCGTCACCTAGTGTGTATAACTATATACACAGCATAACATCATAATCGAATACAACCCAGATACTATCCATTCAACCTTCTGTTCGATTCGGTTGCTCGTATGTATAACGAAAGAACAGTAACCTGGTGAGTATTTCTATATAAACGTCATCACGATATAATCGAATACAATTCAGATACAATAATCATTCCGTCTATCCATCCAACCTTCTGTTCGATTGGGTCGCTCGTATGTATAACGCATGAACAGTCACCTGGTGAGTATTACTATATAAACCTCACCACGATATAATCGAAAACAACTCAGTTACAATTATCGTTCCGTCTAACCATCCAACCTTATGTTCGATTCAGACGCTCGTATGTGTAACGAAAGAACCGTTACATGGTAGGTGTAACTGAATATACAGCATAACGATATAATCGGAGACAACCCAGATACAATGATTGTTCAATCTATCCATTTAACTTTCTGCTCGATTCGTTCGCTTGTATGTAAAACGGAAGAACAGTTACCTGGTGAGTATTGCTATATAAACATTATCACGATATCATCGAATACAACTCAGATACAATTATCGTTTCGTCTAACCATTAAACCTTCTGTTCGATTCAGTCACAAGTATGTGTAACGGAAGCACCGTCACCTGGTATGCATAACGATAAGCATAACGATAAGCATAACGATATAAAAGCATAACGATATAATCGGAGACAACCCAGATACAATGATTGTTCAATCTATCCATTCAACCTTATGTTTGATTTGGTTGCTCGTATGTATAACGGAAGAACTGTTACCTGGTTGAACATACTATATAATAATCATCACGATATAATCGAATACAACCCAGATACGATGATTGTTCAGTCTATCCATTCATCCTTCTGTTCAGTTCAGACGCTCTTATGTATAACTGGAGAACAGTTACCTGGTGAGTATAACTATATAAACATCATCACGATTTAATCGAATACAACCCCAGATAAGATTATTGTTTAGTCTATCCATTCAACTTTCTGATCGTTTCGGTCGCTCGTATGTAAAACGGAAATACCGTCACCTAGTGTGTATAACTATATACACAGCATAACATCATAATCGAATACAACCCAGATACTATCCAGTCAATCTTCTGTTCGATTCGGTTGCACGTATGTATAACGAAAGAACAGTAACCTGGTGAGTATTTCTATATTATTGTTATCACGACATAATCGAATTCAACTCAGATACAATGATCATTCCGTTTATCCATCCAACCTTCTGTTCGATTGGGTCGCTCGTATGTATAACGCAAAAACAGTCACCTGGTGAGTATTACTATATAAACATCTCCACGATATAATCGAATACAACTCAGTTACAATTATCGTTCCGTCTAACCGTCCAACCTTATGTTCGATTCAGACGCTCGTATGTGTAACGAAAGAACCGTTACATGGTAGGTGTAACTAAATATACAGCATAACGATATAATCGGAGACAACCCAGATACAATGATTGTTCAATCTATCCATTCAACCTTATGTTCGATTCGGTTGCTCGTATGTATAACGGAAGAACAGTTACCTGGTTAGACATTATATGTAATAATAATCACGAAATAATCGAATACAACCCAGATACGATGATTGTTCAGTCTATCCATTCACCCTCCTCTACGATTCAGTCGCTCGTATGTGTAACGAGAGAACCGTTACATGGTAGGCAAAACTAAATATACAGCATAACGTTATATTCGGATACAACCCAGATACAATGATTGTTCAATCTATTCATTCAACCTTATGTTCGATTCGGTTGCTCGTATGTATAACGGAAGAACTGTTACCTGGTTAGACATACTATATGATAATCATCACGATATAGTCAAATACAACCCAGATACGATGATTGTTCAGTCTATCCATTCAACCTTCTGTTCAGTTCAGTCGCTCTTATGTATAACTGGAGAACAGTTACCTGGTGAGTATAACTATATAAACAGCAACACGACATAATCGAATACAACCCCAGATACAATTATTGTTTAGTCTATATATTCAACCTTCTGTTCAATTCAGTCGCTCGTATGTATAACGGAAGAACAGTTACGTGGTGAGTATAACTATATAAACATAATCGAATACAACCCAGATACGATGATTGTTTAATCTATCCATTCAACTTTCTGCTCGATTCGGTCGCTTGTATGTAAAACGAAAGAACAGTTACCTGGTGAGTATTGCTATATAAACATCATCACGATATCATCGAATACAACTCAGATACAATTATCGTTTCGTCTAACCATTTAACCTTCTGTTCGATTGGGTCGCTCGTATGTATAACGCATGAACAGTCACCTGGTGAGTATTACTATATAAACCTCACCACGATATAATCGAAAACAACTCAGTTACAATTATCGTTCCGTCTAACCATCCAACCTTATGTTCGATTCAGACGCTCGTATGTGTAACGAAAGAACCGTTACATGGTAGGTGTAACTGAATATACAGCATAACGATATAATCGGAGACAACCCAGATACAATGATTGTTCAATCTATCCATTTAACTTTCTGCTCGATTCGTTCGCTTGTATGTAAAACGGAAGAACAGTAACCTGGTGAGAATTGCTATATAAACATTATCACGATATCATCGAATACAACTCAGATACAATTATCGTTTCGTCTAACCATTTAACCTTCTGTTTGATTCAGTCACAAGTATGTGTAACGGAAGCACCGTCACCTGGTATGCATAACGATAAGCATATTGATAAGCATAACGATATAAAAGCATAACGATATAATCGGAGACAACCCAGATACAATGATTGTTCAATCTATCCATTCAACCTTATGTTTGATTTGGTTGCTCGTATGTATAACGGAAGAACTGTTACCTGGTTGAACATACTATATGATAATCATCACGATATAATCGAATACAACCCAGATACGATGATTGTTCAGTCTATCCATTCATCCTTCTGTTCAGTTCAGTCGCTCTTATGTATAACTGGAGAACAGTTACCTGGTGAGTATAACTATATAAACATCATCACGATTTAATCGAATACAACCCCAGATACGATTATTGTTTAGTCTATCCATTCAACTTTCTGATCGTTTCGGTCGCTCGTATGTAAAACGGAAATACCGTCACCTAGTGTGTATAACTATATACACAGCATAACATCATAATCGAATACAACCCAGATACTATACAGTCAATCTTCTGTTCGATTCGGTTGCACGTATGTATAACGAAAGAACAGTAACCTGGTGAGTATTTCTATATGAACGTTATCACGACATAATCGAATTCAACTCAGATACAATGATCATTCCGTTTATCCATCCAACCTTCTGTTCGATTGGGTCGCTCGTATGTATAACGCAAAAACAGTCACCTGGTGAGTATTACTATATAAACATCTCCACGATATAATCGAATACAACTCAGTTACAATTATCGTTCCGTCTAACCGTCCAACCTTATGTTCGATTCAGACGCTCGTATATGTAACGAAAGAACCGTTACATGGTAGGTGTAACTAAATATACAGCATAACGATATAATCGGAGACAACCCAGATACAATGATTGTTCAATCTATCCATTCAACCTTATGTTCGATTCGGTTGCTCGTATGTATAACGGAAGAACAGTTACCTGGTTAGACATTATATGTAATAATAATCACGAAATAATCGAATACAACCCAGATACGATGATTGTTCAGTCTATCCATTCACCCTCCTCTACGATTCAGTCGCTCGTATGTGTAACGAGAGAACCGTTACATGGTAGGCAAAACTAAATATACAGCATAACGTTATATTCGGATACAACCCAGATACAATGATTGTTCAATCTATCCATTCAACCCTATGTTCGAT
This sequence comes from Chrysomela aeneicollis, assembly GCA_029955515.1. NCBI lineage: Eukaryota > Metazoa > Arthropoda > Insecta > Coleoptera > Chrysomelidae > Chrysomela > Chrysomela aeneicollis. The sequence continues at coordinate 3,230,816 of JARUHQ010000030.1, read as the reverse complement.
TCGGTTGCTCGTATGTATAACGGAAGAACTGTTACCTGGTTAGACATACTATATGATAATCATCACGATATAGTCGAATACAACCCAGATACGATGATTGTTCAGTCTATCCATTCAACCTTCTGTTCAGTTCAGTCGCTCTTATGTATAACTGGAAAACAGTTACCTGGTGAGTATAACTATATAAACAGCAACACGACATAATCGAATACAACCCCAGATACAATTATTGTTTAGTCTATATATTCAACCTTCTGTTCAATTCAGTCGCTCGTATGTATAACGGAAGAACAGTTACGTGGTGAGTATAACTATATAAACATAATCGAATACAACCCAGATACGATGATTGTTTAATCTATCCATTCAACTTTCTGCTCGATTCGGTCGCTTGTATGTAAAACGAAAGAACAGTTACCTGGTGAGTATTGCTATATAAACATCATCACGATATCATCGAATACAACTCAGACACAATTATCGTTTCGTCTAACCATTTAACCTTCTGTTCGATTCAGTCGCTAGTATGTGTAACGGAAGTACCGTCACCTGGTAAGTATCACTATATATACAGTATTGCGATATAATCGGATACCACCCAGATACATTGATTGTTCAGACTATCCATTCAACTTCCTGTTCGTTTCGGTCGCTCGTATGTAAAACGGGAATACCGTCACTTAGTGTGTATAACTATATACACAGCATAACATTATAAGCGAATACAACCCAGATACTATCCATTCAACCTTCTGTTCGATTCGGTTGCTCGTAAGTATAATAATAATGTCTTTATTCATCATCATAATGGCAATAACACACAAATTTTGTTCATTATAATATGATGAAAAGGAGGAGTTCAGCTATCTAAGCTGCTTTTAAACCCAACCTCGAAAGAAGAATAAAAAAAAAACAAAAAATAAGTTGAAAAATACTGATAACAATACAATATAATTTTATACATATAATTTCAACAATATAACAAAGAAAAAAAAAAACTGAAGTATCCAACAATTCATATACCTATTAGGAAGATCTAGCCGTTTAACTATTTCATCGTTGCCTTGTCAAAAACAGTCCTTTTAATCTCTTTTTGAAATTCCTCAATGTGAATTCTTTGATGTCCGAAGGTAGAGTATTGAAAAGTTTCGCAGCATTATATGAAAAGCATCTGGTGTATGTAGCGGTGGAGTGCTTGGGAATCGAAAGAATATTTTTATTCCGTGACGAATTATTTCGTGAGAGGGAAATCAACTTACTACGCAGATATGGCGGATAACCAGTTTTCAGGATTTTATGTGTGAAAGTTAAAATGTGCATCTCCCTCCACGACTTTAATTTCAACCAACCAGAGTTCTCAAAGGATGTACTGATATGGTCGTATTTACGGATACCGTATGAGAATCTTATACAACTATTCTGAATTTTGTTTAATCGCATAGCATCCGTATGTAGCAAAGCCGGGCCGTAAATACAGTCACAGTAGGCTAATCTTGATAAAATTAATGATTCGCACAGTGTCAACTTCATTTTTCTCGACATTAAATCTTTGTTAGGGTATAATTGTCTCAAGATAGTGAAAGATAATTTACATAGGTGGCTTATGAGTTTTGTAAATCTCATATCAGTATCCAGCCACAGACCTAAATTTTTGCATTCGTTTACAAAAGGTATCACGTTGTTGTCGATTTGGATAGAGAGAGAGTTATACACGTCCTGTTTCCTATTTTTAGGTCCAAAAAGCATAACTTGAGATTTTTTAGGATTCAGTTTCAAGTTATGGGCACAAGAAATTTCGAACAGCAATTTGAGATTCTCATTGATAACAGCTTCAGCATGTTTCGTGTGGTCAAAGTTGAAAGAAAAATATAGTTGGGTATCATCAGCATAATGATGAATGTTACCCAATTCTATGTACTCATGAAAATCACTTATATATAAAGCAAAAAGTAGTGGACCGAGTACAGATCCCTGTGGCACACCAAATGGTTTCATAAGAGAAGTAGATTGGCTTTCTTCTAAAATGACATTTTGAGATCTACAAGATAAATAACTATGCAACAGGGAAACTGCGCCACCGGAAAAACCAAAACACGAGAGTTTCATGCACAAAATTGATGGTTCTAAGGTGTCAAATGCTTTACTATAATCTAGCAGAATTAGACAAGTATATCTACCTTCATCAAGTGATTTGAAGATGTCATCAGTTATTAAAGTCAACGCAGATATAGTACTATAGTGTGGGCAGAAACCTGACTGAACATCAGTTATCAAATGTTTATCATTAGCAAATTTCGTGACCTGATCTTTCAGTTCCTTTTCGAAGGCTTTAGAAAGAGTAGGCAAGATACTGATGGGTATTATATCTGAGTATTCTTTTGGGTCATTGATTTTGGGTAGAGGAATAACTCTGGCGTGTTTCCATAGAGTGGGAAATATGGGGGTTGTAATGATAAAGTTAAAAATAAAAGTAATGTGTGGAAGTAACTGGGGCATAACTAAATGTAACATACGCAGAGAAACACCATCACATCCCAAGGCATTGCTTTTGATTTTTTTCAAGTGTTTCATGACAGATTCGCAGTCTACTTGACAGAATATAAAGTCAGCTTCGCGTTTAGGTATAGCATATGTCCCACAGAGATCGATTTGCACTGCTGTTTTATTGATAGTTGGCACATTAGTGAAGTGTTCATTCAATAAATTCAGATTATTTAAACTAGGAGGTATATGCGATGTGTTTTTGTCACGAAGTACATCGAGAGTCCTGAGCGTATTCCAATTGGCCTTAGGATTATTTTGTCGCAAGACATAATTGAAGTATGCACATTTTTCTCGTCGGACAGCACCACATACATTGTTGCGTATGTCTTTATAATATTCCCAAGATGCAGATGTTCTCAGCCTTTTTTATCGTTGTAAGGCACTACGTTTCAGTTTAAGCATCTCTTTGATATTGAAAGTGATCCAAGGCTTAGGAGGCTTAGTTACTCTAACTCTACGGCAAGGGGCATGATTATCGAAAATTGCAATTAAATTATCGTTGAAGAAAGATAACATGTCATCCACATTTTCATAAAGGTAAATGTTGTCCCAGTTAACACTAGATAGGTCATCGTTAAAGGAGTTATAATCGAAGTTAACGAAATTCCTATAAATTAAATATTTTTCATAATTATATTTTGGAAAGGCAATTTCGCACATGATAGCGAAATGGTCTGAGATACCATCTATATCAGCAACGTCTATCGACGAGATTAGTCCCGAGTTGTTCACGATCAATAGATCGATGAGAGTTTGACTAGAAGAAGTAACTCTGGTAGGAATGTTAATAAGCTGCATCAAATTAAATGAATCGAGAAATCTCTCTAGGAGTTCACTTTTGCGATCAAGTTTATTCATATCAATATTAAGGTCTCCTACAACGATAAATATGTCAGAAATAGGAAGAAAATTGACGACCGCATCCTCAAGCTCATTAATACAATTCAATATAGATGCAGAAGGAGGGCGGTATACCACAGATATAATGATGGATTTTTGACTGAATTTGATTGAGACCCAAAGTTGCTCAATAAATGGACTAATATGAGAATATAGAATAGAACATTCCAAATGATTTTTGAAGTATAGAGCAACTCCACCACCATGACCATCTCTATCTACATGAATAAATTTATATCCACTTATAGACACCAAATCAATGTCGCTTTGCTCATTCAACCATGTTTCTCCCAAGGCAACAATGTCAATGTCATGTTCAAGGATATAGTCACTCAAAATGTATAACGAAAGAACAGTAACCTGGTGAGTATTTCTATATGAACGTCATCACGATATAATCGAATACAACTCAGATACAATGATCATTCCGTCTATCCATCCAACCTTATGTTCGATTCAGACGCTCGTATGTGTAACGAAAGAACCGTTACATGGTAGGCTGAACTAAATATACAGCATAACGATATATTCGGATACAACCCAGATACAATGATTGTTCAATCTATCCATTCAACCTTATGTTCGATTCGGTTGCTCATATGTATAACGAAAGAACTGTTACCTGGTTAGACATACTATATGATAATCATCACGATATAATCGAATACAACCCAGATACGATGATTGTTCAGTCTATCCATTCAACCTTCTGTTCAATTCAGTCGCTTGTATTAATAACGGAATAACAGTTATCTGGTGAGTATAAAGGTGGATTTATGCAGCAACATTTAACAATTATCGAGTAAGATTTATCAATTAACAATTAGCAATCATAAGTTGAACTCCCTGTTTTCAATGAATGTGTTTATGCAGACAATTAACAATTATCAATTTAGAAGTAACAAGTAAGAAGATGGCCAACTTTTAACTTTGTTACTTTAATTGAACCAAATTTCCTCCTACTGCGCAAATAGTACGCAGATGATCGCTGATTGGTTCCATGATTTATAGGAGAAAGCATAAGATTGGCCTGAACTTTGTTTTGACATATGGTAGCAGAATGTAAGGTTCCAAATCTTGCAAGTACATTGATTTGATCAAGTTATTGAAAAGCCCCTTTTCTTTCCTCTGTCTATTCACAGGCTCAGTTTCTTCTAGATCAGGAAATATAATCAAGTTATTTTTGTATTTACTTTCCGAAAGATCAACAAACATAAAATATGAGGTTATGGCAGGGACAGTTGTGCCAAGTACGCCTGCGTACTATTTCTTTATGAATTGTTAATTTGGCATGCATAAATGCCAATATTTTCACCACTTCTCAATCGATAATTGTTAATTGATAAATCTTAATTGATAATTGTTAAATGTTGCTGCATAAATCCACCTTAACTATATAAACGATACGATGATCGTTCAGTCTATCCATCCACCCTTCTCTACGATTCAGTCGCTCGTATGTGTAACAAAAGAACAGTTACATGGTAGGCTAAACTAAATATACAGCATAACGATATATTCGGATACAACCCAGATACAATGATTGTTCAATCTATCCATTCAACCTTATGTTCGATTCGGTTGCTCGTATGTATAACGGAAGAACTGTTACCTGGTTAGGCATACTATATGATAATCATCACGATATAATCGAATAATAATAATAATAATAATATCATTTATTTAAGGTAAGGTAAAGTAAAGAAATGTACATAAAATTACAATAAATGACTAATACTCAGTAAGTAAATAAATACTTGTTCTGAGAACATGTACAAACATATGATGTATATATATCTATAAAGATTTCTATAACTACACTAAATAAAAATAATGTGGAAATGGAGATGAAAACTAACATATACATGGAAATGCAAGTAGAAAATATTCAAGTCCTTAATTCGATGATATTTTTGCACCAAACTCTTGGTTTCTCTCTAATGAATTTTTTTAATTTACTTCTAAATAACTTTAAATTTGCTATCGATTTTATATTCTCAGGAATTGAATTAAATGCTTTTGGTGCAATGTAGGAGAAGCCTCGCTGACAAATAGATTTTGTCATCTGTGGAATGTTGTGGTGGTGTCTTCGCCGTGTACTATAATTGTGGGTAGATGATGATTTTGCCTGATACCCAATTTTCTTGTACTTGAGTATGATATTGAAATAATATAGCTGTCTCAGGTCCATAGTCTTACTCTCTTCATATATTTGCTGTGTTGGGAATCTTTGGGTTTTTGAACAAATCAATTTCAGGAATCGTCTCTGAATAATCTCTAACGGATTTATATGTGTTCTCAATGCTCCGCCCCAACCAACAATGCCGTACCGTAGGTGACTCTCTACTAATGCATGATATAATATTTTGAGATATTTAAATGGCAAGATCGTTTTCAAATATCTGAACTTGTAGAGAATTGTTCGTAGTTTTTTTATGACGTAATTGATATGAGTATTCCACTTGAGATGACAGTCGAACATTACACCTAGGTATTTGATTTCGCTCACAGGTTGGATGTTGAATCTTTGATTTCGGGTGGTTATTAAAAGATTATCAAAAGTGGGTGCATTTCCGGCATTACAACTGATGGGCAGATAATTGGTTTTTTCTAAATTCACTGTCAGTAATTTGTGCTCGAGCCAACTTTTTACCAGACAAAAATCTGTCTGTGCTTTAACACGTAGGGTTTCCCAGCCTTGAGCCTCATACACTATGACAGTATCATCAGCGAAACCAATTATGTCTCCAGTACTCCGTATTGAGAACAGATCATTCACATATATATTAAATAAGAGGGGTCCCAAAACGCTACCCTGCGGTACACCATATTTGATTACTTCTCTATCACTCAGTACATCATCTACTCTCACCACCTGGGATCTATTGGACGAATAACTTTTGAAAAGATGCAGGCTTTTATTTCTTATACCAATATCCTCCAGCGATTGCAAGAGGAGATGATGACTAACAGTATCGAAAGCTTTTGAGAGGTCTATGAATATACACAAACATGATCTGTTCTCATTCAGTGCACTGTTTATCCTAGTAGTCAAAGTAACAATTGCATCTTCTGTCGACGTATCTTTCCTGAAACCGAACTGTTTGGGCGATATGATATTGTATCTATCCAAATATGATGTCAGTCTATTCTTCAGCATTTTTTCAAAAACTTTTGATAAGTGTGTTAATAACGAAATTGGTCTGTAGTTATCAACTTTTGCTTTGTCTCCTTTTTTATGCATTGGGATGACTATAGAATTTTTGAAGGCCATGGGCCATATGCCCCATTCCATACATTGATTTAGTATATAGTTCAACGGCTGTATTATATAATCTACAATTAATTTGAGAGTTTCAGCTGTAATATCGTCATCTCCAACTGCCTTTTTATTTTTCAATTCTTTGATAATTTCTCCAATTTCATTTTCATTTGTGGGAAATAATACAAATGAATTTGGAGATAACCGTCTATGAGGAGCATAATTTTGATCATTATCAATTTTATTGGCTAGTATTGTTCCTACATTAGCAAATGTTTTGTTCAATTCATTTGCCATATCTTTCCTATCTGTCATTATATTTCCTGTACTAGTTCTTATTGAATCAATTGAATTTTTCGGTTTCTTGCATTTACTCATATTATTTACTACTTCCCATAGTTTCGTTGTGCTATCAGTATTGTTATCTATTTGATTTTTGAAGTAATTGTATTTCGACTTTTGTATCAATGAAGTTAATTTATTTTTATATATCTTGTATTGCCCTCTCATTTGCGTGTTTTCGGGGTATTTGACGACATTTTTGAACATTTCATTTTTTGTGTTTATTGATTTCAATAGAGCGTTTGTTGTCCAAGGAGCAATTTTAACATCCTTCCTCCTACATTTTTTTATTATTGTTGATTTCACAATCGCCTTGCTCACAAAATTGATGAATAGGTCCATTGCAGAGTCAGGATCGGGTGCAGAATAAATACAGTCCCAACTAGTTTCCTGTATAAGGGTATTAAGCTTATTTGAATCAAGATATTTAATATTGTCCGCTGTAGCCGTTGCTGGTTGCCTTCCAGTATTCAATACTATTTGTAGTGCTGTTGTGTAGTGATCTGTTATGCATGTTTCGATTACTAATGGTAGGATATTATTTTCTATTATATTATGTAATTTTGATTTGATGAATATATGATCTATACACGATTCAGTATTTCCTTGTTTTCTTGTCGCCGTATTTATTGCTGAGTTGTAGCCAAATTCATTGAGTGTATTTACGTATTCAATAGTAGTAATATCTGTAGTTTTCAATAAATCGATATTTATGTCTCCAGCGAAGATATAGAAGTTTTTAGTGTTGTTTTCGTTTCTTTCGAGATATTCTAGCAAGCCGTTGTTGAAATCTTTAGGATCACTAGATGGCGATCTATAGATAGCCGTGAGGACTATATCATTTTGTGCATCTAACCCAATATTCACCCTTATGCCTTTTATATTGTTAATGTTTATGATTGAAAATTCATATGGCAAATATGATTTCAAGTACACCACAACCCCATCATTTTGATTTGAATTACCTTCATTGTATAGCATATTATATCCATCTATATTAAATATATCTGGTTCAGCAACCTGCCAAGTTTCCGTGAGAACGATACAATCAATAGTAGTTTCTAATTTGTTAATAAAGATTTTGAACTCATCGAGATTCGCATTTATTGATCTTATATTATGATTTATGAGTTTGAAATTATGATTATTTTGATTGATCATGAATATTTCCTTACTCTCCTCAATACCAGACAAATTGTATGTGTCTATATTATTCACATTGAAATCGCGTATATATTTGTCCATTATTCGGTAATCTTTTCTAATTCGAATCAAAAGATCTTGACTTCAAGATAATTTAAAATTAAAATTGAAGATAGGCAGATAAAAGGAATCACAGTGACAGAAATACAAAATACTTGGATAAGAATAATAAAGACACATTAAAGAACAATAAATAACGATACATGACAATGAATGATTTATAAAGAACAATTGAGGTACAATTCAAACAGGGCAATGAATGAACTATTAAGTACTGAATTATTTTGCACCTGAGGTAGACCGAGTTTTCACTTTTTCAGCAGATGCCTTAGTATTGGTGATAATTTTCTGTGCAGGGGTGATTTTGGGTTTGGTCGTTGGTGCTGGCACTTCAGCATCCAGCCTTATCCTTGCTTGGGTGGGATGTGCAATCGGAGTTCCAGGTGCACTTTGTGTTTGTTGCTCCGTAGTTTCATCAAGTTTTTCTATATCCTCTAGTTCATCGGCGGTATAGGCTTTATTATCAACGTATAATTTGTTATTCTTGATGTAGCAATTCTCGCGCTGGTTTCCTTTTGCTAGGTGTAGGTGCTTTCTCAAAATTTTATTTTGCTCCCTCTGTCTTATGGTCCAGTCATTCGCAATGGATATCTTGGATCCCTTCAACTTCTTCGCGTTCTTCAAGATACTAAGTTTTTTCAGGTGTGACAAGAATTCAATCTTAATAATTGGTGGATTATTTGTTTTTCCAAAACTATAAAAATTATTTAAATCTGATTCAGAAATTTGTATATCCACTATGTTTTTGATCAGATGGCAGATAAATTCTGATGTTAAAATCTGAGGCTGCGAATCTACACCAAAAATAATTATTCCATTTTCTTTTTGTTTCCTCTCAATAGCTTCTATTTTCTTCAGAATGTGTGCATTTTCCGTTTCCACCTTTTTTAATCTCTGATTTGTTTTCTCAATCTTCAATGCAACCTTTACCTCTACAGCCTCAATTAGCGCTTTGAACTCCTGTCTGTTTTTTTTAATTTCCTCGAGAAGAATTTCGTTGGTAACTGACATATTTCAATTGAGGGTCTTATTTGCAGTGTACGGTTCGCTTTACCACGAGACGTTCGGTACTGATAACGACTGATAACAGATCGTTCAGTTTTGGTATTAACATAAACAATTGAATGTATAGACTAAACAATGATCCTATCTGGGGTTGTATTCGATTATATCGTGATGATGTTTATATAGTTATACTAACCAGGTAACTGTTCTCCAGTTATACATAAGAGCGGCTCAACTGAACAGAAGGTTGAATGGATAGACAAAACGATAATTGTAACTGAGTTGTATTCGATTATATCGTGGTAATGTTTATATAGTGATACTCACCAGGTGACTGTTCTTGCGTTATACGTACGAGCGACCAAATCGAACAGGAGGTTGGATGGATAGACGGAATGATCATTGTATCTGAGTTGTATTCGATTATATCGTGATGAAGTTCATATGGAAATACTCACCAGGTTACTGTTCTTTCATTATACGTACGAGCAACCGAATCGAACAGAAGTTTGAATGGATAGATTGAACAATCATTGTATCTGGGTTGTCTCCGATTATATCGTTATGCTGTATATTTGGTTACACCTACCATGTAACGGTTCTTTCGTTACACATACGAGCGTCTGAATCGAACATAAGGTTGGATGGTTAGACGGAACGATAATTGTAACTGAGTTGTATTCGATTATATCGTGGTGATGTTTATATAGTAAAACTCACTAGGTGACTGTTCTTGCGTTATACATACGAGCGACCCAATCGAACATAAGGTTGGATGGATAGACGGAATGATCATTGTATCTGAGTTGTATTCGATTATATCGTGATGACGTTCATATAGAAATACTCACCAGGTTACTGGTCTTTCGTTATACATACGAGCGACCGAATCGAACAGAAAGTTGAATGGATAGACTGAACAATCAATGTATCTGGGTGGTAGTCGATTATATCGCAATTCTGTATATATAGTGATACTTACCAGGTGACGATACTTCCGTTACACATACTAGCGACTGAATCGGACAGAATGTTGAATGGTTAGACGAAACGATAATTGTATCTGAGTTGAATTCGATGATATCGTGATGATGTTTATATAGCAATACTTACCAGGTTACTGTCCTTCCGTTTTACATACAAGCGACCGAATCGAGCAGAAGGTTAAATGGATAGATTGAACATTCATCGTATCTGAGTTGTTTTCGATTATGTTTATATAGTTATACTCACCAGGTACCTGTTCTTTCGTTATACATACGAGCAACCCAATCGAACATAAGGTTGACTGGATAGATTAAACAATCATCGTATCTGAGTTGTATTTGATTATGTTTATATAGTTATACTCACCAGGTAACTGTTCTTCCGTTATACATACGAGCGACTGAATTGAACAGAAGGTTGAATGTATAGACTAAACAATGATCCTATCTGGGGTTGTATTCGATTATATCGTGATGATGTTTATATAGTTATACTCACCAGGTAACTGTTCTACAGTTATACATAAGAGCGGCTGAACTGAACAGAAGGTTGAATGGATAGACAAAACGATAATTGTAACTGAGTTGTTTTCGATTATATCGTGGTAATGTTTATATAGTAATACTCACCAGGTGACTGTTCTTGCGTTATACGTACGAGCGACCAAATCGAACAGAAGGTTGGATGGATAGACGGAATGATCATTGTATCTGAGTTGTATTCGATTATATCGTGATGAAGTTCATATGGCAATACTCACCAGGTTACTGTTCTTTCATTATACATACGAGCAACCGAATCGAACAGAAGGTTGAATGGATAGTATCTGGGTTGTATTCGATTATGATGTTATGCTGTGTATATAGTTATACACACTAGGTGACTGTATTCCCGTTTTACATACGAACGACCGAAACGAACAGAAAGTTGAATGGATAGACTGAACAATCAATGTATCTGGGTGGTATCCGATTATATCGCAATACTGTATATAAAGTGATACTTACCAGGTGACGGTACTTCCGTTACACATACTAGCGACTGAATCGAACAGAAGGTTAAATGGTTAGACGAAACGATAATTGTATCTCTGAGTTGAAATTCGATGATATCGTGATGATGTTTATATAGCAATACTCACCAGGTAACTGTTCTTCCGTTTTACATACAAGCGGCCGAATCGAGCAGAAGGTTGAATTCAGTATAGATTTAACAATCGTCGTATCTGGGTTGTATTCGATTATGTTTATATAGTTATACTCACCAGGTACCTGTTTTTTCGTTATACATACGAGCAACCCAATCGAACATAAGGTTGAATGGATAGATTAAACAATCATCGTATCTGAGTTGTATTCGATTATGTTTATATAGTTATACTCACCAGGTAACTGTTCTTCCGTTATACATACGAGCGACTGAATTGAACAGAAGGTTGAATGTATAGACTAAACAATGATCATATCTGGGGTTGTATTCGATTATATCGTGATGATGTTTATATAGTTATACTCACCAGGTAACTGTTCTCCAGTTATACATAAGAGCGGCTGAACTGAACAGAAGGTTGAATGGATAGACAAAACGATAATTGTAACTGAGTTGTATTCGATTATATCGTGGTAATGTTTATATAGTAATACTCACCAGGTGACTGTTCTTGCGTTATACGTACGATTGACCAAATCGAACAGAAGGTTGGATGGATAGACGGAATGATCATTGTATCTGAGTTGTATTCGATTATATCGTGATGAAGTTCATATGGAAATACTCACCAGGTTACTGTTCTTTCGTTATACATACGAGCAACCGAATCGAACAGAAGGTTGTATGGATAGTATCTGGGTTGTATTCGATTATGATGTTATGCTGTGTATATAGTTATACACACTAGGTGACGGTATTTCCGTTTTACATACGAACGACCGAAACGAACAGAAAGTTGAATGGATAGACTGAACAATCAATGTATCTGGGTGGTATCCGATTATATCGCAATACTGTATATATAGTGATACTTACCAGGTGACGGTACTTCCGTTACACATACTAGCGACTGAATCGAACAGAAGGATAAATGGTTAGACGAAACGATAATTGTATCTGAGTTGAATTCGATGATATCGTGATGATGTTTATATAGCAATACTTACCAGGTTACTGTCCTTCCGTTTTACATACAAGCGACCGAATCGAGCAGAAGGTTAAATGGATAGATTGAACATTCATCGTATCTGAGTTGTTTTCGATTATGTTTATATAGTTATACTCACCAGGTACCTGTTCTTTCGTTATACATACGAGCAACCCAATCGAACATAAGGTTGAATGGATAGATTAAACAATCATCGTATCTGAGTTGTATTTGATTATGTTTATATAGTTATACTCACCAGGTAACTGTTCTTCCGTTATACATACGAGCGACTGAATTGAACAGAAGGTTGAATGTATAGACTAAACAATGATCCTATCTGGGGTTGTATTCGATTATATCGTGATGATGTTTATATAGTTATACTCACCAGGTAACTGTTCTACAGTTATACATAAGAGCGGCTGAACTGAACAGAAGGTTGAATGGATAGACAAAACGATAATTGTAACTGAGTTGTATTCGATTATATCGTGGTAATGTTTATATAGTAATACTCACCAGGTGACTGTTCTTGCGTTATACGTACGATTGACCAAATCGAACAGAAGGTTGGATGGATAGACGGAATGATCATTGTATCTGAGTTGTATTCGATTATATCGTGATGAAGTTCATATGGAAATACTCACCAGGTTACTGTTCTTTCATTATACATACGAGCAACCGAATCGAACAGAAGGTTGAATGGATAGTATCTGGGTTGTATTCGATTATGATGTTATGCTGTGTATATAGTTATACACACTAGGTGACGGTATTCCCGTTTTACATACGAACGACCGAAACGAACAGAAAGTTGAATGGATAGACTGAACAATCAATGTATCTGGGTGGTATCCGATTATATCGCAATACTGTATATATAGTGATACTTACCAGGTGACGGTACTTCCGTTACACATACTAGCGACTGAATCGAACAGAAGGATAAATGGTTAGACGAAACGATAATTGTATCTCTGAGTTGTATTCGATGATATCGTGATGATGTTTATATAGCAATACTCACCAGGTAACTGTTCTTCCGTTTTACATACAAGCGGCCGAATCGAGCAGAAGGTTGAATTCAGTATAGATTGAACAATCGTCGTATCTGGGTTGTATTCGATTATGTTTATATAGTTATACTCACCAGGTACCTGTTTTTTCGTTATACATACGAGCAACCCAATCGAACATAAGGTTGAATGGATAGATTAAACAATCATCGTATCTGAGTTGTATTCGATTATGTTTATATAGTTATACTCACCAGGTAACTGTTCTTCCGTTATACATACGAGCGACTGAATTGAACAGAAGGTTGAATGTATAGACTAAACAATGATCATATCTGGGGTTGTATTCGATTATATCGTGATGATGTTTATATAGTTATACTCACCAGGTAACTGTTCTCCAGTTATACATAAGAGCGGCTGAACTGAACAGAAGGTTGAATGGATAGACAAAACGATAATTGTAACTGAGTTGTATTCGATTATATCGTGGTAATGTTTATATAGTAATACTCACCAGGTGACTGTTCTTGCGTTATACGTACGATTGACCAAATCGAACAGAAGGTTGGATGGATAGACGGAATGATCATTGTATCTGAGTTGTATTCGATTATATCGTGATGAAGTTCATATGGAAATACTCACCAGGTTACTGTTCTTTCGTTATACATACGAGCAACCGAATCGAACAGAAGGTTGTATGGATAGTATCTGGGTTGTATTCGATTATGATGTTATGCTGTGTATATAGTTATACACACTAGGTGACGGTATTTCCGTTTTACATACGAACGACCGAAACGAACAGAAAGTTGAATGGATAGACTGAACAATCAATGTATCTGGGTGGTATCCGATTATATCGCAATACTGTATATATAGTGATACTTACCAGGTGACGGTACTTCCGTTACACATACTAGCGACTGAATCGAACAGAAGGATAAATGGTTAGACGAAACGATAATTGTATCTGAGTTGAATTCGATGATATCGTGATGATGTTTATATAGCAATACTTACCAGGTTACTGTCCTTCCGTTTTACATACAAGCGACCGAATCGAGCAGAAGGTTAAATGGATAGATTGAACATTCATCGTATCTGAGTTGTTTTCGATTATGTTTATATAGTTATACTCACCAGGTACCTGTTCTTTCGTTATACATACGAGCAACCCAATCGAACATAAGGTTGAATGGATAGATTAAACAATCATCGTATCTGAGTTGTATTTGATTATGTTTATATAGTTATACTCACCAGGTAACTGTTCTTCCGTTATACATACGAGCGACTGAATTGAACAGAAGGTTGAATGTATAGACTAAACAATGATCCTATCTGGGGTTGTATTCGATTATATCGTGATGATGTTTATATAGTTATACTCACCAGGTAACTGTTCTACAGTTATACATAAGAGCGGCTGAACTGAACAGAAGGTTGAATGGATAGACAAAACGATAATTGTAACTGAGTTGTATTCGATTATATCGTGGTAATGTTTATATAGTAATACTCACCAGGTGACTGTTCTTGCGTTATACGTACGATTGACCAAATCGAACAGAAGGTTGGATGGATAGACGGAATGATCATTGTATCTGAGTTGTATTCGATTATATCGTGATGAAGTTCATATGGAAATACTCACCAGGTTACTGTTCTTTCATTATACATACGAGCAACCGAATCGAACAGAAGGTTGAATGGATAGTATCTGGGTTGTATTCGATTATGATGTTATGCTGTGTATATAGTTATACACACTAGGTGACGGTATTCCCGTTTTACATACGAACGACCGAAACGAACAGAAAGTTGAATGGATAGACTGAACAATCAATGTATCTGGGTGGTATCCGATTATATCGCAATACTGTATATATAGTGATACTTACCAGGTGACGGTACTTCCGTTACACATACTAGCGACTGAATCGAACAGAAGGATAAATGGTTAGACGAAACGATAATTGTATCTCTGAGTTGTATTCGATGATATCGTGATGATGTTTATATAGCAATACTCACCAGGTAACTGTTCTTCCGTTTTACATACAAGCGGCCGAATCGAGCAGAAGGTTGAATTCAGTATAGATTGAACAATCGTCGTATCTGGGTTGTATTCGATTATGTTTATATAGTTATACTCACCAGGTACCTGTTCTTTCGTTATACATACGAGCAACCCAATCGAACATAAGGTTGAATGGATAGATTTAACAATCATCGTATCTGAGTTGTATTCGATTATGTTTATATATTTATACTCACCAGGTAACTGTTCTTCCGTTATACATACGAGCGACTGATTTGAACAGAAGGTTGAATGTATAGACTAAACAATGATCCTATCTGGGGTTGTATTCGATTATATCGTGATGATGTTTATATAGTTATACTCACCAGGTAACTGTTCTCCAGTTGTACGGAACTGAACAGAACAGAAGGTTGAATGGATAGACAAAACGATAATTGTAACTGAGTTGTATTCGATTATATCGTGGTAATGTTTATATAGTAATACTCACCAGGTGACTGTTCTTGCGTTATACGTACGAGCGACCAAATCGAACAGAAGGTGACGGAATGATCATTGTATCTGAGTTGTATTCGATTATATCGTGATGAAGTTTATATGGAAATACTCACCAGGTTACTGTTCTTTCGTTATACATACGAGCAACCGAATCGAACAGAAGGTTGAATGGATAGTATCTGGGTTGTATTCGATTATGAAGTTATGCTGTGTATATAGTTATACACACTAGGTGACGGTATTCCCGTTTTACATACGAACGACCGAAACGAACAGAAAGTTGAATGGATAGACTGAACAATCAATGTATCTGGGTGGTATCCGATTATATCGCAATACTGTATATATAGTGATACTTACCAGGTGACGGTACTTCCGTTACACATACTAGCGACTGAATCGAACAGAGGGTTAAATGGTTAGACGAAACGATAATTGTATCTCTGAGTTGTATTCGATGATATCGTGATGATGTTTATATAGCAATACTCACCAGATAACTGTTCTTTCGTTTTACATACAAGCGGCCGAATCGAGCAGAAGGTTGAATTCAGTATAGATTGAACAATCGTCGTATCTGGGTTGTATTCGATTATGTTTATATAGTTATACCCACCAGGTAACTGTTCTTCCGTTATACATACGAGCAACCGAATCGAACAGAAGGTTGAATGGATAGTATCTGGGTTGTATTCGATTATGATGTTATGCTGTGTATATAGTTATACACATTAGGTGACGGTATTCCCGTTTCACATACGAGCGACCGAAACGAACAGAAAGTTGAATGGATAGACTGAACAATCAATGTAGCTAGGTGGTATCTGATTATATCGTAATACTGTATATATAGTGATACTTACCAGGTGATGGTACTTCCGTTACACATACTAGCGACTGAATCGAACAGAAGGTTAAATGGTTAGACGAAACGATAATTGTATCTCTGAGTTGTATTCGATGATATCGTGATGATGTTTATATAGCAATACTCACCAGGTAACTGTTCTTCCGTTTTACATACAAGCGACCGAATCGAGCAGAAGCTTAAATTTAGTATAGATTGAACAATCATCGTATCTGGGTTGTATTCGATTATGTTCATATAGTTATACTCACCAGGTAACTGTTCTTCCGTTATACATACGAGCGACTGAATTGAACAGAAGGTTGAATGGATAGACTAAACAATAATCGTATCTGGGGTTGTATTCGATTATATCTTGATAATGTTCATATAGTTATACTCACCAGGAAACTGTTCTCCAGTTATACATAAGAACGACTGAACTGAACAGAAGGTTGAATGGATAGACTGCACAATCATCGTATCTGGGTTGTATTTGATTATATCGTGATTATTATCATAAAGTATGTCTAACCAGGTAACAGTTCTTCCGTTATACATACGAGCAACCGAATCGAACATGAGGTTGAATGGATAGATTGAACAATCATTGTATCTGGGTTGTCTCCGATTATATCGTTATGCTGTATATTTAGTTACACCTACCATGTAACGGTTCTTTCGTTACACATACGAGCGTCTGAATCAAACATAAGGTTGGATGGTTAGACGGAACGATAATTGTAACTGAGTTGTATTCGATTATATCGTGGTGATGTTTATATAGTAAAACTCACCAGGTGACTGTTCTTGCGTTATACATACGAGCGACCCAATCGAACATAAGGTTGGATGGATAGACGGAATGATCATTGTATCTGAGTTGTATTCGATTATATCGTGATGACGTTCATATAGAAATACTCACCAGGTCACTGGTCTTTCGTTATACATACGAGCGACCGAAACGAACAGAAAGTTGAATGGATAGACTGATCAATCAATGTATCTGGGTGGTAGTCGATTATATCGCAATTCTGTATATATAGTGATACTTACCAGGTGACGATACATCCGTTACACATACTAGCGACTGAATCAAACAGAATGTTGAATGGTTAGACGAAACGATAATTGTATCTGAGTTGAATTCGATGATATCGTGATGATGTTTATATAGCAATACTTACCAGGTAACTGTCCTTCCGTTTCACATACAAGCGACCGAATTGAGCAGAAGGTTAAATGGATAGATTAAACAATCATCGTATCTGAGTTGTATTCGATTATGTTTATATAGTTATACTCACCAGGTACCTGTTCTTTCGTTATACATACGAGCAACCCAATCGAACATAAGGTTGAATGGATAGATTAAACAATCATCGTATCTGAGTTGTATTCGATTATGTTTATATAGTTATACTCACCAGTTAACTGTTCTTCCGTTATACATACGAGCGACTGAATTGAACAGAAGGTTGAATGTATAGACTAAACAATGATCCTATCTGGGGTTGTATTCGATTATATCGTGATAATGTTTATATAGTTATACTCACCAGGTAACTGTTCTACAGTTATACATAAGAGCGGCTGAACTGAACACAAGGTTGAATGGATAGACAAAACGATTATTTTAACTGAGTTGTATTCGATTATATCGTGGTAATGTTTATAAAGTAATACTCACCAGGTGACTGTTCTTGCGTTATACGTTCGAGCGACCAAATCGAACAGAAGGTTGGATGGATAGACGAAATGATCATTGTATCTGAGTTGTATTCGATTATATCGTGATGAAGTTCATATGGAAATACTCACCAGGTTACTGTTCTTTCGTTATACATACGAGCAACCGAATCAAACAGAAGGTTGAATGGATAGTATCTGGGTTGTATTCGATTATGATGTTATGCTGTGTATATAGTTATACACACTAGGTGACGGTATTCCCGTTTTACATTCGAACGACCGAAACGAACAGAAAGTTGAATGGATAGACTGAACAATCAATGTATCTGGGTGGTATCCGATTATATCGCAATACTGTATATATAGTGATACTTACCAGGTGACGGTACTTCCGTTACACATACTAGCGACTGAATCGAACAGAAGGTTAAATGGTTAAACGAAACGATAATTGTATCTCTGACTTGTATTCGATGATATCGTGATGATGTTTATATAGCAATACTCACCAGGTAACTGTTCTTCCGTTTTACATACAAGCAGCCGAATCGAGCAGAAGGTTGAATTCAGTATAGATTGAACAATCGTCGTATCTGGGTTGTATTCGACTATGTTTATATAGTTATACTCACCAGGTACCTGTTCTTTCGTTATACATACGAGCAACCCAATCGAACATAAGGTTGAATGGATAGATTAAACAATCATCGTATCTGAGTTGTATTCGATTATGTTTATATAGTTATACTCACCAGGTAACTGTTCTTCCGTTATACATACGAGCGACTGAATTGAACAGAAGGTTGAATGTATAGACTAAACAATGATCCTATCTGGGGTTGTATTCGATTATATCGTGATGATGTTTATATAGTTATACTCACCAGGTAACTGTTCTCCAGTTATACATAAGAGCGGCTGAACTGAACAGAAGGTTGAATGGATAGACAAAACGATAATTGTAACTGAGTTGTATTCGATTATATCGTGGTAATGTTTATATAGTAATACTCACCAGGAGACTGTTCTTGCGTTATACGTACGAGCGACCAAATCGAACAGAAGGTTGGATGGATAGACGGAATGATCATTGTATCTGAGTTGTATTCGATTATATCGTGATGAAATTCATATGGAAATACTCACCAGGTTACTGTTCTTTCGTTATACATACGAGCAACCGAATCAAACAGAAGGTTGAATGGATAGTATCTGGGTTGTATTCGATTATGATGTTATGCTGTGTATATAGTTATACACACTAGGTGACGGTATTCCCGTTTTACATACGAACGACCGAAACAAACAGAAAGTTGAATGGATAGACTGAACAATCAATGTATCTGGGTGGTATCCGATTATATCGCAATACTGTATATATAGTGATACTTACCAGGTGACGGTACTTCCGTTACACATACTAGCGACTGAATCGAACAGAAGGTTAAATGGTTAAACTAAACGATAATTGTATCTCTGAGTTGTATTCGATGATATCGTGATGATGTTTATATAGCAATACTCACCAGGTAACTGTTCTTCCGTTTTACATACAAGCGGCCGAATCGAGCAGAAGGTTGAATTCAGTATAGATTGAACAATCGTCGTATCTGGGTTGTATTCGATTATGTTTATATAGTTATACTCACCAGGTACCTGTTCTTTCGTTATACATACGAGCAACCCAATCGAACATAAGGTTGAATGGATAGATTAAACAATCATCATATCTGAGTTGTATTCGATTATGTTTATATAGTTATACTCACCAGGTAACTGATCTTCCGTTATACATACGAGCGAATGAATTGAACAGAAGGTTGAATGTATAGACTAAACAATGATCCTATCTGGGGTTGTATTCGATTATATCGTGATGATGTTTATATAGTTATACTCACCAGGTAACTGTTCTCCAGTTATACATAAGAGCTGCTGAACTGAACAGAAGGTTGAATGGATAGACAAAACGATAATTGTAACTGAGTTGTATTCGATTATATCGTGGTAATGTTTATATAGTAATACTCACCAGGTGACTGTTCTTGCGTTATACGTACGAGCGACCAAATCGAACAGAAGGTGACGGAATGATCATTTTATCTGAGTTGTATTCGATTATATCGTGATGAAGTTCATATGGAAATACTCACCAGGTTACTGTTCCTTCGTTATACATACGAGCAACCGAATCGAACAGAAGGTTGAATGGATAGTATCTGGGTTGTATTCGATTATGATGTTATGCTGTGTATATAGTTATACACACTAGGTGACGGTATTCCCGTTATACATACGAACGACCGAAACGAACAGAAAGTTGAATGGATAGACTGAACAATCAATGTATCTGGGTGGTATCCGATTATATCGCAATACTGTATATATAGTGATACTTACCAGGTGACGGTACTTCCGTTACACATACTAGCGACTGAATCGAACAGAGGGTTAAATGGTTAGACGAAACGATAATTGTATCTCTGAGTTGTATTCGATGATATCGTGATGATGTTTATATAGCAATACTCACCAGGTAACTGTTCTTTCGTTTTACATACGAGCGGCCGAATCGAGCAGAAGGTTAAATGGATAGATTGAACATTCATCGTATCTGAGTTGTTTTCGATTATGTTTATATAGTTATACTCACCAGGTACCTGTTCTTTCGTTATACATACGAGCAACCCAATCGAACATAAGGTTGAATGGATAGATTAAACAATCATCGTATCTGAGTTGTATTTGATTATGTTTATATAGTTATACTCACCAGGTAACTGTTCTTCCGTTATACATACGAGCGACTGAATTGAACAGAAGGTTGAATGTATAGACTAAACAATGATCCTATCTGGGGTTGTATTCGATTATATCGTTGTAATGAAGTTTTTTTTGCCAGTAACTTCATTACTACAGGTTCCGGATAGTCCAGATAATATTAATTCAAGTATTACGTATCCCTGTCACTCCTGTATTCGTTACAACCAGAAACCCTGTTCAATATGTAACAACCAGTCTAGTAACACCCTGTATAATTCCTGACTGCGGAAAAGTTGATTTTCAGTTATATCACGTTACTTTCCATAAGTCTTAGGCGGATATTTATAATGTTAAGAAGAACCTATTATTCCTGTTATACAATAAGTTTGTTAAACTAACAGTATTGGCAATGAACCGAAATAATATTTTCCGGAAAATCATGGATTTTGGGCATTTTCTTTTTGGAAATGTTCCTAAGTATCCTAGTCAAAAGAAATGTTATTCCGAGTCTTTTTCATATATTATTTCTAACACTCTGCAAAGTCTTTTTTATTGAGAGTGTTTTGCTTACTTTCTTGCTCATTTTTAGAGGTCAAGCAATGACAAAATGCTTCGTTTTTACTCAGATTTTTTCGAAAATTCAGATTTCATATAAATACCCCCAGACAGAAGGATTAGGGAGTTAGTTTGAGTTCTTCGCGAATAACGTTCAGCCGTGAGAGTGCAAATTGCCGATTTTCGAGAGTGCCCCGTTTTGAACTTGTGAACCTGTGAACCCTAGTGAACCAGACACCCTGTACAGTGCGAGTGCTTCTGCCCTGGATTAGCCGTGCCGTGGTGTTTTGTCCAGCTCACCCCCAGTACAACTGTAAGCGATATGTCGGAGTTATATTGATTCTATATTCCTGTTAAAATTTTGTTGAACCTAGAGAAACGTGGAAACTCAAATTTAACTAAGATTACTGTTTCGTTGGGCTAGTTGTCACTTACATTTCCGTTTACTCGTGTAGTACGACACTTGCATTTTCATAAGTGAAAGGAAAGTGCCAGTTTCCGGATTCATAACTTGCGATTTGATCGTCGAATATTGGACCTGTACCTGACTACGATCAACTCACAAGCCTGTTACCGTAAAGATCAGTAATATCTAGTACTTGCTCTATATCTCCTAGTTTGGTTTTGCATTTCCCTGTCTTTTCAATTTCAAACTTACGAATTGATCGTCGAATATTGGACCTGTACCTGACTACGATCAACTCGCAAGCCGTTACCGTAAAAATCAGTAATAGCTAGTACTTTCTCTTTATCTCGTAGTGTGGTTCCGCATTTTCCTGTCTTTTCACTTGCCTTTCTTTTAAATTTTGAACTTACGAATTGATCATAGAATATTGGACCTGTCCCTGACTACGATCAACTCGCAAGCCAGTTATAGTAAAAATCCAACAACATCCAGTACACTCGGTATATTTCTTTTCCTTCATTTCCTGTGGCTTCCATTCCGGAACTTGTGAATTGATGGTCGAACATTGGACGTGTACCTGACTACGATCAACTCGCAAGCCAGTTACACCATATTATTTTGTTGTTTATACTGGATGCCCTATTCACATCTACGGTGTTATGTCAGTAAGAAAGGAAACCGTCTAAACAGTATAGGAAAGTAATATTGTAGACGTCAGTATTTACGTTAGTAGTTGATTTGAAGTTTTCACTTTTCACCCGTAAAATCTAGACCAGAAAACCCTGCCTGAGAATCAATATAACGCCCCATACCAGAATATACTCTGAATTGCACTTTACCTGACACCGGTATTGAATTACACTCTCCCTGAAATTTTTGAATTGCATTTGCTGATTTATCACAACTCAGAGCTAACAAACCGCCCTGTATAATAAAATCGAAGTAACACGGTCACATTTTCCTTGCATTCACTGTTAGTGTTGGATTTTCTATGTTCAGATTCATTTTAGTCCGGTGTTTATTTTGGTTTATTGTTGTAATAATATAACCTGTAAACCTGATTATTTCAACTTGAACTAACGACCTGAACCAGCCTGTCATTGAGAGTTCGGGTAGTTCCGCGAAAATAGAAACTTTGTGATCGTATCCGATTCTGCGACAATTGGACGTAAACTTCCTGTTGTATTTTAATCAGCTGTTGTAAATTGTGATTTTCTTTGTTGCTTTGTTTGAGACTGATGTTTTGTTTAATTTCCGGAAAATCGTACCTGTACCTGATTTGACGATGTGTGGAAAGTGTTTTTCATGAAATAAATAGTCTGAAACCGGTTCCGATTTTCATTGTGTATTTTGTGCCTGATTGTATGATTTGATTTTGCCTGTACTTAGATCTTTTATCTAGTTATTTTGAATAAAACCTGTGGAAATAAAAATAAAATAACATCAATTCTGTTTAACGTAGCTTGTATTCCAGTCTAGTCTAAGGAGGTGTAACTAAAGACTACATTTTCTTAGAAGTTTATTGTTATCCTGGTCTAACTAGCTGACCTCTGGTTTACACAAGGGGGTGCATTGTATGGATTTACTCTGCGTCCCTTCTTCACTGTAGCTACCCTAGGGCCTTCCAAAGAACTCCTAGTTCTGGAAGAAAGTGGAGCATACCACTTCAAAAAAAACTGGCGCTCGAGGCAACCGCTCTAACGTAAATAGAGAACTAAGCCCTGAGGCCCTTTGTGGGGCTCTTTACCGAGAAAAGAGCCTTACAAATTGGCGCCCGAGCAGGGACCTGAGTTAGGAAAACCTGAAAGAAAATCCGAGGAAAACCTGTGAAAAATCGAATTTGAAATTTTGTAACCAGACCTGTTTCAAAAAAATTCCTGATAATTCTGTAGTTGCTGCTTGAAAACACGATCAATAATATTCTTTTCACTACTAGGTAAAATCAAATCACTTCGAAGATATATTCCACTCTTGATTTTCACTGAACTTTCCACCGAGCTTTTCACAGTCACCAATCTTCAGTCAAGCAAAGTAAAAAAGGAAAGCTCTAACCTGAATACAATTTTTATTATTTCACTATCTAATTTAAACATTGTCAGCTGTTGCAGTCTCATTTTCCAGGAATTTTCCTTTCCTGGAAAACCTAAATTACAAACCCTGATAGGAATCCGGAGTTAGGAAATTTAAGTTAAATCCTGGGCTTAAAAACACTGATTGAGATAAATTTTCCTGATTTTCCAAAATATTTCATTTTTCGAATTTTTTTTTTTTCATACCTGGAAATAATTAGAAAACCTGATAGAGAAGGTATCCGAACTTTGAACTGACAGAGTGCCATAACCTGATTATTAACTTGATTAAATTGATTTTGATAATTTCCACCACTAAGTTTGAATCCTGGAATTTTCTCTCTTTGTTTGAGAATACCTGACTGCTATTACTAAAACCTGAGGGATATTCAATCCCAGTACAACTTGCTACTCTGGGTGGTAATTTTTCTGATATCCTGACCTGAATCAAATTACCAGACACCCAGAAAACCTGTTGTTGATTTTCCTGAATTTGCCCTGAATATACCCGATTGGATAGCCATGTCTCAAGATAAACTACCCTGTGACAACCCCGACCAGCTATTCGTTCCCCCGGAACACTCTAAACAGAGTAGCAGAGCATCTTCTCCTGATCCAGACCGGGAATATAGCGAAGATTTCGGTACAACTCTAGAACCTAGAGTAGGGTGGGTTTATCGCCTGAAGAAACCTGATTTAGAAGAAGAACTTAACAGATATGGCCTGTCATCTGAGGGAACAGTGAGTGAACTCCGGAAACGTTTGGTGTGGTTCCTGAGGGAAGAACTTCCAAAACTGATTGGATACAAATATCAGCAGGCGGGATCCACAGCCACCACTAACCCCAACGTACCCCCTGGATGTTTTGGAACACAACCCGGAGTGAATAACCCGACAAACCAGACAAACCCCCCAGTCCCCCCGCAAAATAATATTCCAACTGTCAACACATCTGACAATCATCAGACGTCACCACCACAGTGGCTACAATACCGACCGCCGTTGCCAGTCCCTATACCCACAAAACTGAAAACGCATCACTGGAATCTTCACTTTGATGGAACCAGAGATCCAGTGGCGTTCCTGGAAAGACTCGAAGAAATAGGGCAAGCTGAAAAAGCCCGACCAGAACAACTACTCGATGTATTGCCGGAATTATTGCAAGGACGAGTACTGTTATGGTACCGTTGCAATAAAAGATTTTGGAATTCGTGGTCGTCCTTCAAAAGAGTTTTCCAAAAATCATATTTTCCCATCGGATACCAGGATGACTTGGAAATGGCCATAAGTCGAAGACTTCAAAGAGATAACGAGCCTGCCATGGATTATGTGGTAGATTTACAAACTCTCATCCGACGTCATGGAAACCTTGATCCGGCCCAAGAACTAGCCTGGTTATATCGGAACCTTCTTCCGGACTACCGCCAATACATCAAAAAGAATGATTTCTTCGATGTCCCTTCCTTGATTTCCTTAATCTTGGAATTCCAGCAGTTACGTGGCGAGATCCGCCGAATGTACTACCGGAACCCGCCTTCTGCTCCCCCGGTTCGAATGTCTTACCCCGAACCGCCACCAATCGCTCGACCGTTACCAGCTAACCAACCCATGACCAGTAGACCGCCGCCGAGGGCTATCCTGCCCCCGAACTCAAATACTCCGGCGATACCACCAGCATCCGGAGAACCCGTATACAACCGAGGAAATACCTGCTGGAGATGTGGACAGTCTGGGCATCAACGAGCAGATTGTCGCAATGCCTTTAGGCTATTTTGCTCAAGATGTGGCCGTGATGGAATCCTTTCGAAGGATTGTACCTGTGCCCAGCCGGAAAACTCCACCGGAGCCCGCCCGAACCGAGGACAGGCCGGCTCCAGCAGTTAACTATCCCGGAAAATCTACCGAAATCCCGACCCGATGATAACCGGCCGTTTATTCCAGTAGCTATTGGGGATACGATCTTCTCCGCTTTAGTGGATACCGGAGCTACTAGGTCGTTTGCGAATACCAGAGTAGCTAACTGCTGCAAACGACATAGGTATAAAGAATACCCGAACACAGTAGTCCAGTCCCGACAAGCTGATGGTTCGCTCATCCAGGTAACCGGAGTTTTTAAACCTGTGATGACGATCGGCACCGAGGAAATCCCCTGTGAGTTACTTATAATTCCCAGCCTGGCCGCAGATATCGTGATAGGAATGGATGTACTTCGCACACAAGGCTTTGGGATTGATCTACAAACCGCCACTGTGTATTGGAATCAGAAGAACGTGTCAGTTCTTGGTTCCCAGAGAAAGACAGAACTAGTTCCGGATCCGACACATAACCTACAGCCAGAAACTGAGAATCCGGGTCTTCCCGGAAACCGACCTGTTCCGGAGAATAGGAAAACCGAAAAGGAAAACATTCCGGGGCTTCCCGGAACCAGACAATTTCCAGACAGGAAGTCCGAAAACCGAAGAAAAACTCGAAAACGAAATAGAGCCAGAAAACATAAAAACTGCAGAACATCCGGAACCAGAGCAGCGGAAAATCAACTGGAACCAGAAACTACCTGCAGCCCGATAGTAGTTGAGGATCCACCGTGCCGAAATCTTTCACCGGAACAACACAGTAGATTGCAACGATTCCTGGACCATGAATTACCGGCATTTGAGAGGATTAGAGGACCTACACCTTTAGTGGAACATCGCATTCGTTTGAAGACGACAGAACCGATCAAACAAAGGTACCGCCCGCAAAATCCGAAAATGCAAGAGGTAATCAATGAAGAAGTCGATAAGATGTTGACAGATGGCATCATCGAACCTTCCAGTAGTCCATGGAGTTCCCCTGTTGTAATTGTGAAAAAGAAAGATGGAAAGCACCGATTTTGCATCGATTTCCAGAAAATCAACGACGTAGCCGAAAAAGATGCATATCCGCTGCCGTTCATCAATGCTATCCTGGACAAGTTGAGAGAAGCAAAATTCATCTCTAGCCTAGACCTGAGGCAGGGATATTGGCAAATACCGCTATCAGCCGATAGCAAACCGATAACCGCCTTCACCGTACCTGGAAGGGGGTTATTCCAGTTTAAGGTAATGCCGTTTGGGCTTCACTCCGCACCTGCCACGTTCCAGAGATTGATGGACACCCTGATAGGACCCGAAATGGAACCGTTTGCCTTTGCATACTTAGATGACATAATTGTGCTAAGCAAAACCTTCGACGAGCATTTGATCAACCTGCAGCGAGTTTTTGACCAGCTACGTCAGGCTAACCTGCAACTCAACCCGGAGAAATGCAAGTTTTGCCTGAGCTCGCTGAAGTACCTGGGACATGTAGTGACCGCCGACGGAATAAAAACCGATCCGGACAAAATAGAGTCTATAGTACAGTGGCCTGCCCCAAACACCCTGAAGAAACTTCGCCAATTCTTGGGAATGGCATCCTGGTATAGGAAATTTATACCGAATTTCTCCGGGATAGTGGCACCACTGACGAAGCTTCTGAAAAAAGGTAACCGTTGGAAGTGGACAGAGACTGAAGATACCGCCTTCGAGTTTCTGAAAACTCGGCTTACCGAAGCTCCTGCTTTGACCTGTCCAGATTTCACCAAGCCGTTCACACTACAAACTGATGCCTCTGATTGTGGACTGGGAGCTGCGCTCACCCAGGACATAGAGGGTCAGGAAAAGGTAGTGGCGTACGCGAGTAGGATGTTAACCGGACCAGAACGTAACTACTCCGTGACCGAGAAGGAATGCTTGGCGATAGTCTGGAGCATAGAAAAGCTCAGACCCTACCTGGAAGGCTATCACTTCACCGTCCTCACCGATCATTTGTCTCTGAAATGGTTACAGTCCATAAAGAGTCCGGCCGGCCGTATAGCCCGATGGGCTATGTTCTTGCAACAGTTTGACTTCGAAGTCAAATACCGTCGTGGAGTTCTGAACAAAGTTGCCGATGCCTTGTCCCGTCAACCGTTACCGGATACCAGTACCGAAGAATCCGACTTAAATGTCCTCCTGTGTGCTACCGACGCCGAAATAGAGGCGGGACAGAAATGTTCCTGGTATCAAGGAAGAAAGGCCGAAATCGAGAAAAATCCTGAGACGCATCCCGATTACTGCCTCAAGGACGGCCGGTTATTCCGCCATTTCTGGGATGCCAATAATCTGTGTGAACTGGAAATGGGCGATCCCTGGAAGCTATGTGTCCCAAAATCACTGCGTGCACGAGTACTCCAGGAAAACCATGATGACGTCACGGCTGGACACATGGGGATCGCAAAGACCACCGCCCGTATCACACAGAAATACTATTGGCCTGGAATGTTTCGAGAAATTGCCCGATATGTACGGAGTTGTAAAACCTGCCAGGAATATAAGAGTTCTCAACAACAACCTCCTGGAAAAATGCATTCGTCCCGGAATACCAAACCGTGGGATACTGTCTCCACCGACTTGGTCGGCCCGTTACCCCGTTCCAGTAAGGGAAACTGTTACCTAGCCGTATACCAGGACCGTTTCACGAAGTGGGTACAATTGAAAGCCCTTCGCAAAGCTACGTCCAGAGCCGTTTCCCAAGCTTTTTATGAGGATATCGTCTTGAGATTTGGACGCCCGGAAACCGTCATCAGTGACAATGGCACCCAGTATACCGGAAAAGTGTTCGAAGAACTGTTGAGGGACCTGGGAATAAAACACCGCCTAACGCCTCCCTATACTCCGCAAGCCAATCCTGTCGAGAGAACCAATAAAACGGTAAAAACTATGATCGCCCAGTACTGCGATAATGACCACCGTAAATGGGACCAGTACCTTCCAGAACTCCAGTTCGCCCTGAATACCGCCCGTCATGACTCAACTGGGTTTAGTCCCTCTTTCCTCGTTTTCGGACGAGAACCGGAACCACCGAAGGCTCTACACCGAATCACCCGAACAGAGTCGACAGAGACACCAGACGAGACCGAAAACACCGCTTCATCAACCTGGATCAAGCATTTGGAGAAACTCCAGGAAGTACATGAATTAGTCAGGATGAACTTGGCCCGTGCTTTCAACTCCCAGAGTCACTACTATAACCTGCGGCGACGAGACTGGAGATGTCACCTGGGTGACCAGGTAATGAAGAGAGAACATAATCTCTCTTCTGGAATCCGTGGCTATGCAGCAAAATTGGCCCCAAAATATTCCGGTCCTTTCATTGTCACTCGAGTCATTTCCCCAGTAGTTTACGACCTAAAGGGTAGCACAGGAAAACGTTATAGCAGGATTCATATAAAGGACCTGAAACCATTTCACCCCAGTAACCTGTGAAATAAATTCCGATAGATGTCCAAACGATCCACGACCCATAGCCCCGCCAGTCCCGCTCGGAAAATTGTAATTCTGCAAGATGTGATGATACAGCCAGCCCGAGAAGACCCCGTCCTGCACCTCCCCGAAGAGACGTCAGCGATGAACGCTCTGGACCTGTCTTCGTCCGCCAGCAACCCGGGCCTGGCCACCCCGACTCTGGACGAGCTGCTGGATGAATACGAGCAGTCTCTGTATTTCGTCCCTCAGGCACCCCAGTACTCGCCCATCTCTCCCGCGACAGAGACGTCTCTCGGTATACCAATCCAGAGCCCCAGTCCATCCACTAGGTTCCCGGAACTATACCGGCAGATGAGAGTCGCCGAACCTGATACCACACCTGTTGCCGAACCTGTTGCCGAACCTGTTGCCGAACCTGATGCCGAACCTGTTGCCCACCCTGAAACGGATAACCTAGGCGGGGTAATGCCGCTTCTCCCTGCTCCTCGTAGTCCTCTGACGAGCAACTCAATGCTGGAGGATGGAATTGCACCGTGGGTGGTGGCCGAATACCCACTGTATAACAACTGCAACGAGTGGACGACGTTGATGCGTTATATGGTAGGACAACTCAGGCCGGTCCACATCCCCCTCGACGTCCCGTATCGCCGACGTCTGAGAACTCCCGAGGGCAAATATACCTGGATTCGAATACCGGCCGGAGTAGGCCGGCACTGATCGAAGAGGCACGAGAGACCAAGGTGAGGTTTACCAGGATTTCATTGCAGTTCTACGTTTTAGATGGAGGACATCCTAGATCTAGAAGGCAACTCTCTGGATGGATGGGAACTCACGAGTTCTCCAGACACCGAGACCCTGCTCCCGGATACCAAGACCCTGCCCCCGGACATCAAGAACCTGCCGCTAGTCACCGAGACCCTGCCCCCGGACACCGGGACCTTGCAGCCAGACACCGAGACTCTGCATACACATCAGGACCCCGAGGAACTGCCAGACCCCGCCGTAGACACCTCGTCTACCCCGACGGACATCACCCCAAGTAGTGCCCTGCTAGACCAGCCGGCGAATAGGCCGTGCTCTGCAACCACTAGTCAGCGCAGGCAAGACGCTGCTACCACGGCAACTCTACCGCCGCTGTCCCTGGACACCGTCGTCCACCGAAGCCTGACTACCGACATCTACCTGCCGGTAGAGCGGCAGCTATGCTGGCGATGTGGATATCCCGGCCACACACGACCGGATTGCCAAGCCCCTAGTCGGCTATTCTGCTCCCGATGCGGCCTCGTAGGAGTGCGGTCCTGCGAATGCCTCTGCCCACCTAGGCGGCCCCAGTTCCCGGCACATTTACCCAGGCTGACTCCCGAACGCCAGCCTGCCCAGCGACGAACCCTGCCACCGGGATTGCGGGTCAATCAAATTAACCAGAGGGTCCAGACCAGTACCGTCATCGTGGCCGACAGAGCCACTCAGTGCGACCTGTGTCCCTGCCGGAAGCCCGGAATCGGCTTTCGCCGTTGACACCAGAAGACCAGGGTGGTCAACGATAGTTTATTTTTCTCTTTTGTTATTTTTATCACCTAGTATATTTTTCATTTTTGGTAAAATAAAGGATTTTTTTTAAGTTTCAAAAATTACAGCTGAAGCAATAATTTTTTTTGCAAGTAGGGGGGGTGTGTAATGAAGTTTTTTTTGCCAGTAACTTCATTACTACAGGTTCCGGATAGTCCAGATAATATTAATTCAAGTATTACGTATCCCTGTCACTCCTGTATTCGTTACAACCAGAAACCCTGTTCAATATGTAACAACCAGTCTAGTAACACCCTGTATAATTCCTGACTGCGGAAAAGTTGATTTTCAGTTATATCACGTTACTTTCCATAAGTCTTAGGCGGATATTTATAATGTTAAGAAGAACCTATTATTCCTGTTATACAATAAGTTTGTTAAACTAACAGTATTGGCAATGAACCGAAATAATATTTTCCGGAAAATCATGGATTTTGGGCATTTTCTTTTTGGAAATGTTCCTAAGTATCCTAGTCAAAAGAAATGTTATTCCGAGTCTTTTTCATATATTATTTCTAACACTCTGCAAAGTCTTTTTTATTGAGAGTGTTTTGCTTACTTTCTTGCTCATTTTTAGAGGTCAAGCAATGACAAAATGCTTCGTTTTTACTCAGATTTTTTCGAAAATTCAGATTTCATATAAATACCCCCAGACAGAAGGATTAGGGAGTTAGTTTGAGTTCTTCGCGAATAACGTTCAGCCGTGAGAGTGCAAATTGCCGATTTTCGAGAGTGCCCCGTTTTGAACTTGTGAACCTGTGAACCCTAGTGAACCAGACACCCTGTACAGTGCGAGTGCTTCTGCCCTGGATTAGCCGTGCCGTGGTGTTTTGTCCAGCTCACCCCCAGTACAACTGTAAGCGATATGTCGGAGTTATATTGATTCTATATTCCTGTTAAAATTTTGTTGAACCTAGAGAAACGTGGAAACTCAAATTTAACTAAGATTACTGTTTCGTTGGGCTAGTTGTCACTTACATTTCCGTTTACTCGTGTAGTACGACACTTGCATTTTCATAAGTGAAAGGAAAGTGCCAGTTTCCGGATTCATAACTTGCGATTTGATCGTCGAATATTGGACCTGTACCTGACTACGATCAACTCACAAGCCTGTTACCGTAAAGATCAGTAATATCTAGTACTTGCTCTATATCTCCTAGTTTGGTTTTGCATTTCCCTGTCTTTTCAATTTCAAACTTACGAATTGATCGTCGAATATTGGACCTGTACCTGACTACGATCAACTCGCAAGCCGTTACCGTAAAAATCAGTAATAGCTAGTACTTTCTCTTTATCTCGTAGTGTGGTTCCGCATTTTCCTGTCTTTTCACTTGCCTTTCTTTTAAATTTTGAACTTACGAATTGATCATAGAATATTGGACCTGTCCCTGACTACGATCAACTCGCAAGCCAGTTATAGTAAAAATCCAACAACATCCAGTACACTCGGTATATTTCTTTTCCTTCATTTCCTGTGGCTTCCATTCCGGAACTTGTGAATTGATGGTCGAACATTGGACGTGTACCTGACTACGATCAACTCGCAAGCCAGTTACACCATATTATTTTGTTGTTTATACTGGATGCCCTATTCACATCTACGGTGTTATGTCAGTAAGAAAGGAAACCGTCTAAACAGTATAGGAAAGTAATATTGTAGACGTCAGTATTTACGTTAGTAGTTGATTTGAAGTTTTCACTTTTCACCCGTAAAATCTAGACCAGAAAACCCTGCCTGAGAATCAATATAACGCCCCATACCAGAATATACTCTGAATTGCACTTTACCTGACACCGGTATTGAATTACACTCTCCCTGAAATTTTTGAATTGCATTTGCTGATTTATCACAACTCAGAGCTAACAAACCGCCCTGTATAATAAAATCGAAGTAACACGGTCACATTTTCCTTGCATTCACTGTTAGTGTTGGATTTTCTATGTTCAGATTCATTTTAGTCCGGTGTTTATTTTGGTTTATTGTTGTAATAATATAACCTGTAAACCTGATTATTTCAACTTGAACTAACGACCTGAACCAGCCTGTCATTGAGAGTTCGGGTAGTTCCGCGAAAATAGAAACTTTGTGATCGTATCCGATTCTGCGACAATTGGACGTAAACTTCCTGTTGTATTTTAATCAGCTGTTGTAAATTGTGATTTTCTTTGTTGCTTTGTTTGAGACTGATGTTTTGTTTAATTTCCGGAAAATCGTACCTGTACCTGATTTGACGATGTGTGGAAAGTGTTTTTCATGAAATAAATAGTCTGAAACCGGTTCCGATTTTCATTGTGTATTTTGTGCCTGATTGTATGATTTGATTTTGCCTGTACTTAGATCTTTTATCTAGTTATTTTGAATAAAACCTGTGGAAATAAAAATAAAATAACATCAATTCTGTTTAACGTAGCTTGTATTCCAGTCTAGTCTAAGGAGGTGTAACTAAAGACTACATTTTCTTAGAAGTTTATTGTTATCCTGGTCTAACTAGCTGACCTCTGGTTTACACAAGGGGGTGCATTGTATGGATTTACTCTGCGTCCCTTCTTCACTGTAGCTACCCTAGGGCCTTCCAAAGAACTCCTAGTTCTGGAAGAAAGTGGAGCATACCACTTCAAAAAAAACTGGCGCTCGAGGCAACCGCTCTAACGTAAATAGAGAACTAAGCCCTGAGGCCCTTTGTGGGGCTCTTTACCGAGAAAAGAGCCTTACATCGTGATGATGTTTATATAGTTATACTCACCAGGTAACTGTTCTACAGTTATACATAAGAGCGGCTGAACTGAACAGAAGGTTGAATGGATAGACAAAACGATAATTGTAACTGAGTTGTATTCGATTATATCGTGGTAATGTTTATATAGTAATACTCACCAGGTGACTGTTCTTGCGTTATACGTACGATTGACCAAATCGAACAGAAGGTTGGATGGATAGACGGAATGATCATTGTATCTGAGTTGTATTCGATTATATCGTGATGAAGTTCATATGGAAATACTCACCAGGTTACTGTTCTTTCATTATACATACGAGCAACCGAATCGAACAGAAGGTTGAATGGATAGTATCTGGGTTGTATTCGATTATGATGTTATGCTGTGTATATAGTTATACACACTAGGTGACGGTATTCCCGTTTTACATACGAACGACCGAAACGAACAGAAAGTTGAATGGATAGACTGAACAATCAATGTATCTGGGTGGTATCCGATTATATCGCAATACTGTATATATAGTGATACTTACCAGGTGACGGTACTTCCGTTAAACATACTAGCGACTGAATCGAACAGAAGGATAAATGGTTAGACGAAACGATAATTGTATCTCTGAGTTGTATTCGATGATATCGTGATGATGTTTATATAGCAATACTCACCAGGTAACTGTTCTTCCGTTTTACATACAAGCGGCCGAATCGAGCAGAAGGTTGAATTCAGTATAGATTGAACAATCGTCGTATCTGGGTTGTATTCGATTATGTTTATATAGTTATACTCACCAGGTACCTGTTCTTTCGTTATACATACGAGCAACCCAATCGAACATAAGGTTGAATGGATAGATTTAACAATCATCGTATCTGAGTTGTATTCGATTATGTTTATATATTTATACTCACCAGGTAACTGTTCTTCCGTTATACATACGAGCGACTGATTTGAACAGAAGGTTGAATGTATAGACTAAACAATGATCCTATCTGGGGTTGTATTCGATTATATCGTGATGATGTTTATATAGTTATACTCACCAGGTAACTGTTCTCCAGTTGTACGGAACTGAACAGAACAGAAGGTTGAATGGATAGACAAAACGATAATTGTAACTGAGTTGTATTCGATTATATCGTGGTAATGTTTATATAGTAATACTCACCAGGTGACTGTTCTTGCGTTATACGTACGAGCGACCAAATCGAACAGAAGGTGACGGAATGATCATTGTATCTGAGTTGTATTCGATTATATCGTGATGAAGTTTATATGGAAATACTCACCAGGTTACTGTTCTTTCGTTATACATACGAGCAACCGAATCGAACAGAAGGTTGAATGGATAGTATCTGGGTTGTATTCGATTATGAAGTTATGCTGTGTATATAGTTATACACACTAGGTGACGGTATTCCCGTTTTACATACGAACGACCGAAACGAACAGAAAGTTGAATGGATAGACTGAACAATCAATGTATCTGGGTGGTATCCGATTATATCGCAATACTGTATATATAGTGATACTTACCAGGTGACGGTACTTCCGTTACACATACTAGCGACTGAATCGAACAGAGGGTTAAATGGTTAGACGAAACGATAATTGTATCTCTGAGTTGTATTCGATGATATCGTGATGATGTTTATATAGCAATACTCACCAGATAACTGTTCTTTCGTTTTACATACAAGCGGCCGAATCGAGCAGAAGGTTGAATTCAGTATAGATTGAACAATCGTCGTATCTGGGTTGTATTCGATTATGTTTATATAGTTATACCCACCAGGTAACTGTTCTTCCGTTATACATACGAGCAACCGAATCGAACAGAAGGTTGAATGGATAGTATCTGGGTTGTATTCGATTATGATGTTATGCTGTGTATATAGTTATACACATTAGGTGACGGTATTCCCGTTTCACATACGAGCGACCGAAACGAACAGAAAGTTGAATGGATAGACTGAACAATCAATGTAGCTAGGTGGTATCTGATTATATCGTAATACTGTATATATAGTGATACTTACCAGGTGATGGTACTTCCGTTACACATACTAGCGACTGAATCGAACAGAAGGTTAAATGGTTAGACGAAACGATAATTGTATCTCTGAGTTGTATTCGATGATATCGTGATGATGTTTATATAGCAATACTCACCAGGTAACTGTTCTTCCGTTTTACATACAAGCGACCGAATCGAGCAGAAGCTTAAATTTAGTATAGATTGAACAATCATCGTATCTGGGTTGTATTCGATTATGTTCATATAGTTATACTCACCAGGTAACTGTTCTTCCGTTATACATACGAGCGACTGAATTGAACAGAAGGTTGAATGGATAGACTAAACAATAATCGTATCTGGGGTTGTATTCGATTATATCTTGATAATGTTCATATAGTTATACTCACCAGGAAACTGTTCTCCAGTTATACATAAGAACGACTGAACTGAACAGAAGGTTGAATGGATAGACTGCACAATCATCGTATCTGGGTTGTATTTGATTATATCGTGATTATTATCATAAAGTATGTCTAACCAGGTAACAGTTCTTCCGTTATACATACGAGCAACCGAATCGAACATGAGGTTGAATGGATAGATTGAACAATCATTGTATCTGGGTTGTCTCCGATTATATCGTTATGCTGTATATTTAGTTACACCTACCATGTAACGGTTCTTTCGTTACACATACGAGCGTCTGAATCAAACATAAGGTTGGATGGTTAGACGGAACGATAATTGTAACTGAGTTGTATTCGATTATATCGTGGTGATGTTTATATAGTAAAACTCACCAGGTGACTGTTCTTGCGTTATACATACGAGCGACCCAATCGAACATAAGGTTGGATGGATAGACGGAATGATCATTGTATCTGAGTTGTATTCGATTATATCGTGATGACGTTCATATAGAAATACTCACCAGGTCACTGGTCTTTCGTTATACATACGAGCGACCGAAACGAACAGAAAGTTGAATGGATAGACTGATCAATCAATGTATCTGGGTGGTAGTCGATTATATCGCAATTCTGTATATATAGTGATACTTACCAGGTGACGATACATCCGTTACACATACTAGCGACTGAATCAAACAGAATGTTGAATGGTTAGACGAAACGATAATTGTATCTGAGTTGAATTCGATGATATCGTGATGATGTTTATATAGCAATACTTACCAGGTAACTGTCCTTCCGTTTCACATACAAGCGACCGAATTGAGCAGAAGGTTAAATGGATAGATTAAACAATCATCGTATCTGAGTTGTATTCGATTATGTTTATATAGTTATACTCACCAGGTACCTGTTCTTTCGTTATACATACGAGCAACCCAATCGAACATAAGGTTGAATGGATAGATTAAACAATCATCGTATCTGAGTTGTATTCGATTATGTTTATATAGTTATACTCACCAGTTAACTGTTCTTCCGTTATACATACGAGCGACTGAATTGAACAGAAGGTTGAATGTATAGACTAAACAATGATCCTATCTGGGGTTGTATTCGATTATATCGTGATAATGTTTATATAGTTATACTCACCAGGTAACTGTTCTACAGTTATACATAAGAGCGGCTGAACTGAACACAAGGTTGAATGGATAGACAAAACGATTATTTTAACTGAGTTGTATTCGATTATATCGTGGTAATGTTTATAAAGTAATACTCACCAGGTGACTGTTCTTGCGTTATACGTTCGAGCGACCAAATCGAACAGAAGGTTGGATGGATAGACGAAATGATCATTGTATCTGAGTTGTATTCGATTATATCGTGATGAAGTTCATATGGAAATACTCACCAGGTTACTGTTCTTTCGTTATACATACGAGCAACCGAATCAAACAGAAGGTTGAATGGATAGTATCTGGGTTGTATTCGATTATGATGTTATGCTGTGTATATAGTTATACACACTAGGTGACGGTATTCCCGTTTTACATACGAACGACCGAAACGAACAGAAAGTTGAATGGATAGACTGAACAATCAATGTATCTGGGTGGTATCCGATTATATCGCAATACTGTATATATAGTGATACTTACCAGGTGACGGTACTTCCGTTACACATACTAGCGACTGAATCGAACAGAAGGTTAAATGGTTAAACGAAACGATAATTGTATCTCTGACTTGTATTCGATGATATCGTGATGATGTTTATATAGCAATACTCACCAGGTAACTGTTCTTCCGTTTTACATACAAGCAGCCGAATCGAGCAGAAGGTTGAATTCAGTATAGATTGAACAATCGTCGTATCTGGGTTGTATTCGACTATGTTTATATAGTTATACTCACCAGGTACCTGTTCTTTCGTTATACATACGAGCAACCCAATCGAACATAAGGTTGAATGGATAGATTAAACAATCATCGTATCTGAGTTGTATTCGATTATGTTTATATAGTTATACTCACCAGGTAACTGTTCTTCCGTTATACATACGAGCGACTGAATTGAACAGAAGGTTGAATGTATAGACTAAACAATGATCCTATCTGGGGTTGTATTCGATTATATCGTGATGATGTTTATATAGTTATACTCACCAGGTAACTGTTCTCCAGTTATACATAAGAGCGGCTGAACTGAACAGAAGGTTGAATGGATAGACAAAACGATAATTGTTACTGAGTTGTATTCGATTATATCGTGGTAATGTTTATATAGTAATACTCACCAGGAGACTGTTCTTGCGTTATACGTACGAGCGACCAAATCGAACAGAAGGTTGGATGGATAGACGGAATGATCATTGTATCTGAGTTGTATTCGATTATATCGTGATGAAATTCATATGGAAATACTCACCAGGTTACTGTTCTTTCGTTATACATACGAGCAACCGAATCAAACAGAAGGTTGAATGGATAGTATCTGGGTTGTATTCGATTATGATGTTATGCTGTGTATATAGTTATACACACTAGGTGACGGTATTCCCGTTTTACATACGAACGACCGAAACAAACAGAAAGTTGAATGGATAGACTGAACAATCAATGTATCTGGGTGGTATCCGATTATATCGCAATACTGTATATATAGTGATACTTACCAGGTGACGGTACTTCCGTTACACATACTAGCGACTGAATCGAACAGAAGGTTAAATGGTTAAACGAAACGATAATTGTATCTCTGAGTTGTATTCGATGATATCGTGATGATGTTTATATAGCAATACTCACCAGGTAACTGTTCTTCCGTTTTACATACAAGCGGCCGAATCGAGCAGAAGGTTGAATTCAGTATAGATTGAACAATCGTCGTATCTGGGTTGTATTCGATTATGTTTATATAGTTATACTCACCAGGTACCTGTTCTTTCGTTATACATACGAGCAACCCAATCGAACATAAGGTTGAATGGATAGATTAAACAATCATCATATCTGAGTTGTATTCGATTATGTTTATATAGTTATACTCACCAGGTAACTGATCTTCCGTTATACATACGAGCGAATGAATTGAACAGAAGGTTGAATGTATAGACTAAACAATGATCCTATCTGGGGTTGTATTCGATTATATCGTGATGATGTTTATATAGTTATACTCACCAGGTTACTGTTCTCCAGTTATACATAAGAGCTGCTGAACTGAACAGAAGGTTGAATGGATAGACAAAACGATAATTGTAACTGAGTTGTATTCGATTATATCGTGGTAATGTTTATATAGTAATACTCACCAGGTGACTGTTCTTGCGTTATACGTACGAGCGACCAAATCGAACAGAAGGTGACGGAATGATCATTGTATCTGAGTTGTATTCGATTATATCGTGATGAAGTTCATATGGAAATACTCACCAGGTTACTGTTCCTTCGTTATACATACGAGCAACCGAATCGAACAGAAGGTTGAATGGATAGTATCTGGGTTGTATTCGATTATGATGTTATGCTGTGTATATAGTTATACACACTAGGTGACGGTATTCCCGTTATACATACGAACGACCGAAACGAACAGAAAGTTGAATGGATAGACTGAACAATCAATGTATCTGGGTGGTATCCGATTATATCGCAATACTGTATATATAGTGATACTTACCAGGTGACGGTACTTCCGTTACACATACTAGCGACTGAATCGAACAGAGGGTTAAATGGTTAGACGAAACGATAATTGTATCTCTGAGTTGTATTCGATGATATCGTGATGATGTTTATATAGCAATACTCACCAGGTAACTGTTCTTTCGTTTTACATACGAGCGGCCGAATCGAGCAGAAGGTTGAATTCAGTATAGATTGAACAATCGTCGTATCTGGGTTGTATTCGATTATGTTTATATAGTTATACTCACCAGGTAACTGTTCTTCCGTTATACATACGAGCAACCGAATCGAACAGAAGGTTGAATGGATAGTATCTGGGTTGTATTCGATTATGATGTTATGCTGTGTATATAGTTATACACATTAGGTGACGGTATTCCCGTTTTACATACGAGCGACCGAAACGAACAGAAAGTTGAATGGATAGACTGAACAATCAATGTAGCTGGGTGGTATCCGATTATATCGCAATACTGTATATATAGTGATACTCACCAGATGACGGTACTTCCGTTACACATACTAGCGACTGAATCGAACAGAAGGTTAAATGGTTAGACGAAACGATAA
This sequence comes from Chrysomela aeneicollis, assembly GCA_029955515.1. Classification (NCBI taxonomy): domain Eukaryota; kingdom Metazoa; phylum Arthropoda; class Insecta; order Coleoptera; family Chrysomelidae; genus Chrysomela; species Chrysomela aeneicollis. The sequence continues at coordinate 3,190,185 of JARUHQ010000030.1, read as the reverse complement.
TTGTATTTCTGAGTTGTATTCGATGATATCGTGATGATGTTTATATAGCAATACTCACCAGGTAACTGTTCTTCCGTTTTACATACAAGCGACCGAATCGAACAGGAGCTTAAATTTAGTATAGATTGAACAATCATCGTATCTGGGTTGTATTCGATTATGTTCATATTGTTATACTCACCAGGTAACTGTTCTTCCGTTTTTCATAAGAACGACTGAATTGAACAGAAGGTTGAATGGATAGACTAAACAATAATCGAATCTGGGGTTGTATTCGAGTATATCGTTATGATTATCATATAGTATGTCAAACCAGGTAACAGTTCTTTCGTTAAACATACGAGCAACCGAATCGAACATAAGGTTGAATGGATAGATTGAACAATCATTGTATCTGGATTGTCTCCGATTATATTGTTATGCTGTATATTTAGTTACACCTACCATGTAACGGTTTTTTCGTAACACATATGAGCGTCTGAATCGAACATAAGGTTGGATGGTTAGACGGAACGATAATTGTAACTGAGTTGTATTCGATTATATCGTGGTGATGTTTATATAGTGATACTCACCAGGAAACTGTTCTCTAGTTATACATAAGAGCGACTGAACTGAACAGAAGGTTGAATGGATAGACTGCACAATCATCGTATCTGGGTTGTATTTGATTATATCGTGATGATTATCATATAGTATGTCTAACCGTTATACATACGAGCAACCGAATCGAACATAAGGTTGAATGGATAGATTGAACAATCATTGTATCTGGGTTGTCTCCGATTATATCGTTATGCTGTATATTTAGTTACACCTACCATGTAACGGTTCTTTCGTTGCACATAAAAGCGTCTGAATCGAACATAAGGTTGGATGGTTAGACGGAACGATAATTGTAACTGAGTTGTATTCGATTATATCGTGGTGATGTTTATATAGTAATCTCACCAGGTGACTGTTCTTGCGTTCTACATACGAGCGACCCAATCGAACATGAGGTTGGATGGATAGACGGAATGATTATTGTATCTGAGTTGTATTCGATTATATCGTGATGACGTTCATATAGAAATACTCACCAGGTTACTGTTCTTTCGTTATACATACGAGCAACCGAATCGAACAGAAGGTTGAATGATTAGTATCTGGGTTGTATTCGATTATGATGTTATGCTGTGTATATATTTATACACACTAGGTGACGGTATTCCCGTTTCACATACGAGCGACCGAAACGAACAGAAAGTTGAATGGATAGACTGAACAATCAATGTATCTGGGTGGTATCCGATTATATCGCAATACTGTATATATAGTGATACTTACCAGGTGACGGTACTTCCGTTTCACATACTAGCGACTGAATCGAACAGAAGGTTAAATGGTTAGACAAAACGATAATTGTATCTCTGAGTTGTATTCGATGATATCGTGATGATGTTTATATAGCAATACTCACCAGGTAACTGTTCTTCCGTTTTACATACAAGCGACCGTATCGAGCAGAAGCTTAAATTCAGTATAGATTGAACAATCATCGTATCTGGGTTGTATTCGATTATGTTTATATAGTTATATTCACCAGGTAACTGTTCTTCCGTTATACGTACGAGCAACCGAATCGAACAGAAGGTTGTATTCGATCATGATGTTATGCTGTGTATATAGTTATACACACTAGGTGACGGTATTCCCGTTTTACATACGAGCGACCGAAACGAACAGAAAGTTGAATGGATAGACTGAACAATCAATGTATCTGGGTGGTATCCGATTATATCGCAATACTGTATATATAGTGATACTTACCAGGTGACGGTACTTCCGTTACACATACTAGCGACTGAATCGAACAGAAGGTTGAATGGTTAGACGAAACGATAATTGTATCTCTGAGTTGTATTCGATGATATCGTGATGATGTTTATATAGCAATACTCACCAGGTAACTGTTCTTCCGTTTTACATAAAAGCGACCGAATCGAGCAGAAGGTTAAATGGATAGATTGAAAATTCATCGTATCTGGGTTGTATTCGATTAGGTTCATATAGTTATACTCACCAGGTAACTGTTCTTCCGTTTTTCATAAGAACGACTGAATTGAACAAAAGATTGAATGGATAGTCTAAACAATAATCGTATCTGGGGTTGTATTCGAGTATATCGTGATGATTATCATATAGTATGTCTAACCAGGTAACAGTTCTTTCGTTAAACATACGAGCAACCGAATCGAACATAAGGTTGGATGGATAGATTGAACAATCATTGTATCTGGGTTGTCTCCGATTATATCGTTATGCTGTATATTTAGTTACACCTACCTTGTAACGGTTCTTTCGTTACACATACGAGCGTCTGAATCGAACATAAGGTTGGATGGTTAGACGGAACGATAATTGTAACTGAGTTGTATTCGATTATATCGTGGTGATATTTATATAGTAATACTCACCAGGTGACTGTTCTTGCGTAATACATACGAGCGACCCAATCGAACAGAAGGTTGGATGGATAGACGGGATGATCATTGTATCTGAGTTGTATTCGATTATATCGTGATGACGTTCATATAGAAATACTCACCAGGTTACTGTTCTTTCGTTATACATACGAGCAACCGAATCGAACAGAAGGTTGAATGGATAGTATCTGGGTTGTATTCGATTATGATGTTATGCTGTTTATATAGTTAGACACATTAGGTGACGGTATTCCCGTTTTACATACGAGCGACCGAAACGAACAGAAACTTGAATGGATAGACTGAACAATCAATGTATCTGGGTGGTATCCGATTATATCGCAATACTGTATATATAGTGATACTAACCAGGTGACGGTACTTCCGTTACACATACTAGCGACTGAATCGAACAGAAGGTTAAATGGTTAGACGAATCGATAATTGTATCTCTGAGTTGTATTCGATGATATCGTGATGATGTTTATATAGCAATACTCACCAGGTAACTGTTCTTCCGTTTCACTTACAAGCGACCGAATCGAGCAGAAGGTTGAATTCAGTATAGATTGAACAATCATCGTATCTGGGTTGTATTCGATTATGTTTATATAGTCATACTCACCAGGTAACTGTTCTTCCGTTATACATACGAGCAACCGAATCGAACAGAAGGTTGAATGGATAGTATCTGGGTTGTATTCGATAATGATGTTATGCTGTGTATATAGTTATACACATTAGGTGACGGTATTCCCGTTTTACATACGAGCGACCGAAACGAACAGAAAGTTGAATGGATAGACTAAACAATCAATGTATCTGGGTGGTATCCGATTATATCGCAATACTGTATATATAGTGATACTTACCAGGTGACGGTACTTCCGTTACACATACTAGCGACTGAATCGAACAGAAGGTTAAATGGTTAGACGAAACGATAATTGTATCTGAGTTGTATTCGATGATATCGTGATGATGTTTATATAGCAATACTCACCAGGTAACTGTTCTTCCGTTTTTCATAAGAACGACTGAATTGAACAGAAGGTTGAATGGATAGACTAAACAATAATCGTATCTGGGGTTGTATTCGAGTATATCGTGATGATTATCATATAGTATGTCTAACCAGGTAACAGTTCTTTCGTTAAACATACGAGCAACCGATTCGAACATAAGGTTGGATGGATAGATTGAACAATCATTGTATCTGGGTTGTCTCCGATTATATCGTTATGCTGTATATTTAGTTACACCTACCATGTAACGGTTCTTTCGTTACACATACAAGCGTCTGAATCGAACATAAGGTTGGATGGTTAGACGTAACGATAATTGTTACTGAGTTGTATTAGATTATATCGTGGTGATGTTTATATAGTAATACTCACCAGGTGACTGTTCTTGCGTTATACATACGAGCGACCCAATCGAACATGAGGTTGGATGGATAGACGGAATGATTATTGTATCTGAGTTGTATTCGATTATATCGTGATGACGTTCATATAGAAATACTCACCAGGTTACAGTTCTTTCGTTATACATACGAGCAACCGAATCGAACAGAAGGTTGAATGGATAGTATCTGGGTTGTATTCGATTATGATGTTATGCTGTGTATATATTTATACACACTAGGTGACGGTATTCCCGTTTCACATACGAGCGACCGAAACGAACAGAAAGTTGAATGGATAGACTGAACAATCAATGTATCTGGGTGGTATCCGATTATATCGCAATACTGTATATATAGTGATACTTACCAGGTGACGGTACTTCCGTTACACATACTAGCGACTGAATCGAACAGAAGGTTAAATGGTTAGACGAAACGATAATTGTATCTCTGAGTTGTATTCGATGATATCGTGATGATGTTTATATGGCAATACTCACCAGGTAACTGTTCTTCCGTTTTACATACAAGCGACCGTATCGAGCAGAAGCTTAAATTCAGTATAGATTGAACAATCATCGTATCTGGGTTGTATTCGATTATGTTTATATAGTTATATTCACCAGGTAACTGTTCTTCCGTTATACATACGAGCAACCGAATCGAACAGAAGGTTGAATGGATAGTATCTGGGTTGTATTCGATCATGATGTTATGCTGTGTATATAGTTATACACACTAGGTGACGGTATTCCCGTTTTACATACGAGCGACCGAAACGAACAGGAAGTTGAATGGATAGACTGAACAATCAATGTATCTGGGTGGTATCCGATTATATCGCAATACTGTATATATAGTGATACTTACCAGGTGACGGTACTTCCGTTACACATACTAGCGACTGAATCGAACAGAAGGTTGAATGGTCATACGAAACGATAATTGTATCTCTGAGTTGTATTCGATGATATCGTGATGATGTTTATATAGCAATACTCACCAGGTAACTGTTCTTCCGTTTTACATAAAAGCGACCGAATCGAGCAGAAGGTTAAATGGATAGATTGAAAATTCATCGTATCTGGGTTGTGTTCGATAAGGTTTATATAGTTATACTCACCAGGTAACTGTTCTTCCGTTTTTCATGAGAACGACTGAATTGAACAAAAGATTGAATGGATAGTCTAAACAATAATCGTATCTGGGGTTGTATTCGAGTATATCGTGATGATTATCATATAGTATGTCTAACCAGGTAACAGTTCTTTCGTTAAACATACGAGCAACCGAATCGAACATAAGGTTGGATGGATAGATTGAACAATCATTGTATCTGGGTTGTCTCCGATTATATCGTTATGCTGTATATTTAGTTACACCTACCATGTAACGGTTCTTTCGTTACACATACAAGCGTCTGAATCGAACAGAAGGTTGGATGGATAGACGAAATGATCATTGTATCTGAGTTGTATTCGATTATATCGTGATGACGTTCATATAGAAATACTCACCAGGTTACTGTTCTTTCGTTATACATACGAGCAACCGAATCGAACAGAAGGTTGAATGGATAGTATCTGGGTTGTATTCGATTATGATGTTATGCTGTGTATATATTTATACACATTAGGTGACGGTATTCCCGTTTCACATACGAGCGACCGAAACGAACAGAAAGTTGAATGGATAGACTGATCAATCAATGTATCTGGGTGGTATCCGATTATATCGCAATACTGTATATATAGTGATACTTACCAGGTGACGGTACTTCCGTTACACATACTAGCGACTGAATCGAACAGAAGGTTAAATGGTTAGACGAAACGATAATTGTATCTCTGAGTTGTATTCGATGATATCGTGATGATGTTTATATAGCAATACTCACCAGGTAACTGTTCTTCCGTTTTACATACAAGCGACCGAATCGAGCAGAAGGTTGAATTCAGTATAGATTGAATAATCATCGTATCTGGGTTGTATTCGATTATGTTTATATAGTTATACTCACCAGGTAACTGTTCTTCCGTTATACATACGAGCAACCAAATCGAACAGAAGGTTGAATGGATAGTATCTGGGTTGTATTCGATTATGATGTAATGCTGTGTATATAGTTATACACATTAGGTGACGGTATTCCCGTTTGACATACGAGCGACCGAAACGAACAGAAAGTTGAATGGATAGACTGAACAATCAATGTATCTGGGTGGTATCCGATTATATCGCAATACTGTATATATAGTGATACTCACCAGGTGACGGTACTTCCGTTACACATACTAGCGACTGAATCGAACAGAAGGTTAAATGGTTAGATGAAACGATAATTGTATCTCTGAGTTGTATTCTATGATATCGTGATGATGTTTATATAGCAATACTCACCAGGTAACTGTTCTTCCGTTTTACATACAAGCGACCGAATCGAGCAGAAGCTTAAATTTGGTATAGATTGAACAATCATCGTATCTGGGTTGTATTCGATTATGTTCATATAGTTATACTCACCAGGTAACTGTTCTTCCGTTATACATACGAGCGACTGAATTGAACAGAAGGTTGAATGGATAGACTAAACAATAATCGTATCTGGGGTTGTATTCGATTATATCTTGATAATGTTCATATAGTTATACTCACCAGGAAACTGTTCTCCAGTTATACATAAGAGCGACTGAACTGAACAGAAGGTTGAATGGATAGACTGCACAATCATCGTATCTGGGTTGTATTTGATTATATCGTGATTATTATCATATAGTATGTCTAACCAGGTAACAGTTCTTCCGTTATACATACGAGCAACCGAATCGAACTTAAGGTTGAATGGATAGATTGAACAAGTGTTAGGTTTCAATTCTACTGGGACTTTTGTAGGGAACTAATGTTCCTCCCTTTCGATATTATTCAGGTATTTTATTGCACAGATATTAGCTCAAAATCTGACGGAAAAGGAACTAACAAGAAAGTATTTAACGTGCACCAAAATTGCCCAGTTACATAAGGAGGTATTAGCACACGGCCTGACTATCGTGGGTTCTCTGTATAATAGCCCTTGGGTTCCTCTAATAAAAGCCAACAATATCTCAAACCCTGAACATTTAATCACTTAGAATAAAAATTAGTCAATGAAGTTATACCATCAAGTATACCCCTAATATCCAAATGATATTTTAACCAATAAAGACAAGGTAACATGAAATGAAAATGGCGCAAGGGAGATCTCTCTTGGGTCTTACACAATAGAATTAATCATGGAGCATTTGCCATAAGGGTACATTCCTCAAAGTGAAATACCAACAAAAAAATATATGATGGGTCATAGGGTAAATCAATTGAAAATATGGTGACCACTTAGCTGGCTCCTCTAAAACACTAATCTTGGCGTGGGTGATGGATAGTAATGTCCTGGTCCTGAGCAGGCTCCTGTTAATCCAGAACAGCCTGACACCTGGCAGCAGGTCGCTCGGGTAATGGACGAGAACCGGGCATGATGGGGGCCTCTTCACTTGGAAAGCTGCACACCGGTGTAGCAAGACTACCCCAAGAAGCCCTATAGGGGGCCAGCAAGACTCCATACAGGAAAACGAGATCCTCGGTGGAAGGTGAATCCCTAAGTTAAAAGCCGTTGATGATGAGTGGCTTTGAAGAAGCTGTCTGAAGAGTGTTCAGACAGAAAGGCAACCAAAATGGCTGGTCTGCCGGTCGAGTCCGCACAAGGCGTAGGTGTGAAAATACATCAAAATATCAGCTGGATATTTATCGTCGAATCTCCCAACAACTCTTCACACCTTGACTTTCTCTCACGAGAATTTAATCCCCCAAATAAGGGCAATTTCTTTAAAAGAATTGATCACAAACCGGAGAAAACAAGCAGCCAAACCAATCTTTTTTTTTGACGGTAGCAACTAGTGGCAGCACCTGTTAGTCGCTCCAATTGGAAGCATCTAGACTTTTCTAGAAAATGCCAAAAGACATAGACGTACCTACCAAATCTTAAATCAAACAAATCGACGAATAGTTTCGTTCCAAATCGAATCTCACTATATACCCTTGAATATCATAATAATGCTCCCAAAATTGCATTTCAATAACTTTCAAAACATTCCTATGCTCAAAAAAAAACAATAATTTATTTTATTGAACCCCTTGCAACGCTACTGACGTCAGTAGGTCTAGCCAGCGGTCGATGAGGTCATGGTCGGTATTCTCAGTGGTCAGTGGCCAACTTCAAGTGTCTGCTCCAATGTCCCTTCGGCCTGATGCCTAATGTGCCAAAAATTTGCTGTCATACGTCGAGCCTTTTGTCGAAAATCATAACCTGAAATTCCAGCGAACCAAAACAATAACAATTTGTTACAACTACTTGATCGATAAGTTGACCTGCGACTTCGAGATAAAAGGAAACGACTTAAAATATGGTAAGTATACCCTTCCCCGTAGGGTTTATTCATCTTTAAAATGTCTACTTTATTTTTAGGTTCGATTCAGAATGTCAACATTGGGGAAATTGATCGAAGAAAACGAGGATTCTAGTGTTAGTGAGCTTCCACTGACAAGCATTTGGATCGTCTCTAGTTCCAAACCACAAGATAGTTGACCGAAGTATGGAGAATGGAATAAAAATTAACCGAGTAGTACCGTTCGTTGTTATAGTGTGTTTGTTGCAATGTGATACTGTTATGTATTGCGCTGAAGCTGTATGAGGAAATTTTGAATAAATTGTGAGTAACCCTTTTGAATGTTGTTTGTTACTTTTAATATAGAAAACCTACGATTTGACCTACAAAACTTTTATTCATTATGTGGCCGTAACAACTCCCCCTTAACCCCCGAGAGAATTACTCCGTAATTCTCGATAAAGAAGTAATTCCATTCCGAAGAACATTTATGCCTAAACTAATTTACCTATGATTATGCGCGGCACTGCGTGAATATTACTCCGCCCTCAGGCGATATCAAAAACCGTAACGCAATGGGAAAGACATACTCATCAATAGCAATGATCTTAATCCAGAAAAATGCCCAAAATAAATTACGGATAACGTATCGAATTCACATAGTCTAACGCTAAGGACAATACACATTTTTTTTTTACAATTTTTCCCAACCAACTTGAATCATCACGCAGTTTCCAATCAGAAGTGAACGGTCAATTCATCAAAATTCTCAATCCGTTTCCGATCCGGATTCAGAATCTGGAGGTTTCGCCTTAAGGTCCTTGATATGCCATATTCCTTTTGAACGATTTTGCTCGTCGGCGAGCTCATAGGTAGTAGGAGACAACTTAGTTTTGACGACAAATGGTCCTACGAACTTGCCAGCCAGTTTTGCCGTGAAATGGTTGGCTGCGTCCGAAAGCACGTGGTTCTTTCGGTAAACTTGGTCACCTTCTGCATAAGTATCGTGTCGACGTCTCAGATTGTAACTAGCCTTCGAAACAGCATGAGCCTTACGTATTCGCTCCTGCACCTCTTTGTAAACCTTTTGGATTTGCTCTGATCCTGCAACAAGGTCTTGGGGAGAAAAACTGACAAAATCGGGTGAGCTGTGTAAGTCTCCTGCGCCCACTTAATCCTTCGAGAAATTGATAAAGTATGGGGAAAGTCCGGTGACTTCATGCACTGACGAGCGGATGGCGCAACCAACTTTCGGGAGGAGACGGTCCCAATTCTTATGGTTATCCTCGATGTAACAACTGAGCATGGTTTTTAATACGCCGTTCACGCGTTCCACGGGATTCGCCTGAGGGTGGTAGGCCGGGCTGAACCTTATTTCGACAGCATACGAGCGACACAAGGCAGTGAATTGATGACTTCGGAACTGGACTCCATTGTCACAAAGGACGAATTGGGGACAACCGAATACCAAAAAGATTTGTTCTTCAATCACCCTGCTCACAGCGGCAGCAGTGGCTGAACGAAGAGGGTAAAACAGCGAGAACTTACTGAACGTGTCAAGTACGACCAGAACGAATCGATAACCTTGCGAAGATCGCGGTAAAGGTCCAAACAGATCAATGCTGATTGTGGCCCAAGGCCTAACTACTTCCGGGGGTTCACCTAACTTTCCTGCCGGAGGCCGCAAAACTGGTTTGTTCACAAGGCATGTGTGGCAACGCCGTATGTAACGGGCCACGTCAGCCCTCATTTTTGGCCAAAAATATCTACTCTTCAAACGCTCGTAGGTCTTGAAGACACCGCCGTGTCCCGCTGTAATGTCATCATGATGTTTCATTAGGATTTCGCGACGTTGGTACTTTGGCACCACAATCTTCCAAGACTCTGATTCGTCACGTAGATTGGGATAAGAACACTGGACGTATTTATAAAGAACTCTTCCATCATAGCGCCACTGAGGAAACTGAAGAGGGTTGACTTTAATTTTTTCAATGAGGGATTGATACCATTTGTCTAACGGATGAGTATTACATTGCTCCGGGTCCAGATGTTCCACGACCAACAATTCGGGGACTGATCTGCTGAGCATATCAGGTACAACGAGATGACGAGCTTTGCGGTGAATCACCTCGAAATTGAACTGTTGCAGCCTCAACACCCAACGGGCTAAACGACCCTTAGGTTCCTTTAAGTTGTGAAGCCACACCAGACTGTGGTGGTCGGTGATTACTTTAAACGAATAACCTTCCAGATATGCCCTCAATTTTTCGCAAGCATATATGACTGCAAGAAGTTCGCGCTCAGTCGTTGAATAGTATTTCTCGGTCTTCGAAAGGGAACGTGATATGTAGCAGATAACGTGTTCTCCGTCGTTATACTCCTGGGACAGAACAGCGCCAATGCCGTAAGCTGAAGCGTCAGTTTGAACGATAAAAGGCTTGGTGAAGTCGGGACAAACTAGCACTGGAGCAGAAGCCAAATAATTTTTTATGGACTGAAAAGCCTTGTCACAATCCTCGGTCCAATGCCATTTTTTATGTTTACACAATAATGCGGTAAGTGGTGCGATGATGGCTGAAAAATTAGGCAAAAAGCGACGATACTATGATGCCATTCCGATAACTCGTCGGACTTCAGTAGTGTTGACAGGTGGTTTAATATTCAATATGGCACTAACCTTCTCGGGGTCGACGTGTAGACCATACTTATCGACCACGTAGCCCAGATACTTTAACTCACTTCCGCAAAATTTACATTTGTCGGGTGATAGAGTTAGACCTGCGGATAATAATCTCTTGAAAATATTTTCCAGAACTTCAACATGCTTGTCGAAAGTTTCCGTAACAACAATAATATCGTCCAAATAAACAAATGAATTTGGCTCCATTTCCGCACCAAGCAAACGATCGACTAAGCGTTGCCACGTTGCCGGCGCATTGGTCAGACCAAAGGGCATCTTTTTAAATTGATAGAGTCCGCGTCCGGGGACTGTGAATGCCGTTTTATCACGCGACTCCGGGGAAACAGGAACTTGCCAATAAGCGGAGCGGATGTCCAGAGAGCTCAGATACTTGGCGTTACGCAATTTGTCGAGAATGGTTGCTATGAAGGGGATAGGGTACGCGTCCTTCTTGGTCACCCGATTGAGGGCACGTTAGTCTATGCAAAAACGCCATTTATCGTTCCCCTTAGGAACTAATAACACCGGCGAAGACCAAGCAGAATCGGAATGTTCAATGATGTCGTCCTTTAACATGGCTTCTATCTCATCATCAATGCGTTTTTGTATGATTGGAGAATAACGGTAAGGTCTCAATCTGATTGGCTCTCCCTCAGTTATTATTTTATGGTCGACCAAATTAGTACAGCCGATTTTATCACCCATCAAAGTGAAATATTTAGTAGTCAAATCCTCTAAGGTTTTACTTTGACTGGCAGTTAAAACATCCTGAGATATTAAAGCCTCAATAGTCGAAATTTTGGGGCAATCGTCCTGAAATGAACAACAACTTTTTCTGATATCTGGTATTAAGCCCATCTTGATCCAGAAATCGATTCCTAATACTAATGTATGTGATAAACTAGGCACAATTAATATGTCTACCGTACATACTTTCCCTTGTAAGTTTACTGGGACACAGACAGAACCTAAAATTGAGCACGCCTGATTATTGGCAACCGTACACATATCTACGGAAGTGGGTAATAAATCTAAACCTAAACCTTTTAAAATTTCCAATCCCTTACAATTCATGAAAGTGGAATTAGCTTCCGAATCTAGAAGACCCCTGAATTCAATATCAAATATGGTCAAATTCAAATAAGGGCGGTTATCGCCATCACAATGGGCAAAAATGTAAGACAGCACCGGTTTAATGTCATCTCCCGCTGGGGCAGATTGACTGGTCGAGGAAACTTCCGAACACACCTTTCGACCATTTGATGAGTCGGAGGGGCGTTTCCCGATCGATTACAATTGGAACAAGAACGACTTGTTTCGTTTTCTTTCCCACAACGGAAACAATGCTTAGAAAAAGGGCGACTACAATCCTTTTTCAAGTGTCCAGCTTCCCTACAGTTCCAACAAACTATTGACGGTCGATCCGGAATCGTTCCCTGAGTTCGAATACCTTGAGTCGAAACCATCTCTACAGCGCTAAGCTGTGCTCTCCGGGGTCTCTGATACATCAATTCCGGTTCAACCACCAAATTTGGATTTGTCGGAGGAGGACGCATTCGCTGGGTACGAACTTGTACTTCCTCAATCGCTTGCGCGGCCTGTTCAAGGTCAGCCACGGAATTGACATGTGGAAGTGCCAGATGTTGTTGTATAGCCGGTAAGAGGTTACGGCGAATTATTCGTAGTTGTACAGCTTCACTGGGAGGCTCAGCAAGCTTTCGAAACAGGTTCCGCATTTGTGCACAAAAAATAACCGTCTTCTCCTCAGTACCTTGGGTACGACTCCGAATATCGCACCACACATCCTCTTCGTATTCCGAAGACAGATATGTAGAGCGAAGTTTATCTTTCAGTTCCCCCCAAGTACTAATAGAATCGCGTACTGCTCGATACCATGATAGAGCTGTTCCCGAGAATAATATGACAGCACTTTGGACAAGTTGTTCCTCCGTTACGCCACATGCAAAGCGAAGTTCCTCAACCCTCTCCAGAAAACTTGAAACGCTACTATGCCCATTAAAATGAAGGTTCCACTTCGAAATGGTGACGAAACTTCGGGAATCATCGGTCGGAAAATTGTCACTACGCCAAGTTACCGCTTGCCGTGTAGGCAAGGCCTGGCCAGAAGGATCAGCTAATTTTAATTGACGTAATTGAGGATCAACTGCAAGTGTCGAATGTAAGTCTTCCCTCATCGATTGGGCCTCTGTGGTAGGTTGCAAATGGGTATGGGATGCGCTAGGACCCGGTGAATTTTTCGGAACCTCAGGTATAGGCTGATTCGGAATATGAGTAGAAATATTCGGACTTCGCGGAATATACCAATTGTTCCTAGTCTGGGGAAGGGAACGATTTACCCGGTCGATGGGCCTTTCCCTTGGGCCACTAGTGAACAGGGGGCAAGAATTATTCCGAATATTTTTGGAATTACTAGGAAGTGGAGCTGGACCATACAATTGAGATAACTCGTCTGCATCACTCCGATAAAGCGTTGGTCCTAGTTGTGGATTCGGAAGGTCTAGCAATGATATATTTTCTAATTCATTTTTTTTCTCCCTGGCAGTTGGATTTTCTAAGTTGACATTATTTCCCAGGGTACAATTTTGTAACAATTTTTCTGAGGAATCCATAACCTCAGCACAATAAGTGACTAGCTGGGTTCTCACTAACTGATGGTCTTCCGATGTGATTCTATTCAACCTGCCTATTATATGCAATAATCGCGTTTGTATTCTTTTATGTTCATTCACCGCATTATTACTGTCAAAGTTATTCAAAATTCCCTCTATTTCACTTATCTTTTCTTTACAGATCTGTATTTCCTCATTTGAGTCTAGGCTAATCCCTGCAACAATACCTAATTTCTCTAATTTCAAAATTAACCTCAACCTCTTACGTTTATCCTCCACTGTTCCATCTGTAACTGCTCCTCTAATAGTCAATTCATAAGAGAGTTCGTCAGATAATAGTCGATTAACTTCCATTTTCTATACTTTATGAAATGAAAAAAAATATATATATTATTATTTTTATTTTATTTTTTTTTCTTCAAACCCCTCGTTTTCCCGGGAAAGGCAGAAAAAAAGACAGCTACCAAAAAAAAACAAAAATCCACCATGTAAAAACCTCCAATCCAGGAAATGAATCAAAAGAGAAGAGAAGAAAAAAAAATAACAAGCGAAACGTGATTTCCACCAAGGACATCTTTTTGGCCCACCTGCACAATTTGTATCACAATTTTTATTGAAGACACCCTATTCCCATATATGTGGAGAAAAAAAATTGCAATCCTACTTTTCCACCCTGTAGGAGTATCGAAAGAGAAAAGGAAAATTAATATTTATGGGTAATTGGTACCCTGAGTTAATTTCTGTTCCTACTATGAACAATAATTATAATAGTTTAAACAAAAAAAAATTTAATACTTCAAGTGCAGTTCATAACCCACCAATCATGATTTCATGATTGGAAATGTACCCTAAAAAATTAATCTTATTAGGGGAACCCTTGAGGTATTTTCTGATAGAAAACCCAAGAACTATCAGATAACTGTTTGGGCGCCACTTGTTAGGTTTCAATTCTACTGGGACTTTTGTAGGGAACTAATGTTCCACCCTTTCGATATTATTCAGGTATTTAATTGCACAGATATTAGCTCAAAATCTGACGAAAAAGGAACTAACAAGAAAGTATTTAACGTGCACCACAATTGCCCAGTTACATAAGGAGGTATTAGCACAAGGCCTGACTATCGTGGGTTCTCTGTATAATAGCCCTTGGGTTCCTCTAATAAAAGCCAACAATATCTCAAACTCTGAACATTTAATCACTTAGAATAAAAATTAGTCAATGAAGTTATACCATCAAGTATACCCCTAATACCCAAATGATATTTTAACCAATAAAGACAAGGTAACATGAAATGAAAATGGCGCAAGGGAGATCTCTCTTGGGTCTTACACAATAGAATTAATCATGGAGCATTTGCCATAAGGGTACATTCCTCAAAGTGAAATACCAACAAAAAAATATATGATGGGTCATAGGGTAAATCAATTGAAAATATGGTGACCACTTAGCTGGCTCCTCTAAAACACTAATCTTGGCGTGGGTGATGGATAGTAATGTCCTGGTCCTGATCAGGCTCCTGTCAATCCAGAACAGCCTGACACCTGGCAGCAGGTCGCTCGGGTAATGGACGAGAACCGGGCATGATGGGGGCCTCTTCACTTGGGAAGCTGCACACCGGTGTAGCAAGACTACCCCAAGAAGCCCTATAGGGGGCCAGCAAGACTCCATACAGGGGAACGAGATCCTCGGTGGAAGGTGAATCCCTAAGTTAAAAGCCGTTGATGATGAGTGGCTTTGAAGAAGCTGTCTGAAGAGTGTTTAGACAGAAAGGCTACCAAAATGGCTGGTCTGCCGCTCGAGTCCGCACAAGGCGTAGGTGTGAAAATACATCAAAATATCAGCTGGATATTTATCGCCGAATCTCCCAACAACTCTTCACACCTTGACTTTCTCTCACGAGAATTTAATCCCCCAAATAAGGGCAATTTCTTTAAAAGAATTGATCACAAACCGGAGAAAACAAGCAGCCAAACCAATCTTTTTTTTTGACGGTAGCAACTAGTGGCAGCACCTGTTAGTCGCTCCAATTGGAAGCATCTAGACTTTTCTAGAAAATGCCAAAAGACATAGACGTACCTACCAAATCTTAAATCAAACAAATTGACGAATAGTTTCGTTCCTAATCGAATTTCACTATATACCCTTGAATCTCATTATAATGCTCCCAAAATTGCATTTCAATAACTTTCAAAACATTCCTATGCTCAAAAAAAAAACGATAATTTATTTTATTGAACCCCTTGCAACGCTACTGACGTCAGTAGGTCTAGCCAGCGGTCGATGAGGTCATGGTCGGTATTCTCAGTGGTCAGTGGCCAACTTCAAGTGTCTGCTCCAATGTCCCTTCGGCCTAATGCCTAATGTGCCAAAAATTTGTTCTCATACGTCGAGCCTTTTGTCGAACATCATAACCTGAAATTCCAGCGAACCAAAACAATAACAATTTGTTACAACTACTTGATCGATTAGTTGACCTGCGACTTCGAGATAAAAGGAAACGACTTAAAATATGGTAAGTATACCCTTCCCCGTAGGGTTTGTTCATCTTTAAAATGTCTACTTTATTTTCAGGTTCGATTCAGAATGTCAACATTGGGAAAATTGATCGAAGAAAACGAGGATTTTAGTGTTAGTGAGCTTCCACTGACAAGCATTTGGATCGTCTCTAGTTCCAAACCACAAGATAGTTGACCGAAGTATGGAGAATGGAATAAAAATTAACCGAGTAGTACCGTTCGTCGTTATAGTGTGTTTGTTGCAATGTGATACTGTTATGTATTGCGCTGAAGCTGTATGAGGAAATTTTGAATAAATTGTGAGTAACCCTTTTGAATGTTGTTTGTTACTTTTAATATAGAAAACCTACGATTTGACCTACAAAACTTTTATTCATTATGTGGCCGTAACACAAGGTTGAATGGATTGATTGAACAATCATTGTATCTGGGTTGTCTCCGATTATATCGTTATGCTGTATATTCAGTTACACCTACCATGTAACGGTTCTTTCGTTACACATACGAGCGTCCGAATCGAACATAAGGTTGGATATTTAGACGGAACGATAATTGTAACTGAGTTGTATTCGATTATATCGTGGTGATGTTTATATAATAATAATAATAATAATAATAATTTGTCATTATTCATATTGTCAATAATTATCAAGCAATGGTTCACATCGATTAGAATAAATTAAATCAACAATATGAAAGGGCGGAATTCAGTCGCCCCTATCCGAAGATAGTGGTTACTGCTCTTCCATCCAACCCATATCAAAATCATAATCATAACGTATGTCCTGAACCTGAAACATCAGGAGCATAATTAAATTAAAAACAATATTTCTTTCTATTGGAGGCAAAAGAGTTTTGATGGAGGTAACTAGGGGAAATATTTCTCAGAAAAGAATCAGAACATTCATCTGGAAGATAACAGCGCTCATAATACATGAAACTTACCCTCGAGCAACAGTCCCTTCAGCGAGTTCTTGAATTTGAATTTATTCATAATTTTTATTGAGTCAGGAATGGCGTTGTAAATTTTTGTAGCATTATATGAAAATGATCGTTGATAGAGAGATGTACGGTGCTTTGGAGGATTGATATGGTAAAACTCACCAGGTGACTGTTCTTGCGTTATACATACGAGCGACCCAATCGAACAGAAGGTTGGATGGATAGACGGAATGATCATTGTATCTGAGTTGTATTCGATTATATCGTGATGACGTTCATATGGAAATACCCACCAGGTTACTGTTCTTTCGTTATACATACGAGCAACCGAATCGAACAGAAGGTTGAATGGATAGTATCTGGGTTGTATTCGATTATGATGTTATGCTGTTTATATAGTTATACACATTAGGTGACGGTATTCCCGTTTTACATACTAGCGACCGAAACGAACAGAAAGTTGAATGGATAGACTGAACAATCAATGTATCTGGGTGGTATCCGATTATATCGCAATACTGTATATATAGTGATACTTACCAGGTGACGGTACTTCCGTTACACATACTAGCGACTGAATCGAACAGAAGGTTTAATGGTTAGACGAAACGATAATTGTATCTCTGAGTTGTATTCGATGATATCGTGATGATGTTTATATAGCAATACTCACCAGGTAACTGTTCTTCCGTTTTACATACAAGCGACCGAATCGAGCAGAAGGTTGAATTCAGTATAGATTGAACAATCATCGTATCTGGGTTGTATTCGATTATGTTTATATAGTTATACTCACCAGGTAACTGTTCCGTTATACATACGTGCAACCGAATCGAACAGAAGGTTGAATGGATAGTATCTGGGTTGTATTCGATTATGATGTTATTCTGTGTATATAGTTATACACATTAGGAGACGGTATTCCCCTTTTACATACGAGCGACCGAAACGAACAGAAAGTTGAATGGATAGACTGAACAATCAATGTATCTGGGTGGTATCCGATTATATCGCAATACTGTATATATAGTGATACTTACCAGGTGACGGTACTTCCGTTACACATACTAGCGACTGAATCGAACAGAAGGTTAAATGGTTAGACGAAACGATAATTGTATCTGAGTTGTATTCGATGATATCGTGATGATGTTTATATAGCAATACTCACCAGGTAACTGTTCTTTCGTTTTACATAAAAGCGACCGAATCGAGCAGCAGGTTGAATGGATAGATTGAAAATTCATCGTATCTGGGTTGTATTCGATTATGTTCATATAGTTATACTCACCAGGTAACTGTTCTTCCGTTATACATAAGAACGACTGAATTGAACATAAGGTTCAATGGATAGATAGAACAATCATTGTATCTGGGTTGTCTCCGATTATATCGATATGCTGTATATTTAGTTACACCTACCATGTAACGGTTCTTTCGTTACACATACGAGCGTCTGAATCGAACATAAGGTTGGATGGTTAAAAGGAACGATAATCGTAACTGAGTTGTATTCGATTATATCGTGGTGATGTTTATATAGTAAAACTCACCAGGTGACTGTTCTTGCGTTATACATACGAGCTACCCAATCGAACATAAGGTTGGATGGATAGACGGAATGATCATTGTATCTGAGTTGTATTCGATTATATCGTGATGACGTTCATATAGAAATACTCACCGGGTTACTGTTCTTTCGTTATACATACGAGCAACCGAATCGAACAGAAGGTTGAATGGATAGTATCTGGGTTGTATTCGATTATGATGTTATGCTGTGTATATATTTATACACACTAGGTGACGGTATTCCCGTTTCACATACGAGCGACCGAAACGAACAGAAAGTTGAATGGATAGACTGAACAATCAATGTATCTGGGTGGTTGTCGATTATATCGCAATTCTGTATATATAGTGATACTTACCAGGTGACGATACTTCCGTTACACATACTAGCGACTGAATCGAACAGAATGTTGAATGGTTAGACGAAACGTTAATTGTATCTGAGTTGTATTCGATGATATCGTGATGATGTTTATATAGCAATACTCACCAGGTAACTGTCCTTCAGTTTTTCATACAAGCGACCGAATCGAGCAGAAGGTTAAATGGATAGATTGAACAATCATCGTATCTGAGTTGTATTCGATTATGTCTATATAGTTATACTCACCAGGTTCCTGTTCTTCCGTTATACATACGAGCAAACCAATCGAACATAAGGTTGAATGGATAGATTAAACAATCATCGTATCTGAGTTGTATTCGATTATGTTTATATAGTTATACTCACCAGGTAACTGTTCTTCCGTTATACATACGAGCGACTGAATTGAACAGAAGGTTGAATGGATAGACTAAACAATGATCCTATCTGGAGTTGTATTCGATTATATCGTGATGATGTTTATATAGTTATATACTTCCGTTACACATACTAGCGACTGAATCGAACAGAATGTTGAATGGTAAGACGAAACGATAATTGTATCTGAGTTGAATTCGATGATATTGTGATGATGTTTATATAGCAATACTCACCAGGTAACTGTCCTTCCGTTTTACATACAAGCGACCGAATCGAGCAGAAGGTTAAATGGATAGATTGAACAATCATCGTATCTGAGTTGTATTCGATTATGTTTATATAGTTATACTCACCAGGTACCTGTTCTTCCGTTATACATACGAGCAACCCAATCGAACATAAGGTTGAATGGATAGATTAAACAATCATCGTATCTGGGTTGTATTCGATTATGTTTATATAGTTACACTCACCAGGTAACTGTTCTTCCGTTATACATACGAGCGACTGAATTGAACAGAAGGTTGAATGGATAGACTAAACAATGATCCTATCTGGAGTTGTATTCGATTATACTGTGATGATGTTTATATAGTTATACTCACCAGGTAACTGTTCTCCAGTTATACATAAGAGCGGCTGAACTGAACAGAAGGTTGAATGGATAGACGGAACGATAATTGTAACTGAGTTGTATTCGATTATATCGTGGTGATGTTTATATAGTAATACTCACCAGGTGACTGTTCTTGCGTTATACGTACGAGCGACCAAATCGAACAGAAGGTTGGATGGATAGACGGAATGATCATTGTATCTGAGTTGTATTCGATTATATCGTGATGAAGTTCATATGGAAATACTCACCAGGTAACTGTTCTTTCGTTATACATACGAGCAACCGAATCAAACAGAAGGTTGAATGGATAGTATCTGGGTTGTATTCGATTATGATGTTATGCTGTGTATATAGTTATACACACTAGATGACGGTATTCCCGTTTTACATACGAGCGACCGAAACGAACAGAAAGTTGAATGGATAGACTGAACAATCAATGTATCTGGTTTTCCGATTATATCGCAATACTGTATATATAGTGATACTTACCAGGTGACGGTACCTCCGTTACATATACTAGCGACTGAATCGAACAGAAGGTCAAATGGTTAGACGAAGCGACAATTGTATCTGAGTTGTATTCGATGATATCGTGATGATGTTTATATAGCAATACTCACCAGGTAACTGTTCTTTCGTTTCACATAAAAGCGACCGAATCGAGCAGGAGGTTGAATGGATAGATTGAAAATTCATCGTATCTGGGGTTGTATTCGAGTATATCGTGATGATTATCATATAGTATGTCTAACAAGGTAACAGTTCTTCCGTTTATCATACGAGCAATCGAATCGAACATAAGGTTGGATGGATAGATTGAACAATCATTGTATCTGGGTTGTCTCCGATTATATCGTTATGCTGTATATTTAGTTACACCTACCATGTAACGGTTCTTTCGTTACACATACGAGCGTCTGAATCGAACATAAGGTTGGATGGTTAGACGGAACGATAATTGTAACTAAGTTGTATTCGATTATATCGTGGTGATGTTTATATAGTAATACTCACCAGGTGACTGTTCTTGCGTTATATATACGAGCGACCCAATCGAACAAAAGGTTGGATGGATAGACATAAAGATCATTGTATCTGAGTTGTATTCGATAATATCGTGATGACGTTCATATAGAAATACTCACCAGGTTACTGTTCTTTCGTTATACATATGAGCAACCGAATCGAACAGAAGGTTGAATGGGTAGTATCTGAGTTGTATTCGATGATATCGTGATGATGTTTATATAGCAATACTCACCAGGTAATTGTTCTTTCGTTTTACATAAAAGCGACCGAATCGAGCAGGAGGTTGAATGGATAGATTGAAAAATCATCGTATCTGGGGTTGTATTCGAGTATATCGTGATGATTATCATATAGTATGTCTAACAAGGTAACAGTTCTTCCATTTAACATACGAGCAATCGAATCGAACATAAGGTTGGATGGATAGATTGAACAATCATTGTATCTGGGTTGTCTCCGATTATATCGTTATGCTGTATATTCAGTTACACCTACCATGTAACGGTTCATTCGTTACACATACGAGCGTCTGAATCGAACATAAGGTTGGATGGTTAGACGGAACGATAATTGTAACTAAGTTGTATTCGATTATATCGTGGTTATGTTTATATAGTAATACTCACCAGGTGACTGTTCTTGCGTTATACATACGAGCGTCTGAATCGAACATAAGGTTGGATGGTTAAAAGGAACGATAATCGTAACTGAGTTGTATTCGATTATATCGTGGTGATGTTTATATAGTAAAACTCACCAGGTGACTGTTCTTGCGTTATACATACGAGCTACCCAATCGAACATAAGGTTGGATGGATAGACGGAATGATCATTGTATCTGAGTTTTATTCGATTATATCGTGATTACGTTCATATAGAAATACTCACCGGGTTACTGTGTGGCCTATTTTACACAATTTGATTTTTAAAAGTTTTTAAGATTTAAAAAAAATGGCTCACAAGGCACGGCAGCTTTTCGTCAGGCAAGCAATGGTGGTGAATTCTCTGTATTTGATTGTTGAGTGTCATAAGGGCGCCACTCAGTTTAATATAGAACAAACTAAGAAAAGTACAATATATGACAACTATTTCCTGAAAGAGAAATTTCAAGTGAAACACTGTGTGAACTCAACAGATTTAATTTGGTAAATACTTGATGACTTGTGGTAATGCTCATTTAGTAGTCTATGTGTTCTTTCTGATAAGCAACTCTCAAATATCTTGACATTAGCATGATGATTCTATATTCAGAATTCATAAAGTAATATTCATAACATAAAAAAATAGTACCTTCTCACCTACATCCCCGATATAGTACTATACTGGGTGAACATGGTAACTAAATAAGTAATCAAGAAGTACCAAGGATTATATCTGAAGTTGAGGTAAATGAGCTCAATATCACTTTTTCAACTATAGGTAAAAAAATATTAATTCCACAATAGGACAATATGAAGAAACCGAAATTGTAACGATACCCAAAGAAATTTGGTCTGGGGACTTGAGAATTTCTTATTCCACCCTCCAGTAACAAGGGCAGGCCTCATCAATCCACTGCATAGCTTTGCAGAAACCAAACCGGTGCTGGTTAGGGCTCCGGTGGTCGTCGTTAAGATGTTTCAAGTTGAAGATCGTGCAGCCTGGTAGATGACTTTCTAGGGATTCGGTAGGGCTCCGGTGGTCGTCGTTGATCCACTCGGGATTCAAAGAAATCCAGACATCAGTAGCAAATCGGATGTTCAAAGGACAAGTACCATTATCGAAAGCGGTCGTCGTTATGGTGGCAAAAAGGAAACTCCTAGCCTCGTGGTGATTTTCACCCGGATCCAAATCCAAAAAATAGGAGGCCCACAGATCTGTAAAAACAGCGTCTGTAGCACCAAGAAATACTAGGAATCCAAACACCAAGACTCTCCACAAAAAAATTAAGAGATGCTTACCCCAATACGGAAAGGCCTCACTTCTGACGCACAAATGAAAATGAGCAAAATCTCTCGACTCCATCATCATGCTGGTTACAAATCAGCCATTAGACGGAAATGACGCTAAAAAGACGAACGGCGTCTTGGAGGGATATTTCCTGCGCCTTTTCTGGAATATTCCTTATCAAAACTATTCGAAAAAAACCTCTTTTTCTCCTGCGCATCCGGAGATGAAAAGTTGACACTAGAAATTCATCACGTGACCCATTTACTACCAGCTGATTGGTCCATCCTATAACGGTAGCTAAATTAACGACACCACCCGAATAATCGGCAGCGGATAATTAGCAACTAACCACCGGGCAATGACATGGAACCCAAGGACTATGTCCGGTTGGTATAAGACAGCGGGCTACGGACGGCCACTACATCTGAACATCTCCAAGACCTTTCAAAGAAAATAGAAAAAAGGAAGAACAAACCTAACCTGGTACTATCGTTAATCTATACTTGTCAAAATTTATGAAATTGTGAAACAATAACAAGCCGATTAATGATGAACAACAATACAGGCTAGAAGCAAATTCCCTACCAAATTACCAGTTTCAACGACCGAAAACCAACGACCAGACTACTCGTTTTTGAACACAATCCCTACTGTGAAGAAGTTCTATGCAGATACAGGTAAGTTCCTTTTTATTTATCACTATATTCAATACTAATGTTGAGTTTCTTTTGAGGTAGTGTTCCCAGTGTTGATGACTTCATCCCGAGATACTATAACTGATACGTTGTCATGCACATTTCAATTCCGAATAAATGAATCCACATACAGAGCGAGTGTTTCAATTACCTCCATTATCAATGAATATAAAAATGGAACTTGAAAATTCGAGAAAGGTAATTTTCACGTTACACACACCCCCCTACTGAATAAAAGAAAAATTTTGCGTTTACAAAATTTTTCGTCCGAGCACTACTACCTTATAGAAGAATTGAAGTTTTACTCATTGAATTCGTTAAGTTCGGTTTTCAATAATTTTTTCCTTAACTAGGCGCGCCTTAAACTACCTTACTCCTAATGCTTAACGTTTCCTACCCTACTTGACTACTCCTAGTGACTACTATTCACAATTCAATTCACTTCAGATCTGCTTTAAGCTATATATCATATGAAATTTGGACAAATTAATTGACTGATGCTTCAGATCCCGAATCTTTTACCATAGAGAGATCGGACATAGACCCATTATAGGGCTTCAAGTCTTGAATGTGCCAAACTCCGGCATCAGTGCCGTTTTCGTTTCTCAAAACGTACACTAATTTTGATTTTTTCTTTGCCACTGTGCAAAGTACATAACGTGGAGCTAACTTCTGAGCAAAATGGTTGCCAGCATTGGACAGAACATAATTTTTCTTCCAAACTTTGTCTCCAACAAAAAATTCTGTATCACGTCTACGTAAATTATAATACCTAGCATTTTTCTGATGCGCAGCATGAATTTTATCCTGAACATCTTTATAAATCTCTGACATTTTACCCAAATTTTGAATCCAATAATCGCGGTTAACTAAATCAATATCAACTTTTTCTTTACCGTAATATTGACCACTACCTGGTACTTCTCTACCAAAATTAAAAAAAGCTGGGCTATACCCCGTAACTTCATGAACACTAGTTCTTATTGCATAACCGATTTTTGATGATTCTTTATCCCAAAGTTTATGATTGTTGTTTATGTAACTTCGAACCGCAGTACAAATCGTTCTATTTGTTCTCTCCACGTAATTTGCCTGAGGATGGTAGTAAGCTGTATACATAATATTTGAGTCATAATTTTTAACCAGATCTTTAATGGATTTACTGATTAGCTGCCTACCATTATCGCAAATTATATGCTGTGGAACACCATAGACGAGAAAAATATCGTTTTCCAAAAATTTAATTATACTAGCTGAAGTAGCTTTTCGAAGTGGACAAAAAACAGGAAACTTGGTCAACCAATCACTTACGACAAGAATATATTGGTATCCACTGGAGGTTCGTGGTAGAGGACCCATGAGATCAAGTGCTATCACTTGCCAAGGAAACCGAACCTTTTTCTCTGCTCCCATTAAACCAAACTTAGCGTAATTTGGAGATTTTTGAGCCGAACAAACTTTACAAGACTTTATATACCGAAAAATATCATTTCTCATCTTTGGCCAATAATAGGTTAAACCTATTCTTGAGACAGTTTTATAATAATCCATGTGCGAAGCAGTGGGGACATCATGACATGATTTAATAATTTGAATTCTTTGGCATTTAGGTACTAATAACTTCCAATCTGATATATTACTATTTACTGGACATTTTGATGGTACTAATTTGTATACAAAATTGTTTTTTACTAACCACTGGGGATAGTTTCCAGGGTTCTTCAAAATTTTCTCTCTTAAAGTTTCATAAAAAGAATCTAATTTTTCCAAACTAATTTTTAAGTTAATGCAGTCAACACTTTCTGCTATCACACAACATTGGTCACTTTAATCTTCCGCTGGCTCTACAGGACTCCGAGACAATGCATCAGGTACTATGTTTAAACGTCCTGCTTTATGCTCTATTGTAAAATCGAACTGACTTAATCTGACACTCCATCTAGCTATTCTCCCGATCGGTTCCTTGATTTTGAACATCCATTTTAACGAAGCGTGGTCTGTGACTAAAGTAAAATGCACCCCCTCAATATAACCCCTAAATTTTTCACAGGCAAATATACATGCTAAACACTCCTTTTCAGTTACTGTGTAATTACGTTCATTTTTTGACAAACTACGTGAAGCAAATGCTATCACTCTCTCTTGATTATCCTGTATCTGAGTTAAAACGCAACCTAGTCCTGAATCAGAGGCATCGCACTGTATAGTAAAGGGAATAGAAAAATTTGGACTCGATAAAATTGGTGCAGAGACCAGCGCTTGTTTAATATCTTTAAAAGCCTGATCAGCTTTACTTGTCCAAGTGACCTTTTGACCTTTCTTCTTGCTTTTAAGTAAATCGTTAATTGGTGTCATAAGAGTAGAAAAGTGGGGTATAAAACGTCGATACCAACTGCACATTCCGGTGAAACGTTTGATTTCGGTGGTATTTCGAGGCTGTGGAAATTCAACCATCGCCTTCACCTTGTTAGGGTCAGTTCTCAAGCCAAACTTATCGATAATAAATCCTAAATATTTTA
Organism: Chrysomela aeneicollis; assembly: GCA_029955515.1. Taxonomy (NCBI): domain Eukaryota; kingdom Metazoa; phylum Arthropoda; class Insecta; order Coleoptera; family Chrysomelidae; genus Chrysomela; species Chrysomela aeneicollis. The sequence goes on along the minus strand of JARUHQ010000030.1, from coordinate 3,164,014 downwards.
GTGATTCACGAAAAAACTCACATTTCTCAAAATTAACAGTTAGCTTGGCATCGCTAAGACGCTTCGCTACTTCGCTCAGTAGTTTTATATGTTCTTCAAAAGTTGAACTCACTATAATTAGGTCATCTAAGTAAACAAAAATATTGGGCTCTAGCTCTGGTCCAAAAATGGCGTCCATTAAACGCTGCTGAAATTGCGCGGCATTTGCCAAGCCAAAAGGCATCACCTCGAATTGGAATAAACCACGGGAAGGAATTGAAAAAGCCGTTTTTTCCTTTGAACTCTCATCAAGAGGAATTTGCCAAAATGCGCTACGTAAATTCACCGAGGACATGTATCTAGAATGACCCAACATAGATAAAATTCGATCTACTACCGGTAGCGGATAACTATCTTTTTTGGTTACGGAGTTTAACTTTCTCCCATCAAAGCAAAATCTAAAATTTCCGTCTGACTTCTTCTTCTGATCCAAAGCCTTATCTTTACCAAGGTCACGAAATACCGAAATAATTTTTTCAGCCGCGGTTGCCTCATTTTCTGATAGACTACTCAAGGAAAATATCAATGATTCTGACGTTTCAGTTACCTCCAGCGCAGACAAACAAGTGACATTACTGATAGATTCTGAACTAATCTCCCAGTTATTTTCCTTAAAATTGATTTTTCATTCAAAATTTTTACAAAAGTCACTTCCCAAGATGAAACTATAGTTCAAGGAAGGTATTATGAGGAACTGAATAATTTTACAAGTTTTATAAATACAAATGGGCAGATCTACTGAACCCACCACCTTTTGTCTAACACCATCAGCGGTGCATACAAAATTAATTGACTTACATATTTTTAGTCCAAATGACTCAATCAGGTGTATTCCTTTACTGCCTACTATGGAATTATTAGCACCAGAATCTAAAAGAGCAGTAATCTCGTGGTCAAATAGATTAACTGAAATAAATGGCCTATTATCCCGTTCTTTTTCAACAAAAACTGGAGCCGTAGCTCTTTCAGAATTTAATTCAGACAAAAACTTCTTTAAAAATTTAATCCCCTCAGCTTGTTCTGGAGAAGGATATGGATTCCGAAATTTGGCCGGTTCTAATGGAGGTGAATGTCGGCCTAAAGAAAAATATTCTACCTCCCTGACACGTTTCCCGAACATTTTTCACATTTACTCTTAATTTTTCCGGGCTCACCGCAACCATGACAAAATACCTTGCGTTTTAAAGTACAATTGTAAAAGTTGTGGTTCGCTAGTCCGCAATTCCAACATATCACTTGATTTCTAGCATCATTACTACTGTTAACATTAGTCGAAGTTCTTCGTTCAAACCTATTTCCTTGATTTTCTGAACGAGAAACTGTATTCACTGAACGAGAATTATTTGATTGGACTCTTGATCGGTTAGAGTTTCTGAAATTCCTTGGTCTATGATTTTTGTATTGATTAGGACTATTAGTACTACTGGTACCACTACAAGTTCCCGCACCATCACTCATAGCCTATTCATAATCAATTGAACTGATGTGAGATTTTTTATAAAAAGACTTATCCTTGTTTTCTCTTAGAACTTCCTCTAAAATCTTGACATCCTTTATTAAATCATCAACTGTATCGTAACTATTCAGTGCTAGCCGATCTACATATTCAGGTTTTAAATTCTTTTTGACCCATTTTATTCTCGTCACTACTGCGGGTGGAGAACTGAGGCGATTAAAAAGCTGTTCCATCACAGCAACAAAAATTACTATGGATTCATCCTCATTTTGCTTTCTATGTTTTATTGACTCCCACAGTTCTTCGTCATAGTCTTTGTTAAGAAAATCTTGCTCTAATTTACTGGGCAATGTATCCCAATCTCTAGCACTACCTGAATCTTTGACATGTCTAAGCCATAACAATGCTTTCCCTGAAAAAAGGTCGACAGCTGATTCAAACAATTGGTCTTTACTTACATGTCTAGCCTCTGCTAGTTCATGGACCCTCTCTAAAAATGCTTTAACACTATAAGTTTTTTTAGTCCCATCAAACTTGACATCCCATTTATAAAGTGAAACTGGCTTGAGTGATGGAGTTGAAACTTGAGCCATACCAATAGGGTTCATAAAGGATTGAGATAAATCTACCTGTGATACAGGAGGTGCCCCATCAACTACAACTTTCTCCTCCAGTTCGGATTCCAGTAAAATACAAGTAGCATAGGATTCTTGTTTGAAAGTTACTTCCTCTCGAATACCAGTAGCAACATCCATGCGTTGGATACGAGCACTGATATGATTTAAGCGAGAACGAACTCTCTGATATATTGAGTCGCTAGTTGAGCCTTCAAAATCAGTAATTAGTGTCCCAATGCTATCCAGCGATGACTGAATTTCCACGGTCTCAGTTTGAAAGGAATAGTTGGGATCAGTTAAAACAACAGGAGTGGGGTTGCGCTTAGACATTGCTTTAGCAAGAATTTTCCTTTTATCATTCATGTCGCGATCAGTTACGATTCCTCGAATTCTCAGTTCATAATTTAATTCGTTAATTAACAAGTGCTTGGCCTTGAATGAATCCATTTTGAAAAAAAATATTTAAACTTCAATATTTCAAAAAATTGGAATTGGCTTGACCAACTCTCAAGTATTTCAGTGCAAATTTTTTTTTCGTGCCACCCTGTATAATTGAAAATTCACAATTGGAGGTACACTCACCCTGTATGCATACTCACACCGAAACCAAAATGCACCCGACAAAATATCAGATATGTAATTCAAAATTAAATAACAAGGAGTCCACCCTGTACATGAAAATGTCAGAAAAAATAAACAAATGCTGTTTCTTTTCCTGTACCAGAAAAGCTTTTGGTATTTTAAATCAAATATATATAAATCCCAATTGCACTCCCAATCAAAGGACAAAAAACTAAATAAATTGGTCACTCAAATTATTGTGCAACCACAAAATTCAACCAAATATTTCAACTTTCAACCTTGTTCAGGTTCCAAGTGAAAAATGAAAAACTAAAATATTCACCCTGTAATCCCTATCAATTAATCAGTGAAATTATTATGGTCCTATCAGTGGAAAAAAAATCATGAAATGTTTGAGTTCACAAAGTGTCACTAGTGCAAAAATTTATTTTATTTCACTCAACAAAATTTCGGGCCCCACGTTGGGCGCCAATTTCTTGTGGCCTATTTTACACAATTTGATTTTTAAAAGTATTTAAGATTTAAAAAAAATGGCTCACAAGGCACGGCAGCTTTTCGTCAGGCAAGCAATGGTGGTGAATTCTCTGTATTTGATTGTTGAGTGTCATAAGGGCGCCACTCAGTTTAATATAGAACAAACTAAGAAAAGTACAATATATGACAACTATTTCCTGAAAGAGAAATTTCAAGTGAAACACTGTGTGAACTCAACAGATTTAATTGGGTAAATACTTGATGACTTGTGGTAATGCTCATTTAGTAGTCTATGTGTTCTTTCTGATAAGCAACTCTCAAATATCTTGACATTAGCATGATGATTCTATATTCAGAATTCATAAAGTAATATTCATAACATAAAAAAATAGTACCTTCTCACCTACATCCCCGATATAGTACTATACTGGGTGAACATGGTAACTAAATAAGTAATCAAAAAGTACCAAGGATTATATCTGAAGTTGAGGTAAATGAGCTCAATATCACTTTTTCAACTATAGGTAAAAAAATATTAATTCCACAATAGGACAATATAAAGAAACCGAAATTGTAACGATACCCAAAGAAATTTGGTCTGGGGACTTGAGAATTTCTTATTCCACCCTCCAGTAACAAGGGCAGGCCTCATCAATCCACTGCATAGCTTTGCAGAAACCAAACCGGTGCTGGTTAGGGCTCCGGTGGTCGTCGTTAAGATGTTTCAAGTTGAAGATCGTGCAGCCTGGTAGATGACTTTCTAGGGATTCGGTAGGGCTCCGGTGGTCGTCGTTGATCCACTCGAGATTCAAAGAAATCCAGACATCAGTAGCAAATCGGATGTTCAAAGGACAAGTACCATTATCGAAAGCGGTCGTCGTTAAGGTGGCAAAAAGGAAACTCCTAGCCTCGTGGTGATTTTCACCCGGATCCAAATCCAAAAAATAGGAGGCCCACAGATCTGTAAAAACAGCGTCTGTAGCACCAAGAAATACTAGGAATCCAAACACCAAGACTCTCCACAAAAAAATTAAGAGATGCTTACCCCAATACGGAAAGGCCTCACTTCTGACGCACAAATGAAAATGAGCAAAATCTCTCGACTCCATCATCATGCTGGTTACAAATCAGCCATTAGACGGAAATGACGCTAAAAAGACGAACGGCGTCTTGGAGGGATATTTCCTGCGCCTTTTCTGGAATATTCCTTATCAAAACTATTCGAAAAAAACCTCTTTTTCTCCTGCGCATCCGGAGATGAAAAGTTGACACTAGAAATTCATCACGTGACCCATTTACTACCAGCTGATTGGTCCATCCTATAACGGTAGCTAAATTAACGACACCACCCGAATAATCGGCAGCGGATAATTAGCAACTAACCACCGGGCAATGACATGGAACCCAAGGACTATGTCCGGTTGGTATAAGACAGCGGGCTACGGACGGCCACTACATCTGAACATCTCCAAGACCTTTCAAAGAAAATAGAAAAAAGGAAGAACAAACCTAACCTGGTACTATCGTTAATCTATACTTGTCAAAATTTATGAAATTGTGAAACAATAACAAGCCGATTAATGATGAACAACAATACAGGCTAGAAGCAAATTCCCTACCAAATTACCAGTTTCAACGACCGAAAACCAACGACCAGACTACTCGTTTTTGAACACAATCCCTACTGTGAAGAAGTTCTATGCAGATACAGGTAAGTTCCTTTTTATTTATCACTATATTCAATACTAATGTTGAGTTTCTTTTCAGGTAGTGTTCCCAGTGTTGATGACTTCATCCCGAGATACTATAACTGATACGTTGTCATGCACATTTCAATTCCGAATAAATGAATCCACATACAGAGCGAGTGTTTCAATTACCTCCATTATCAATGAATATAAAAATGGAACTTGAAAATTCGAGAAAGGTAATTTTCACGTTACAACTGTTCTTTCGTTATACATACGAGCAACCGAATCGAACAGAAGGTTGAATGGATAGTATCTGGGTTGTATTCGATTATGATGTTATGCTGTGTATATATTTATACACACTAGGTGACGGTATTCCTGTTTCACATACGAGCGACCGAAACGAACAGAAAGTTGAATGGATAGACTGAACAATCAATGTATCTGGGTGGTTGTCGATTATATCGCAATTCTGTATATATAGTGATACTTACCAGGTGACGATACTTCCGTTACACATACTAGCGACTGAATCGAACAGAATGTTGAATGGTTAGACGAAACGTTAATTGTATCTGAGTTGTATTCGATGATATCGTGATGATGTTTATATAGCAATACTCACCAGGTAACTGTCCTTCCGTTTTTCATACAAGCGACCGAATCGAGCAGAAGGTTAAATGGATAGATTGAACAATCATCGTATCTGAGTTGTATTCGATTATGTCTATATAGTTATACTCACCAGGTTCCTGTTCTTCCGTTATACATACGAGCAAACCAATCGAACATAAGGTTGAATGGATAGATTAAACAATCATCGTATCTGAGTTGTATTCGATTATGTTTATATAGTTATACTCACCAGGTAACTGTTCTTCCGTTATACATACGAGCGACTGAATTGAACAGAAGGTTGAATGGATAGACTAAACAATGATCCTATCTGGAGTTGTATTCGATTATATCGTGATGATGTTTATATAGTTATATACTTCCGTTACACATACTAGCGACTGAATCGAACAGAATGTTGAATGGTTAGACGAAACGATAATTGTATCTGAGTTGAATTCGATGATATTGTGATGATGTTTATATAGCAATACTCACCAGGTAACTGTCCTTCCGTTTTACATACAAGCGACCGAATCGAGCAGAAGGTTAAATGGATAGATTGAACAATCATCGTATCTGAGTTGTATTCGATTATGTTTATATAGTTATACTCACCAGGTACCTGTTCTTCCGTTATACATACGAGCAACCCAATCGAACATAAGGTTGAATGGATAGATTAAACAATCATCGTATCTGGGTTGTATTCGATTATGTTTATATAGTTACACTCACCAGGTAACTGTTCTTCCGTTATACATACGAGCGACTGAATTGAACAGAAGGTTGAATGGATAGACTAAACAATGATCCTATCTGGAGTTGTATTCGATTATACTGTGATGATGTTTATATAGTTATACTCACCAGGTAACTGTTCTCCAGTTATACATAAGAGCGGCTGAACTGAACAGAAGGTTGAATGGATAGACGGAACGATAATTGTAACTGAGTTGTATTCGATTATATCGTGGTGATGTTTATATAGTAATACTCACCAGGTGACTGTTCTTGCGTTATACGTACGAGCGACCAAATCGAACAGAAGGTTGGATGGATAGACGGAATGATCATTGTATCTGAGTTGTATTCGATTATATCGTGATGAAGTTCATATGGAAATACTCACCAGGTAACTGTTCTTTCGTTATACATACGAGCAACCGAATCAAACAGAAGGTTGAATGGATAGTATCTGGGTTGTATTCGATTATGATGTTATGCTGTGTATATAGTTATACACACTAGGTGACGGTATTCCCGTTTTACATACGAGCGACCGAAACGAACAGAAAGTTGAATGGATAGACTGAACAATCAATGTATCTGGTTTTCCGATTATATCGCAATACTGTATATATAGTGATACTTACCAGGTGACGGTACCTCCGTTACATATACTAGCGACTGAATCGAACAGAAGGTCGAATGGTTAGACGAAGCGACAATTGTATCTGAGTTGTATTCGATGATATCGTGATGATGTTTATATAGCAATACTCACCAGGTAACTGTTCTTTCGTTTTACATAAAGCGACCGAATCGAGCAGGAGGTTGAATGGATAGATTGAAAATTCATCGTATCTGGGGTTGTATTCGAGTATATCGTGATGATTATCATATAGTATGTCTAACAAGGTAACAGTTCTTCCGTTTAACATACGAGCAATCGAATCGAACATAAGGTTGGATGGATAGATTGAACAATCATTGTATCTGGGTTGTCTCCGATTATATCTTTATGCTGTATATTTAGTTACACCTACCATGTAACGGTTCATTCGTTACACATACGAGCGTCTGAATCGAACATAAGGTTGGATGGTTAGACGGAACGATAATTGTAACTAAGTTGTATTCGATTTTATCGTGGTGATGTTTATATAGTAATACTCACCAGGTGACTGTTCTTGCGTTATATATACGAGCGACCCAATCGAACAAAAGGTTGGATGGATAGACGGATAGATCATTGTATCTGAGTTGTATTCGATTATATCGTGATGACGTTCATATAGAAATACTCACCAGGTTACTGTTCTTTCGTTATACATATGAGCAACCGAATCGAACAGAAGGTTGAATGGGTAGTATCTGAGTTGTATTCGATGATATCGTGATGATGTTTATATAGCAATACTCACCAGGTAATTGTTCTTTCGTTTTACATAAAAGCGACCGAATCGAGCTGGAGGTTGAATGGATAGATTGAAAATTCATCGTATCTGGGGTTGTATTCGAGTATATCGTGATGATTATCATATAGTATGTCTAACAAGGTAACAGTTCTTCCGTTTAACATACGAGCAATCGAATCGAACATAAGGTTGGATGGATAGATTGAACAATCATTGTATCTGGGTTGTCTCCGATTATATCGTTATGCTGTATATTTAGTTACACCTACCATGTAACGGTTCATTCGTTACACATACGAGCGTCTGAATCGAACATAAGGTTGGATGGTTAGACGAAACGATAATTGTAACTAAGTTGTATTCGATTATATCGTGGTGATGTTTATATAGTAATACTCACCAGGTGACTGTTCTTGCGTTATACATACGAGCGACCCAATCGAACAAAAGGTTGGATGGATAGACGGGAAGATCATTGTATCTGAGTTGTATTCGATTATATCGTGATGACGTTCATATAGAAATACTCACCAGGTTACTGTTCTTTTGTTATACATATAAGCAACCGAATCGAAGAGAAGTTTGAATGGATAGTATCTGGGTTGTATTTGATTATATCGTGATTATTATCATATAGTATATCTAACCAGGTAACAGTTCTTCCGTTATACATACGAGCAACCGAATCGAACATAAGGTTGAATGGATAGATTGAACAATCATTGTATCTGGGTTGTCTCCGATTATATCGCAATACTGTATATATAGTGATACTTACCAGGTGACGGTACTTCCATTACACATACTAGCGACTGAATCGAACAGAAGGTTAAATGGTTAGACGAAACGATGATTGTATCTCTGAGTTGTATTCGATGATATCGTGATGATGTTTATATAGTAATACTCACCAGGTAACTGTTCTTCCGTTTTACATACAAGCATCCGAATCGAGCAGAAGGTTGAATTCAGTATAGATTGAACAATCGTCGTATCTGGGTTGTATTCGATTATGTTTATATAGTTATACTCACCAGGTAACTGTTCTTCCGTTATACATAAGAGCAACCGAATCGAACAGAAGGTTGAATGGATAGTATCTGGGTTGTATTCGATTATGATGTTATGCTGTGTATATAGTTATACACATTAGGTGACGGTATTCCCGTTTTACATACGAGCGACCGAAACGAACAGAAAGTTGAATGGAAAGACTGAACAATCAATGTATCTGGGTGGTATCCGATTATATCGCAATACTGTATATATAGTGATACTTACCAGGTGACGGTACTTCCGTTACACATACTAGCGACTGAATCGAACAGAAGGTTAAATGGTTAGACGAAACGATAATTGTATCTCTGAGTTGTATTCGATGATATCGTGATGATGTTTATATAGTAATACTTACCAGGTAACTGTCCTTCCGTTTTACATACAAGCGACCGAATCGAGCTGAAGGTTAAATGGATAGATTGAACAATCATCGTATCTGAGTTGTATTCGATTATGTTTATATAGTTATACTCACCAGGTACCTGTTCTTTCGTTATACATACGAGCAACCCAATCGAACATAAGGTTGAATGGATAGATTAAACAATAATCGTATCTGAGTTGTATTCGATTATGTTTATATAGTTATACTCACCAGGTAACTGTTCTCCCGTTATACATACGTGCGACTGAATTGAACATAAGGTTGAATGTATAGACTAAACAATGATCCTATCTGGGGTTGTATTCGATTATATCGTGATGATGTTTATATAGTTATACTCACCAGGTAACTGTTCTCCAGTTATACATAAGAGCGGCTGAACTGAACAGAAGGTTGAATGGATAGACAAAACGATAATTGTAACTGAGTTGTATTCGATTATTACGTGGTAATGTTTATATAGTAATACTCACCAGGTGACTGTTCTTGCGTTATACGTACGAGCGACCAAATCGAACAGAAGGTGACGGAATGATCATTGTATCTGAGTTGTATTCGATTATATCGTGATGAAGTTTATATGGAAATACTCACCAGGTTACTTTTCTTTCGTTATACATACGAGCAACCGAATCGAACAGAAGGTTGAATGGATAGTATCTGGGTTGTATTCGATTATGATGTAATGCTGTGTATATAGTTATACACACTAGGTGACGGTATTCCCGTTTTACATACGAACGACCGAAACGAACAGTAAGTTGAATGGATAGACTGAACAATCAATGTATCTGGGTGGTATCCGATTATATCGCAATACTGTATATATAGTGATACTTACCAGGTGACGGTACTTCCGTTACACATACTAGCGACTGAATCGAACAGAAGGTTAAATGGTTAGACGAAACGATAATTGTATCTCTGAGTTGTATTCGATGATATCGTGATGATGTTTATATAGCAATACTCACCAGGTAACTGTTCTTCCGTTTTACATACAAGCGGCCGAATCGAGCAGAAGGTTGAATTCAGTATAGATTGAACAATCGTCGTATCTGGGTTGTATTCGATTATGTTTATATAGTTATACTCACCAGGTAACTGTTCTTCCGTTATACATACGAGCAACCGAATCGAATAGAAGGTTGAATGGATAGTATCTGGGTTGTATACGATTATCATGTTATGCTGTGTAAATAGTTATACACATTAGGTAACGGTATTCCCGTTTTACATACGAGCGACCGAAACGAACAGAAAGTTGAATGGATAGACTGAACAATCAATGTATCTGGGTGGTATCCGATTATATCGCAATACTGTATATATAGTGATACTAACCAGGTGACGGTACTTCCGTTACACATACTAGCGACTGAATCGAACAGAAGGTTAAATGGTTAGACGAAACGATAATTGTATCTCTGAGTTGTATTCGATGATATCGTGATGATGTTTATATAGCAATACTCACCAGGTAACTGTTCTTCCGTTTTACATACAAGCGACCGAATCGAGCAGAAGCTTAAATTTAGTATAGATTGAACAATCATCGTATCTGGGTTGTATTCGATTATGTTCATATAGTTATACTCACCAGGTAACTGTTCTTCCGTTATACATACGAGCGACTGAATTGAACAGAAGGTTGAATGGATAGTCAAAACAATAATCGTATCTGGGGTTGTATTCGATTATATCTTGATAATGTTCATATAGTTATACTCACCAGGAAACTGTTCTTCCGTTATACCTACGAGCGTCTGAATCGAACATAAGGTTGGATGGTTAGACGGAACGATAATTGTAACTGAGTTGTATTCGATTATATCGTGATGACGTTCATATAGAAATACTCACCAGGTTACTGGTCTTTCGTTATACATACGAGCGACCGAAACGAACAGAAAGTTGAATGGATAGACTGAACAATCAATGTATCTGGGTGGTAGTCGATTATATCGCAATTCTGTATATATAGTGATACTTACCAGGTGACGATACTTCCGTTACACATAATAGCGACTGAATCGAACAGAATGTTGAATGGTTAGACGAGACGATAATTGTATCTGAGTTGAATTCGATGATATCGTGATGATGTTTATATAGCAATACTTACCAGGTAACTGTCCTTCCGTTTTACATACAAGCGACCGAATCGAGCAGAAGGTTAAATGGATAGATTGAACAATCATCGTATCTGAGTTGTATTCGATTATGTTTATATAGTTATACTCACCAGGTACCTGTTCTCTCGTTATACATACGAGCAACCCAATCGAACATAAGGTTGAATGGATAGATTAAACAATCATCGTATCTGAGTTGTATTCGATTATGTTTATATAGTTATACTCACCAGGTAACTGTTCTTCCGTTATACATACGAGCGACTGAATTGAACAGAAGGTTGAATGTATAGACTAAACAATGATCCTATCTGAGGTTGTATTCGATTATATCGTGATGATGTTTATATAGTTATACTCTCCAGGTAACTGTTCTACAGTTATACATAAGAGCGGCTGAACTGAACAGAAGGTTGAATGGATAGACAAAACGATAATTGTAAATGAGTTGTATTCGATTATATCGTGGTAATGTTTATATAGTAATACTCACCAGGTGACTGTTCTTGTGTTATATGTACGAGCGACCAAATCGAACAGAAGGATGGATGGATAGACGGAATGATCATTGTATCTGAGTTGTATTCGATTATATCGTGATAAAGTTCATATGGAAATACTCACCAGGTTACTGTTCTTTCGTTATACATACGAGCAACCGAATCGAACAGAAGGTTGAATGGATAGTATCTGGGTTGTATTCGATTATGATGTTATGCTGTGTATATAGTTATACACACTAGGTGACGGTATTCCCGTTTTACATACGAACGACCGAAACGAACAGAAAGTTGAATGGATAGACTGAACAATCAATGTATCTGGGTGGTATCCGATTATATCGCAATACTGTATATATAGTGATACTTACCAGGTGACGGTACTTCCGTTACACATACTAGCGACTGAATCGAACAGAAGGTTAAATGGTTAGACGAAACGATAATTGTATCTCTGAGTTGTATTCGATGATATCGTGATGATGTTTATATAGCAATACTCACCAGGTAACTGTTCTTCCGTTTTACATACAAGCGGCCGAATCGAGCAGAAGGTTGAATTCAGTATAGATTGAACAATCGTCGTATCTGGGTTGTATTCGATTATGTTTATATAGTTAAACTCACCAGGTACCTGTTCTTTCGTTATACATACGAGCAATTCAATCGAACATAAGGTTGAATGGATAGATTAAACAATCATCGTATCTGAGTTGTATTCGATTATGTTTATAGAGTTTTACTCACCAGGTAACTGTTCTTCCGTTATACATACGAGCGACTGAATTGAACAGAAGGTTGAATGTATAGACTGAACAATGATCCTATCTGGGGTTGTATTCGATTATATCGTGATGATGTTTATATAGTTATACTCACCAGGTAACTGTTCTCCAGTTATACATAAGAGCGGCTGAACTGAACAGAAGGTTGAATGGATAGACAAAACGATAATTGTAACTGAGTTGTATTCGATTATATCGTGGTAATGTTTATATAGTTATACTCACCAGGTGACTGTTCTTGCGTTATACGTACGAGCGACCAAATCGAACAGAAGGTGACGGAATGATCATTGTATCTGAGTTGTATTCGATTATATCGTGATGAAGTTCATATGGAAATACTCACCTGGTTACTGTTCTTTCGTTATACATACGAGCAACCCAATCGAACAGAAGGTTGAATGGATAGTATCTGGGTTGTATTCGATTATGATGTTATGCTGTGTATATAGTTATACACATTAGGTGACGGTATTCCCGTTTTACATACGAGCGACCAAAACGAACAGAAAGTTGAATGAATAGACTGAACAATCAATGTAGCTGGGTGGTATCCGATTATATCGCAATACTGTATATATAGTGATACTTACCAGGTGACGGTACTTCCGTTACACATACTAGCGACTGAATCGAACAGAAGGTTAAATGGTTAGACGAAACGATAATTGTATCTCTGAGTTGTATTCGATGATATCGTGATGATGTTTATATAGCAATACTCACCAAGTAACTGTTCTTCCGTTTTACATACAAGCGACCGAATCGAGCAGAAGCTTAAATTTAGTATAGATTGAACAATCATCGTATCTGGGTTGTATTCGATTATGTTCATATAGTTATACTCACCAGGTGACTGTTCTTGCGTTATACGTACCAGCGACCAAATCGAACAGAAGGTTGGATGGATAGACGGAATGATCATTGTATCTGAGTTGTATTCGATTATATCGTGATGAAGTTCATATGGAAATACCAGGTTACTGTTCTTTTTTTATACATACGAGCAACCGGATCGAACAGAAGTTTGAATGGATAGTATCTGGGTTGTATTTGATTATATCGTTATGCTGTATATTTAGTTACACCTATCATGTAAGGGTTCTTTCGTTACACATACGAGCGTCTGAATCGAACATAAGGTTGGATGGTTAGACTGAACAATCAATGTATCTGGGTGGTAGTCGATTATATCGCAATTCTGTATATATAGTGATACTTACCAGGTGACGATACTTCCGTTACACATACTAGCGACTGAATCGAACAGAATGTTGAATGATTAAACGAAACGATAATTGTATCTGAGTTGAATTCGATGATATCGTGATGAGGTTTATATAGCAATACTTACCAGGTAACTGTCCTTCCGTTTTACATACAAGCGACCGGATCGAGCAGAAGGTTAAATGGATAGATTGAACAATCATCGTATCTGAGTTGTATTCGATTATGTTTATATAGTTATACTCACCAGGTACCTGTTCTTTCGTTATATATACGAGCAACCCAATCGAACATAAGGTTGAATGGATAGACTAAACAATGATCCTATCTGGGGTTGTATTCGATTATATCGTGTTGATGTTTATATAGTTATACTCACCAGGTAACTGTTCTCCAGTTATACATAAGAGCGGCTGAACTGAACAGAAGGTTGAATGGATAGGCAAAACGATAATTGTAACTGAGTTGTATTCGATTATATCGTGGTAATGTTTATATAGTAATACTCACCAGGTGACTGTTCTTGCGATATACGTACGAGCGACCAAATCGAACAGAAGGTTGGATGGATAGACTGAGTTGTATTCGATTATATCGTGATGAAGTTCATATGGAAATACTCACCAGGTTACTGTTCTTTCGTTATACATACGAGCAACCGAATCGAACAGAAGGTTGAATGGATAGTATCTGGGTTGTATTCGATTATGATGTTATGCTGTGTATATAGTTATACACACTAGATGACGGTATTCCCGTTTTACATACGAACGACCGAAACGAACAGAAAGTTGAATGGATAGACTGAACAATCAATGTATCTGGGTGGTATCCGATTATATCGCAATACTGTATATATAGTGATACTTACCAGGTGACGGTACTTCCGTTACACATACTAGCGACTGAATCGAACAGAAGGTTAAATGGTTATACGAAACGATAATTGTATCTCTGAGTTGTATTCGATGATATCGTGATGATGTCTATATAGCAATACTCACCAGGTAACTGTTCTTCCGTTTTACATACGAGCGGCCGAATCGAGCAGAAGGTTGAATTCAGTATAGATTGAACAATCGTCGTATCTGGGTTGTATTCGATTATGTTTATATAGTTATACTCACCAGGTACCTGTTCTTTCGTTATACATACGAGCAACCCAATCGAACATAAGGTTGAATGGATAGATTAAACAATCATCGTATCTGAGTTGTATTCGATTATGTTCATATAGTTATACTCACCAGGTAACTGTTCTTCCGTTATACATACGAGCGACTGAATTGAACAGAAGGTTGAATGTATAGACTAAACAATGATCCTATCTGGGGTTGTATTCGATTATATCGTGATGATGTTTATATAGTTATACTCACCAGGTAACTGTTCTCCAGTTATACATAAGAGCGGCTGAACTGAACAGAAGGTTGAATGAATAGACAAAACGATAATTGTAACTGAGTTGTATTCGATTATATCGTGGTAATGTTTATATAGTAATACTTACCAGGTGACTGTTCTTGCGTTATACGTACGAGCGACCAAATCGAACAGACGGTTGGATGGATAGACGGAATGATCATTGTATCTGAGTTGTATTCGATTATATCGTGATGAAGTTCATATGGGAATACTCACCAGGTTACTGTTCTTTCGTTATACATACGAGCAACCGAATCGAACATAAGGTTGAATGGATAGATTGAACAATCATTGTATCTGGGTTGTCTCCGATTATATCGTTATGCTGTATATTTAGTTACACCTACCATGTAACGGTTCCTTCGTTACACATACGAGCGTCTGAATCGAACATAAGGTTGGATGGTTAGACGGAACGATAATTGTAACTGAGTTGTATTCGATTATATCGTGGTGATGTTTATATAGTAAAACTCAACAGGTGACTGTTCTTGCGTTATACATACGAGCGACCCAATCGAACATAAGGTTGGATGGATAGACGGAATGATCATTGTATCTGAGTTGTATTCGATTATATTGTGATGACGTTCATATAGAAATACTCACCAGGTTACTGGTCTTTCGTTATACATACGAGCGACCGAAACGAACAGAAAGTTGAATGGATAGACTGAACAATCAATGTATCTGAGTGGTAGTCGATTATATCGCAATTCTGTATATATAGTGATACTTACCAGGTGACGATACTTCCGTTACACATACTAGCGACTGAATCGAACAGAATGTTGAATGGTTAGACGAAACGATAATTGTATCTGAGTTGAATTCGATGATATCGTGATGATGTTTATATAGCAATACTTACCAGGTAACTGTCCTTCCGTTTTACATACAAGCGACCGAATCGAGCAGAAGGTTAAATGGATAGATTGAACAATCATCGTATCTGAGTTGTATTCGATTATGTTTATATAGTTATACTCACCAGGTACCTGTTCTCTCATTATACATACGAGCAACCCAATCGAACATAAGGTTGAATGGATAGATTAAACAATCATCGTATCTGAGTTGTATTCGATTATGTTTATATAGTTATACTCACCAGGTAACTGTTCTTCCGTTATACATACGAGCGACTGAATTAAACAGAAGGATGAATGTATAGACTAAACAATGATCCTATTTGGGGTTGTATTCGATTATATCGTGATGATGTTTATATAGTTATACTCACCAGGTAACTGTTCTCCAGTTATACATAAGAGCGGCTGAACTGAACCGAAGGTTGAATGGATAGACAAAACGATAATTGTAACTGAGTTGTATTCGATTATATCGTGGTAATGTTTATATAGTAATACTCACCAGGTGACGGTTTTTGCGTTATACGTACGAGCGACCAAATCGAACAGAAGGTTGGATGGATAGACGGAATGATCATTGTATCTGAGTTGTATTCGATTATATCGTGATGAAGTTCATATGGAAATACTCACCAGGTTACTGTTCTTTCGTTATACATACGAGCAACCGAATCGAACAGAAGGTTGAATGGATAGTATCTGGGTTGTATTTGATTATATCGTGATTATTATCATATAGTATGTCTAACCAGGTAACAGTTCTTCCGTTATACATACGAGCAACCGAATCGAACATAAGGTTGAATGGATAGATTGAACAATCATTGTATCTGGGTTATCTCCGATTATATCGTCATGCTGTATATTTAGTTACACCTACCATGTAACGGTTCTTTCGTTACACATACGAGCGCCTGAATCGAACATAAGGTTGGATGGTTAGACGGAACGATAATTGTAACTGAGTTGTATTCGATTATATCGTGATGACGTTCATATAGAAATACTCACCAGGTTACTGGTCTTTTGTTATACATACGAGCGACCGAAACGAACAGAAAGTTGAATGGATAGACTGAACAATCAATGTAACTGGGTGGTAGTCGATTATATCGCAATTCTGTATATATAGTGATACTTACCAGGTGACGATACTTCCGTTACACATACTAGCGACTGAATCGAACAGAATGTTGAATGGTTAGACGAAACGATAATTGTATCTGAGTTGAATTCGATGATATCGTGATGATGTGTATATAGCAATACTTACCAGGTAACTGTCCTTCCGTTTCAAATACAAGCGACCGAATCGAGCAGAAGGTTAAATGGATAGATTGAACAATCATCGTATCTGAGTTGTATTCGATTATGTTTATATAGTTATACTCACCAGGTACCTGTTATTTCGTTATACATACGAGCAACCCAATCGAACATAAGGTTGAATGGATAGATTGAACAATTATCTGGTGAGTTTTACTATATAAACATCACCACGGTATAATCGAATACAACTCAGTTACAATTATCGTTCCGTCTAACCATCCAACCTTATGTTCGATTCAGACGCTCGTATGTGTAACGAAAGAACCGTTACATGGTAGGTGTAACTAAATATACAGCATAACGATATAATCGGAGATAACCCAGATACAATGATTGTTCAATCTATCCATTCAACCTTATGTTCGATTCGGTTGCTCGTATGTATAACGGAAGAACTGTTACCTGGTTAGTCATACTATATGATAATAATCACGATATAATCAAATACAACCCAGATACTATCCATTCAACCTTCTGTTCGATTCGGTTGCTCGTATGTATAACGAAAGAACAGTAACCTGGTGAGTATTTCCATATGAACTTCATCACGATATAATCGAATACAACTCAGATACAATGATCATTCCGTCTATCCATCCAACCTTCTGTTCGATTTGGTCGCTCGTACGTATAACGCAAGAACAATCACCTGGTGAGTATTACTATATAAACATTACCACGATATAATCGAATACAACTCAGTTACAATTATCGTTTTGTCTATCCATTCAACCGTCTGTTCGTTTCGGTCGCTCGTATGTATAACGAAAGACCAGTAACCTGGTAAGTATTTCTATATGAACGTCATCACGATATAATCGAATACAACTCAGTTACAATTATCGTTCCGTCTAACCATCCAACCTTATGTTCGATTCAGACGCTCGTATGTGTAACGAATGAACCGTTACATGGTAGGTGTAACTAAATATACAGCATGACGATATAATCGGAGACAACACAGATACAATGATTGTTCAATCTATCCATTCAACCTTATGTTCGATTCGGTTGCTCGTATGTATAACGAAAGAACTGTTACCTGGTTAGACATACTATATGATAATAATCACGATATAATCAAATACAACCCAGATACGATGATTGTGCAGTCTATCCATTCAACCTTCTGTTCAGTTCAGTCGCTCTTATGTATAACTGGAGAACAGTTTCCTGGTGAGTATAACTATATGAACATTATCAAGATATAATCGAATACAACCCCAGATACGATGATTGTTTAGTCTATCCATTCAACCTTCTGTTCAATTCAGTCGCTCGTATGTATAACGGAAGAACATTTACCTGGTGAGTATAACTATATGAACATAATCGAATACAACCCAGATACGATGATTGTTCAATCTATACTAAATTTAAGCTTCTGCTCGATTCGGTCGCTTGTATGTGAAACGGAAGAACAGTTACCTGGTGAGTATTGCTATATAAACATCATCAGGATATCATCGAATACAACTCAGAGATACAATTATCGTTTCGTCTAACCATTTAACCTTCTGTTCGATTCAGTCGCTAGTATGTGTAACGGAAGTACCGTCACCTGGTAAGTATCACTATATATACAGTATTGCGATATAATCGTATACCACCCAGCTACATTGATTGTTCAGTCTATCCATTCAACTTTCTGTTCGTTTCGGTCGCTCGTATGTAAAACGGGAATACCGTCACCCAATGTGTATAACTATATACACAGCATAACATCATAATCGAATACAACCCAGATACTATCCATTCAACCTTCTGTTCGATTCGGTTGCTCGTATGTATAACGGAAGAACAGTAACCTGGTGAGTATAACTATATAAACATAATCGAATACAACCCAGATACGACGATTGTTCAATCTATACTGAATTCAACCTTCTGCTCGATTCGGCCGCTTGTATGTAAAATGGAAGAACAGTTACCTGGTGAGTATTGCTATATAAACATCATCACGATATCATCGAATACAACTCAGAGATACAATTATCGTTTCGTCTAACCATTTAACTTTCTGTTCGATTCAGTCGCTAGTATGTGTAACGGAAGTACCGTCACCTGGTAAGTATCACTATATATACAGTATTGCGATATAATCGGATACCACCCAGATACATTGATTGTTCAGTCTATCCATTCAACTTTCTGTTCGTTTCGGTCGTTCGTATGTAAAACGGGAATACCGTCACCTAGTGTGTATAACTATATACACAGCATAACATCATAATCGAATACAACCCAGATACTATCCATTCAACCTTCTGTTCGATTCGGTTGCTCGTATGTATAACGAAAGAACAGTAACCTGGTGAGTATTTCCATATGAACTTCATCACGATATAATCGAATACAACTCAGATACAATGATCATTCCGTCACCTTCTGTTCGATTTGGTCGCTCGTACGTATAACGCAAGAACAGTCACCTGGTGAGTATTACTATATAAACATTACCTCGATATAATCGAATACAACTCAGTTACAATTATCGTTTTGTCTATCCATTCAACCTTCTGTTCAGTTCAGCCGCTCTTATGTATAACTGGAGAACAATTACCTGGTGAGTATAACTATATAAACATCATCACGATATAATCGAATACAACCCCAGATAGGATCATTGTTTAGTCTATACATTCAACCTTCTGTTCAATTCAGTCGCTCGTATGTATAACGAAAGAACAGTAACCTGGTGAGTATTTCCATATGAACTTCATCACGATATAATCGAATACAACTCAGATACAATGATCATTCCGTCTATCCATGCGACCTTCTGTTCGATTTGGTCGCTCGTACGTATAACGCAAAAACAGTCACCTGGTGAGTATTACTATATAAACATTACCACGATATAATCGAATACAACTCAGTTACAATTATCGTTTTGTCTATCCATTCAACCTTCTGTTCAGTTCTGCCGCTCTTATGTATAACTGTAGAACAGTTACCTGGTGAGTATATCTATATAAACATCATCACGATATAATCGAATACAACCCCAGATAGGATCATTGTTTAGTCTATACATTCAACCTTCTGTTCAATTCAGTCGCTCGTATGTATAACGGAAGAACAGTTACCTGGTGAGTATAACTATATAAACATAATCGAATACAACTCAGATACGATGATTGTTCAATCTATCCATTTAACCTTATGTTCGATTGGGTTGCTCGTATGTATAACGAAATAACAGGTACCTGGTGAGTATAACTATATAAACATAATCGAATACAACTCAGATACGATGATTGTTCAATCTATCCATTTAACCTTCTGCTCGATTCGGTCGCTTGTATGTAAAACGGAAGGACAGTTACCTGGTAAGTATTGCTATATAAACATCATCACGATATCATCGAATTCAACTCAGATACAATTATCGTTTCGTCTAACCATTCAACATTCTGTTCGATTCAGTCGCTAGTATGTGTAACGGAAGTATCGTCACCTGGTAAGTATCACTATATATACAGAATTGCGATATAATCGACTACCACCCAGTTACATTGATTGTTCAGTCTATCCATTCAACTTTCTGTTCTGTAACCATCCAACCTTATGTTCGATTCAGACGCTCGTATGTGTAACGAAAGAACAGTTACCTGGTGAGTATAACTATATAAACATAATCGAATACAACTCAGATACGATGATTGTTTAATCTATCCATTCAACCTTATGTTCGATTGGGTTGCTCGTATGTATAACGAAAGAACAGGTACCTGGTGAGTATAACTATATAAACATAATCGAATACAACCCAGATACGACGATTGTTCAATCTATACTGAATTCAACCTTCTGCTCGATTCGGCCGCTTGTATGTAAAACGGAAGAACAGTTACCTGGTGAGTATTGCTATATAAACATCATCACGATATCATCGAATACAACTCAGAGATACAATTATCGTTTCGTCTAACCATCAAACCTTCTGTTCGATTCAGTCGCTAGTATGTGTAACGGAAGTACCGTCACCTGGTAAGTATCACTATATATACAGTATTGCGATATAATCGGATACCACCCAGATACATTGATTGTTCAGTCTATCCATTCAACTTTCTGTTCGTTTCGGTCGTTCGTATTTAAAACGGGAATACCGTCACCTAGTGTGTTTAACTATATACACAGCATAACATCATAATCGAATACAACCCAGATACTATCCATTCAACCTTCTGTTCGATTCGGTTGCTCGAATGTATAACTAAAGAACAGTAACCTGGTGAGTATTTCCATATGAACTTCATCACGATATAATCGAATACAACTCAGATTCAATGATCATTCCGTCTATCCATCCAACCTTCTGATCGATTTGGTCGCTCGTACGTATAACGCAAGAACAGTCACCTGGTGAGTATTACTATATAAACATTACCACGATATAATCGAATACAACTCAGATACAATTATCGTTTTGTCTATCCATTCAACCTTCTGTTCAGTTCAGCCGCTCTTATGTATAACTGTAGAACAGGTACCTGGTGAGTATAACTATATAAACATCATCACGATATAATCGAATACAACCCCAGATAGGATCATTGTTTAGTCTATACATTCAACCTTCTGTTCAATTCAGTCGCTCGTATGTATAACGGAAGAACAGTTACCTGGTGAGTATAACTATATAAACATAATCGAATACAACCCAGATACGACGATTGTTCAATCTATACTGAATTCAACCTTCTGCTCGATTCGGCCGCTTGTATGTAAAACGGAAGAACAGTTACCTGGTGAGTATTGCTATATAAACATCATCACGATATCATCGAATACAACTCAGAGATACAATTATCGTTTCGTCTAACCATCAAACCTTCTGTTCGATTCAGTCGCTAGTATGTGTAACGGAAGTACCGTCACCTGGTAAGTATCACTATATATACAGTATTGCGATATAATCGGATACAGCCCAGATACATTGATTGTTCAGTCTATCCATTCAACTTTCTGTTCGTTTCGGTCGTTCGTATGTAAAACGGGAATACGGTCACCTAGTGTGTTTAACTATATACACAGCATAACATCATAATCGAATACAACCCAGATACTATCCATTCAACCTTCTGTTCGATTCGGTTGCTCGAATGTATAACTAAAGAACAGTAACCAGGTGAGTATTTCCATATGAACTTCATCACGATATAATCGAATACAACTCAGATACAATGATCATTCCGTCTATCCATCCAACCTTCTGTTCGATTTGGTCGCTCGTACGTATAACGCAAGAACAGTCACCTGGTGAGTATTACTATATAAACATTACCACGATATAATCGAATACAACTCAGATACAATTATCGTTTTGTCTATCCATTCAACCTTCTGTTCAGTTCAGCCGCTCTTATGTATAACTGTTGAACAGGTACCTGGTGAGTATAACTATATAAATATCATCACGATATAATCGAATACAACCCCAGATAGGATCATTGTTTAGTCTATACATTCAACCTTCTGTTCAATTCAGTCGCTCGTATGTATAACGGAAGAACAGTTACCTGGTGAGTATACCTATATAAACATAATCGAATACAACTCAGATACGATGATTGTTCAATCTATCCATTCAACCTTATGTTCGATTGGGTTGCTCGTATGTATAACGAAATAACAGGTACCTGGTGAGTATAACTATATAAACATAATCGAATACAACTCAGATACGATGATTGTTCAATCTATCCATTTAACCTTCTGCTCGATTCGGTCGCTTGTATTTAAAACGGAAGGACAGTTACCTGGTAAGTATTGCTATATAAACATCATCACGATATCATCGAATTCAACTCAGATACAATTATCGTTTCGTCTAACCATTCAACATTCTGTTCGATTCAGTCGCTAGTATGTGTAACGGAAGTATCGTCACCTGGTAAGTATCACTATATATACAGAATTGCGATATAATCGACTACCACCCAGCTACATTGATTGTTCAGTCTATCCATTCAACTTTCTGTTCGTTTCGGTCGCTCGTATGTAAAACGGGAATACCGTCACCTAATGTGTATAACTATATACACAGCATAACATCATAATCGAATACAACCCAGATACTATCCATTCAACCTTCTGTTCGATTCGGTTGCTCGTATGTATAACGAAAGAACAGTAACCTGGTGAGTATTTCCATATGAACTTCATCACGATATAATCGAATACAACTCAGATACAATGATCATTCCGTCACCTTTTGTTCGATTTGGTCGCTCGTACGTATAACGCAAGAACAGTCACCTGGTGAGTATTACTATATAAACATTACCTCGATATAATCGAATACAACTCAGTTACAATTATCGTTTTGTCTATCCATTCAACCTTCTGTTCAGTTCAGCCGCTCTTATGTATAACTGGAGAACAATTACCTGGTGAGTATAACTATATAAACATCATCACGATATAATCGAATACAACCCCAGATAGGATCATTGTTTAGTCTATACATTCAACCTTCTGTTCAATTCAGTCGCTCGTATGTATAACGGAAGAACAGTTACCTGGTGAGTATAACTATATAAACATAATCGAATACAACTCAGATACGATGATTGTTTAATCTATCCATTCAACGTTCTGTTCGATTCGGTTGCTCGTATGTATAACGAAAGAACAGTTACCTGGTGAGTATAACTATATAAACATAATCGAATACAACCCAGATACGACGATTGTTCAATCTATACTGAATTCAACCTTCTGCTCGATTCGGCCGCTTGTATGTAAAATGGAAGAACAGTTACCTGGTGAGTATTGCTATATAAACATCATCACGATATCATCGAATACAACTCAGAGATACAATTATCGATTCGTCTAACCATTTAACCTTCTGTTCGATTCAGTCGCTAGTATGTGTAACGGAAGTACCGTCACCTGGTAAGTATCACTATATATACAGTATTGCGATATAATCGGATACCACCCAGATACATTGATTGTTCAGTCTATCCATTCAACTTTCTGTTCGTTTTGGTCGTTCGTATGTGAAACGGGAATACCGTCACCTAGTGTATATAACTATATACACAGCATAACATCATAATCGAATACAACCCAGATACTATCCATTCAACCTTCTGTTCGATTCGATTGCTCGTATGTATAACGAAAGAACAGTAACCTGGTGAGTATTTCCATATGAACTTCATCACGATATAATCGAATACAACTCAGATACAATGATCATTCCGTCTATCCATCCAACCTTCTGTTCGATTTGGTCGCTCGTACGTATAACGCAAGAACAGTCACCTGGTGAGTATTACTATATAAACATTACTACGATATAATCGAATACAACTCAGATACAATTATCGTTTTGTCTATCCATTCAACCTTCTGTTCAGTTAAGCCGCTCTTATGTATAACTGTAGAACAGTTACCTGGTGAGTATAACTATATAAACATCATCACGATATAATCGAATACAACCCCAGATAGGATCATCGTTTAGTCTATACATTCAACCTTCTGTTCAATTCAGTCGCTCGTATGTATAACGGAAGAACAGTTACCTGGTGAGTATAACTATATAAACATAATCGAATACAACTCAGATACGATGATTGTTTAATCTATCCACTCAACCTTATATTCGATTGGGTTGCTCGTATGTATAACGAAAGAACAGGTACCTGGTGAGTATAACTATATAAACATAATCGAATACAACTCAGATACGATGATTGTTCAATCTATCCATTTAACCTTCTGCTCGATTCGGTCGCTTGTATGTGAAACGGAAGGACAGTTACCTGGTAAGTATTGCTATATAAACATCATCACGATATCATCGAATTCAACTCAGATAAAATTATCGTTTCGTCTAACCATTCAACATTCTGTTCGATTCAGTCGCTAGTATGTGTAACGGAGGTATCGTCACCTGGTAAGTATCACTATATATACAGAATTACGATATTATCGACTACCACCCAGATACATTGATTGTTCAGTCTATCCATTCAACTTTCTGTTCGTTTCGGTCGCTCGTATGTATAACGAAAGACCAGTAACCTGGTGAGTATTTCTATATGAACGTCTTCACGATATAATCGAATACAACTCAGTTACAATTATCGTTCCGTCTAACCATCCAACCTTATGTTCGATTCAGACGCTCGTATGTGTAACGAAAGAACCGTTACATGGTAGGTGTAACTAAATATACAGCATAACGATATAATCGGAGACAACCCAGATACAATGATTGTTCAATCTATCCATTCAACCTTATGTTCGATTCGGTTGCTCGTATGTATAACGGAAGAACTGTTACCTGGTTAGACATATGATAATAATCACGATATAATCAAATACAACCCAGATACTATCCATTCAAACTTCTGTTCGATTCGGTTGCTCGTATGTTTAAAGAAAGAACAGTAACCTGGTAAGTATTTCCATATGAACTTCATCACGATATAATCGAATACAACTCAGATACAATGATCATTCCGTCTATCCATCCAACCTTCTGTTCGATTTGGTCGCTCGTACGTATAACGCAAGAACAGTCACCTGGTGAGTATTACTATATAAACATCATCACGATATAATCGAATACAACCCCAGATAGGATCATTGTTTAGTTTATACATTCAACCTTCTGTTCAATTCAGTCGCTCGTATGTATAACGGAAGAACAGTTACCTGGTGAGTATAACTATATAAACATAATCGAATACAACTCAGATACGATGATTGTTTAATCTATCCATTCAACCTTATGTTCGATTGGGTTGCTCGTATGTATAACGAAAGAACAGGTACCTGGTGAGTATAACTATATAAACATAATCAAATACATCCCAGATACGACGATTGTTCAATCTATACTGAATTCAACCTTCTGCTCGATTCGGCCGCTTGTATGTAAAACGGAAGAACAGTTACCTGGTGAGTATTGCTATATAAACATCATCACGATATCATCGAATACAACTCAGAGATACAATTATCGTTTCGTCTAACCATTTAACCTTCTGTTCGATTCAGTCGCTAGTATGTGTAACGGAAGTACCGTCACCTGGTAAGTATCACTATATATACAGTATTGCGATATAATCGGATACCACCCAGATACATTGATTGTTCAGTCTATCCATTCAACTTTCTGTTCGTTTCGGTCGTTCGTATGTAAAACGGGAATACCGTCACCTAGTGTGTATAACTATATACACAGCATAACATCATAATCGAATACAACCCAGATACTATCCATTCAACCTTCTGTTCGATTCGGTTGCTCGTATGTATAACGAAAGAACAGTAACCTGGTGAGTATTTCCATATGAACTTCATCACGATATAATCGAATACAACTCAGATACAATGATCATTCCGTCACCTTCTGTTCGATTTGGTCGCTCGTACGTATAACGCAAGAACAGTCACCTGGTGAGTATAACTATATAAACATTACCACGATATAATCGAATACAACTCAGTTACAATTATCGTTTTGTCTATCCATTCAACCTTCTGTTCAGTTCAGCCGCTCTTATGTATAACTGGAGAACAGTTACCTGGTGAGTATAACTATATAAACATCATCACGATATAATCGAATACAACCCCAGATAGGATCATTGTTCAGTCTATACATTCAACCTTCTGTTCAATTCAGTCGCTCGTATGTATAACGGAAGAACAGTTACCTGGTGAGTAAAACTATATAAACATAATCGAATACAACTCAGATACGATGATTGTTTAATCTATCCATTCAACCTTATGTTCGATTGAATTGCTCGTATGTATAACGAAAGAACAGGTACCTGGTGAGTTTAACTATATAAACATAATCGAATACAACCCAGATACGACGATTGTTCAATCTATACTGAATTCAACCTTCTGCTCGATTCGGCCGCTTGTATGTAAAACGGAAGAACAGTTACCTGGTGAGTATTGCTATATAAACATCATCACGATATCATCGAATACAACTCAGAGATACAATTATCGTTTCGTCTAACCATTTAACCTTCTGTTCGATTCAGTCGCTAGTATGTGTAACGGAAGTACCGTCACCTGGTAAGTATCACTATATATACAGTATTGCGATATAATCGGATACCACCCAGATACATTGATTGTTCAGTCTATCCATTCAACTTTCTGTTCGTTTCGGTCGTTCGTATGTAAAACGGGAATACCGTCACCTAGTGTGTATAACTATATACACAGCATAACATCATAATCGAATACAACCCAGATACTATCCATTCAACCTTCTGTTCGATTCGGTTGCTCGTATGTATAACGAAAGAACAGTAACCTGGTGAGTATTTCCATATGAACTTTATCACGATATAATCGAATACAACTCAGATACAATGATCATTCCGTCTATCCATCCATCCTTCTGTTTGATTTGGTCGCTCGTACGTATAACGCAAGAACAGTCACCTGGTGAGTATTACTATATAAACATTACCACGATATAATCGAATACAACTCAGTTACAATTATCGTTTTGTCTATCCATTCAACCTTCTGTTCAGTTCAGCCGCTCTTATGTATATCTGTAGAACAGTTACCTGGTGAGTATAACTATATAAACATCATCACGATATAATCGAATACAACCACAGATAGGATCATTGTTTAGTCTATACATTCAACCTTCTGTTCAATTCAGTCGCTCGTATGTATAACGGAAGAACAGTTACCTGGTGAGTATAACTATATAAACATAATCGAATACAACTCAGATACGATGATTGTTTAATCTATCCATTCAACCTTATGTTCGATTGGGTTGCTCGTATGTATAACGAGAGAACAGGTACCTGGTGAGTTTAACTATATAAACATGATCGAATACAACTCAGATACGATGATTGTTCAATCTATCCATTTAACCTTCTGCTCGATTCGGTCGCTTGTATGTAAAACGGAAGGACAGTTACCTGGTAAGTATTGCTATATAAACATCATCACGATATCATCGAATTCAACTCAGATACAATTATCGTTTCGTCTAACCATTCAACATTCTGTTCGATTCAGTCGCTAGTATGTGTAACGGAAGTATCGTCACCTGGTTAGTATCACTATATATACAGAATTGCGATATAATCGACTACCACCCAGATACATTGATTGTTCAGTCTATCCATTCAACTTTCTGTTCGTTTCGGTCGCTCGTATGTATAACGAAAGACCAGTAACCTGGTGAGTATTTCTATATGAACGTCATCACGATATAATCGAATACAACTCAGTTACAATTATCGTTCCGTCTAACCATCCAACCTTATGTTCGATTCAGACGCTCGTATGTGTAACGAAAGAACCGTTACATGGTAGGTGTAACTAAATATACAGCATAACGATATAATCGGAGACAACCCAGATACAATGATTGTTCAATCTATCCATTCAACCTTATGTTAGATTCGGTTGCTCGTATGTATAATGGAAGAACTGTTACCTGGTTAGACATACTATATGATAATAATCACGATATAATCAAATACAACCCAGATACTATCCATTCAAACTTCTGTTCGATTCGGTTGCTCGTATGTATAACGAAAGAACAGTAACCTGGTGAGTATTTCCATATGAACTTCATCACGATATAATCGAATACAACTCAGATACAATGATCATTCCGTCTATCCATCCAACCTTCTGTTCGATTTGGTCGTTCGTACGTATAACGCAAGAACAGTCACCTGGTGAGTATTACTATATAAACATTACCACGATATAATCGAATACAACTCAGTTACAATTATCGTTTTGTCTATCCATTCAACCTTCTGTTCAGTTCAGCCGCTCTTATGTATAACTGGAGAACAGTTACCTGGTGAGTATAACTATATAAACATCATCACGATATAATCGAATACAACCCCAGATAGGATCATTGTTTAGTCTATACATTCAACCTTCTGTTCAATTCAGTCGCTCGTATGTATAACGGAAGAACAGTTACCTGGTGAGTATAACTATATAAACATAATCGAATACAACTCAGATACGATGATTGTTTAATATATCCATTCAACCTTATGTTCGATTATGTTGCTCGTATGTATAACGAAAGAACAGGTACCTGGTGAGTATAACTATATAAACATAATCGAATACAACCCAGATACGACGATTGTTCAATCTATCCATTTAACCTTCTGCTCGATTCGGTCGTTTGTATGTAAAACGGAAGGACAGTTACCTGGTAAGTATTGCTATATAAACATCATCACGATATCATCGAATTCAACTCAGATACAATTATCGTTTCGTCTAACCTTTCAACATTCTGTTCGATTCAGTCGCTAGTATGTGTAACGGAAGTATCGTCACCTGGTAAGTATCACTATATATACAGAATTGCGATATAATCGACTACCACCCAGATACATTGATTGTTCAGTCTATCCATTCAACTTTCTTTTCGTTTCGGTCGCTCGTATGTATAACGAAAGACCAGTAACCTGGTGAGTATTTCTATATGAACGTCATCACGATATAATCGAATACAACTCAGATACAATGATCATTCCGTCTATCCATCCAACCTTATGTTCGATTGGTTCGCTCGTATGTATAACGCAAGAACAGTCACCTGGTGAGTTTTACTATATAAACATCACCACGATATAATCGAATACAACTCAGTTACAATTATCGTTCCGTCTAACCATCCAACCTTATGTTCGATTCAGACGCTCGTATGTGTAACGAAAGAACCGTTACATGGTAGGTGTAACTAAATATACAGCATAACGATATAATCGGAGACAACCCAGATACAATGATTGTTCAATCTATCCATTCAACCTTATGTTCGATTCGGTTGCTCGTATGTATAACGGAAGAACTGTTACCTGGTTAGACATACTATATGATAATAATCACGATATAATCAAATACAACCCAGATACGATGATTGTGCAGTCTATCCATTCAACCTTCTGTTCAGTTCAGTCGCTCTTATGTATAACTGGAGAACAGTTTCCTGGTGAGTATAACTATATGAACATTATCAAGATATAATCGAATACAACCCCAGATACGATTATTGTTTCGTCTATCCATTCAACCTTCTGTTCAATTCAGTCGCTCGTATGTATAACGGAAGAACAGTTACCTGGTGAGTATAACTAAACTACGCAACACTAATTACGTCGCACCCCGAAATTTTGCCCTTGTTTAAATTTGAATAACTTTTTTCTTCTTTGAACAATTTCAATTCTGTTTGCACTGTTCGCTAGCCCAGTCCTTCAGCATTAATTTCGTACTTATTCGATACATAAGGTTATTTCCATAAAATTGCTACAGGATGTATTTTGGAACTGTGCAAAATTTCGAAATTTTCAAAAGGATCCCAAATGAAGAAAAACAGTTTTTTTTAACTTTGACAGCAGAGGCATGAAGATTATCTCATTACCTTTGGCCATTTCCAAAATTGTCTTCCTATCACTTTTCTTTACAGAGTGATCTCAAAAAATCAATTTTTTGGTTTTGCAGTCATAACTTTTTTCCTCTTCAACCGATTTTCATAATCTCAGGCTCAGTTTGAAGCTGAAACCTCATATGAGAAGATTTGAAGATCAGAATTAACTCAAGATGAACATTTAGAATCGAGGGTTTCCTCAAAGGTGACCCAAATCTGAAACACTCTGTAAATCCCCACTGGGAGAAGAATTAAATGGAAATCAACTTGTTTTCGGAAGGATCTTTCATTCTGGACACATCCATATCTTTTTTTCTTTCAGTAGTCAAAAATTGTGCATGAGAAAACCGAAATGAAACGCCATGTTCTAAAAAAAAATCAGCCCAAAAAAATGCATGGTCCGTAACCAACGTAACAAAAATCATAATGAGTGACTGACAAGACAGGTTGAAAATTACGTTCTCGTGAAAATAAAGACCAGGACAGAAAAAACTATTCGTAGGTCTTCCTTTTCTGAAGATATGACTTCATAAAAAAATTCAAAATAAAAAAAAATTTGAAAACAACAAAATTTTAGGGTAACCTTCTCAACCCCTATACAAAGTCTTCCATCATGTTTTGGATTTTTTCAAAGAATTTAATTTTTTATGGGTACCGCTTGTCTCGATTCTGAAAAATAATTTTTTTTCGCCCTGTACATCAAACTATGTTACTTGGAGAACTCGAGTTCGGGCGATTCTTAGTAGTTTTGTACGAAACTCACGAAAATTATATGTAAAAAAATCACAAAAATCTCCATCCCCTTCATTCGTACCCAAAGTACCCCAAGGGGGCAAGGGAGGCGAAAGAATTTTATTTTTTTATATATCCGATCCCGATGTGGGGGTCAGGAGAAATATGTTCACCGATATATCTAACCGTTTGACCAGCAAAAATTTTACCCGCAAAAAAAAATTTTGGGGGGGAGGGGGTAAAAAATTTTTCATCAGTATTTTTGGTGGTGATATTTTCGTTTCGATCAAACAACGTTTTGGATATTTTTCTTTTTTAATCGGGATTTCGAGGGGGATTCAGATTTGGGTCACCTTTGCAGAAACCCTTGATCTTTAATATTTATTTTTAGTCAATTCTAATCTTCATGTCTGTTCATCTAACGTTTCAGCTTCAAAATGATCGTGAGATTTTGAAAATCGGTTGAAGAGGAAACAAGTTATGACTGCAAAACCAAAAAATTGATTTTTTGAGATCACTCTGTAAAGAAAAGTGATAGGAAGACAATTTTGGAAATGGCCAAAGGTAATGAGATAATCTTCATGCCTCTGCTGTCAAAGTTGAAAAAAAACTGTTTTTCTTCATTTGGGATCCTTTTGAAAATTTCGAAATTTTGCACAGTTCCAAAAAACATCCTGTAGCAATTTTATGGAAATAACCTTATGTATCGAAGAAGTACAAGATTATAGCTGAAGGACTGAGCTAGCGAACAGTGCAAACAGAATTCAAATTGTTCAAAGAAGAAAAAAGTTATTCAAATCTTAACAGGGGCAAAATTTCGGGGTGCGACGTAATTAGTGTTGCGTAGTTTATATGAACATAATCGAATACAACCCAGATACGATGATTGTTCAATCTATACTAAATTTAAGCTTCTGCTCGATTCGGTCGCTTGTATGTAAAACGGAAGAACAGTTACCTGGTGAGTATTGCTATATAAACATCATCACGATATCATCGAATACAACTCAGAGATACAATTATCGTTTCGTCTAACCATTTAACCTTCTGTTCGATTCAGTCGCTAGTATGTGTAACGGAAGTACCGTCACCTGGTAAGTATCACTATAATATACAGTATTGCGATATAATCGGATACCACCCAGATACATTGATTGTTCAGTCTATCCATTCAACTTTCTGTTCGTTTCGGTCGCTCGTATGTAAAACGGGAATACCGTTACTTAATGTGAATAACTATTTACACAGCATAACATGATAATCGTATACAACCCAGATACTATCCATTCAACCTTCTATTCGATTCGGTTGCTCGTATGTATAACGGAAGAACAGTTACCTGGTGAGTATAACTATATAAACATAATCGAATACAACCCAGATACGACGATTGTTCAATCTATACTGAATTCAACCTTCTGCTCGATTCGGCCGCTTGTATGTAAAACGAAAGAACAGTTACCTGGTGAGTATTGCTATATAAACATCATCACGATATCATCGAATACAACTCAGAGATACAATTATCGTTTCGTCTAACCATTTAACCTTCTGTTCGATTCAGTCGCTAGTATGTTTAACGGAAGTACCGTCACCTGGTAAGTATCACTATATATACAGTATTGCGATATAATCGGATACCACCCAGATACATTGATTGTTCAGTCTATCCATTCAACTTACTGTTCGTTTCGGTCGTTCGTATGTAAAACGGGAATACCGTCACCTAGTGTGTATAACTATATACACAGCATTACATCATAATCGAATACAACCCAGATACTATCCATTCAACCTTCTGTTCGATTCGGTTGCTCGTATGTATAACGAAAGAAAAGTAACCTGGTGAGTATTTCCATATAAACTTCATCACGATATAATCGAATACAACTCAGATACAATGATCATTCCGTCACCTTCTGTTCGATTTGGTCGCTCGTACGTATAACGCAAGAACAGTCACCTGGTGAGTATTACTATATAAACATTACCACGTAATAATCGAATACAACTCAGTTACAATTATCGTTTTGTCTATCCATTCAACCTTCTGTTCAGTTCAGCCGCTCTTATGTATAACTGGAGAACAGTTACCTGGTGAGTATAACTATATAAACATCATCACGATATAATCGAATACAACCCCAGATAGGATCATTGTTTAGTCTATTCATTCAACCTTATGTTCAATTCAGTCGCACGTATGTATAACGGAAGAACAGGTACCTGGTGAGTATAACTATATAAACATAATCGAATACAACTCAGATACGATGATTGTTCAATCTATCCATTTAACCTTCAGCTCGATTCGGTCGCTTGTATGTAAAACGGAAGGACAGTTACCTGGTAAGTATTGCTATATAAACATCATCACGATATCATCGAATACAACTCAGAGATACAATTATCGTTTCGTCTAACCATTTAACCTTCTGTTCGATTCAGTCGCTAGTATGTGTAACGGAAGTACCGTCACCTGGTAAGTATCACTATATATACAGTATTGCGATATAATCGGATACCACCCAGATACATTGATTTTTTTTTCTATCCACTATCCTAGTTGCCTTAGCAACCCTCAGAAGTTTTTACGGAGTAAACTTGTACGAGTTAGGATTGTTCAGTCTTTCCATTCAACTTTCTGTTCGTTTCGGTCGCTCGTATGTAAAACGGGAATACCGTCACCTAATGTGTATAACTATATACACAGCATAACATCATAATCGAATACAACCCAGATACTATCCATTCAACCTTCTGTTCGATTCGGTTGCTCTTATGTATAACGGAAGAACAGTTACCTGGTGAGTATAACTATATAAACATAATCGAATACAACCCAGATACGACGACTGTTCAATCTATACTGAATTCAACCTTCTGCTCGATTCGGATGCTTGTATGTAAAACGGAAGAACAGTTACCTGGTGAGTATTGCTATATAAACATCATCACGATATCATCGAATACAACTCAGAGATACAATTATCGTTTCGTCTAACCATTTAACCTTCTGTTCGATTCAGTCGCTAGTATGTGTAATGGAAGTACCGTCACCTGGTAAGTATCACTATATATACAGTATTGCGATATAATCGACTACCACCCAGATACATTGATTGTTCAGTCTATCCATTCAACTTTCTGTTCGTTTTGGTCGCTCGTATGTATAACGCAAGAACAGTCACCTGGTGAGTTTTACTATGTAAACATCACCACGATATAATCGAATAAAACTCAGTTACAATTATCGTTCCGTCTAACCATCCAACCTTATGTTCGATTCAGACAATCGTATGTGTAACGAAAGAACCGTTACATGGTAGGTGTAACTGAATATACCGCATAACGATATAATCGGAGACAACCCAGATACAATGATTGTTCAATCTATCCATTCAACCTTATGTTCGATTCGGTTGCTCGTATGTATAACGGAAGAACTGTTACCTGGTTAGATATACTATATGATAATAATCACGATATAATCAAATACAACCCAGATACTATCCATTCAAACTTCTCTTCGATTCGGTTGCTTATATGTATAACGAAAGAACAGTAACCTGGTGAGTATTTCTATATGAACGTCATCACGATATAATCGAATACAACTCAGATACAATGATCTTTCCGTCTATCCATCCAACCTTTTGTTCGATTGGGTCGCTCGTATGTATAACGCAAGAACAGTCACCTGGTGAGTATTACTATATAAACATCACCACGATATAATCGAATACAACTTAGTTACAATTATCGTTCCGTCTAACCATCCAACCTTATGTTCGATTCAGACGCTCGTATGTGTAACGAAAGAACCGTTACATGGTAGGTGTAACTAAATATACAGCATAACGATATAATCGGAGACAACCCAGATACAATGATTGTTCAATCTATCCATCCAACCTTATGTTCGATTCGATTGCTCGTATGTTTAACGGAAGAACTGTTACCTTGTTAGACATACTATATGATAATCATCACGATATACTCGAATACAACCCCAGATACGATGAATTTTCAATCTATCCATTATACCTCCTGCTCGATTCGGTCGCTTTTATGTAAAACGAAAGAACAATTACCTGGTGAGTATTGCTATATAAACATCATCACGATATCATCGAATACAACTCAGATACTACCCATTCAACCTTCTGTTCGATTCGGTTGCTCATATGTATAACGAAAGAACAGTAACCTGGTGAGTATTTCTATATGAACGTCATGACGATATAATCGAATACAACTCAGATACAATGATCTTTCCGTCTATCCATCCAACCTTTTGTTCGATTGGGTCGCTCGTATATATAACGCAAGAACAGTCACCTGGTGAGTATTACTATATAAACATCACCACGATATAATCGAATACAACTTAGTTACAATTATCGTTCCGTCTAACCATCCAACCTTATGTTCGATTCAGACGCTCGTATGTGTAACGAAAGAACCGTTACATGGTAGGTGTAACTAAATATACAGCATAACGATATAATCGGAGACAACCCAGATACAATGATTGTTCAATCTATCCATCCAACCTTATGTTCGATTCGATTGCTCGTATGTTTAACGGAAGAACTGTTACCTTGTTAGACATACTATATGATAATCATCACGGTATACTCGAATACAACCCCAGATACGATGAATTTTCAATCTATCCATTATACCTCCTGCTCGATTCGGTCGCTTTTATGTAAAACGAAAGAACAATTACCTGGTGAGTATTGCTATATAAACATCATCACGATATCATCGAATACAACTCAGATACTACCCATTCAACCTTCTGTTCGATTCGGTTGCTCATATGTATAACGAAAGAACAGTAACCTGGTGAGTATTTCTATATGAACGTCATGACGATATAATCGAATACAACTCAGATACAATGATCTTTCCGTCTATCCATCCAACCTTGTGTTCGATTGGGTCGCTCGTATATATAACGCAAGAACAGTCACCTGGTGAGTATTACTATATAAACATCACCACGATATAATCGAATACAACTTAGTTACAATTATCGTTCCGTCTAACCATCCAACCTTATGTTCGATTCAGACGCTCGTATGTGTAACGAAAGAACCGTTACATGGTAGGTGTAACTAAATATACAGCATAACGATATAATCGGAGACAACCCAGATACAATGATTGTTCAATCTATCCATCCAACCTTATGTTCGATTCGATTGCTCGTATGATAAACGGAAGAACTGTTACCTTGTTAGACATACTATATGATAATCATCACGATATACTCGAATACAACCCCAGATACGATGAATTTTCAATCTATCCATTCAACATCCTGCTCGATTCGGTCGCTTTTATGTAAAACGAAAGAACAGTTACCTGGTGAGTATTGCTATATAAACATCATCACGATATCATCGAATACAACTCAGATACAATTGTCGCTTCGTCTAACCATTTGACCTTCTGTTCGATTCAGTCGCTAGTATATGTAACGGAGGTACCGTCACCTGGTAAGTATCACTATATATACAGTATTGCGATATAATCGGAAAACCAGATACATTGATTGTTCAGTCTATCCATTCAACTTTCTGTTCGTTTCGGTCGCTCGTATGTAAAACGGGAATACCGTCACCTAGTGTGTATAACTATATACACAGCATAACATCATAATCGAATACAACCCAGATACTATCCATTCAACCTTCTGTTCGATTCGGTTGCTCGTATGTATAACGAAAGAACAGTTACCTGGTGAGTATTTCCATATGAACTTCATCACGATATAATCGAATACAACTCAGATACAATGATCATTCCGTCTATCCATCCAACCTTCTGTTCGATTTGGTCGCTCGTACGTATAACGCAAGAACAGTCACCTGGTGAGTATTACTATATAAACATCACCACGATATAATCGAATACAACTCAGTTACAATTATCGTTCCGTCTATCCATTCAACCTTCTGTTCAGTTCAGCCGCTCTTATGTATAACTGGAGAACAGTTACCTGGTGAGTATAACTATATAAACATCATCACGTTATAATCGAATACAACTCCAGGTAGGATCATTGTTTAGTCTATCCATTCAACCTTCTGTTCAATTCAGTCGCTCGTATGTATAACGGAAGAACAGTTACCTGGTGAGTGTAACTATATAAACATAATCGAATACAACCCAGATACGATGATTGTTTAATCTATCCATTCAACCTTATGTTCGATTGGGTTGCTCGTATGTATAACGGAAGAACAGGTACCTGGTGAGTATAACTATATAAACATAATCGAATACAACTCAGATACGATGATTGTTCAATCTATCCATTTAACCTTCTGCTCGATTCGGTCGCTTGTATGTAAAACGGAAGGACAGTTACCTGGTGAGTATTACTATATAAACATCATCACAATATCATCGAATTCAACTCAGATACAATTATCGTTTCGTCTAACCATTCAACATTCTGTTCGATTCAGTCGCTAGTATGTGTAACGGAAGTATATAACTATATAAACATCATCACGATATAATCGAATACAACTCCAGATAGGATCATTGTTTAGTCTATCCATTCAACCTTCTGTTCAATTCAGTCGCTCGTATGTATAACGGAAGAACAGTTACCTGGTGAGTATAACTATATAAACATAATCGAATACAACTCAGATACGATGATTGTTCAATCTATCCATTTAACCTTCTGCTCGATTCGGTCGCTTGTATGAAAAACGGAAGGACAGTTACCTGGTGAGTATTGCTATATAAACATCATCACGATATCATCGAATACAACTCAGATACAATTAACGTTTCGTCTAACCATTCAACATTCTGTTCGATTCAGTCGCTAGTATGTGTAACGGAAGTATCGTCACCTGGTAAGTATCACTATATATACAGAATTGCGATATAATCGACTACCACCCAGATACATTGATTGTTCAGTCTATCCATTCAACTTTCTGTTCGTTTCGGTCGCTCGTATGTGAAACGGGAATACCGTCACCTAGTGTGTATAAATATATACACAGCATAACATCATAATCGAATACAACCCAGATACTATCCATTCAACCTTCTGTTCGATTCGGTTGCTCGTATGTATAACGAAAGAACAGTAACCCGGTGAGTATTTCTATATGAACGTCATCACGATATAATCGAATACAACTCAGATACAATGATCATTCCGTCTATCCATCCAACCTTATGTTCGATTGGGTAGCTCGTATGTATAACGCAAGAACAGTCACCTGGTGAGTTTTACTATATAAACATCACCACGATATAATCGAATACAACTCAGTTACGATTATCGTTCCTTTTAACCATCCAACCTTATGTTCGATTCAGACGCTCGTATGTGTAACGAAAGAACCGTTACATGGTAGGTGTAACTAAATATACAGCATATCGATATAATCGGAGACAACCCAGATACAATGATTGTTCAATCTATCCATTCAACCTTATGTTCAATTCAGTCGTTCTTATGTATAACGGAAGAACAGTTACCTGGTGAGTATAACTATATGAACCTAATCGAATACAACCCAGATACGATGAATTTTCAATCTATCCATTCAACCTGCTGCTCGATTCGGTCGCTTCTATGTAAAACGAAAGAACAGTTACCTGGTGAGTATTGCTATATAAACATCATCACGATATCATCGAATACAACTCAGATACAATTATCGTTTCGTCTAACCATTTAATCTTCTGTTCGATTCAGTCGCTAGTATGTGTAACGGAAGTACCGTCACCTGGTAAGTATCACTATATATACAGTATTGCGATATAATCGAATACCACCCAGATACATTGATTGTTCAGTCTATCCATTCAACTTTCTGTTCGTTTCGGTCGCTCGTATGTAAAAGGGGAATACCGTCTCCTAATGAGTATAACTATATACACAGCATAACATCATAATCGAATACAACCCAGATACTATCCATTCAACCTTCTGTTCGATTCGGTTGCACGTATGTATAACGGAACAGTTACCTGGTGAGTATAACTATATAAACAATTTTCGAATACAACCCAGATACGATGATTGTTCAATCTATACTGAATTCAACCTTCTGCTCGATTCGGTCGCTTGTATGTAAAACGGAAGAACAGTTACCTGGTGAGTATTGCTATATAAACATCATCACGATATCATCGAATACAACTCAGAGATACAATTATCGTTTCGTCTAACCATTTAACCTTCTGTTCGATTCAGTCGCTAGTATGTGTAACGGAAGTACCGTCACCTGGTAAGTATCACTATATATACAGTATTGCGATATAATCGGATACCACCCAGATACATTGATTGTTCAGTCTATCCATTCAACTTTCTGTTCGTTTCGGTCGCTCGTATGTAAAACGGGAATACCGTCACCTAATGTGTATAACTATATAAACAGCATAACATCATAATCGAATACAACCCAGATACTATCCATTCAACCTTCTGTTCGATTCGGTTGCTCGTATGTATAACGAAAGAACAGTAACCTGGTGAGTATTTCCATATGAACGTCATCACGATATAATCGAATACAACTCAGATACAATGATCATTTCGTCTATCCATCCAACCATCTGTTCGATTGGGTCGCTCGTATGTATAACGCAAGAACAGTAACCTGGTGAGTTTTACCATATAAACATCACCACGATATAATCGAATACAACTCAGTTACAATTATCGTTCCGTCTAAATATCCAACCTTATGTTCGATTCGGACGCTCGTATGTGTAACGAAAGAACCGTTACATGGTAGGTGTAACTGAATATACAGCATAACGATATAATCGGAGACAACCCAGATACAATGATTGTTCAATCAATCCATTCAACCTTGTGTTACGGCCACATAATGAATAAAAGTTTTGTAGGTCAATTCGTAGGTTTTCTATATTAAAAATAACAAACAACATTCAAAAGGGTTACTCACAATTTATTCAAAATTTCCTCATACAGCTTCAGCGCAATACATAACAGTATCACATTGCAACAAACACACTATAACGACGAACGGTACTACTCGGTTAATTTTTATTCCATTCTCCATACTTCGGTCAACTATCTTGTGGTTTGGAACTAGAGACGATCCAAATGCTTGTCAGTGGAAGCTCACTAACACTAAAATCCTCGTTTTCTTCGATCAATTTTCCCAATGTTGACATTCTGAATCGAACCTAAAAATAAAGTAGACATTTTAAAGATGAACAAACCCTACGGGGAAGGGTATACTTACCATATTTTAAGTCGTTTCCTTTTATCTCGAAGTCGCAGGTCAACTAATCGATCCAGTAGTTGTAACAAATTGTTATTGTTTTGGTTCGCTGGAATTTCAGGTTATGATGTTCGACAAAAGGCTCGACGTATGACAGCAAATTTTTGGCACATTAGGCATTAGGCCGAAGGGACATT
Source organism: Chrysomela aeneicollis (assembly GCA_029955515.1). Taxonomy (NCBI): domain Eukaryota; kingdom Metazoa; phylum Arthropoda; class Insecta; order Coleoptera; family Chrysomelidae; genus Chrysomela; species Chrysomela aeneicollis. The sequence goes on along the minus strand of JARUHQ010000030.1, from coordinate 3,123,058 downwards.
GGAGCAGACACTTGAAGTTGGCCACTGACCACTGAGAATACCGACCATGACCTCATCGACCGCTGGCTAGACCTACTGACGTCAGTAGCGTTGCAAGGGGTTCAATAAAATAAATTATTGTTTTTTTTTTGAGCATAGGAATGTTTTGAAAGTTATTGAAATGCAATTTTGGGAGCATTATGATGAGATTCAAGGGTATATAGTGAAATTCGATTAGGAACGAAACTATTCGTCAATTTGTTTGATTTAAGATTTGGTAGGTACGTCTATGTTTTTGGCATTTTCTAGAGAAGTCTAGATGCTTTCAATTGGAGCGACTAACAGGTGCTGCCACTAGTTGCTACCGTCAAAAAAAAGATTGGTTTGGCTGCTTGTTTTCTCCGGTTTGTGATCAAATCTTTTAAAGAAATTGCCCTTATTTGGGGGATTAAATTCTCGTGAGAGAAAGTCAAGGTGTGAAGAGTTGTTGGGAGATTCGGCGATAAATATCCAGCTGATATTTTGATGTATTTTCACACCTACGCCTTGTGCGGACTCGACCGGCAGACCAGACCATTTTGGTAGCCTTTCTGTCTAAACACTCTTCAGACAGCTTCTTCAAAGCCACTCATCATCAACGGCTTTTAACTTAGGGATTCACCTTCCACCGAGGATCTCGTTTCCCTGTATGGAGTCTTGCTGGCCCCCTATAGGGCTTCTTGGGGTAGTCTTGCTACACCGGTGTGCAGCTTTCCAAGTGAAGAGGCCTCCATCATGCCCGGTTCTCGTCCATTACCCGAGCGACCTGCTGCCAGGTTTCAGGCTGTCCTGGATTGACAGGAGCCTGATCAGGACCAGGACATTACTTTCCATCACCCACGCCAAGATTAGTGTTTTAGAGGAGCCAGCTAAGTGGTCACCATATTTTCAATTGATTTACCCTATGACCCATCATATATTTTTTTGTTGGTATTTCACTTTGAGGAATGTACCCTTATGGCAAATGCTCCATGATTAATTCTATTGTGTAAGACCCAAGAGAGATCTCCCTTGCGCCATTTTCATTTCATGTTACCTTGTCTTTATTGGTTAAAATATCATTTGGGTATTAGGGGTATACTTGATGGTATAACTTCATTGACTAATTTTTATTCTAAGTGATTAAATGTTCAGAGTTTGAGATATTGTTGGCTTTTATTAGAGGAACCCAAGGGCTATTATACAGAGAACCCACGATAGTCAGGCCTTGTGCTAATACCTCCTTATGTAACTGGGCAATTTTGGTTCACGTTAAATACTTTCTTGTTAGTTCCTTTTCCGTCAGATTTTGAGCTAATATCTGTGCAATTAAATACCTGAATAATATCGAAAGGGAGGAACATTAGTTCCCTACAAAAGTCCCAGTAGAATTGAAACCTAACAAGTGGCGCCCAAACAGTTATCTGATAGTTCTTGGGTTTTCTATCAGAAAATACCTCAAGGGTTCTCCTAATAAGATTAATTTACTAGGGTACATTTCCAATCATGAAATCATGATTGGTGGGTTATGAACTGCACTTAAAGTATTAATTTTTTTTTTGTTTAAACTATTATAATTATTGTTCATAGTAGGAACAGAAATTAGCTCAGGGTACCAATTACCCATAAATATTAATTTTCCTTTTCTCTTTCGATACTCCTACAGGGTGGAAAAGTAGGATTGCAATTTTTTTTCTCCACATATATGGGAATAGGGTGTCTTCAATAAAAATTGTGATACAAATTGTGCAGGTGGGCCAAAAAGATGTCCTTGGTGGAAATCACGTTTCGCTTGTTATTTTTTTTTTCTTCTCTTCTCTTTTGATTCATTTCCTGGATTGGAGGTTTTTACAGGGTGGATTTTTGTTTTTTTTTGGTAGCTGTCTTTTTTTCTGCTTTTCTTGGGAAAACGAGGGGTTTAAAGAAAAAAAAAAAAAAATAAAAATAATAATATATATATTTTTTTTCATTTCATAAAGTATAGAAAATGGAAGTTAATCGACTATTATCTGACGAACTCTCTTATGAATTGACTATTAGAGGAGCAGTTACAGATGGAACAGTGGAGGATAAACGTAGGAGGTTGAGGTTATTTTTGAAATTAGAGAAATTAGGTATTGTTGCAGGGATTAGCCTAGACTCAAATGAGGAAATACAGATCTGTAAAGAAAAGATAAGTGAAATAGAGGGAATTTTGAATAACTTTGACAGTAATAATGCGGTGAATGAACATAAAAGAATACAAACGCGATTATTGCATATAATAGGCAGGTTGAATAGAATCACATCGGAAGACCATCAGTTAGTGAGAACCCAGCTAGTCACTTATTGTGCTGAGGTTATGGATTCCTCAGAAAAATTGTTACAAAATTGTACCCTGGGAAATAATGTCAACTTAGAAAATCCAACTGCCAGGGAGGAAAAAAATGAATTAGAAAATATATCATTGCTAGACCTTCCGAATCCACAACTAGGACCAACGCTTTATCGGAGTGATGCAGACGAGTTATCTCAATTGTATGGTCCAGCTCCACTTCCTAGTAATTCCAAAAATATTCGGAATAATTCTTGCCCCCTGTTCACTAGTGGCCCAAGGGAAAGGCCCATCGACCGGGTAAATCGTTCCCTTCCCCAGACTAGGGACAATTGGTATATTCCGCGAAGTCCGAATATTTCTACTCATATTCCGAATCAGCCTATACCTGAGGTTCCGAAAAATTCACCGGGTCCTAGCGCATCCCATACCCATTTGCAACCTACCACAGAGGCCCAATCGATGAGGGAAGACTTACATTCGACACTTGCTGTTGATCCTCAATTACGTCAATTAAAATTAGCTGATCCTTCTGGCCAGGCCTTGCCTACACGGCAAGCGGTAACTTGGCGTAGTGACAATTTTCCGACCGATTATTCCCAAAGTTTCGTCACCATTTCGAAGTGGAACCTTCATTTTAATGGGCATAGTAGCGTTTCAAGTTTTCTGGAGAGGGTTGAGGAACTTCGCTTTGCATGTGGCGTAACGGAGGAACAACTTGTCCAAAGTGCTGTCATATTATTCTCGGGAACAGCTCTATCATGGTATCGAGCAGTACGCGATTCTATTAGTACTTGGGGGGAACTGAAAGATAAACTTCGCTCTACATATCTGTCTTCGGAATACGAAGAGGATGTGTGGTGCGATATTCGGAGTCGTACCCAAGGTACTGAGGAGAAGACGGTTATTTTTTGTGCACAAATGCGGAACCTGTTTCGAAAGCTTGCTGAGCCTCCCAGTGAAGCTGTACAACTACGAATAATTCGCCGTAACCTCTTACCGGCTATACAACAACATCTGGCACTTCTACATGTCAATTCCGTGGCTGAACTTGAACAGGCCGCGCAAGCGATTGAGGAAGTACAAGTTCGTACCCAGCGAATGCGTACTCCTCCGACAAATCCAAATTTGGTGGTTGAACCGGAATTGATGTATCAGAGACCCCGGAGAGCACAGCTTAGCGCTGTAGAGATGGTTTCGACTCAAGGTATTCGAACTCAGGGAACGATTCCGGATCGACCGTCAATAGTTTGTTGGAACTGTAGGGAAGCTGGACACTTGAAAAAGGATTGTAGTCGCCCTTTTTCTAAGCATTGTTTCCGTTGTGGGAAAGAAAACGAAACAAGTCGTTCTTGTTCCAATTGTAATCGATCGGGAAACGCCCCTCCGACTCACTCCGACACCAGTCAATCTGCCCCAGCGGGAGATGACATTAAACCGGTGCTGTCTTACATTTTTGCCCATTGTGATGGCGATAACCGCCCTTATTTGAATTTGACCATATTTGATATTGAATTCAGGGGTCTTCTAGATTCGGGAGCTAATTCCACTTTCATGAATTGTAAGGGATGGGAAATTTTAAAAGGTTTAGGTTTAGATTTATTACCCACTTCCGTAGATATGTGTACGGTTGCCAATAATCAGGCGTGCTCAATTTTAGGTTCTGTCTGTGTCTCAGTAAACTTACAAGGGAAAGTATGTACGGTAGACATATTAATTGTGCCTAGTTTATCACATACATTAGTATTAGGAATCGATTTCTGGATCAATATGGGCTTAATACCAGATATCAGAAAAAGTTGTTGTTCATTTCAGGACGATTGCCCCAAAATTTCGACTATTGAGGCTTTAATATCTCAGGATGTTTTAACTGCCAGTCAAAGTAAAACCTTAGAGGATTTGACTACTAAATATTTCACTTTGATGGGTGATAAAATCGGCTGTACTAATTTGGTCGACCATAAAATAATAACTGAGGGAGAGCCAATCAGATTGAGACCTTACCGTTATTCTCCAATCATACAAAAACGCATTGATGATGAGATAGAAGCCATGTTAAAGGACGACATCATTGAACATTCCGATTCTGCTTGGTCTTCGCCGGTGTTATTAGTTCCTAAGGGGAACGATAAATGGCGTTTTTGCATAGACTACCGTGCCCTCAATCGGGTGACCGAGAAGGACGCGTACCCTATCCCCTTCATAGCAACCATTCTCGACAAATTGCGTAACGCCAAGTATCTGAGCTCTCTGGACATCCGCTCCGCTTATTGGCAAGTTCCTGTTTCCCCGGAGTCGCGTGATAAAACGGCATTCACAGTCCCCGGACGCGGACTCTATCAATTTAAAAAGATGCCTTTTGGTCTGACCAATGCGCCGGCAACGTGGCAACGCTTAGTCGATCGTTTGCTTGGTGCGGAAATGGAGCCAAATTCATTTGTTTATTTGGACGATATTATTGTTGTTACGGAAACTTTCGACAAGCATGTTGAAATTCTGGAAAATATTTTCAAGAGATTATTATCCGCAGGTCTAACTCTATCACCCGACAAATGTAAATTTTGCGGAAGTGAGTTAAAGTATCTGGGCTACGTGGTCGATAAGTATGGTCTACACGTCGACCCCGAGAAGGTTAGTGCCATATTGAATATTAAACCACCTGTCAACACTACTGAAGTCCGACGAGTTATCGGAATGGCATCATAGTATCGTCGCTTTTTGCCTAATTTTTCAACCATCATCGCACCACTTACCGCATTATTGTGTAAACATAAAAAATGGCATTGGACCGAGGATTGTGACAAGGCTTTTCAGTCCATAAAAAATTATTTGGCTTCTGCTCCAGTGCTAGTTTGTCCCGACTTCACCAAGCCTTTTATCGTTCAAACTGATGCTTCAGCTTACGGCATTGGCGCTGTTCTGTCCCAGGAGTATAACGACGGAGAACACGTTATCTGCTACATATCACGTTCCCTTTCGAAGACCGAGAAATACTATTCAACGACTGAGCGCGAACTTCTTGCAGTCATATATGCTTGCGAAAAATTGAGGGCATATCTGGAAGGTTATTCGTTTAAAGTAATCACCGACCACCACAGTCTGGTGTGGCTTCACAACTTAAAGGAACCTAAGGGTCGTTTAGCCCGTTGGGTGTTGAGGCTGCAACAGTTCAATTTCGAGGTGATTCACCGCAAAGCTCGTCATCTCGTTGTACCTGATATGCTCAGCAGATCAGTCCCCGAATTGTTGGTCGTGGAACATCCGGACCCGGAGCAATGTAATACTCATCCGTTAGACAAATGGTATCAATCCCTCATAGAAAAAATTAAAGTCAACCCTCTTCAGTTTCCTCAGTGGCGCTATGATGGAAGAGTTCTTTATAAATACGTCCAGTGTTCTTATCCCAATCTACGTGACGAATCAGAGTCTTGGAAGATTGTGGTGCCAAAGTACCAACGTCGCGAAATCCTAATGAAACATCATGATGACATTACAGCGGGACACGGCGGTGTCTTCAAGACCTACGAGCATTTGAAGAGTAGATATTTTTGGCCAAAAATGAGGGCTGACGTGGCCCGTTACATACGGCGTTGCCACACATGCCTTGTGAACAAACCAGTTTTGCGGCCTCCGGCAGGAAAGTTAGGTAAACCCCCGGAAGTAGTTAGGCCTTGGGCCACAATCAGCATTGATCTGTTTGGACCTTTACCGCGATCTTCGCAAGGTTATCGATTCGTTCTGGTCGTACTTGACACGTTCAGTAAGTTCTCGCTGTTTTACCCTCTTAGTTCAGCCACTGCTGCCGCTGTGAGCAGGGTGATTGAAGAACAAATCTTTTTGGTATTCGGTTGTCCCCAATTCGTCCTTTGTGACAATGGAGTCCAGTTCCGAAGTCATCAATTCACTGCCTTGTGTCTCTCGTATGCTGTCGAAATAAGGTTCAGCCCGGCCTACCACCCTCAGGCGAATCCCGTGGAACGCGTGAACGGCGTATTAAAAACCATGCTCAGTTGTTACATCGAGGATAACCATAAGAATTGGGACCGTCTCCTCCCGAAAGTTGGTTGCGCCATCCGCTCGTCAGTGCATGAAGTCACCGGACTTTCCCCATACTTCATCAATTTCTCGAAGGATTAAGTGGGCGCAGGAGACTTACAAAGCTCACCCGATTTTGTCAGTTTTTCTCCCCAAGACCTTGTTGCACGATCAGAGCAAATCCAAAAGGTTTACATAGAGGTGCAGGAGCGAATACGTAAGGCTCATGCTGTTTCAAAGGCTAGTTACAATCTGAGACGTCGACACGATACTTATGCAGAAGGTGACCAAGTTTACCGAAAGAACCACGTGCTTTCGGACGCAGCCAACCATTTCACGGCAAAACTGGCTGGCAAGTTCGTAGGACCATTTGTCGTCAAAACTAAGTTGTCTCCTACTACCTATGAGCTCGCCGACGAGCAAAATCGTTCAAAAGGAATATGGCATATCAAGGACCTTAAGGCGAAACCTCCAGATTCTGAATCCGGATCGGAAACGGATTGAGAATTCTGATGAATTGACCGTTCACTTCTGATTGGAAACTGCGTGATGATTCAAGTTGGTTGGGAAAAATTGTAAAAAAAAAAATGTGTATTGTCCTTAGCGTTAGACTATGTGAATTCGATACGTTATTCGTAATTTATTTTGGGAAGTGCATTTTTCTGGATTAAGATCATTGCTATTGATGAGTATGTCTTTCCCATTGCGTTACGGTTTTTGATATCGCCTGAGGGCGGAGTAATATTCACGCAGTGCCGCGCATAATCATAGGTAAATAAGTTTAGGCATAAATGTTCTTCGGAATGGAATTACTTTTTTATCGAGAATTACGGAGTAATTCTCTCGGGGGTTAAGGGGGAGTTGTTACGGCCACATAATGAATAAAAGTTTTGTAGGTCAAATCGTAGGTTTTCTATATTAAAAGTAACAAACAACATTCAAAAGGGTTACTCACAATTTATTCAAAATTTCCTCATTCAGCTTCAGCGCAATACATAACAGTATCACATTGCAACAAACACACTATAACAACGAACGGTACTACTCGGTTAATTTTTATTCCATTCTCCATACTTCGGTCAACTATCTTGTGGTTTGGAACTAGAGACGATCCAAATGCTTGTCAGTGGAAGCTCACTAACACTAGAATCCTCGTTTTCTTCGATCAATTTCCCCAATGTTGACATTCTGAATCGAACCTAAAAATAAAGTAGACATTTTAAAGATGAACAAACCCTACGGGGAAGGGTATACTTACCATATTTTAAGTCGTTTGCTTTTATCTCGAAGTCGCAGGTCAACTAATCGATCAAGTAGTTGTAACAAATTGTTATTGTTTTGGTTCGCTGGAATTTCAGGTTATGATTTTCGACAAAAGGCTCGACGTATGACAGCAAATTTTTGGCACATTAGGCATCAGGCCGAAGGGACATTGGAGCAGACACTTGAAGTTGGCCACTGACCACTGAGAATACCGACCATGACCTCATCGAGGTCTGGCTAGACCTACTGACGTCAGTAGCGTTGCAAGGGGTTCAATAAAATAAATTATTGTTTTTTTTTTGAGCATAGGAATGTTTTGAAAGTTATTGAAATGCAATTTTGGGAGCATTATAATGAGATTCAAGGGTATATAGTGAAATTCGATTAGGAACGAAACTATTCGTCAATTTGTCTTTTGGCATTTTCTAGAAAAGTCTAGATGTTTCCAATTGGAGCGACTAACAGGTGCTGCCACTAGTTGCTACCGTCAAAAAAAAAGATTGGTTTGGCTGCTTGTTTTCTCCGGTTTGTGATCAATTCCTTTAAAGAAATTGCCCTTATTTGGGGGATTAAATTCTCGTGAGAGAAAGTCAAGGTGTGAAGAGTTGTTGGGAGATTCGGCGATAAATATCCAGCTGATATTTTGATGTATTTTCACACCTACGCCTTGTGCGGACTCGAGCGGCAGACCAGCCATTTTGGTAGCCTTTCTGTCTAAACACTCTTCAGACAGCTTCTTCAAAGCCACTCATCATCAACGGCTTTTAACTTAGGGATTCACCTTCCACCGAGGATCTCGTTCCCCTGTATGGAGTCTTGCTGGCCCCCTATAGGGCTTCTTGGGGTAGTCTTGCTACACCGGTGTGCAGCTTTCCAAGTGAAGAGGCCCCCATCATGCCCGGTTCTCGACCATTACCCGAGCGACCTGCTGCCAGGTGTCAGGCTGTTCTGGATTGACAGGAGCCTGATCAGGACCAGGACATTACTATCCATCACCCACGCCAAGATTATTGTTTTAGAGGAGCCAGCTAAGTGGTCACCATATTTTCAATTGATTTACCCTATGACCCATCATATATTTTTTTGTTGGTATTTCACTTTGAGGAATGTACCCTTATGGCAAATGCTCCATGATTAATTCTATTGTGTAAGACCCAAGAGAGATCTCCCTTGCGCCATTTTCATTTCATGTTACCTTGTCTTTATTGGTTAAAATATCATTTGGGTATTAGGGGTATACTTGATGGTATAACTTCATTGACTAATTTTTATTCTGAGTGATCAAATGTTTAGGGTTTGAGATATTGTTGGCTTTTATTAGAGGAACCCAAGGGCTATTATACAGAGAACCCACGATAGTCAGGCCGTGTGCTAATACCTCCTTATGTAACTGGGCAATTTTGGTGCACGTTAAATACTTTCTTGTTAGTTCCTTTTCCGTCAGATTTTGAGCTAATATCTGTGCAATAAAATACCTGAATAATATCGAAAGGGAGGAACATTAGTTCCCTACAAAAGTCCCAGTAGAATTGAAACCTAACACTTGTTCAATCTATCCATTCAACCTTAAGTTCGATTCGGTTGCTCGTATGTATAACGGAAGAACTGTTACCTGGTTAGACATACTATATGATAATAATCACGATATAATCAAATACAACCCAGATACGATGATTGTGCAGTCTATCCATTCAACCTTCTGTGCAGTTCAGTCGCTCTTATGTATAACTGGAGAACAGTTTCCTGGTGAGTATAACTATATGAACATTATGAAGATATAATCGAATACAACCCCAGATACGATTATTGTTTAGTCTATCCATTCAACCTTCTGTTCAATTCAGTCGCTCGTATGTATAACGGAAGAACAGTTACCTGGTGAGTATAACTATATGAACATAATCGAATACAACCCAGATACGATGATTGTTCAATCTATACCGAATTTAAGCTTCTGCTCGATTCGGTCGCTTGTATGTAAAACGGAAGAACAGTTACCTGGTGAGTATTGCTATATAAACATCATCACGATATCATCGAATACAACTCAGAGATACAATTATCGTTTCGTCTAACCATTTAACCTTCTGTTCGATTCAGTCGCTAGTATGTGTAACGGAAGTACCGTCACCTGGTGAGTATCACTATATATACAGTATTGCGATATAATCGGATACCACCCAGATACATTGATTGTTCAGTCTATCCATTCAACTTTCTGTTCGTTTCGGTCGCTCGTATGTAAAACGGGAATACCGTCACCTAATGTGTATAACTATATACACAGCATTACATCATAATCGAATACAACCCAGATACTATCCATTCAACCTTCTGTTCGATTTGGTTGCTCGTATGTATAACGGAAGAACAGTTACCTGGTGAGTATAACTATATAAACATAATCGAATACAACCCAGATAGATTGATTATTCAATCTATACTGAATTCAACCTTCTGCTCGATTCGGTCGCTTCTATGTAAAACAGAAGAACAGTTACCTGGTGAGTATTGCTATATAAACATCATCACGATATCATCGAATACAACTCAGAGATACAATTATCGTTTCGTCTAACCATTTAACCTTCTGTTCGATTCAGTCGCTAGTATGTGTAACGGAAGTACCGTCACCTGGTAAGTATCACTATATATACAGTATTGCGATATAATCGGATACCACCCAGATACATTGATTGATCAGTCTATCCATTCAACTTTCTGTTCGTTTCGGTCGCTCGTATGTGAAACGGGAATACCGTCACCTAGGGTGTATAAATATATACACAGCATAACATCATAATCGAATACAACCCAGATACTATCCATTCAACCTTCTGTTCGATTCGGTTGCTCGTATGTATAACGAAAGAACAGTAACCTGGTGAGTATTTCTATATGAACGTCATCACGATATAATCGAATAAAACTCAGATACAATGATCATTTCGTCTATCCATCCAACCTTCTGTTCGATTGGGTCGCTCGTATATATAACGCAAGAACAGTCACCTGGTGAGTATTACTATATAAACATCACCACGATATAATCGAATACAACTCAGTTACAATTATCGTTCCGTCTAACCATCCAACCTTATGTTCGATTCAGACGCTTGTATGTGTAACGAAAGAACCGTTACATGGTAGGTGTAACTGAATATACAGCATAACGATATAATCGGAGACAACCCAGATACAATGATTGTTCAATCTATCCATCCAACCTTATGTTCGATTCGGTTGCTCGTATGTTTAACGAAAGAACTGTTACCTGGTTAGACATACTATATGATAATCATCACGATATACTCGAATACAACCCCAGATACGATTATTGTTTGGTCTATCCATTCAACCTTCTGTTCAATTCAGTCGTTCCTATGAAAAACGGAAGAACAGTTACCTGGTGAGTATTGCTATATAAACTTCATCACGATATCATCGAATACAACTCAGATACAATTACCGTTTCGTCTAACCATTCAACCTTCTGTTCAATTCAGTCGCTAGTATGTGTAACGGAAGTACCGTCACCTGGTAAGTATCACTATATATACAGTATTGCGATATAATCGGATACCACCCAGATACATTGATTGTTCAGTCTATCCATTCAACTTTCTGTTCGTTTCGGTCGCTCGTATGTAAAACGGGAATACCGTCACCTAATGTGTATAACTATATACACAGCATAACATCATTATCGAATACAACCCAGATACTATCCATTCAACCTTCTGTTCGATTCGGTTGCTCGTATGTATAACGGAAGAACAGTTACCTGGTGAGTATAACTATATAAACATAATCGAATACAACCCAGATACGATGATTGTTCAATCTATACTGAATTCAACCTTCTGCTCGATTCGGTCGCTTGTATGTAAAACGGAAGAACAGTTACCTGGTGAGTATTGCTATATAAACATCATCACGATATCATCGAATACAACTCAGAGATACAATTATCGATTCGTCAAACCTTTCAACCTTCTGTTCGATTCAGTCGCTAGTATGTGTAACGGAAGTACCGTTACCTGGTAAGTATCACTATATATACAGTATTGCGATATAATCGGATACCACCCAGATACATTGATTGTTCAGTCTATCCATTCAACTTTCTGTTCGTTTCGGTCGCTCGTATGTAAAACGGGAATACCGTCACCTAATGTGTATAACTATATAAACAGCATAACATCATAATCGAATACAACCCAGATACTATCCATTCAACCTTCTGTTCGATTCGGTTGCTCGTATGTATAACGAAAGAACAGTAACCTGGTGAGTATTTCTATATGAACGTCATCACGATATAATCGAATACAACTCAGATACAATGATCATCCCGTCTATCCATCCAACCTTCTGTTCGATTGGGTCGCTCGTATGTATTACGCAAGAACAGTCACCTGGTGAGTATAACTATATAAACATCACCACGATATAATCGAATACAACTCAGTTACAATTAGCGTTCCGTCTAACCATCCAACCTTATGTTCGATTCAGACGCTCGTATGTGTAACGAAAGAACCGTTACAAGGTAGGTGTAACTGAATATACAGCATAACGATATAATCGGAGACAACCCAGATACAATGATTGTTCAATCTATCCATCCAACCTTATGTTCGATTCGGTTGCTCGTATGTTTTACGAAAGAACTGTTACCTGGTTAGACATACTATATGATAATCATCACGATATACTCGAATACAACCCCAGTTACGATTATTGTTTAGACTATCCATTCAATCTTTTGTTCAATTCAGTCGTTCTCATGAAAAACGGAAGAACAGTTACCTGGTGAGTATAACTATATAAACCTTATCGAACACAACCAAGATACGATGAATTTTCAATCTATCCATTTAACCTTCTGCTCGATTCGGTCGCTTTTATGTAAAACGGAAGAACAGTTACCTGGTGAGTATTGCTATATAAACATCATCACGATATCATCGAATACAACTCAGAGATACAATTATCGTTTCGTATGACCATTCAACCTTCTGTTCGATTCAGTCGCTAGTATGTGTAACGGAAGTACCGTCACCTGGTAAGTATCACTATATATACAGTATTGCGATATAATCGGATACCACCCAGATACATTGATTGTTCAGTCTATCCATTCAACTTTCTGTTCGTTTCGGTCGCTCGTATGTAAAACGGGAATACCGTCACCTAGTGTGTATAACTATATACACAGCATAACATCATGATCGAATACAACCCAGATACTATCCATTCAACCTTCTGTTCGATTCGGTTGCTCGTATGTATAACGGAAGAACAGTTACCTGGTGAATATAACTATATAAACATAATCGAATACAACCCAGATACGATGATTGTTCAATCCATACTGAATTTAAGCTTCTGCTCGATACGGTCGCTTGTATGTAAAACGGAAGAACAGTTACCTGGTGAGTATTGCCATATAAACATCATCACGATATCATCGAATACAACTCAGAGATACAATTATCGTTTCGTCTAACCATTTCACCTTCTGTTCGATTCAGTCGCTAGTATGTGTACCGGAAGTACCGTCACCTGGTAAGTATCACTATATATACAGTATTGCGATATAATCGGATACCACCCAGATACATTGATTGTTCAGTCTATCCATTCAACTTTCTGTTCGTTTCGGTCGCTCGTATGTGAAACGGGAATACCGTCACCTAGTGTGTATAAATATATACACAGCATAACATCATAATCGAATACAACCCAGATACTATCCATTCAACCTTCTGTTCGATTCGGTTGCTCGTATGTATAACGAAAGAACTGTAACCTGGTGAGTATTTCTATATGAACGTCATCACGATATAATCGAATACAACTCAGATACAATAATCATTCCGTCTATCCATCCAACCTCATGTTCGATTGGGTCGCTCGTATGTATAACGCAAGAACAGTCACCTGGTGAGTATTACTATATAAACATCACCACGATATAGTCGAATACAACTCAGTTACAATTATCGTTACGTCTAACCATCCAACCTTATGTTCGATTCAGACGCTTGTATGTGTAACGAAAGAACCGTTACATGGTAGGTGTAACTAAATATACAGCATAACGATATAATCGGAGACAACCCAGATACAATGATTGTTCAATCTATCCATCCAACCTTATGTTCGAATCGGTTGCTCGTATGTTTAACGAAAGAACTGTTACCTGGTTAGACATACTATATGATAATCATCACGATATACTCGAATACAACCCCAGATACGATTATTGTTTAGTCTATCCATTCAACCTTCTGTTCAATTCAGTCGTTCTTATGAAAAACGGAAGAACAGTTACCTGGTGAGTATTGCTATATAAACATCATCACGATATCATCGAATACAACTCAGATACAATTATCGTTTCGTCTAACCATTTAACCTTCTGTTCGATTCAGTCGCTAGTATGTGTAACGGAAGTACCGTCACCTGGTAAGTATCACTATATATACAGTATTGCGATATAATCGGATACCACCCAGATACATTGATTGTTCAGTCTATCCATTCAACTTTCTGTTCGTTCCGGTCGCTCGTAAGTAAAACGGGAATACCGTCACCTAATGTGTATAACTATATACACAGCATAACATCATTATCGAATACAACCCAGATACTATCCATTCAACCTTCTGTTCGATTCGGTTGCTCGTATGTATAACGGAAGAACAGTTACCTGGTGAGTATAACTATATAAACATAATCGAATACAACCCAGATACGATGATTGTTCAATCTATACTGAATTCAACCTTCTGCTCGATTCGGTCGCTTGTATGTGAAACGGAAGAACAGTTACCTGGTGAGTATTGCTATATAAACATAATCACGATATCATCGAATACAACTCAGAGATACAATTATCGATTCGTCTAACCATTTAACCTTCTGTTCGATTCAGTCGCTAGTATGTGTAACGGAAGTACCGTCACCTGGTTAGTATCACTATATATACAGTATTGCGATATAATCGGATACCACCCAGATACATTGATTGTTCAGTATATCCATTCAACTTTCTGTTCGTTTCGGTCGCTCGTATGTAAAACGGGAATACCGTCACCTAATGTGTCTAACTATATAAACAGCATAACATCATAATCGAATACAACCCAGATACTATCCATTCAACCTTCTGTTCGATTCGGTTGCTCGTATGTATAACGAAAGAACAGTAACCTGGTGAGTATTTCTATATGAACGTCATCACGATATAATCGAATACAACTCAGATACAATGATCATCCCGTCTATCCATCCAACCTTCTGTTCGATTGGGTCGCTCGTATGTATTACGCAAGAACAGTCACCTGGTGAGTATTACTATATAAACATCACCACGATATAATCGAATACAACTCAGTTACAATTATCGTTCCGTCTAACCATCCAACCTTATGTTCGATTCAGACGCTCTTATGTGTAACGAAAGAACCGTTACAAGGTAGGTGTAACTAAATATACAGCATAACGATATAATCGGAGACAACCCAGATACAATGATTTTTCAATCTATCCATCCAACCTTATGTTCGATTCGGTTGCTCGTATGTTTAACGAAAGAACTGTTACCTGGTTAGACATACTATATGATAATCATCACGATATACTCGAATACAACCCCAGATACGATTATTGTTTAGACTATCCATTCAATCTTTTGTTCAATTCAGTTGTTCTTATGAAAAACGGAAGAACAGTTACCTGGTGAGTATAACTATATAAACCTAATCGAATACAACCCAGATACGATGAATTTTCAATCTATCCATTTAACCTTCTGCTCGATTTGGTCGCTTTTATGTAAAACGGAAGAACAGTTACCTGGTGAGTATTGCTATATAAACATCATCACGATTTCATCGAATACAACTCAGAGATACAATTATCGTTTCGTCTAACCATTCAACCTTCTGTTCGATTCAGTCGTTAGTATGTGTAACGGAAGTACCGTCACCTGGTAAGTATCACTATATATATAGTATTGCGATATAATCGGATACCACCCAGATACATTGATTGTTCAGTCTATCCATTCAACTTTCTGTTCTTTTCGGTCGCTCGTATGTAAAACAAGAATACCGTCACCTAGTGTGTATAACTATATACACAGCATAACATCATGATCGAATACAACCCAGATACTATCCATTCAACCTTCTGTTCGATTCGGTTGCTCGTACGTATAACGGAAGAACAGTTACCTGGTGAATATACCTATATAAACATAATCGAATACAACCCAGATACGATGATTGTTCAATCTATACTGAATTTAAGCTTCTGCTCGATACGGTCGCTTGTATGTAAAACGGAAGAACAGTTACCTGGTGAGTATTGCTATATAAACATCATCACGATATCATCGAATACAACTCAGAGATACAATTATCGTTTTGTCTAACCATTTAACCTTCTGTTCGATTCAGTCGCTAGTATGTGTAACGGAAGTACCGTCACCTGGTAAGTATCACTATATATACAGTATTGCGATATAATCGGATACCACCCAGATACATTGATTGTTCAGTCTATCCATTCAACTTTCTGTTCGTTTCGGTCGCTCGTATGTGAAACGGGAATACCGTCACCTAGTGTGTATAAATATATACACAGCATAACATCATAATCGAATACAACCCAGATACTATCCATTCAACCTTCTGTTCGATTCGGTTGCTCGTATGTATAACGAAAGAACAGTAACCTGGTGAGTATTTCTATATGAACGTCATCACGATATAATCGAATACAACTCAGATACAATAATCATTCCGTCTATCCATCCAACCTCATGTTCGATTGGGTCGCTCGTATGTATAACGCAAGAACAGTCACCTGGTGAGATTACTATATAAACATCACCACGATATAATCGAATACAACTCAGTTACAATTATCGTTCCGTCTAACCATCCAACCTTATGTTCGATTCAGACGCTTTTATGTGTAACGAAAGAACCGTTACATGGTAGGTGTAACTAAATATACAGCATAACGATATAATCGGAGACAACCCAGATACAATGATTGTTCAATCTATCCATTCAACCTTATGTTCGATTCGGTTGCTCGTATGTACAACGGTTAGACATACTATATGATAATCATCACGATATAATCAAATACAACCCAGATACGATGATTGTGCAGTCTATCCATTCAACCTTCTGTTCAGTTCAGTCGCTCTTATGTATAACTGGAGAACAGTTTCCTGGTGCGTATTACTATATAAACATCACCACGATATAATCGAATACAACTCAGTTACAATTATCGTTCCGTCTTACCATCCAACCTTATGTTCGATTCAGACGCTCATATGTGTTACGAAAAAACCGTTACATGGTAGGTGTAACTAAATATACAGCATAACAATATAATCGGAGACAACCCAGATACAATGATTGTTCAATCTATCCATTCAACCTTATGTTCGATTCGGTTGCTCGTATGTTTAACGAAAGAACTGTTACCTGGTTAGACATACTATATGATAATCATAACGATATACTCGAATACAACCCCAGATTCGATTATTGTTTAGTCTATCCATTCAACCTTCTGTTCAATTCAGTCGTTCTTATGAAAAACGGAAGAACAGTTACCTGGTGAGTATAACTATATGAACATAATCGAATACAACCCAGATACGATGATTGTTCAATCTATACTAAATTTAAGCTTCTGCTCGATTCGGTCGCTTGTATGTAAAACGGAAGAACAGTTACCTGGTGAGTATTGCTATATAAACATCATCACGATATCATCGAATACAACTCAGAGATACAATTATCGTTTCGTCTAACCATTTAACCTTCTGTTCGATTCAGTCGCTAGTATGTGTAACGGAAGTACCGTCATCTGGTGAGTATCACTATATATACAGTATTGCGATATAATCGGATACCACCCAGCTACATTGATTGTTCAGTCTATCCATTCAACTTTCTGTTCGTTTCGGTCGCTCGTATGTAAAACGGGAATACCGTCACCTAATGTGTATAACTATATACACAGCATGACATCATAATCGAATACAACCCAGATACTATCCATTCAACCTTCTGTTCGATTCGGTTGCTCGTATGTATAACGGAAGAACAGTTACCTGGTGAGTATAACTATATAAACATAATCGAATACAACCCAGATACGACGATTGTTCAATCTATACTGAATTCAACCTTCTGCTCGATTCGGCCGCTTGTATGTATAACGAAAGAACAGTTACCTGGTGAGTATTGCTATATAAACATCATCACGATATCATCGAATACAACTCAGAGATACAATTATCGTTTCGTCTAACCATTTAACCCTCTGTTCGATTCAGTCGCTAGTATGTGTAACGGAAGTACCGTCACCTGGTAAGTATCACTATATATACAGTATTGCGATATAATCGGATACCACCCAGATACATTGATTGTTCAGTCTATCCATTCAACTTTCTGTTCGTTTCGGTCGTTCGTATGTATAACGGGAATACCGTCACCTAGTGTGTATAACTATATACACAGCATAACATCATAATCGAATACAACCCAGATACTATCCATTCAACCTTCTGTTCGATTCGGTTGCTCGTATGTATAACGAAGGAACAGTAACCTGGTGAGTATTTCCATATGAACTTCATCACGATATAATCGAATACAACTCAGATACAATGATCACTCCGTCACCTTCTGTTCGATTTGGTCGCTCGTACGTATAACGCAAGAACAGTCACCTGGTGAGTATTACTATATAAACATTACCACGATATAATCGAATACAACTCAGTTACAATTATCGTTTTGTCTATCCATTCAACCTTCTGTTCAGTTCAGCAGCTCTTATGTATAACTGGAGAACAGTTAACTGGTGAGTATAACTATATAAACATCATGACGATATAATCGAATACAACCCCAGATAGGATCATTGTTTAGTCTATACATTCAACCTTCTGTTCAATTCATTCGCTCGTATGTATAACGGAAGAACAGTTACCTGGTGAGTATAACTATATAAACATAATCGAATACAACTCAGATATGATGATTGTTTAATCTATCCATTCAACCTTATGTTCGATTGGGTTGCTCGTATGTATAACGAAAGAACAGGTACCTGGTGAGTATAACTATATAAACATAATCGAATACAACCCAGATACGACGATTGTTCAATCTATACTGAATTCAACCTTCTGCTCGATTCGGCCGCTTGTATGTAAAACGGAAGAACAGTTACCTGGTGAGTATTGCTATATAAACATCATCACGATATCATCGAATACAACTCAGAGATTCAATTATCGTTTCGTTTAACCATTTAACCTTCTGTTCGATTCAGTCGCTAGTATGTGTAACGGAAGTACCGTCACCTGGTAAGTATCACTATATATACAGTATTGCGATATAATCGGATACCACCCAGATACATTGATTGTTCAGTCTATCCATTCAACTTTCTGTTCGTTTCGGTCGTTCGTATGTAAAACGGGAATACCGTCACCTAGTGTGTATAACTATATACACAGCATAACATCATAATCGAATACAACCCAGATGCTATCCATTCAACCTTCTGTTTGATTTGAAAGAACAGTAACCTGGTGAGTATTTCCATATGAACTTCATCACGATATAATCGAATACAACTCAGATACAATGATCATTCCGTCTATCCATCCAACCTTCTGTTCGATTTGGTCGCTCGTACGTATAACGCAAGAACAGTCACCTGGTGAGTATTACTTTATAAACATTACCACGATATAATCGAATACAACTCAGTTAAAATAATCGTTTTGTCTATCCATTCAACCTTGTGTTCAGTTCAGCCGCTCTTATGTATAACTGTAGAACAGTTACCTGGTGAGTATAACTATATAAACATTATCACGATATAATCGAATACAACCCCAGATAGGATCATTGTTTAGTCTATACATTCAACCTTCTGTTCAATTCAGTCGCTCGTATGTATAACGGAAGAACAGTTAACTGGTGAGTATAACTATATAAACATAATCGAATACAACTCAGATACGATGATTGTTTAATCTATCCATTCAACCTTATGTTCGATTGGGTTGCTCGTATGTATAACGAAAGAACAGGTACCTGGTGAGTATAACTATATAAACATAATCGAATACAACTCAGATACGATGATTGTTTAATCTATCCATTTAACCTTCTGCTCAATTCGGTCGCTTGTATGTAAAACGGAAGGACAGTTACCTGGTAAGTATTGCTATATAAACATCATCACGATATCATCGAATTCAACTCAGATACAATTATCGTTTCGTCTAACCATTCAACATTCTGTTTGATTCAGTCGCTAGTATGTGTAACGGAAGTATCGTCACCTGGTAAGTATCACTATATATACAGAATTGCGATATAATCGACTACCACCCAGATACATTGATTGTTCAGTCTATCCATTCATCTTTCTGTTCGTTTCGGTCGCTCGTATGTATAACGAAAGACCAGTAACCTGGTGAGTATTTCTATATGAACGTCATCACGATATAATCGAATACAACTCAGATACAATGATCTTTCCGTCTATCCATCCAACCTTATGTTCGATTGGGTCGCTCGTATGTATAACGCAAGAACAGTCACCTGGTGAGTTTTACTATATAAACATCACCACGATATAATCGAATACAACTCAGTTACAATTATCGTTCCGTCTAACCATCCAACCTTATGTTCGATTCAGACGCTCGTATGTGTAACGAAAGAACCGTTACATGGTAGGTGTAACTAAATATACAGCATAACGATATAATCGGAGACAACCCAGATACAATGATTGTTCAATCTATCCATTCAACCTTATGTTCGATTCGGTTGCTCGTATGTATAACGGAAGAACTGTTACCTGGTTAGACATACTTTATGATAATAATCACGATATAATCAAATACAACCCAGATACGATGATTGTGCAGTCTATCCATTCAACCTTCTGTTCAGTTCAGTCGTTCCTATGTATAACTGGAGAACAGTTTCCTGGTGAGTATAACTATATGAACATTATCAAGATATAATCGAATACAACCCCAGATACGATTATTGTTTAGTCTATCCATTCAACCTTCTGTTCAATTCAGTCGCTCGTATGTATAACGGAAGAACAGTTACCTGGTGAGTATAACTATATGAACATAATCGAATACAACCCAGATACGATGATGGTTCAATCTATACTAAATTTAAGCTTCTGCTCGATTCGGTCGCTTGTATGTAAAACGGAAGAACAGTTACCTGGTGAGTATTGCTATATAAACATCATCACGATATCATCGAATACAACTCAGAGATACAATTATCGTTTCGTCTAACCATTTAACCTTCTGTTCGATTCAGTCGCTAGTATGTGTAACGGAAGTACCATCACCTGGTAAGTATCACTATATATACAGTATTGCGATATAATCGGATACCACCTAGCTACATTGATTGTTCAGTCTATCCATTCAACTTTCTGTTCGTTTCGGTCGCTCGTATGTGAAACGGGAATACCGTCACCTAATGTGTATAACTATATACACAGCATAACATCATAATCGAATACAACCCAGATACTATCCATTCAACCTTCTGTTCGATTCGGTTGCTCGTATGTATAACGGAAGAACAGTTACCTGGTGGGTATAACTATATAAACATAATCGAATACAACCCAGATACGACGATTGTTCAATCTATACTGAATTCAACCTTCTGCTCGATTCGGCCGCTTGTATGTAAAACGAAAGAACAGTTACCTGGTGAGTATTGCTATATAAACATCATCACGATATCATCGAATACAACTCAGAGATACAATTATCATTTCGTCTAACCATTTAACCCTCTGTTCGATTCAGTCGCTAGTATGTGTAACGGAAGTACCGTCACCTGGTAAGTATCACTATATATACAGTATTGCGATATAATCGGATACCACCCAGATACATTGATTGTTCAGTCTATCCATTCAACTTTCTGTTCGTTTCGGTCGTTCGTATGTAAAACGGGAATACCGTCACCTAGTGTGTATAACTATATACACAGCATAACTTCATAATCGAATACAACCCAGATACTATCCATTCAACCTTCTGTTCGATTCGGTTGCTCGTATGTATAACGAAAGAACAGTAACCTGGTGAGTATTTCCATATAAACTTCATCATGATATAATCGAATACAACTCAGATACAATGATCATTCCGTCACCTTCTGTTCGATTTGGTCGCTCGTACGTATAACGCAAGAACAGTCTCCTGGTGAGTATTACTATATAAACATTACCACGATATAATCGAATACAACTCAGTTACAATTATCGTTTTGTCTATCCATTCAACCTTCTGTTCAGTTCAGCCGCTCTTATGTATAACTGGAGAACAGTTACCTGGTGAGTATAACTATATAAACATCATCACGATATAATCGAATACAACCCCAGATAGGATCATTGTTTAGTCTATACATTCAACCTTCTGTTCGATTGGGTTGCTCGTATGTATAACGGAAGAACTGTTACCTGGTTAGACATACTATATGATAATAATCACGATATAATCGAATACAACCCAGATACTATCCATTCAAACTTCTGTTCGATTCGGTTGCTCATATGTATAACGAAAGAACAGTAACCTGGTGAGTATTTCTATATGAACGTCATCACGATATAATCGAATACAACTCAGATACAATGATCTTTCCGTCTATCCATCCAACCTTTTGTTCGATTGGGTCGCTCGTATGTATAACGCAAGAACAGTCACCTGGTGAGTATTACTATATAAACATCACCACGATATAATCGAATACAACTTAGTTAAAATTATCGTTCCGTCTAACCATCCAACCTTATGTTCGATTCAGACGCTCGTATGTGTAACGAAAGAACCGTTACATGGTAGGTGTAACTAAATATACAGCATAACGATATAATCGGAGACAACCCAGATACAATGATTTTTCAATCTATCCATCTAACCTTATGTTCGATTCGGTTGCTCGTATGTTCAACGGAAGAACTGTTACCTTGTTAGACATACTATATGATAATCATCACGATATACTCGAATACAACCCCAGATACGATTATTGTTTAGTCTATCCATTCAACCTTCTGTTCAATTCAGTCGCTCGTATGTATAACGAAAGAACAGTTACCTGGTGAGTATAACTATATAAACATAATCGAATACAACTCAGATACGATGATTGTTTAATCTATCCATTCAACCTTATGTTCGATTGGGTTGCTCGTATGTATAACGAAAGAACAGGTACCTGGTGAGTATAACTATATAAACATAATCGAATACAACTCAGATACGATGATTGTTCAATCTATCCATTCAACCTTCTGCTCGATTCGGTCGCTTGTATGTAAAACGGAAGGACAGTTTTCTGGTAAGTATTGCTATATAAACATCATCACGATATCATCGAATTCAACTCAGATACAATTATCGTTTCGTCTAACCATTCAACATTCTGTTCGATTCAGTCGCTAGTATGTGTAACGATAGAACAGTAATCTGGTGAGTATTTCTATATGAACGTCATCACGTTATAATCTAATACAACTCAGATACAATGATCATTCCGTCTATCCATCCAACCTTATGTTCGATTGGGTCGCTCGTATGTATAACGAAAGAACAGTAACCTGGTGAGTATTTCCATATGAACTTCATTACGATATAATCGAATACAACTCAGATACAATGATCATTCCGTCTATCCATCCAACCTCCTGTTCGATTTGGTCGCTCGTACGTATAACGCAAGAACAGTCACCTGGTGAGTATTACTATATAAACATTACCACGATATAATCGAATACAACCCAGTTACAATTATCATTTCGAATACAACCCCAGATAGGATCATTGTTTAGTCTATACATTCAACCTTCTGTTCAATTCAGTCGCTCGTATGTATTACGGAAGAACAGTTACCTGGTGAGTATAACTATATAAACATAATCAAATACAACTCAGATACGATGATTGTTTAATCTATCCATTCAACCTTATGTTCGATTGGGTTGCTCGTATGAATAACGAAAGAACAGGTACCTGGTGAGTATAACTATATAAACATAATCGAATACAACTCAGATACGATGATTGTTCAATCTATCCATTTAACCTTCTGCTCGATTCGGCCACTTGTATGTAAAACGAAAGAACAGTTACCTGGTAAGTATTGCTATATAAACATCATCACGATATCATCGAATTCAACTCAGATACAATTATCGTTTCGTCTAACCATTCGACATTCTGTTCGATTCAGTCGCTAGTATGTGTAACGGAGGTGTCGTCACCTGGTAAGTATCACTATATATACAGAATTGCGATATAATCGACTACCACCCAGATTCATCGATTGTTCAGTCTATCCATTCAACTTTCTGTTCGTTTCGGTCGCTCGTATGTATAACAAAAGACCAGTAACCTGGTGAGTATTTCTATATAAACGTCATCACGATATAATCGAATACAACTCAGTTACAATTATCGTTCCGTCTAACCATCCAACCTTATGTTCGATTCAGGCGCTCGAATGTGTAACGAAAGAACCGTTACATGGTAGGTGTAACTAAATATACAGCATAACGATATAATCGGAGACAACCCAGATACAATGATTGTTCAATATATCCATTCAACCTTATGTTCGATTCGGTTGCTCGTATGTATAACGGAAGAACTGTTACCTGGTTAGACATACTATATGATAATAATCACGATATAATCAAATACAACCCAGATACTATTCATTCAAACTTCTGTTCGATTCGGTTGCTCGTATGTATAACGGAAGAACAGTAACCTGGTGAGTATTCCCATATGAACTTCATCACGATATAATCGAATACAACTCAGATACAATGATCATTCCGTCTATCCATCCAACCATCTGTTCGATTCAGTCGCTAGTATGTGTAACGGAAGTACCGTCACCTGGTAAGTATCACTATATATACAGTATTGCGATATAATCGGATACCACCCAGATACATTGATTGTTCAGTCTATCCATTCAACTTTCTGTTCGTTTTAGTCGTTCGTATGTAGAACGGGAATACCGTCACCTAGTGTGTATAAATATATACACAAAATAACATCATAATCGAATACAACCCAGATACTATCCATTCAACCTTCTGTTCGATTCGGTTGCTCGTATGTATAACGAATGAACAGTAACCTGGTGAGTATTTCCATATAAACTTCATCACGATATAATCTAATACAACTCAGATACAATGATCATTCCGTCTATCCATCCAACCTTCTGTTCGATTTGGTCGCTCGTACGTATAACGCAAGAACAGTCACCTGGTGAGTATTACTATATAAACATCAACACGATATAATCGAATACAACTCAGTTACAATTATCGTTCCGTCTAACCATCCAACCTTATGTTCGATTCAGACGCTCGTATGTGTAACGAAAGAACCGTTACATGGTAGGTGTAACTAAATATACAGCATAACGATATAATCGGAGACAACCCAGATACAATGATTGTTCAATCTATCCATTCAACCTTATGTTCGATTCGGTTGCTCGTATGTATAACGGAAGAACTGTTACCTGGTTAGACATACTATATGATAATAATCACGATATAATCAAATACAACCCAGATACGATGATTGTGCAGTCTATCCATTCAACCTTCTGTTCAGTTCAGTCGCTCTTATGTATAACTGGAGAACAGTTTCCTGGTGAGTATAACTATATGAACATTATCAAGATATAATCGAATACAACCCCAGATACGATTATTGTTTTGTCTATCCATTCAACCTTCTGTTCAATTCAGTCGCTCGTATGTATAACAAAAGAACAGTTACCTGGTGAGTATTACTATATGAACATAATCGAATACAACCAAGATACGATGATTTTTTAATCTATACTAAATTTAAGCTTCTGCTCGATTTGGTCGCTTGTATGTAAAACGGAAGAACAGTTACCTGGTGAGTATTGCTATATAAACATCATCACGATATCATCGAATACAACTCGGAGATACAATTATCGTTTCGTCTAACCATTTAACCTTCTGTTCGATTCAGTCGCTAGTATGTGTAACGGAAGTACCGTCACCTGGTAAGTATCACTATATATACAGAATTGCGATATAATCGACTAACACCCAGATACATTGATTATTCAGTCTATCCATTCAACTTTTTGTTCGTTTCGGTCGCTCGTATGTATAACGAAAGATCAGTAACCTGGTGAGTATTTCTATATGAACGTCATCACGATATAATCGAATACAACTCAGATACAATGATCATTCCGTCTATCCATCCAACCTTATGTTCGATTGGGTCGCTCGTATGTATAACGCAAGAACAGTCACCTGGTGAGTTTTACTATATAAACATCACCACGATATAATCGACTACAACTCAGTTACAATTATCGTTCTGTCTAACCATCCAACCTTATGTTCGATTCAGACGCTCGTATGTGTAACGAAAGAACCGATACATGGTAGGTGTAACTAAATATACCTCATAACGATATAATCGGAGACAACCCAGATACAATGATTGTTCAATCTATCCATTCAACCTTATGTTCGATTCGGTTGCTCGTATGTATAACGGAAGAACTGTTACCTGGTTAGACATACTATATGATAATAATCACGATATAATCGAATACAACCCAGATACTATCCATTCAAACTTCTGTTCGATTCGGTTGCTTATATGTATAACGAAAGAACAGTAACCTGGTGAGTATTTCTATATGAACGTCATCACGATATAATCGAATACAACTCAGATACAATGATCTTTCCGTCTATCCATCCAACCTTTTGTTCGATTGGGTCGCTCGTATGTATAACGCAAGAACAGTCACCTGGTGAGTATTACTATATAAACATCACCACGATATAATCGAATACAACTTAGTTAAAATTATCGTTCCGTCTAACCATCCAACCTTATGTTCGATTCAGACGCTCGTATGTGTAACGAAAGAACCGTTACATGGTAGGTGTAACTAAATATACAGCATAACGATATAATCGGAGACAACCCAGATACAATGATTTTTCAATCTATCCATCTAACCTTATGTTCGATTCGGTTGCTCGTATGTTCAACGGAAGAACTGTTACCTTGTTAGACATACTATATGATAATCATCACGATATACTCGAATACAACCCCAGATACGATTATTGTTTAGTCTATCCATTCAACCTTCTGTTCAATTCAGTCGCTCGTATGTATAACGAAAGAACAGTTACCTGGTGAGTATAACTACATAAACATAATCGAATACAACTCAGATACGATGATTGTTTAATCTATCCATTCAACCTTATGTTCGATTGGGTTGCTCGTATGTATAACGAAAGAACAGGTACCTGGTGAGTATAACTATATAAACATAATCGAATACAACTCAGATACGATGATTGTTCAATCTATCCATTTAACCTTCTGCTCGATTCGGTCGCTTGTATGTAAAACGGAAGGACAGTTTTCTGGTAAGTATTGCTATATAAACATCATCACGATATCATCGAATTCAACTCAGATACAATTATCGTTTCGTCTAACCATTCAACATTCTGTTCGATTCAGTCGCTAGTATGTGTAACGGAAGTATCGTCACCTGGTGAGTATCACTATATATACAGAATTGCGATATAATCGACTACCACCCAGATACATTGATTGTTCAGTCTATCCATTCAACTTTCTGTTCGTTTCGGTCGCTCGTATGTATAACGAAAGAACAGTAATCTGGTGAGTATTTCTATATGAACGTCATCACGTTATAATCTAATACAACTCAGATACAATGATCATTCCGTCTATCCATCCAACCTTATGTTCGATTGGGTCGCTCGTATGTATAACGAAAGAACAGTAACCTGGTGAGTATTTCCATATGAACTTTATCACGATATAATCGAATACAACTCAGATACAATGATCATTCCGTCTATCCATCCAACCTCCTGTTCGATTTGGTCGCTCGTACGTATAACGCAAGAACAGTCACCTGGTGAGTATTACTATATAAACATTACCACGATATAATCGAATACAACTCAGTTACAATTATCATTTCGAATACAACCCCAGATAGGATCATTGTTTAGTCTATACATTCAACCTTCTGTTCAATTCAGTCGCTCGTATGTATAACGGAAGAACAGTTACCTGGTGAGTATAACTATATAAACATAATCAAATACAACTCAGATACGATGATTGTTTAATCTATCCATTCAACCTTATGTTCGATTGGGTCGCTCGTATGTATAACGCAAAAATAGTCACCTGGTGAGTTTTACTATATAAACATCAACACGATATAATCGAATACAACTCAGTTACAATTATCGTTCCGTCTAACCATCCAACCTTATGTTCGATTCAGACGCTCGTATGTGTAACGAAAGAACCGTTACATGGTAGGTGTAACTAAATATACAGCATAACGATATAATCGGAGACAACCCAGATACAATGATTGTTCAATCTATCCATTCAACCTCATGTTCGATTCGGTTGCTCGTATGTATAACGGAAGAACTGTTACCTGGTTAGACATACTATATGATAATAATCACGATATAATCAAATACAACCCAGATACGATGATTGTGCAGTCTATCCATTCAACCTTCTGTTCAGTTCAGTCGCTCTTATGTATAACTGGAGAACAGTTTCCTGGTGAGTATAACTATATGAACATTATCAAGATATAATCGAATACAACCCCAGATACGATTATTGTTTTGTCTATCCATTCAACCTTCTGTTCAATTCAGTCGCTCGTATGTATAACAAAAGAACAGTTACCTGGTGAGTATTACTATATGAACATAATCGAATACAACCCAGATACTATGATTGTTCAATCTATACTAAATTTAAGCTTCTGCTCGATTCGGTCGCTTGTATGTAAAACGGAAGAACAGTTACCTGGTGAGTATTGCTATATAAACATCATCACGATATCATCGAATACAACTCAGAGATACAATTATCGTTTCGTCTAACCATTTAACCTTCTGTTCGATTCAGTCGCTAGTATGTGTAACTGAAGTACCGTCACCTGGTAAGTATCACTATATATACAGTATTGCGATATAATCGGATACCACCCAGATACATTGATTGTTCAGTCTATCCATTCAACTTTCTGTTCGTTTCGGTCGCTCGTATGTAAAACGGGAATACCGTCACCTAATGTGTATAACTATATACACAGCATAACATCATAATCGAATACAACCCAGATACTATCCATTCAACCTTTTGTTCTATTCGGTTGCTCGTATGTATAACGGAAGAACAGTTACCTGGTGAGTATAACTATATAAACATAATCGAATACAACCCAGATACGACGATTGTTCAATCTATACTGAATTCAACCTTCTGCTCGATTCGGCCGCTTGTATGTAAAACGGAAGAACAGTTACCTGGTGAGTATTGCTATATAAACATCATCACGATATCATAGAATACAACTCAGAGATACAATTATCGTTTCGTCTAACCATTTAACCTTCTGTTCGATTCAGTCGCTAGTATGTGTAACGGAAGTACCGTCACCTGGTAAGTATCACTATATATACAGTATTGCGATATAATCGGATACCACCCAGATACATTGATTGTTCAGTCTATCCATTCAACTTTCTGTTCGTTTCGGTCGTTCGTATGTGAAACGGGAATACCGTCACCTAGTGTGTATAACTATATACACAGCATAACATCATAATCGAATACAACCCAGATACTATCCATTCAACCTTCTGTTCGATTCGGTTGCTCGTATGTATAACGAAAGAACAGTTACCTGGTGAGTATTTCCATATGAACTTCATCACGATATAATCGAATACAACTCAGATACAATGATCATTCCGTCACCTTCTGTTCGATTTGGTCGCTCGTACGTATAACGCAACAACAGTCACCTGGTGAGTATTACTATATAAACATTACCACGTAATAATCGAATACAACTCAGTTACAATTATCGTTTTGTCTATCCATTCAACCTTCTGTTCAGTTCAGCCGCTCTTATGTATAACTGGAGAACAGTTACCTGGTGAGTATAACTATATAAACATCATCACGATATAATCGAATACAACCCCAGATAGGATCATTGTTTAGTCAATACATTCAACCTTCTGTTCAATTCAGTCGCTCGTATGTATAACGGAAGAACAGTTACCTGGTGAGTATAACTACATAAACATAATCGAATACAACTCAGATACGATGATTGTTTAATCTATCCATTCAACCTTATGTTCGATTGGGTTGCTCGTATGTATAACGAAAGAACAGGTACCTAGTTAGTATAACTATATAAACATAATCGAATACAACTCAGATACGATGATTGTTCAATCTATCCATTTAAACTTCAGCTCGATTCGGTCGCTTGTATGTAAAACGAAAGGACAGTTACCTGGTAAGTATTGCTATATAAACATCATCACGATATCATCGAATACAACTCAGAGATACAATTATCGTTTCGTCTAACCATTTAACCTTCTGTTCGATTCAGTCGCTAGTATGTGTAACGGAAGTACCGTCACCTGGTAAGTATCACTATATATACAGAATTGCGATATAATCGACTAACACCCAGATACATTGATTATTCAGTCTATCCATTCAACTTTTTGTTCGTTTCGGTCGCTCGTATGTGTAACGAAAGAACCGTTACATGGTAGGTGTAACTAAATATACCGCATAACGATATAATCGGAGGCAACCCAGATACAATGATTGTTCAATCTATCCATTCAACCTTATGTTCGATTCGGTTGCTCGTATGTATAACGGAAGAACTGTTACCTGGTTAGACATACTATATGATAATAATCACGATATAATCGAATACAACCCAGATACTATCCATTCAAACTTCTGTTCGATTCGGTTGCTCATATGTATAACGAAAGAACAGTAACCTGGTGAGTATTTCTATATGAACGTCATCACGATATAATCGAATACAACTCAGATACAATGATCTTTCCGTCTATCCATCCAACCTTTTGTTCGATTGGGTCGCTCGTATGTATAACGCAAGAACAGTCACCTGGTGAGTATTACTATATAAACATCACCACGATATAATCGAATACAACTTAGTTAAAATTATCGTTCCGTCTAACCATCCAACCTTATGTTCGATTCAGACGCTCGTATGTGTAACGAAAGAACCGTTACATGGTAGGTGTAACTAAATATACAGCATAACGATATAATCGGAGACAACCCAGATACAATGATTTTTCAATCTATCCATCTAACCTTATGTTCGATTCGGTTGCTCGTATGTTCAACGGAAGAACTGTTACCTTGTTAGACATACTATATGATAATCATCACGATATACTCGAATACAACCCCAGATACGATTATTGTTTAGTCTATCCATTCAACCTTCTGTTCAATTCAGTCGCTCGTATGTATAACGAAAGAACAGGTACCTGGTGAGTATAACTATATAAACATAATCGAATACAACTCAGATACGATGATTGTTCAATCTATCCATTTAACCTTCTGCTCGATTCGGTCGCTTGTATGTAAAACGGAAGGACAGTTTTCTGGTAAGTATTGCTATATAAACATCATCACGATATCATCGAATTCAACTCAGATACAATTATCGTTTCGTCTAACCATTCAACATTCTGTTCGATTCAGTCGCTAGTATGTGTAACGGAAGTATCGTCACCTGGTGAGTATCACTATATATACAGAATTGCGATATAATCGACTACCACCCAGATACATTGATTGTTCAGTCTATCCATTCAACTTTCTGTTCGTTTCGGTCGCTCGTATGTATAACGAAAGAACAGTAATCTGGTGAGTATTTCTATATGAACGTCATCACGTTATAATCTAATACAACTCAGATACAATGATCATTCCGTCTATCCATCCAACCTTATGTTCGATTGGGTCGCTCGTATGTATAACGAAAGAACAGTAACCTGGTGAGTATTTCCATATGAACTTTATCACGATATAATCGAACACAACTCAGATACAATGATCATTCCGTCTATCCATCCAACCTCCTGTTCGAATTGGTCGCTCGTACGTATAACGCAAGAACAGTCACCTGGTGAGTATTACTATATAAACATTACCACGATATAATCGAATACAACTCAGTTACAATTATCATTTCGAATACAACCCCAGATAGGATCATTGTTTAGTCTATACATTCAACCTTCTGTTCAATTCAGTCGCTCGTATGTATAACGGAAGAACAGTTACCTGGTGAGTATAACTATATAAACATAATCAAATACAACTCAGATACGATGATTGTTTAATCTATCCATTCAACCTTATGTTCGATTGGGTTGCTCGTATGTATAACGAAAGAACAGGTACCTGGTGAGTATAACTATATAAACATAATCGAATACAACTCAGATACGATGATTGTTCAATCTATCCATTTAACCTTCTGCTCGATTCGGCCACTTGTATGTAAAACGGAAGAACAGTTACCTGGTAAGTATTGCTATATAAACATCATCACGATATCATCGAATTCAACTCAGATACAATTATCGTTTCGTCTAACCATTCAACATTCTGTTCGATTCAGTCGCTAGTATGTGTAACGGAAGTATCGTCACCTGGTTAGTATCACTATATATACAGAATTGCGATATAATCGACTACCACCCAGATTCATTGATTGTTCAGTCTATCCATTCAACTTTCTGTTCGTTTCGGTCGCTCGTATGTATAACAAAAGACCAGTAACCTGGTGAGTATTTCTATATAAACGTCATCACGATATAATCGAATACAACTCAGTTACAATTATCTATCCGTCTAACCATCCAACCTTATGTTCGATTCAGGCGCTCGAATGTGTAACGAAAGAACCGTTACATGGTAGGTGTAACTAAATATACAGCATAACGATATAATCGGAGACAACCCAGATACAATGATTGTTCAATATATCCATTCAACCTTATGTTCGATTCGGTTGCTCGTATGTATAACGGAAGAACTGTTACCTGGTTAGACATACTATATGATAATAATCACGATATAATCAAATACAACCCAGATACTATTCATTCAAACTTCTGTTCGATTCGGTTGCTCGTATGTATAACGAAAGAACAGTAACCTGGTGAGTATTCCCATATGAACTTCATCACGATATAATCGAATACAACTCAGATACAATGATCATTCCGTCTATCCATCCAACCTTCTGTTCGATTCAGTCGCTAGTATGTGTAACGGAAGTACCGTCACCTGGTCAGTTTTACTATATAAACATCAACACGATATAATCGAATACAACTCAGTTACAATTATCGTTCCGTCTAACCATCCAACCTTATGTTCGATTCAGACGCTCGTATGTGTAACGAAAGAACCGTTACATGGTAGGTGTAACTAAATATACAGCATAACGATATAATCGGAGACAACCCAGATACAATGATTGTTCAATCTATCCATTCAACCTTATGTTCGATTCGGTTGCTCGTATGTATAACGGAAGAACTGTTACCTGGTTAGACATACTATATGATAATAATCACGATATAATCAAATACAACCCAGATACGATGATTGTGCAGTCTATCCATTCAACCTTCTGTTCAGTTCAGTCGCTCTTATGTATAACTGGAGAACAGTTTCCTGGTGAGTATAACTATATGAACATTATTCTTCGTTTTGTCGTTCCACATGATAAATCACCCTGTAGTACATCAGTTCTACCTGAATTCGGCAAGTTCAAAGCAAAAAACTCTGTTATCAGTCTGACTGGTTTCTTGCGCTTTACATTGTCTAGATTCGTCACTTCATTAGTTTTGCCTAAAGAGTTCGGTCACATATAAAATGTCTGACACATCATCGGTTTCAAGCGAAAGTGATAGGGTGAGGAAAAATAGGAAACGAAGAAGAAAATACTTGAAACTTCAGAGGAAAATGGCTCGCTTAGAAGGGAAAATATGGCAAGGAAGATCCAAAGGTAAGAATTATTTTTCTTCGTGTACGTTCAAGTGAAGGTATATTGAGTTGAGTGAATCGTGCGATTTCTAATACATAAACACGAATAGGGTAGTCATGTGACTCACCATCAGAAGGAAATAAACTACATGTGTAGTGACGTAACAATGCGAAATATAGCTATTGTGGCTATGATGACAACTATATTAGTTATGAAATGTCAATGTTGGCATATTATAACAAATGTTTTCTCTACTTCAGATAGTTCTGATGAAGGAGAAGATGAAAGGCAGCGCAGCAACAGTCCCGATATACAGGTGGTTAGGGAAGTTGTACCTGTAGAGGTACATCGTGCTGCAGACGAAGATGATGATAATGCCTTCTCAATGTTGGGAAGTGACCCTAATAAAACAGGTCGTAAATCCTTACTCCTTCATGAGGAGATAGTGGTACGATGGACAAAATTCGTACGACAGGGGATTGATAAAAATGTGAAAAAGGAGCTTATCGAAAAATACCCAAACGCAGATAACTGTGAAGCTCTTTGTGCACCCATCTTAAATACAGAACTTCAGAACTGTCTTCCCGAAAGTACTCTGAAACAAGATAAATTTATATCTCGTTGCCAGAATGAAATGGCAGCCGGTTTAACAGCGTTGGGAATGGTCCTAAATAAATATTTAGAGGATATAGAGTCTAATAAAGATGTTCTACCGAAGTTAGCTGATGCAGCCCAGATTTTCACAAATATTCAGAACACACTATCGAGTCACCGGCGGTATAATATTCTACCACACGTCAACTCTGAATGTAAGAAGATTTTCGAAGAGTCAGAGATAGAAGAATACCTTTTTGGTACAAACCTCCAGGAAAAGGTTAAGGCAAGTCAAGCCATGAAGAAGGCCGGGAGTGAGATGAAAGCTTATCCCAAGAAAACGTTTATTCCAAGGCCAGTTGTTGGACCATCAGTGAGAAGTTCAACTAGATATCAATCTCAGGCACATTTGAACTATCAGCGCCCCCCAGCGAAGGTTCGTATGAGAGAGAGAGGGGCGGCAACAGCGGTGGCTCCGTTAGCATCGAAGAAGCCATCCCATTCATCCCAATATCAGTGGAATCATCGATATCGACGCCAGCCGTAGAACACGTGGAGGTAGGTTATGCTGGTAGATTATGCCAATACTCACGTATCTGGAAGTCAATCACTAATGACAAAACTATTTTGAATTGGATACAGGGTATTCGTATACCTTTTTCGATAAAACCTTGTCAAACTCATATTCCCAGAGTTTCAATATTGGACAAAGATATTCAGAAATATGATGTAGTAATTTCTGAATTATTACAAAAAAGAGCAATCTCTAAATGTTATCATTCAAAAGATGAATTCTTGTCATCTTATTTTCTTGTTCAGAAACCAAACGGTAAATATAGGTTTATTTTAAATCTGAAGAAATTAAATTTGTTTATATCAGCTCCTCATTTCAAGCTGGAAGATACGAGATCTGTTTTGAAACTTATAACTAAGAACTGTTTCTTTGGTAATTTCGATCTCAAAGATGCTTACTTTATGTTGGCAATACATGAAGATTACAAATAATATTTGAAGTTTTCATATCAGGGACAATTATATGAATTCAATTGTTTGGCCTTCGGCCTGAACATTGCTCCATATTTTTTTACGAAATTATTGAAACCTGTTTTAACTAGATTGAGACTGGAGAGCATTATATGTATCGCCTACTTAGATGATATCTTTATAATGAATGATCATTTTGAATTGTGTCAGAGAAGTATCAACAGAGCACTAGAATTATTCACATCATTAGGTTTTATAATCAATAAAGAGAAAGGAAACCTCGTTCCATCCAATAATATAACTTTTCTGGGTTTTTGCTTCAATAGTATAGATATGAGCGTGAGTCTGCCCTTGCAAAAGAAAAAAGACCTTATACAATTATTGAAAATTTTTCTTAATAAAAGATCGTGCAGAATAAGAGAATTTGCAAAAATGCTTGGAAAATTAGTAGCTGCTTGTCCTGCAATCAATTATGGTTGGCTTTATCTAAAGAACTTCGAAAGAGAAAAATATTTAGCACTAAAACACAGCAATGGAGATTACAACAGTAAGATGCAGATTGAAAATTATTTACAGGACGATATGAGATGGTGGCTTTCACATATTTTGGATTCCCAGAAGGATATAAAACAGAAAAGTTAAATTGTGGAAATTTTTTCGGATGCGTCATTAACAGGTTGGGGAGCATTTTGCGGGGATGTCCGGGCACATGGTTTCTGGAATGGGACTCTGTTGCAGAAACACATAAATATTCTTGAATTGACAGCAGCCTACTACGCCATCAAAATATTCGTTAAAGAATACCGGGACTCGCATATATTACTTAGGCTTGATAATACCACTGCTATTTCATGTATCAATAGAATGGGCAGCGTTAAATACATCGGCCTAAATGATATATCAAGAGATATATGGAAATGTTGTGAAACAAGGAACATCAGGGTGTTTGCATCATATGTGAGTTCATCTAGTAATTACCACGCAGATAAAGAATCAAGGTCGAGATCGACTGATACTGAATATGAACTCGCGCAGTATGCTTTCCAATCTATCAGCGATACATTTGGAGTACCCGATATCGATTTATTCGCATCAATGAACAATACAAAATGTGAGAAATATTTTTTCCTGGGGCCCAGACCCAGATGCAATCGCAGTAGATGCCTTTACAGTATGTTGGACTAATATAAAATTCTATGCTTTTCCGCCTTTCAGTATGATAACTAGAGTATTAGAGAAAATCATTGTCGACAAAGCCTGTGGTTTATTAGTGGTTCCAAGGTGGCCATCCCAACCTTGGTACCCACTTTTTAAAAAACTTTTGATAGATAAGCCTCTATTGATTGAACCTAATGAGGAATTATTACTATCTCCTTTCAGAGAGAAGCATCCACTACACAAGACACTTTCCCTGGTGGCAGGAAGATTATCAGGTGGGCTTTCCGTGTGAAAGGTATTCCCGAGTCTGTCTTACCTGTGATGTTAGCATCACTATCAGAGAACACCATGAAGCAGTATAATTCATGTCTTAAAAAATGGTGGGATTATTGTCATGATGAAGGTTGTAATCCCTTGATTTATGATATAAAAAAAGTTTGAGCTATTTGAATCAATTGCACGAATCAGGATTGTCTTATGCTACATTGAATACAAATAGGTCAGCTTTATCTCTAATATTTTCGCTTCCAGATGAGGATGAAGTTATTTTGAAGAGATTTTTCAGAGGAGCTTATAATATCAAACCATCTAAGTCGAAATATGCAAGTACCTGGGATCCAAACCAGGTGCTAATTTACCTAGAAGGCTTTTCTTCCCTAGAAGACACATCAATTGAAAAAGTATCATATAAACTGGTAACACTAATGGCTCTGGTCTCTGGTCACAGAATTCAAACCCTTTCAAAAATAACTATTGATAATATTCATTTCTATTCAGACAAAGTTGTAATCAGAATTGAAGAAAAAATCAAGACCTCAGGTCCAAGAAAGCTTCAACCCCTTTTGACTTTTCCGGTTTTCAAAGAAAAACCTTGTCTTTGCGTAGGGACTTTGTTAAAACGGTACCTTGAAATTACTAGAACTGTCAGGACCGATAACAACGAGTATTTATTTTTGACTATTAAGAAACCATATCACAGAGCCTCCGTGCAGACAATTAGTCGTTGGATTAAAAAGATCCTGAAGGAGGCTGGCATAGACACAAATATTTACTCCAGTCACAGCACCAGGCATGCATCGACTTCTGCGGCTCACAGAGCAGGTGTTAATATTGATCAAATAAAAAATACTGCAGGTTGGACTGCTTCATCAGAGGTTTTTGCAAAATTTTATAATCTTCCAATAACTGATACTGCGAATTGCTTTGCAAACTGCATATTGAATATGAATAAGAAATGATAATTATATGTATATTTATAGATTCTATACTTTTTGTTAATTGTTATTCATCAATTATTCTTAGGTGTTGGTATACTAGAACGTTGGGTTTGTGTTTTGCCTCGATGTTGTCATCAAAGAATGTTCGTACAGATCGTAATGTTCTTTAAACATCTACAGGGTGATTTATCATGTGGAACGACAAAACGAAGAATAATTATAAGATTGATTGACTTACCTGATAAGGAGGATTAATCTTGATTTTTCGAGTTTTGTCGTTCCACATGATAACAACCCTCCCTCCCTAGTATACTACCCCAAAATACGATCTGCCTCACAGTGAGCAGAAACTAATGAAGTGACGAATCTAGACAATGTATAGCGCAAGAAACCAGTCAGACTGATAACAGAGTTTTTTGCTTTGAACTTGCCGAATTCAGGTAGAACTGATGTACTACAGGGTGATTTATCATGTGGAACGACAAAACTCGAATAATCAAGATTAATCCTCCTTATCAGGTAAGTCAATTAATCTTATAATTATCAAGATATAATCGAATACAACCCCAGATACGATTATTGTTTTGTCTATCCATTCAACCTTCTGTTCAATTCAGTCGCTCGTATGTATAACAAAAGAACAGTTACCTGGTGAGTATTACTATATGATCATAATCGAATACAACCCAGATACGATGATTGTTCAATCTATACTGAATTTAAGCTTCTGCTCGATTCGGTCGCTTGTATGTAAAACGGAAGAACAGTTACCTGGTGAGTATTGCTATATAAACATCATCACGATATCATCGAATACAACTCAGAGATACAATTATCGTTTCGTCTAACCATTTAACCTTCTGTTCGATTCAGTCGCTAGTATGTGTAACGGAAGTACCGTCACCTGGTAAGTATCACTATATATACAGTATTGCGATATAATCGGATACCACCCAGATACATTGATTGTTCAGTCTATCCATTCAACTTTCTGTTCGTTTCGGTCGCTCGTATGTGAAACGGGAATACCGTCTACTAATGTGTATAACTATATACACAGCATAACATCATAATCGAATACAACCCAGATACTATCCATTCAACCTTCTGTTCTATTCGGTTGCTCGTATGTATAACGGAAGAACAGTTACCTGGTGAGTATAACTATATAAACATAATCGAATACAACCCAGATACGACGATTGTTCAATCTATACTGAATTCAACCTTCTGCTCGATTTGGCCGCTTGTATGTAAAACGGAAGAACAGTTACCTGGTGAGTATTGCTATATAAACATCATCACGATATCATCGAATACAACTCAGAGATACAATTATCGTTTCGTCTAACCATTTAACCTTCTGTTCGATTCAGTCGCTGGTATGTGTAACGGAAGAACCGTCACCTGGTAAGTATCACTATATATACAGTATTGCGATATAATCGGATACCACCCAGATACATTGATTGTTCAGTCTATCCATTCAACTTTCTGTTCGTTTCGGTCGTTCGTATGTAAAACGGGAATACCGTCACCTAGTGTGTATAACTATATACACAGCATAACATCATAATCGAATACAACCCAGATACTATCCATTCAACCTTCTGTTCGATTCGGTTGCTCGTATGTATAACGAAAGAACAGTAACCTGGTGAGTATTTCCATATGAACTTCATCACGATATAATCGAATACAACTCAGATACAATGATCATTCCGTCACCTTCTGTTCGATTTGGTCGCTCGTACGTATAACGCAACAACAGTCACCTGGTGAGTATTACTATATAAACATTACCACGTAATAATCGAATACAACTCAGTTACAATTATCGTTTTGTCTATCCATTCAACCTTCTGTTCAGTTCAGCCGCTCTTATGTATAACTGGAGAACAGTTACCTGGTGAGTATAACTATATAAACATCATCACGATATAATCGAATACAACCCCAGATAGGATCATTGTTTAGTCAATACATTCAACCTTCTGTTCAATTCAGTCGCTCGTATGTATAACGGAAGAACAGTTACCTGGTGAATATAACTACATAAACATAATCGAATACAACTCAGATACGATGATTGTTTAATCTATCCATTCAACCTTATGTTCGATTAGGTTGCTCGTATGTATAACGAAAGAACAGGTACCTAGTGAGTATAACTATATAAACATAATCGAATACAACTCAGATACGATGATTGTTTAATCTATCCATTTAAACTTCAGCTCGATTCGGTCGCTTGTATGTAAAACGGAAGGACAGTTACCTGGTAAGTATTGCTATATAAACATCATCACGATATCATCGAATACAACTCAGATATACAATTATCGTTTCGTCTAACCATTTAACCTTCTGTTCGATTCAGTCGCTAGTATGTGTAACGGAAGTACCGTCACCTGGTAAGTATCACTATATATACAGAATTGCGATATAATCGACTAACACCCAGATACATTGATTATTCAGTCTATCCATTCAACTTTTTGTTCGTTTCGGTCGCTCGTATGTATAACGAAAGATCAGTAACCTGGTGAGTATTTCTATATGAACGTCATCACGATATAATCGAATACAACTCAGATACAATGATCATTCCGTCTATCCATCCAACCTTATGTTCGATTGGGTCGCTCGTATGTATAACGCAAGAACAGTCACCTGGTGAGTTTTACTATATAAACATCACCACGATATAATCGACTACAACTCAGTTACAATTATCGTTCTGTCTAACCATCCAACCTTATGTTCGATTCAGACGCTCGTATGTGTAACGAAAGAACCGTTACATGGTAGGTGTAACTAAATATACCGCATAACGATATAATCGGAGACAACCCAGATACAATGATTGTTCAATCTATCCATTCAACCTTATGTTCGATTCGGTTGCTCGTATGTATATCGGAAGAACTGTTACCTGGTTAGACATACTATATGATAATAATCACGATATAATCGAATACAACCCAGATACTATCCATTCAAACTTCTGTTCGATTCGGTTGCTCATATGTATAACGAAAGAACAGTAACCTGGTGAGTATTTCTATATGAACGTCATCACGATATAATCGAATACAACTCAGATACAATGATCTTTCCGTCTATCCATCCAACCTTTTGTTCGATTGGGTCGCTCGTATGTATAACGCAAGAACAGTCACCTGGTGAGTATTACTATATAAACATCACCACGATATAATCGAATACAACTTAGTTAAAATTATCGTTCCGTCTAACCATCCAACCTTATGTTCGATTCAGACGCTCGTATGTGTAACGAAAGAACCGTTACATGGTAGGTGTAACTAAATATACAGCATAACGATATAATCGGAGACAACCCAGATACAATGATTTTTCAATCTATCCATCTAACCTTATGTTCGATTCGGTTGCTCGTATGTTCAACGGAAGAACTGTTACCTTGTTAGACATACTATATGATAATCATCACGATATACTCGAATACAACCCCAGATACGATTATTGTTTAGTCTATCCATTCAACCTTCTGTTCAATTCATTCGCTCGTATGTATAACGAAAGAACAGTTACCTGGTGAGTATAACTATATAAACATAATCGAATACAACTCAGATACGATGATTGTTTAATCTATCCATTCAACCTTATGTTCGATTGGGTTGCTCGTATGTATAACAGAAGAACAGTTACCTGGTGAGTATAACTATATGAACATAATCGAATACAACCCAGATACGATGATTGTTCAATCTATACTAAATTTAAGCTTCTGCTCGATTCGGTCGCTTGTATGTAAAACGGAAGAACAGTTACCTGGTGAGTATTGCTATATAAACATCATCACGATATCATCGAATACAACTGAGAGATACAATTATCGTTTCGTCTAACCATTTAACCTTCTGTTCGATTCAGTCGCTAGTATGTGTAACGGAAGTACCGTCACCTGGTAAGTATCACTATATATACAGTATTGCGATATAATCGGATACCACCCAGATACATTGATTGTTCAGTCTATCCATTCAACTTTCTGTTCGTTTCGGTCGCTCGTATGTAAAACGGGAATACCGTCACCTAATGTGTATAACTATATACACAGCATAACATCATAATCGAATACAACCCAGATACTATCCATTCAACCTTCTGTTCTATTCGGTTGCTCGTATGTATAACGGAAGAACAGTTACCTGGTGAGTATAACTATATAAACATAATCGAATACAACCCAGATACGACGATTGTTCAATCTATACTGAATTCAACCTTCTGCTCGATTCGGCCGCTTGTATGTAAAACGGAAGAACAGTTACCTGGTGAGTATTGCTATATAAACATCATCACGATATCATCGAATACAACTCAGAGATACAATTGTCGTGTCGTCTAACCATTAAACCTTCTGTTCGATTCAGTCGCTAGTATGTGTTACGGAAGTACCGTCACCTGGTAAGTATCACTATATATACAGTATTGCGATATAATCGGATACCACCCAGATACATTGATTGTTCAGTCTATCCATTCAACTTTCTGTTCGTTTCGGTCGTTCGTATGTAAAACGGGAATACCGTCACCTAGTGTGTATAACTATATACACAGCATAACATCATAATCGAATACAACCCAGATACTATCCATTCAACCTTCTGTTCGATTCGGTTGCTCGTATGTATAACGAAAGAACAGTAACCTGGTGAGTATTTCCATATGAACTTCATCACGATATAATCGA
This sequence comes from Chrysomela aeneicollis, assembly GCA_029955515.1. Classification (NCBI taxonomy): domain Eukaryota; kingdom Metazoa; phylum Arthropoda; class Insecta; order Coleoptera; family Chrysomelidae; genus Chrysomela; species Chrysomela aeneicollis. The sequence goes on along the minus strand of JARUHQ010000030.1, from coordinate 3,080,638 downwards.
ATACAACACAGATACAATGATCATTCCGTCACCTTCTGTTCGATTTGGTCGCTCGTACGTATAACGCAAGAACAGTCACCTGGTGAGTATTACTATATAAACATTACCACGTAATAATCGAATACAACTCAGTTACAATTATCGTTTTGTCTATCCATTCAACCTTCTGTTCAGTTCAGCCGCTCCTATGTATAACTGGAGAACAGTTACCTGGTGAGTATAACTATATAAACATCATCACGATATAATCGAATACAACCCCAGATAGGATCATTGTTTAGTCTATACATTCAACCTTCTGTTCAATTCAGTCGCTCGTATGTATAACGGAAGAACAGTTACCTGGTGAGTATAACTACATAAACATAATCGAATACAACTCAGATACGATGATCGTTTAATCTATCCATTCAACCTTATGTTCGATTGGGTTGCTCGTATGTATAACGAAAGAACAGGTACCTGGTGAGTATAACTATATAAACATAATCGAATACAACTCCGATACGATGATTGTTCAATCTATCCATTTAAACTTCAGCTCGATTCGGTCGCTTGTATGTAAAACGGAAGGACAGTTACCTGGTAAGTATTGCTATATAAACATCATCACGATATCATCGAATACAACTCAGAGATACAATTATCGTTTCGTCTAACCATTTAACCTTTTGTTCGATTCAGTCGCTAGTATGTGTAACGGAAGTACCGTCACCTGGTAAGTAACACTATATATACAGAATTGCGATATAATCGACTAACACCCAGATACATTGATTATTCAGTCTATCCATTCAACTTTTTGTTCGTTTCGGTCGCTCGTATGTATAACGAAAGATCAGTAACCTGGTGAGTATTTCTATATGAACGTCATCACGATATAATCGAATAAGACTCAGATACAATGATCTTTCCGCCTATCCATCCAACCTTTTGTTCGATTGGGTCGCTCGTATGTATAACGCAAGAACAGTCACCTGGTGAGTATTACTATATAAACATCACCACGATATAATCGAATACAACTTAGTTAAAATTATCGTTCCGTCTAACCATCCAACCTTATGTTCGATTCAGACGCTCGTATGTGTAACGAAAGAACCGTTACATGGTAGGTGTAACTAAATATACAGCATAACGATATAATCGGAGACAACCCAGATACAATGATTTTTCAATCTATCCATCTAACCTTATGTTCGATTCGGTTGCTCGTATGTTCAACGGAAGAACTATTACCTTGTTGGACATACTATATGATAATCATTACGATATACTCGAATACAACCCCAGATACGATTATTGTTTAGTCTATCCATTCAACCTTCTGTTCAATTCAGTCGCTCGTATGTATAACGAAAGAACAGTTACCTGGTGAGTATAACTATATAAACATAATCGAATACAACTCAGATACGATGATTGTTCAATCTATCCATTTAACCTTCTGCTCGATTCGGTCGCTTGTATGTAAAACGGAAGGACAGTTTTCTGGTAAGTATTGCTATATAAACATCATCACGATATCATCGAATTCAACTCAGATACAATTATCGTTTCATCTAACCATTCAACATTCTGTTCGATTCAGTCGCTAGTATGTGTAACGGAAGTATCGTCACCTGGTGAGTATCACTATATATACAGGATTGCGATATAATCGACTACCACCCAGATACATTGATTGTTCAGTCTATCCATTCAACTTTCTGTTCGTTTCGGTCGCTCGTATGTATAACGAAAGAACAGTAATCTGGTGAGTATTTCTATATGAACGTCATCACGTTATAATCTAATACAACTCAGATACAATGATCATTCCGTCTATCCATCCAACCTTATGTTCGATTGGGTCGCTCGTATGTATAACGCATGAACAGTCACCTGGTGAGTTTTACTATATAAACATCAACACGATATAATCGAATACAACTCAGTTACAATTATCGTTCCGTCTAACCATCCAACCTTATGTTCGATTCAGACGCTCGTATGTGCAACGAAAGAACCGTTACATGGTAGGTGTAACTAAATATACAGCATAACGATATAATCGGAGACAACCCAGATACAATGATTGTTCAATCTATCCATTCAACCTTATGTTCGCTTCGGTTGCTCGTTTGTATAACGGAAGAACTGTTACCTGATTAGACATACTATATGATAATAATCACGATATAATCAAATACAACCCAGATACGATGATTGTGCAGTCTATCCATTCAACCTTCTGTTCAGTTCAGTCGCTCTTATGTATAACTGGAGAACAGTTTCCTGGTGAGTATAACTATATGAACATTATCAAGATATAATCGAATACAACCCCAGATACGATTATTGTTTTGTCTATCCTGTGGCCTACTTTATAACTCAAAAAAGGAAATCAAAACAAAGTAGTTCACATTATGCTGACGGCAGCTGTTCGCCGGAGAACAGATATAGTGAGTTCGGATTTTATTTGGCTCAATGATTGAAAATTCAAATTATAGAGGGCGCCACTCAATTTAATAGTAAGTTATAATATATTTGGAAAATTGAGAAACCAAATACCTACCTTTTAACAATACCTGAAATTATAGAATTAAACTTTCTTAGATATCTGGGTTGGACAAATAGAAGAATAAAACCATATCACATACAAGTACATATAATAAAACACCAAAATGGACAAGGCAAATATATGTTATGGACCAGAGTAATAGATCATATTAGTACTAATTAAATCAATTAAATAATATATCATATCAAGATACATACATATGTATACCGGATGTTATACTTCTCAAAATAAGCCCAATGAAGTATATTGGTAATAAACCTGTGACTAAATCCGCTGTCACATAGTACTATGTGAGAGCTTCACAAGAGCTCTTTAGGTTACGGTTCATAATATAATCATGGTAGTATGATATGTGATATGAGAATTAAATGTCAAAAAAATGGTGGTATGATAAATACTAATATGAATAAATCTCAAGGAAATAATACAACACAGAAGGTGTAAAAAAACCTGGTGATAAGGTCCAATGATCCATAAACGTAGCCTCTTTCCAAGGTCCACTTGATGTAGTTGGAAACAGCAACGACAGGAAGAAAACAGGAAGCAGACAGGAAACAGCACAGGAAGATGACGAAGAGAAGACTAGAAGAAGGCTCACACTCCCAGGTCAGCCAGGGGTCGATGGTGTAGCTCAGCAAGGCGCCAGTCTCTACCGGCTCTACTGGTCCTCATCCGGTGGTTGTCTGTCGACTCTGGCCAAGATTTAAAAGTGACTCGATGTTGGCCCTCGTGGGAATCTTGACCAGAGTCAAGAGGTGCCACGAGAGTCGTTCGTTCGATGCCAGGAGTCTGATGAGGGCTAAGCTGTACCCTAACACCCTTCTGAGAAGGGAGGTAAAACTAGAAGATAGTCAAAACGGCAAACAGGACATCAGGACAAAATGGCGGCGTTCCTACCGCATGGCAGTCTCCTGGTGGTCGGCACAAATCCCCATAAAAAGGCTCCAAAACCACTATCGATGGGTGCGACTTGAACTCGGCCCCAACGGCACTCACGTAAATTCCCCAAAAGGGTTAATTTTCGGTTAAACACACCGAAACAAGAATATCTATAACGAGTCAAGCGCACCTCATCATGGCCACCAGCAAAAAGCCTCGAGTTCGCAGCTAGAGGACGGATACCATCTCCTATTCCCGAAAATTGCCAAAAAACTCACATCCTGTGTGAAATCAGCGCCAGTTTTGAAATCCTAGCCTCTCATTGGTCAGAACCACAAATGCTATCCCGTTTGACAGACGAAGTACAACGAAGATAATCAGAGAAGACCATCATTCCTCTTCTTTCTTTTCTGCTACGGGCACGAACACTTACGGCTAACCAACTTGAGACCGAAGATCGATGACAGAAGATCAATGACAGAAGATCAATGACAGACCAAGCAATGACATCGACGTCTAGAAAATAAAATCCTGAAAAATAAACAAAACAACCCCAATAACCCAATCAAGATCACATTCAGATCGAAAAATCCTGAAATAGCCTTCAATAAGTTCAATAGCCGAGATTTCATCACACTAGAGAACACAACGGTATGTCACCTGCTTACATGTGAAAGGATGTTTTCATACTCTATTTTCTTCAATTCCAGGCCTAGGATCAGACAGGTAGCCAGAAATCATAAGATTCCTGCAGCTTGTTACATCACTTCCAACAGCCTTTAGAATGTCGGAAGCAAAAGTAATACCTAGGGTTGGAAACCTGCGAATTTACTTGCATTCACTCTATGTGATGTTTGTTTTGGAATATAGTGGTTTTGATAGATGTTCTATTTGATTACAAGACTGAATGTTCTTTGTGAGTACTGTTGCTATTGCCAAATAAATGAAAGATTTTCTATATAAAAAACAAAACAAAAAGGTAGCAATTTTAAATGCTACACATACCCCTCTCCGAAGAGTAAAAATTTGTAAACAAATTTTTATGAGGTAGTAGCTACTTAGTGACAATAATGGATTTATTTATAATATCTTCGCGTACCAAACGTTCCTTAAGGAAGTCAAAAATCAGTATTGTGTCTATATAGGGAAAAGTCAAAATCGGTTTACAGGTCAAAATCGGTTTACAGGTCAAAATCGGTAGGTCAAATCCATTTTATCAAAATCACTAGTAAATTTAATGAATTGCCAAATAATAAAAGAAATATTTACACAAGGAAATCATGATATTCAGTTCAGGTTGGCCAGACCTATCTGAAACATCAACAGGGAAAAATTGAATTGAAGTATGCATACTCTCAAGGGAACTAATTATTTTCTCTAAAATATAGGAAAACCAACCAAGGTTTCCTAAGTTGCACCAGCAAAAATTGTCAAAAATTGACCTCAAAATTTGTAATTGCAATTACTTAAAATTGTGCACCATCGCACCAAAAAAATTGTGCACCAACGCACCAAAAAAATTTTAGTAAAACTTTGGCATCAAGTTTACTTAAACTGAACATTTAACCAAACCACTACAGATATACTCTGTGTACAAATCAAAAATTACGGTTTGAATTAAATAACTATCCAACAGAAACATCTGAATTGGATCCAAAATATTCCTTCAGGTCTTTAATATGCCATTCTCCAGCAGGAGAACCATCCATATTATCTAAGGAATAAACTAAACGAGATTTTCGCTTCTTCACTGTACATAATATATATTTCGGAGCTAATTTGGCGCTGAATTTAATCGAAGCATCAGAAAGAATTTTATTCCTTTTCCAAACCTTATCACCCTCATTAAATACATGATCTCTTTTCCGGAGATTGTAAGATTTTGCATTCCTCTGATAAGCTTTATGTAGTCTATCCTGGATAGTCACAAATACTTCACTAAGACCCTTGACATCTTGAACATAACTATCCCTACAATCAGGTAAAAGTTCTATGTCTTGAGTGTTAGGAAGGTTACCATAAAAATTACCAGAAATAGGCACATTACGACCAAAATTTAGAAAGGCAGGGGAATAATGGGTGACTTCATGGGTTGCTGTATTTATTGCCTGTTGAATCTTAAACAATTCTTTATCCCAATCTTTGTGTTCATCCACATAACTTCTAATGGCTTGACCTATGGTTTTATTGGTTCTTTCTACAAAATTACACTGTGCTGAGTAACGAGGAGTGTACCATATTTTCTGAACCTTATATGTTTCAGCTAACTTTTTAAACTGTTTTCCAGCAAACTGTGTTCCGTTATCACAGATGATGAACTGTGGTACTCCAAATATCAAAAAAACTTGATTTTCCATAAATTTAATTATGCTAGGTGCCTTGGCATCTCGCATTGGACACAACAGTGTATATTTAGTAAAGAAATCCGAAACAACCAATAAATAAGTGAAACCTTTAGAAGATCTGGGAAATGGTCCCATAATGTCAACAGCAATAGTCTGGAAAGGATATTTGACGGAACGTTGAGCACCCATAAGTCCCATACGAGGAGTGTTCGATAATTTTTGCGACTGGCAGACTTTACACGACTTTACATATCTTAAGATATCGCATCTCATTTTAGGCCAATAGTAGTGATCTTGAACTCTCGATAGTGTCTTAAAAAAACCAAAGTGACTGCAAATTGATGGATCATGTGAATCTTTTATTACAGAAATTCTTTGTGATTTCGGCACAACTACTTTCCATTCAACGATATTAGATTTAATGGGTACTTTTGAAGGAACATATTTATATATCAAATCATTATCTACTTTAAAATGGGAATAGGCAACAGGATCTCGTAAAACTTTAGCTCGCAGAGAGGAATACCAGGTATCTGAATCTTTAGATACAATATCTATTAGATTTACTTCTAACTTGTCCATTTCAACTGAAGGAATTCTGGAGAGAAAATCTGGCACTCGATTATTAGCACCCTTTGTATAGGTCAACTCAAAAGTGTGTTGCCTCAATTTAACAGCCCATCTGGCTAATCTCCCTGAAGGATCTTTAAGATTATGGAGCCAGAGGAGGCTATGGTGATCTGTAGTCACCTTGAAAACAGTTCCTTCAATATAAGGACGAAATTTATCTATCAAAAAGATTAAACTCAATAATTCCCTCTCTGTTACACTGTAATTTCTTTCTGACTTGGACAGGGACCTTGAGGCATAGGCAATGACTCTCTCGACACCTTGAACCTCCTGAGTCAACACACCACCCACGCCTACATCACTTGCATCGCACTGGATGGTAAATGGCAAAGCAAAATCAGGAGGACATAAAATGGGTGCTGACACAAGAGCATTCTTGATGGCGAGAAAGGAAGCTTCCGCCTCAGGAGTCCACTCTATAGGTTGCTTTTTACCTTTCCCTTTCAACAAAGCGCTAATAGGGGCTATTAAAGTAGAAAAATTATCAATAAATCTCCTATACCATGAACAAGGACCCATAAATCGTTTTATCTCAGTACTAGTAGTTGGACGAGCATAATTAACCATAACTGAAACTTTGGAAGGATCAGTCTTGATTCCTTGCCTATCTATTACAAAACCGAGATATTTAAGAGATGTTCTAAAAAACTCGCATTTCTTTAAATTTATGGTTAAATTAGCATCTTTCAAGATACCCTTCACTTCGTATAAAAGATTCACATGCTCCTCAAAAGTAGATGAAATAATGATTATATCATCCAAATATGTGAATAAATGAGGCTCAAATCGGGGGCCGAACAACGCATCACACAGTCTTTGTTGCGTCTGCGCGCTGTTGCATAAGCCAAACGGCATAACATTAAAGTGAAATAATCCTCGTCCTGGAATACTAAACGCAGTCTTTTCTTTAGACGACTCTGTAAGTGGAACTTGCCAAAAAGCTTTCCTTAAATCGATACTCGATATATACTTAGCGTTTCTCAACAAAGTTAAGATTCTGTCTATCCTTGGTAGTGGATAACTATCGTGTTTAGTAAGTTCATTCAACTTACGTCCATCAAAACAAAATCGGTATTCACCAGATGATTTCTTAACTAACAGGACGGGACTGTTCCAAGGACTGTGTGATGGTTCAACAACACCCAATCTGAGCATGTCATCTAGTTCATCATTAAGCATGTTCAACATATATGGTGACATTAAATATTGCCTCTGTTTAAACGGTTTTGCATCACCGGTATCAATCTCTAAAGTTATCTTATTTGTTCGACCTAAACGAGAATCACTACTAATTTCCTTAAATGAGTTTACAAGATCTTTCATTTGTCTCATCTGTTCCTGTGTGAGCTCATCATCAATATTTGTCTCAAGACTTGTCTCAAAAATACTACATTGTTGAGAAGTGGCAACAATGTCTACAGTTTCACCTGAAACTCGACATTTAATGTCCCAACTAAAATTTTGAAAATCAATGGACACACCAAATTTACCACAGAAATCACTGCCCAAAATAAAAGATTGTGATAGGGAAGGTACCACTAATGCAGGAATAATTTGTACGTCTCCATTTATGTGAATAGGCAAATCTACTATTCCATCAACTTTTTGCTGTGTACCATCAGCAGTTAATACATGGTTCAAGTGAGGACTTCTGATTAGTAAATCAAGATTTTTTATTGTCCTTAAACCTCCTTGACCTATGACGGACATGTTGGCACCACTGTCTAAAAGTGCAATGACATCTGTGTCAAAAAGTTGGATTTTTACATAAGGCCTATTATCATTATTTTTCTTAAACAATAAAGGAGCTACAAAATTTGAAGGATCTTTCTCAATATTAAAATTTAAACTATTGGCTCTTGGAATATTTGGAGAAAATTGAGAGCCTTTAACAACATTCTCCTTTATTCGTTTCCCTTACACCTATCACAGTCTTTGAAAACGACATTTGGTGTTCCACATTTAAAGCAAAACTTTTTCTTGATGCCTGACTTACAATCTTGATAAGTATGATTTGCTAAATTGCATCTCCAGCAAATAACAGGATTTCTCACTTTAGAGTTTCCCACTTTACTGGTAGCTGTACCAACTGATGAGGAGGGGGCAGAAGTGCTATTTGGAAAATTTGAAGGTGAAGAATTTGAAGTAGAAATGGCATTTCTGAATTTATTTTTCCGGAATTTATTACCAGAATCTTTATTCTTAGGACTATTTGAAATGAAAGCTAACTCCGGATCATCTAACATAGATACTGATCTACTCTGGGAACTAGAACTACTGGGGCATAATGCATCAGATTCCTCTAACTTCTTACATAAAGTTCCAAGATGTGAAACTGAATCAATATCACACAATGCCAACCTACTTCGATAATCAGATTTTAGTCCTATTTTGATATATCTTATTTTAGTTACCTCAGCTGCTCCATGACTGAGTCTATTAAAAAGTGCTTCCATACAAGCAATATAGATAACTACAGGTTCCGAATTTCCCTGTTTCCGGTTCTTTATCTGTTGCCACACTTCATCTTCAAAATCTGACATTAAAAAATCTTTCCTCATTTTTAAAGTTAAAGAGTCCCAATCAGTGACTTGAGATTTAATGTATCTAAACCAAAAAGTGGCTTTACCAGTAAAAAGATCACTAGCAGACTCAAACAATTCAAGTTTAGATATATGTCTTGCTTGTGCAAGTTCTTCAATACGCTCAATGAATGACAAGAGGTTTTTAGAATCCCCATCAAATTGTATTCCCAATTTGTAGACAGGAGTTGATTTCAAAAAATTTGGAGAGAAAGAATTACTGGTAGATTGTCTCAAAGGATTGACAGTGGAATTCATTAATGGCACATTAACTGGTTCAGATTCTGGTTCTGACACCTTGTCATGTAATTCAGCATCTAATTGTAGAGATGTGGCATAAGATTCATTTTTAAACAATGACATTTCTTCAAAATTTTCATCAGTGTTGTTTAATGAAATTCTCTGAATCCTCAAAGTCACATGACCTAATCTAGATACAGCTCTTTTATAAGTGGAATCTGAAGAAGGACCATCAAAATCACTGATTAAAAATTTAATAGAAGTTAATGTGTTTTCTATCTCTGTTTTTTCAATCTCAAAATCAAAAGATGGATCTACTAAGGCAAGAACATTCTGTCCTTGTTGAATCTCTTTTGAAATCAAACGACCTAAAATTTTCCTCTTATCATCCATATTGCGATCAGAGATAACACCTCTGATCCTCAACTCATAGTTGATCTCAGCTATCAGCAAGTGTTTCACCTTAAGTGAATCCATAATGATGAATATGAGCAGAAACAAATGAAAGCAAATGAAATATCTTACAAATTCCAAAGTAGTTGTCAGTCACAAAAATATCCGCAAAAATTCCTATGAAAAATTTCTCTGTCAAAATTGTTACCAGAAATTTATTTTCAAAAAAGGAAATTTTCAAAAATTGCTATCTTAGCTCCAAAATATATAATTATTACAAACAAACACACACACCGAAATGCTCTCCAGTGTGATAAAATCCAAGATATCTCTTAGAAAAAATACCTATCCTGTTCACCTGTTTGAAAACACCTAAAGCTGTTCCTGAAATGTCTGTCTTCAAATAAACAAGACTTGATGAACAGGCTGTTTATTCAACTAAATGTTCCAAACCAAACAATCTAAGAAAATCAAATTCAGGTTTTACAAAAATTTATTCAACATAAAATTTCGAATTTTCGAGCCCCACACGTTGGACGCTATTTATGTGGCCTACTTTATAACTCAAAAAAGGAAATCAAAACAAAGTAGTTCACATTATGCTGACGGCAGCTGTTCGCCGGAGAACAGATATAGTGAGTTCGGATTTTATTTGTCTCAATGATTGAAAATTCAAATTATAGAGGGCGCCACTCAATTTAATAGTAAGTTATAATATATTTGGAAAATTGAGAAACCAAATACCTACCTTTTAACAATACCTGAAATTATAGAATTAAACTTTCTTAGATATCTGGGTTGGACAAATAGAAGAATAAAACCATATCACATACAAGTACATATAATAAAACACCAAAATGGACAAGGCAAATATATGTTATGGACCAGAGTAATAGATCATATTAGTACTAATTAAATCAATTAAATAATATATCATATCAAGATACATACATATGTATACCGGATGTTATACTTCTCAAAATAAGCCCAATGAAGTATATTGGTAATAAACCTGTGACTAAATCCGCTGTCACATAGTACTATGTGAGAGCTTCACAAGAGCTCTTTAGGTTACGGTTCATAATATAATCATGGTAGTATGATAATGTGATATGAGAATTAAATGTCAAAAAAATGGTGGTATGATAAATACTAATATGAATAAATCTCAAGGAAATAATACAACACAGAAGGTGTAAAAAAACCTGGTGATAAGGTCCAATGATCCATAAACGTAGCCTCTCTCCAAGGTCCACTTGATGTAGTTGGAAACAGCAACGACAGGAAGAAAACAGGAAGCAGACAGGAAACAGCACAGGAAGATAACGAAGAGAAGACTAGAAGAAGGCTCACACTCCCAGGTCAGCCAGGGGTCGATGGTGTAGCTCAGCAAGGCGCCAGTCTCTACCGGCTCTACTGGTCCTCATCCGGTGGTTGTCTGTCGACTCTGGCCAAGATTTAAAAGTGACTCGATGTTGGCCCTCGTGGGAATCTTGACCAGAGTCAAGAGGTGCCACGAGAGTCGTTCGTTCGATACCAGGAGTCTGATGAGGGCCAAGCTGTACCCTAACACCCTTCTGAGAAGGGAGGTAAAACTAGAAGATAGTCAAAACGGCAAACAGGACATCAGGACAAAATGGCGGCGTTCCTACCGCATGGCAGTCTCCTGGTGGTCGGCACAAATCCCCATAAAAAGGCTCCAAAACCACTATCGATGGGTGCGACTTGAACTCGGCCCCAACGGCACTCACGTAAATTCCCCAAAAGGGTTAATTTTCGGTTAAACACACCGAAACAAGAATATCTATAACGAGTCAAGCGCACCTCATCATGGCCACCAGCAAAAAGCCTCGAGTTCGCAGCTAGAGGACGGATACCATCTCCTATTCCCGAAAATTGCCAAAAAACTCACATCCTGTGTGAAATCAGCGCCAGTTTTGAAATCCTAGCCTCTCATTGGTCAGAACCACAAATGCTATCCCGTTTGACAGACGAAGTACAACGAAGATAATCAGAGAAGACCATCATTCCTCTTCTTTCTTTTCTGCTACGGGCACGAACACTTACGGCTAACCAACTTGAGACCGAAGATCGATGACAGAAGATCAATGACAGAAGATCAATGACAGACCAAGCAATGACATCGACGTCTAGAAAATAAAATCCTGAAAAATAAACAAAACAACCCCAATAACCCAATCAAGATCACATTCAGATCGAAAAATCCTGAAATAGCCTTCAATAAGTTCAATAGCCGAGATTTCATCACACTAGAGAACACAACGGTATGTCACCTGCTTACATGTGAAAGGATGTTTTCATACTCTATTTTCTTCAATTCCAGGCCTAGGATCAGACAGGTAGCCAGAAATCATAAGATTCCTGTAGCTTGTTACATCACTTCCAACAGCCTTTAGAATGTCGGAAGCAAAAGTAATACCTAGGGTTGGAAACCTGCGAATTTACTTGCATTCACTCTATGTGATGTTTGTTTTGGAATATAGTGGTTTTGATAGATGTTCTATTTGATTACAAGACTGAATGTTCTTTGTGAGTACTGTTGCTATTGCCAAATAAATGAAAGATTTTCTATATAAAAAACAAAACAAAAAGGTAGCAATTTTAAATGCTACAATCCATACAACCTTCTGTTCAATTCAGTCGCTCGTATGTATAACAGAAGAACAGTTACCTGGTGAGTATAACTATATGAACATAATCGAATACAACCCAGATACGATGATTGTTCAATCTATACTAAATTTAAGCTTCTGCTCGATTCGGTCGCTTGTATGTAAAACGGAAGAACAGTTACCTGGTGAGTATTGCTATATAAACATCATCACGATATCATCGAATACAACTCAGAGATACAATAATCGTTTCGTCTAACCATTTAACCTTCTGTTCGATTAAGTCGCTAGTATGTGTAACGGAAGTACCGTCACCTGGTAAGTATCACTATATATACAGTATTGCGATATAATGGGATACCACCCAGATACATTGATTGTTCAGTCTATCCATTCAACTTTCTGTTCGTTTCGGTCGCTCGTATGTAAAACGGGAATACCGTCACCTAATGTGTATAACTATATACACAGCATAACATCATAATCGAATACAACCCAGATACTATCCATTCAACCTTCTGTTCTATTCGGTTGCTCGTATGTATAACGGAAGAACAGTTACCTGGTGAGTATAACTATATAAACATAATCGAATACAACCCAGATACGACGATTGTTCAATCTATACTGAATTCAACCTTCTGCTCGATTCGGCCGCTTGTATGTAAAACGGAAGAACAGTTACCTGGTGAGTATTGCTATATAAACATCATCACGATATCATCGAATACAACTCAGAGATACAATTATCGTTTCGTCTAACCATTAAACCTTCTGTTCGATTCAGTCGCTAGTATGTGTTACGGAAGTACCGTCACCTGGTAAGTATCACTATATATACAGTATTGCGATATAATCGGATACCACCCAGATACATTGATTGTTCAGTCTATCCATTCAACTTTCTGTTCGTTTCGGTCGTTCGTTTGTAAAACGGGAATACCGTCACCTAGTGTGTATAACTATATACACAGCATAACATCATAATCGAATACAACCCAGATACTATCCATTCAACCTTCTGTTCGATTCGGTTGCTCGTATGTATAACGAAAGAACAGTAACCTGGTGAGTATTTCCATATGAACTTCATCACGATATAATCGAATACAACTCAGATACAATGATCATTCCGTCACCTTCTGTTCGATTTGGTCGCTCGTACGTATAACGTAAGAACAGTCACCTGGTGAGTATTACTATATAAACATTACCACGTAATAATCGAATACAACCCCAGATAGGATCATTGTTTAGTCTATACATTCAACCTTCTGTTCAATTCAGCCGCTCGTATGTATAACGGAAGAACAGTTACCTGGTGAGTATAACTACATAAACATAATCGAATACAACTCAGATACGATGATTGTTTAATCTATCCATTCAACCCTATGTTCGATTGGGTTGCTCGTATGTATAACGAAAGAACAGGTACCTGGTGAGTATAACTATATAAACATAATCGAATACAACTCAGATACGATGATTGTTCAATCTATCCATTTAAACTTCAGCTCGATTCGGTCGCTTGTATGTAAAATGGAAGGACAGTTACCTGGTAAGTATTGCTATATAAACATCATCACGATATCATCGAATACAACTCAGAGATACAATTATCGTTTCGTCTAACCATTTAACCTTTTGTTCGATTCAGTCGCTAGTATGTGTAACGGAAGTACCGTCACCTGGTAAGTATCACTATATATACAGAATTGCGATATAATCGACTAACACCCAGATACATTGATTATTCAGTCTATCCATTCAACTTTTTGTTCGTTTCGGTCGCTCGTATGTATAACGAAAGATCAGTAACCTGGTGAGTATTTCTATATAAACGTCATCACGATATAATCGAATACAACTCAGATACAATGATTTTTCCGTCTATCCATCTAACCTTTTGTTCGATTGGGTCGTTCGTATGTATAACGCAAGAACAGTCACCTGGTGAGTATTACTATATAAACATCACCACGATATAATCGAATACAACTTAGTTAAAATTATCGTTCCGTCTAACCATCCAACCTTATGTTCGATTCAGACGCTCGTATGTGTAACGAAAGAACCGTTACATGGTAGGTGTAACTAAATATACAGCATAACGATATAATCGGAGACCACCCAGATACAATGATTTTTCAATCTATCCATCCAACCTTATGTTCGATTCGGTTGCTCGTATGTTCAACAGAAGAACTGTTACCTTGTTAGACATACTATATGATAATCATCACGATATACTCGAATACAACCCCAGATACGATTATTGTTTAGTCTATCCATCCAACCTTCTGTTCAATTCAGTCGTTCTTATGAAAAACGGAAGAACAGTTACCTGGTGAGTATTGCTATATAAACATCATCACGATATCATCGAATACAACTCAGAGATACAATTATCGTTTCGTCTAACCATTTAACCTTTTGTTCGATTCAGTCGCTAGTATGTGTAACGGAAGTACCGTCACCTGGTAAGTATCACTATATATACAGAATTGCGATATAATCGACTAACACCCAGATACATTGATTATTCAGTCTATCCATTCAACTTTTTGTTCGTTTCGGTCGCTCGTATGTATAACGAAAGATCAGTAACCTGGTGAGTATTTCTATATAAACGTCATCACGATATAATCGAATACAACTCAGATACAATGATTTTTCCGTCTATCCATCTAACCTTTTGTTCGATTGGGTCGTTCGTATGTATAACGCAAGAACAGTCACCTGGTGAGTATTACTATATAAACATCACCACGATATAATCGAATACAACTTAGTTAAAATTATCGTTCCGTCTAACCATCCAACCTTATGTTCGATTCAGACGCTCGTATGTGTAACGAAAGAACCGTTACATGGTAGGTGTAACTAAATATACAGCATAACGATATAATCGGAGACCACCCAGATACAATGATTTTTCAATCTATCCATCCAACCTTATGTTCGATTCGGTTGCTCGTATGTTCAACAGAAGAACTGTTACCTTGTTAGACATACTATATGATAATCATCACGATATACTCGAATACAACCCCAGATACGATTATTGTTTAGTCTATCCATTCAACCTTCTGTTCAATTCAGTCGCTCGTATGTATAACGAAAGAACAGTTACCTGGTGAGTATAACTATATAAACATAATCGAATACAACTCAGATACGATGATTGTTTAATCTATCCATTCAACCTTATGTTCGATTGGGTTGCTCGTATGTATAACGGAAGAACAGGTACCTGGTGAGTATAACTATATAAACATAATCGAATACAACTCAGATACGATGATTGTTCAATCTATCCATTTAACCTTCTGCTCGATTCGGTCGCTTGTATGTAAAACGGAAGGACAGTTACCTGGTAAGTATTGCTATATAAACATCATCACGATATCATCGAATTCAACTCAGATACAATTATCGTTTCGTCTAACCATTCAACATTCTGTTCGATTCAGTCGCTAGTATGTGTAACGGAAGTATCGTCACCTGGTGAGTATCACTATATATACAGAATTGCGATATAATCGACTACCACCCAGATACATTGATTGTTCAGTCTATCTATTCAACTTTCTGTTCGTTTCGGTCGCTCGTATGTATAACGAAAGAACAGTAATCTGGTGAGTATTTCTATATGAACGTCATCACGTTATAATCTAATACAACTCAGATACAATGATCATTCCGTCTATCCATCCAACCTTATGTTCGATTGGGTCGCTCGTATGTATAACGCAAGAACAGTCACCTGGTGAGTTTTACTATATAAACATCAACACGATATAATCGAATACAACTCAGTTACAATTATCGTTCCGTCTAACCATCCAACCTTATGTTCGATTCAGACGCTCGTATGTGTAACGAGAGAACCGTTACATGGTAGGTGTAACTAAATATACAGCATAACGATATAATCGGAGACAACCCAGATACAATGATTGTTCAATCTATCCATTCAACCTTATGTTCGATTCGGTTGCTCGTATGTATAACGAAAGAACTGTTACCTGGTTAGACATACTATATGATAATAATCACGATATAATCAAATACAACCCAGATACGATGATTGTGCAGTCTATCCATTCAACCTTCTGTTCAGTTAAGTCGCTCTTATGTATAACTGGAGAACAGTTTCCTGGTGAGTATAACTATATGAACATTATCAAGATATAATCGAATACAACCCCAGATACGATTATTGTTTTGTCTATCCATTCAACCTTCTGTTCAATTCAGTCGCTCGTATGTATAACAGAAGAACAGTTACCTGGTGAGTATAACTATATGAACATAATCAAATACAACCCAGATACGATGATTGTTCAATCTATACTGAATTCA
This sequence comes from Chrysomela aeneicollis, assembly GCA_029955515.1. Classification (NCBI taxonomy): domain Eukaryota; kingdom Metazoa; phylum Arthropoda; class Insecta; order Coleoptera; family Chrysomelidae; genus Chrysomela; species Chrysomela aeneicollis. The sequence continues at coordinate 3,064,005 of JARUHQ010000030.1, read as the reverse complement.
ACCTTCTGCTCGATTCGGCCGCTTGTATGTAAAACGGAAGAACAGTTACCTGGTGAGTATTGCTATATAAACATCATCACGATATCATCGAATACAACTCAGAGATACAATTATCGTTTCGTCTAACCATTAAACCTTCTGTTCGATTCAGTCGCTAGTATGTGTAACGGAAGTACCGTCACCTGGTAAGTATCACTATATATACAGTATTGCGATATAATCGGATATCACCCAGATACATTGATTGTTCAGTCTATCCATTCAACTTTCTGTTCGTTTCGGTCGTTCGTATGTAAAACGGGAATACCGTCACCTAGTGTGTATAACTATATACACAGCATAACATCATAATCGAATACAACCCAGATACTATCCATTCAACCTTCTGTTCTATTCGGTTGCTCGTATGTATAACGGAAGAACAGTTACCTGGTGAGTATAACTATATAAACATAATCGAATACAATCCAGATACGACGATTGTTCAATCTATACTGAATTCAACCTTCTGCTCGATTCGGCCGCTTGTATGTAAAACGGAAGAACAGTTACCTGGTGAGTATTGCTATATAAACATCATCACGATATCATCGAATACAACTCAGAGATACAATTATCGTTTCGTCTAACCATTAAACCTTCTGTTCGATTCAGTCGCTAGTATGTGTAACGGAAGTACCGTCACCTGGTAAGTATCACTATATATACAGTATTGCGATATAATCGGATATCACCCAGATACATTGATTGTTCAGTCTATCCATTCAACTTTCTGTTCGTTTCGGTCGTTCGTATGTAAAACGGGAATACCGTCACCTAGTGTGTATAACTATATACACAGCATAACATCATAATCGAATACAACCCAGATACTATCCATTCAACCTTCTGTTCGATTCGGTTGCTCGTATGTATAACGAAAGAACAGTAACCTGGTGAGTATTTCCATATGAACTTCATCACGATATAATCGAATACAACTCAGATACAATGATCATTCCGTCACCTTCTGTTCGATTTGGTCGCTCGTACGTATAACGCAAGAACAGTCACCTGGTGAGTATTACTATATAAACATTACCACGTAATAATCGAATACAACTCAGTTACAATTATCGTTTTATCTATCCATTCAACCTTCTGTTCAGTTCAGCCGCTCTTATGTATAACTGGAGAACAGTTACCTGGTGAGTATAACTATATAAACATCATCACGATATAATCGAATACAACCCCAGATAGGATCATTGTTTAGTCTATACATTCAACCTTCTGTTCAATTCAGTCGCTCGTATGTATAACGGAAGAACAGTTACCTGGTGAGTATAACTACATAAACATAATCGAATACAACTCAGATACGATGATTGTTTAATCTATCCATTCAACCTTATGTTCGATTGGGTTGCTCGTATGTATAACGAAAAAACAGGTACCTGGTGAGTATAACTATATAAACATAATCGAAAACAACTCAGATACGATGATTGTTCAATCTATCCATTTAAACTTCAGCTCGATTCGGTCGCTTGTATGTAAAACGGAAGGACAGTTACCTGGTAAGTATTGCTATATAAACATCATCACGATATCATCGAATACAACTCAGAAATACAATTATCGTTTCGTCTAACCATTTAACCTTCTGTTCGATTCAGTCGCTAGTATGTGTAACGGAAGTACCGTCACCTGGTAAGTATCACTATATATACAGAATTGCGATATAATCGACTAACACCCAGATACATTGATTATTCAGTCTATCCATTCAACTTTTTGTTCGTTTCGGTCATTCGTATGTATAACGAAAGATCAGTAACCTGGTGAGTATTTCTATATGAACGTCATCACGATATAATCGAATACAACTCAGATACAATGATCATTCCGTCTATCCATCCAACCTTATGTTCGATTGGGTCGCTTGTATGTATAACGCAAGAACAGTAACCTGGTGAGTTTTACTATATAAACATCACCACGATATAATCGAATACAACTCAGTTACAATTATCGTTCTGTCTAACCATCCAACCTCATGTTCGTTTCAGACGCTCGTATGTGTAACGAAAGAACCGTTACATGGTAGGTGTAACTAAATATACCGCATAACGATATAATCGGAGACAACCCAGATACAATGATTGTTCAATCTATCCATTCATCCTTATGTTCGATTCGGTTGCTCGTATGTATAACGGGAGAACTGTTACCTGGTTAGTCATACTATATGATAATAATCACGATATAATCAAATACAACCCAGATACTATCCATTCAAACTTCTGTTCGATTCGGTTGCTCATATGTATAACGAAAGATCAGTAACCTGGTGAGTATTTCTATATGAACGTCATCACGATATAATCGAATACAACTCAGATACAATGATCTTTCCGTCTATCCATCTAACCTTTTGTTCGATTGGGTCGTTCGTATGTATAACGCAAGAACAGTCACCTGGTGAGTATTACTATATAAACATCACCACGATATAATCGAATACAACTTAGTTAAAATTATCGTTCCGTCTAACCATCCAACCTTATGTTCGATTCAGACGCTCGTATGTGTAACGAAAGAACCGCTACATGGTAGGTGTAACTAAATATACAGCATAATGATATAATCGGAGACAACCCAGATACAATGATTTTTCAATCTATCCATCTGACCTTATGTTCGATTCGGTTGCTCGTATGTTCAACGGAAGAACTGTTACCTTGTTAGACATACTATATGATAATCATCACGATATACTCGAATACAACCCCAGATACGATTATTGTTTAGTCTATCCATTCAACCTTCTGTTCAATTCAGTCGCTCGTATGTATAACGAAAGAACAGTTACCTGGTGAGTATAACTATATAAACATAATCGAATACAACTCAGATACGATGATTGTTTAATCTATCCATTCAACCTTATGTTCGATTGGGTTGCTCGTATGTATAACGGAAGAACAGGTACCTGGTGAGTATAACTATATAAACATAATCGAATACAACTCAGATACGATGATTGTTCAATCTATCCATTTAACCTTCTGCTCGATTCGGTCGCTTGTATGTAAAACGGAAGGACAGTTACCTGGTAAGTATTGCTATATAAACATCATCACGATATCATCGAATTCAACTCAGATACAATTATCGTTTCGTCTAACCATTCAACATTCTGTTCGATTCAGCCGCTAGTATGTGTAACGGAAGTATCGTCACCTGGTGAGTATCACTATATATACAGAATTGCGATATAATCGACTACCACCCAGATACATTGATTGTTCAGTCTATCCATTCAACTTTCTGTTCGTTTCGGTCGCTCGTATGTATAACGAAAGAACAGTAATCTGGTGAGTATTTCTATATGAACGTCATCACGTTATAATCTAATACAACTCAGATACAATGATCATTCCGTCTATCCATCCAACCTTATGTTCGATTGGGTCGCTCGTATGTATAACGCAAGAACAGTCACCTGGTGAGTTTTACTATATAAACATCAACACGATATAATCGAATACAACTCAGTTACAATTATCGTTCCGTCTAACCATCCAACCTTATGTTCGATTCAGACGCTCGTATGTGTAACGAAAGAACCGTTACATGGTAGGTGTAACTAAATATACAGCATAACGATATAATCGGAGACAACCCAGATACAATGATTGTTCAATCTATCCATTCAACCTTATGTTCGATTCGGTTGCTCGTATGTATAACGAAAGAACTGTTACCTGGTTAGACATACTATATGATAATAATCACGATATAATCAAATACAACCCAGATACGATGATTGTGCAGTCTATCCATTCAACCTTCTGTTCAGTTCAGTCGCTCTTATTTATAACTGGAGAACAGTTTCCTGGTGAGTATAACTATATGAACATCATCAAGATATAATCGAATACAACCCCAGATACGATTATTGTTTTGTCTATCCATTCAACCTTCTGTTCAATTCAGTCGCTCGTATGTATAACAGAAGAACAGTTACCTGGTGAGTATAACTATATGAACATAATCAAATACAACCCAGATACGATGATTGTTCAATCTATACTAAATTTAAGCTTCTGCTCGATTCGGTCGCTTGTATGTAAAACGGAAGAACAGTTACCTGGTGAGTATTGCTATATAAACATTACCACGTAATAATCGAATACAACTCAGTTACAATTATCGTTTTGTCTATCCATTCAACCTTCTGTTCAGTTCAGCCGCTCTTATGTATAACTGGAGAACAGTTACCTGGTGAGTATAACTATATAAACATCATCACGATATAATCGAATACAACCCCAGATAGGATCATTGTTTAGTCTATACATTCAACCTTCTGTTCAATTCAGTCGCTCGTATGTATAACGGAAGAACAGTTACCTGGTGAGTATAACTACATAAACATAATCGAATACAACTCAGATACGATGATTGTTTAATCTATCCATTCAACCCTATGTTCGATTGGGTTGCTCGTATGTATAACGAAAGAACAGGTACCTGGTGAGTATAACTATATAAACATAATCGAATACAACTCAGATACGATGATTGTTCAATCTATCCATTTAAACTTCAGCTCGATTCGGTCGCTTGTATGTAAAATGGAAGGACAGTTACCTGGTAAGTATTGCTATATAAACATCATCACGATATCATCGAATACAACTCAGAGATACAATTATCGTTTCGTCTAACCATTTAACCTTTTGTTCGATTCAGTCGCTAGTATGTGTAACGGAAGTACCGTCACCTGGTAAGTATCACTATATATACAGAATTGCGATATAATCGACTAACACCCAGATACATTGATTATTCAGTCTATCCATTCAACTTTTTGTTCGTTTCGGTCGCTCGTATGTATAACGAAAGATCAGTAACCTGGTGAGTATTTCTATATGAACGTCATCACGATATAATCGAATACAACTCAGATACAATGATTTTTCCGTCTATCCATCTAACCTTTTGTTCGATTGGGTCGTTCGTTTGTATAACGCAAGAACAGTCACCTGGTGAGTATTACTATATAAACATCACCACGATATAATCTAATACAACTTAGTTAAAATTATCGTTCCGTCTAACCATCCAACCTTATGTTCGATTCAGACGCTCGTATGTGTAACGAAAGAACCGTTACATGGTAGGTGTAACTAAATATACAGCATAACGATATAATCGGAGACAACCCAGATACAATGATTTTTCAATCTATCCATCTAACCTTATGTTCGATTCGGTTGCTCGTATGTTCAACGGAAGAACTGTTACCTTGTTAGACATACTATATGATAATCATCACGATATACTCGAATACAACCCCAGATACGATTATTGTTTAGTCTATCCATTCAACCTTCTGTTCAATTCAGTCGCTCGTATGTATAACGAAAGAACAGTTACCTGGTGAGTATAACTATATAAACATAATCGAATACAACTCAGATACGATGATTGTTTAATCTATCCATTCAACCTTATGTTCGATTGGGTTGCTCGTATGTATAACGGAAGAACAGGTACCTGGTGAGTATAACTATATAAACATAATCGAATACAACTCAGATACGATGATTGTTCAATCTATCCATTTAACCTTCTGCTCGATTCGGTCGCTTGTATGTAAAACGGAAGGACAGTTACCTGGTAAGTATTGCTATATAAACATCATCACGATATTATCGAATTCAACTCAGATACAATTATCGTTTCGTCTAACCATTCAACATTCTGTTCGATTCAGTCGCTAGTATGTGTAACGGAAGTATCGTCACCTGGTGAGTATCACTATATATACAGAATTGCGATATAATCGACTACCACCCAGATACATTGATTGTTCAGTCTATCCATTCAACTTTCTGTTCGTTTCGGTCGCTCGTATGTATAACGAAAGAACAGTAATCTGGTGAGTATTTCTATATGAACGTCATCACGTTATAATTTAATACAACTCAGATACAATGATCATTCCGTCTATCCATCCAACCTTATGTTCGATTGGGTCGCTCGTATGTATAACGCAAGAACAGTCACCTGGTGAGTTTTACTATATAAACATCAACACGATATAATCGAATACAACTCAGTTACAATTATCGTTCCGTCTAACCATCCAACCTTATGTTCGATTCAGACGCTCGTATGTGTAACGAAAGAACCGTTACATGGTAGGTGTAACTAAATATACAGCATAACGATATAATCGGAGACAACCCAGATACAATGATTGTTCAATCTATCCATTCAACCTTATGTTCGATTCGGTTGCTCGTATGTATAACGAGAGAACTGTTACCTGGTTAGACATACTATATGATAATAATCACGATATAATCAAATACAACCCAGATACGATGATTGTGCAGTATATCCATTCAACCTTCTGTTCAGTTCAGTCGCTCTTATGTATAACTGGAGAACAGTTTCCTGGTGAGTATAACTATATGAACATTATCAAGATATAATCGAATACAACCACAGATACGATTATTGTTTTGTCTATCCATTCAACCTTCTGTTCAATTCAGTCGCTCGTATGTATAACAGAAGAACAGTTACCTGGTGAGTATAACTATATAAACATAATCAAATACAACCCAGATACGATGATTGTTCAATCTATACTAAATTTAAGCTTCTGCTCGATTCGGTCGCTTGTATGTAAAACGGAAGAACAGTTACCTGGTGAGTATTGCTATATAAACATCATCACGATATCATCGAATACAACTCAGAGATACAATTATCGTTTCGTCTAACCATTTAACCTTCTGTTCGATTCAGTCGCTAGTATGTGTAACGGAAGTACCGTCACCTGGTAAGTATCACTATATATACAGTATTGCGATATAATCGGATACCACCCAGATACATTGATTGTTCAGTCTATCCATTCAACTTTCTGTTCGTTTCGGTCGCTCGTATGTAAAACGGGAATACCGTCACCTAATGTGTATAACTATATACACAGCATAACATCATAATCGAATACAACCCAGATACTATCCATTCAACCTTCTGTTCTATTCGGTTGCTCGTATGTATAACGGAAGAACAGTTACCTGGTGAGTATAACTATATAAACATAATCGAATACAATCCAGATACGACGATTGTTCAATCTATACTGAATTCAACCTTCTGCTCGATTCGGCCGCTTGTATGTAAAACGGAAGAACAGTTACCTGGTGAGTATTGCTATATAAACATCATCACGATATCATCGAATACAACTCAGAGATACAATTATCGTTTCGTCTAACCATTAAACCTTCTGTTCGATTCAGTCGCTAGTATGTGTAACGGAAGTACCGTCACCTGGTAAGTATCACTATATATACAGTATTGCGATATAATCGGATATCACCCAGATACATTGATTGTTCAGTCTATCCATTCAACTTTCTGTTCGTTTCGGTCGTTCGTATGTAAAACGGGAATACCGTCACCTAGTGTGTATAACTATATACACAGCATAACATCATAATCGAATACAACCCAGATACTATCCATTCAACCTTCTGTTCGATTCGGTTGCTCGTATGTATAACGAAAGAACAGTAACCTGGTGAGTATTTCCATATGAACTTCATCACGATATAATCGAATACAACTCAGATACAATGATCATTCCGTCACCTTCTGTTCGATTTGGTCGCTCGTACGTATAACGCAAGAACAGTCACCTGGTGAGTATTACTATATAAACATTACCACGTAATAATCGAATACAACTCAGTTACAATTATCGTTTTATCTATCCATTCAACCTTCTGTTCAGTTCAGCCGCTCTTATGTATAACTGGAGAACAGTTACCTGGTGAGTATAACTATATAAACATCATCACGATATAATCGAATACAACCCCAGATAGGATCATTGTTTAGTCTATACATTCAACCTTCTGTTCAATTCAGTCGCTCGTATGTATAACGGAAGAACAGTTACCTGGTGAGTATAACTACATAATCATAATCGAATACAACTCAGATACGATGATTGTTTAATCTATCCATTCAACCTTATGTTCGATTGGGTTGCTCGTATGTATAACGAAAAAACAGGTACCTGGTGAGTATAACTATATAAACATAATCGAAAACAACTCAGATACGATGATTGTTCAATCTATCCATTTAAACTTCAGCTCGATTCGGTCGCTTGTATGTAAAACGGAAGGACAGTTACCTGGTAAGTATTGCTATATAAACATCATCACGATATCATCGAATACAACTCAGAAATACAATTATCGTTTCGTCTAACCATTTAACCTTCTGTTCGATTTAGTCGCTAGTATGTGTAACGGAAGTACCGTCACCTGGTAAGTATCACTATATATACAGAATTGCGATATAATCGACTAACACCCAGATACATTGATTATTCAGTCTATCCATTCAACTTTTTGTTCGTTTCGGTCATTCGTATGTATAACGAGAGATCAGTCACCTGGTGAGTATTTCTTTATGAACGTCATCACGATATAATCGAATACAACTCAGATACAATGATCATTCCGTCTATCCATCCAACCTTATGTTCGATTGGGTCGCTTGTATGTATAACGCAAGAACAGTCACCTGGTGAGTTTTACTATATAAACATCACCACGATATAATCGAATACAACTCAGTTACAATTATCGTTCTGTCTAACCATCCAACCTCATGTTCGATTCAGACGCTCGTATGTGTAACGAAAGAACCGTTACATGGTAGGTGTAACTAAATATACCGCATAACGATATAATCGGAGACAACCCAGATACAATGATTGTTCAATCTATCCATTCAACCTTATGTTCGATTCGGTTGCTCGTATGTATAACGGGAGAACTGTTACCTGGTTAGTCATACTATATGATAATAATCACGATATAATCAAATACAACCCAGATACTATCCATTCAAACTTCTGTTCGATTCGGTTGCTCATATGTATAACGAAAGAACAGTAACCTGGTGAGTATTTCTATATGAACGTCATCACGATATAATCGAATACAACTCAGATACAATGATCTTTCCGTCTATCCATCCAACCTTTTGTTCGATTGGGTCGCTCGTATGTATAACGCAAGAACAGTCACCTGGTGAGTATTACTATATAAACATCACCACGATATGATCGAATACAACTTAGTTAAAATTATCGTTCCGTCTAACCATCCAACCTTATGTTCGATTCAGACGCTCGTATGTGTAACGAAGGAACCGTTACATGGTAGGTGTAACTAAATATACAGCATAACGATATAATCGGAGACAACCCAGATACAATGATTTTTCAATCTATCCATCTAACCTTATGTTCGATTCGGTTGCTCGTATGTTTAACGGAAGAACTGTTACCTTGTTAGACATACTATATGATAATCATCACGATATACTCGAATACAACCCCAGATACGATTATTGTTTAGTCTATCCATTCAACCTTCTGTTCAATTCAGTCGTTCTTATGTATAACGGAAGAACAGTTACTTGGTGAGTATAACTATATAAACATAATCGATTACAACTCAGATACGATGATTGTTTAATCTATCCATTCAACCTTATGTTCGATTGGGTTGCTCGTATGTATAACGAAAGAACAGGTACCTGGTGAGTATAACTATATAAACATAATCGAATACAACTCAGATACGATGATTGTTCAATCTATCCATTTAACCTTCAGCTCGATTCGGTCGCTTGTATGTAAAACGGAAGGACAGTTACCTGGTAAGTATTGCTATATAAACATCATCACGATATCATCGAATACAACTCAGAGATACAATTATCGTTTCGTCTAACCATTTAACCTTCTGTTCGATTCAGTCGCTAGTATGTGTAACGGAAGTACCGTCACCTGGTAAGTATCACTATATATACAGTATTGCGATATAATCGGATACCACCCAGATACATTGATTGTTCAGTCTATCCATTCAACTTTATGTTCGTTTCGGTCGCTCGTATGTAAAACGGGAATACCGTCACCTAATGTGTATAACTATATACACAGCATAACATCATAATCGAATACAACCCAGATACTATCCATTCAACCTTCTGTTCGATTCGGTTGCTCGTATGTATAACGGAAGAACAGTTACCTGGTGAGTATAACTATATAAACATAATCGAATACAACTCAGATACGATGATTGTTCAATCTATCCATTTAAACTTCAGCTCGATTCGGTCGCTTGTATGTAAAACGGAAGGACAGTTACCTGGTAAGTATTGCTATATAAACATCATCACGATATCATCGAATACAACTCAGAAATACACTTATCGTTTCGTCTAAACATTTAACCTTCTGTTCGATTCAGTCGCTAGTATGTGTAACGGAAGTACCGTCACCTGGTAAGTATCACTATATATACAGAATTAGGATATAATCGACTAACACCCAGATACATTGATTATTCAGTCTATCCATTCAACTTTTTGTTCGTTTCGGTCGGTCGTATGTATAACGAAAGATCAGTAACCTGGTGAGTATTTCTATATGAACGTCATCACGATTTAATCGAATACAACTCAGATACAATGATCATTCCGTCTATCCATCCAACCTTATGTTCGATTGGGTCGCTTGTATGTATAACGCAAGAACAATCACCTGGTGAGTTTTACTATATAATTATCACCACGATATATTCGAATACAACTCAGTTACAATTATCGTTCTGTCTAACCATCCAACCTTATGTTCGATTCAGACGCTCGTATGTGTAACGAAAGAACCGTTACATGGTAGGTGTAACTAAATATACCGCATAACGATATAATCGGAGACAACCCAGATACAATAATTGTTCAATCTATCCATTCAACCTTACGTTCGATTCGGTTGCTCGTATGTATAACGGGAGAACTGTTACCTGGTTAGACATACTATATGATAATAATCACGATATAATCAAATACAACCCAGATACTATCCATTCAAACTTCTGTTCGATTAGGTTGCTCATATGTATAACGAAAGAACAGTAACCTGGTGAGTATTTCTATATGAACGTCATCACGATATAATCGAATACAACTCAGATACAATGATCTTTCCGTCTATCCATCCAACCTTTTGTTCGATTGGGTCGCTCGTATGTATAACGCAAGAACAGTCACCTGGTGAGTATTACTATATAAACATCACCACGATATAATCGAATACAACTTAGTTAAAATTATCGTTCCGTCTAACCATCCAACCTTATGTTCGATTCAGACGCTCGTATGTGAAACGAAAGAACCGTTACATGGTAGGTGTAACTAAATATACAGCATAACGATATAATTGGAGACAATCCAGATACAATGATTTTTCAATCTATCCATCTAACCTTAGGTTCGATTCGGTTGCTCGTATGTTTAACGGAAGAACTGTTACCTTGTTAGACCTACTATATGATAATCATCACGATATACTCGAATACAACCCCAGATACGATTATTGTTTAGTCTATCCATTCAACCTTCTGTTCAATTCAGTCGTTCTTATGTATAACGGAAGAACAGTTACTTGGTGAGTATAACTATATAAACATAATCGATTACAACTCAGATACGATGATTGTTTAATCTATCCATTCAACCTTATGTTCGATTGGGTTGCTCGTATGTATAACGAAAGAACAGGTACCTGGTGAGTATAACTATATAAACATAATCGAATACAACTCAGATACGATGATTGTTCAATCTATCCATTTAACCTTCAGCTCGAGTCGGTCGCTTGTATCTAAAACGGAAAGACAGTTACCTGGTAAGTATTGCTATATAAACATCATCACGATATCATCGAATACAACTAAGAGATACAATTATCGTTTCGTCTAACCATTAAACCTTCTGTTCGATTCAGTCGCTAGTATGTGTAACGGAAGTACCGTCACCTGGTAAGTATCACTATATATACAGTATTGCGATATAATCGGATACCACCCAGATACATTGATTGTTCAGTCTATCCATTCAACTTTATGTTCGTTTCGGTCGCTCGTATGTAAAACGGGAATACCGTCACCTAATGTGTATAACTATATACACAGCATAACATCATAATCGAATACAACCCAGATACTATCCATTCAACCTTCTGTTCGATTCGGTTGCTCGTATGTATAACGGAAGAACAGTTACCTGGTGAGTATAACTATATAAACATCATCGAATACAACTCAGATACGATGATTGTTCAATCTATCCATTTAAACTTCAGCTCGATTCGGTCGCTTGTATGTAAAACGGAAGGACAGTTACCTGGTAAGTATTGCTATATAAACATCATCACGATATCATCGAATACAACTCAGAAATACACTTATCGTTTCGTCTAAACATTTAACCTTCTGTTCGATTCAGTCGCTAGTATGTGTAACGGAAGTACCGTCACCTGGTAAGTATCACTATATATACAGAATTGCGATATAATCGACTAACACCCAGATACATTGATTATTCAGTCTATCCATTCAACTTTTTGTTCGTTTCGGTCGGTCGTATGTATAACGAAAGATCAGTAACCTGGTGAGTATTTCTATATGAACGTCATCACGATTTAATCGAATACAACTCAGATACAATGATCATTCCGTCTATCCATCCAACCTTATGTTCGATTGGGTCGCTTGTTTGTATAACGCAAGAACAGTCACCTGGTGAGTTTTACTATATAATTATCACCACGATATAATCGAATACAACTCAGTTACAATTATCGTTCTGTCTAACCATCCAACCTTATGTTCGATTCAGACGCTCGTATGTGTAACGAAAGAACCGTTACATGGTAGGTGTAACTAAATATACCGCATAACGATATAATCGGAGACAACCCAGATACAATGATTGTTCAATCTATCCATTCAACCTTACGTTCGATTCGGTTGCTCGTATGTATAACGGGAGAAATGTTACCTGGTTAGACATACTATATGATAATAATCACGATATAATCAAATACAACCCAGATACTATCCATTCAAACTTCTGTTCGATTCGGTTGCTCATATGTATAACGAAAGAACAATAACCTGGTGAGTATTTCTATATGAACGTCATCACGATATAATCGAATACAACTCAGATACAATGATCTTTCCGTCTATCCATCCAACCTTTTGTTCGATTGAGTCGCTCGTATGTATAACGCAAGAACAGTCACCTGGTGAGTATTACTATATAAACATCACCACGATATAATCGAATACAACTTAGTTAAAATTATCGTTCCGTCTAACCATCCAACCTTATGTTCGATTCAGACGCTCGTATGTGTAACGAAAGAACCGTTACATGGTAGGTGTAACTAAATATACAGCATAACGATATAATCGGAGACAATCCAGATACAATGGTTTTTCAATCTATCCATCTAACCTTAGGTTCGATTCGGTTGCTCGAATGTTTAACGGAAGAACTGTTACCTTGTTAGACCTACTATATGATAATCATCACGATATACTCGAATACAACCCCAGATACGATTATTGTTTAGTCTATCCATTCAACCTTCTGTTCAATTCAGTCGTTCTTATGTATAACGGAAGAACAGTTACTTGGTGAGTATAACTATATAAACATAATCGATTACAACTCAGATACGATGATTGTTTAATCTATCCATTCAACCTCATGTTCGATTGGGTTGCTCGTATGTATAACGAAAGAACAGGTACCTGGTGAGTATAACTATATAAACATAATCGAATACAACTCAGATACGATGATTGTTCAATCTATCCATTTAACCTTCAGCTCGAGTCGGTCGCTTGTATGTAAAACGGAAGGACAGTTACCTGGTAAGTATTGCTATATAAACATCATCACGGAATCATCGAATTCAACTCAGATACAATTATCGTTTCGTCTAACCATTCAACATTCTGTTCGATTCAGACGCTCGTATGTGTAACGAAAGAACCGTTACATGGTTGGTGTAACTAAATATTCAGCATAACGATATAATCGGAGACAACCCAGATACATTGATTGTTCAGTCTATCCATTCAACTTTATGTTCGTTTCGGTCGCTCGTATGTAAAACGGGAATACCGTCACCTAATGTGTATAACTATATACACAGCATAACATCATAATCGAATAAAACCCAGATACTATCCATTCAACCTTCTGTTCGATTCGGTTGCTCGTATGTATAACGGAAGAACAAATAACTGGTGAGTATAACTATATAAACATAATCGAATACAACCCAGATACGACGATTGTTCAATCTATACTGAATTCAACCTTCTGCTCGATTCGGCCGCTTGTATGTGAAACGGAAGAACAGTTTCCTGGTGAGTATTGCTATATAAACATCATCACGATATCATCGAATACAACTCAGAGATACAATTATCGTTTCGTCTAACCATTTAACCTTCTGTTCGATTCAGTCGCTAGTATGTGTAACGGAAGTACCGTCACCTGGTAAGTATCACTATATATACAGTATTGCGATATAATCGGATACCACCCAGATACATCGATTGTTCAGTCTATCCATTCAACTCTCTGTTCGTTTCGGTCGTTCGTATGTAAAACGGGAATACCGTCACCTAGTGTGTATAACTATATACACAGCTTAGCATCATAATCGAATACAACCCAGATACTATCCATTCAACCTTCTGTTCGATCCGGTTGCTCGTATGTATAACGAAAGAACAGTAACCTGGTTAGACATACTATATGATAATAATCACGATATAATCAAATACAACCCAGATACTATCCATTCAAACTTCTGTTCGATTCGGTTGCTCATATGTATAACGAAAGAACAGTAACCTGGTGAGTATTTCTATATGAACGTCATCACGATATAATCGAATACAACTCAGATACAATGATTTTTCCGTCTATCCATCCAACATTTTGTTCGATTGGGTCGCTCGTATGTATAACGCAAGAACAGTCACCTGGTGAGTATTACTATATAAACATCACCACGATATAATCGAATACAACTTAGTTAAAATTATCGTTCCGTCTAACCATCCAACCTTATGTTCGATTCAGACGCTCGTATGTGTAACGAAAGAACCGTTACATGGTAGGTGTAACTAAATATACCGCATAACGATATAATCGGAGACAACCCAGATACAATGATTGTTCAATCTATCCATTCAACCTTACGTTCGATTCGGTTGCTCGTATGTATAACGGGAGAACTGTTACCTGGTTAGACATACTATATGATAATAATCACGATATAATCAAATACAACCCAGATACTATCCATTCAAACTTCTGTTCGATTCGGTTGCTCATATGTATAACGAAAGAACAATAACCTGGTGAGTATTTTTTATATGAACGTCATCACGATATAATCGAATACAACTCAGATACAATGATCTTTCCGTCTATCCATCCAACCTTTTGTTCGATTGGGTCGCTCGTATGTATAACGCAAGAACAGTCACCTGGTGAGTATTACTATATAAACATCACCACGATATAATCGAATACAACTTAGTTAAAATTATCGTTCCGTCTAACCATCCAACCTAACCTCAGGGGCTCACGACTTGTGAGTACGGGTATGGCGAACCCGAGGTACCCTAGCTGGATAACCACCACACTTCATCTAGTCTTGGTTGGTATCCTCTACTCTTCTAATTTCTTCCATCTTTCCTATCGGCCTCCCTTGGCCAACTCTTCCTTTCCTTTTTGCGACCCTAATCTAAGCTGTGAGCTTCCGTGGCGAGGGATGAATGGCACCGGGGGTGGGGAATAAATACGGTGTCGCGAACGGAGCCTCCGGGAAACAGGGCGAAATCCCGGAGTAACCAGCCTTAGCCCTGTGCAGGAGGCAACGCAGGGCTGGACCAACCCCATCCCCCATACTCGTGGGAACAATATGGACCAAAGAGGAAATAAAAATAAACCAACCGAGGAGGGATCGGATAACTCGGACTCGGGCAACATCACAGTCAGTGCAGCAATGACCGATGACAGTGTACACACAGAGGAGGGATCCATGAGAGTGGAAGACCTCACAAACCCTTTACCAGTGGCAGGGCCTGCCGAGCAATCGGCAGTTAACAAGGACACTGGTAAAATAACCGAGGGAATCAAGAAGATTGACCTCGTGAAAAAACTCTCTGGAGCACAGCGCAGAAAGCTGTTGAAAGAGAGGAAAATGGCAGCCGGGACGTGGACGGCAAAGCCACCCGTTCAGCCTAAAAAGGATGAACGAAAAAAAAGAGAGGGGACAGGAAGAACCAAGGACGGGGGTAGCAAAAGACCGCGTTCTGACTCCGAGACCCCTCCCAAAAGCTCGACTCCTAAAAGGGCCAGGAACACGAATGTGTCGACTGGCACTTATAGTGAGGCGGCGCAAGGAATCCGGGTGGCGGTGATTGACAGACGCCACCCAGACATCACACTGAACCAGGAACAGGCAGAACTGGTTCAGAACGCAATTGTGGATGCTCTCTTCGAGGCCCCTTCAGGGAGCGAAGGAGCAGCACAATTCGAGAGGAGCGGCTTCAGCGCAGGGGTCCTATCGGTGACCTGCGCAAATGAAAGAAGCCGGGACTGGCTCAGGGGGACGGTCGGCTCTCTGGGGCAATTGTGGGAGGGGGCTGAGTTGACCGTGGTCAACTTCAGGGACCTCCCAGTTCGCCACAGGGTGCTGGTCTTCGTCCCTGGGTCGGTGAGGGTAGAACCAGCAGAGTTCAGGCGGCGCCTGCAGCTCCAGAACATGGAGCTGAGGACGCAGGAATGGACTCTGTTGAGCAGAAACATGGAGAGGGAAACAGGACAAACCCTGGCCTTCTCCGTGGACGATGTCTCCTTCAGGGTATTGGAGAGGGCACAGTTCCGAGCGTATTACAGGCTCGGAAAGGTACTCTTCAGGGCCCTGACCAAGAGGAGAGATGGAGGGGATAAGGGTCGTTCAGACGAACCTCCAGCACTGTAAGGCGGCCTCGGCAGTCCTTGCAGTCGCCATGGGGGGATTTGATGCGGCCCTTATACAGGAACCGTGGGTTAGACACGGGAAAATAATGGGTCTGGGGGGGACATGTGGAGAGCTTATTTACAGCAGATCGACAGAGAACCCTCGGACCTGTATACTAATCCAAAGAAATATAAAAATATTGCCGTTAACAAACTTCTGTTCGAGGGACTTGACGGCCATAAAGATAAGGATGAAGGAGGGTAGTGGGACGAGGGAGATAGTACTCGGATCGGCCTACTTTCCCTCTGATGATCCTGAGCCACCACCTACGAGAGCTGTGGAAGAACTGGTGAGAGAATGCAGGATAAAAGGACTGCAGCTGATCATCGGGGCCGATGCGAATGCACACCACATCACTTGGGGAAGCAGCGACACCAACCAAAGAGGTGAATCACTCCTGCAATTCATGCTGGCAAATAATCTGGACACATTGAATGTAGGAAATAAACCAACCTTTATTACGAGAAATAGGAAGGAGGTAATCGACGTAACAATAGCCTCTACACATGTGAGTAATTTTGTTACAGAATGGCATGTGTCTGATGAGGAAAGTTGCTCTGATCACAGACACATAAATTTCAAAATAAAGAGTGACGTCATCAAAGAAACTTATCGGAACCCACGGAAAACGAACTGGGAAGCCTATCACGCAGACCTAGAGCGCTATCTACTGGTACCACAAAGAACGATAAGTACAAACGTGGACCTAGAAGGGGTGGTGGAACAATTTAACGACACACTCATTTTGGCGTTCAACAATAACTGTCCCCTAATCACAAGGAAGGCTACCAGGAAAGTGCCCTGGTGGAATCATGAACTTGCAAGATTGAGGAAACAGGTTAGAAAAAACTTTAACAGTGCTAAAAAAACAGGAAGGTGGGATGACTACAAGAACACCTTGACCAGTTATAAAAAAGCACTAAATAAATCTAAGAGAGACTCCTGGAGGAGGTACTGCGAGGAGATAGAAAGCACTCAAGAATGTGCCAGACTACAGAAGATACTCTCCAAAGATACACAGAACACGATATACTCCCTCAAAAACGAAAAAGGAGAATATACATACACAGGAAAGGATACAATAAAAGAACTATTTAGAGTTCACTTTCCTGGGTCCCAAATAAACTACGCAACACTAATTACGTCGCACCCCGAAATTTTGCCCCTGTTTGAATATGAATAACTTTTTTCTTCTTTGAACAATTTGAATTCTGTTTGCACTGTTCGCTAGCTCAGTCCTTCAGCTATAATCTTGTGCTTTTTTGATACTTGAGGTTATTTCCATAAAATTGCTACAGGATGTTTTTTGGAACTGTGCAAAATTTCGAAATTTTCAAAAGGATCCCAAATGAAGAAAAACAGTTTTTTTTCAACTTTAACAGCAGAGGCATGAAGATTATCTTATTACCTCTGGCCATTTCCAAAATTGTCTTCTTATTACTTTTCTTTACAGAGTGATCTCAAAAAATCAATTTTTTGGTTTTGCAGTCATAACTTTTTTTCTCTTCAAGTGATTTTCAAAATCTCAGGATCATTTTGAAGCTGAAACGTTAGATGAACAAACATGAATATTAGAATTGACTAAAACTAAATATTAAAGATCAAGGGTTTCTGCAAAGGTGACCCAAATGTAAATCCCCCTCGAAATCCCGATTGAAAAAGAAAAATATCCAAAACGTTGTTTGATCGAAACGAAAATATCACCACCAAAAATACTGATAAAATTTTTTTTATCCCCTCCCCCCCAAAAATTTTTTTGCGGGTCAAACGGTTAGATATATCGGTAAACATATTTCACCTGACCCCCACATCGGGATCGGATATTGAAAAAAAAAATTATTTCGCCCCCTTGCCCCCTTGGGGTACTTTGGGTACGAATGAAGGGGAAGGAGATTTCTGTGATTTTTTTACATTTGATTTTCGTGAGTTTCGTACAAAACTACTAAGAATCGCCCAAACTCGAGTTCTCCAAGTATCATAGTTTGATGTACAGGGCGAAAAAAAGTTATTTTTCAGAATCGAGACAAGCAGTACCCATAGCTGTGTTCAGCGGAAAAAGTTGATCAAAGAGATAAAAAAAATTTGTTTTATAGGCGTACGTATAACTTTTTTTTTGGGGTCTAAAAAATCAAATTTTTTGAAAAAAAACCAAAGCATGATAGAAGACTTTGTATAGGGGGTGAGAAGGTTACCCTGAAATATTGTTGCATTCAGAATTTTTTCTATGTTGAATTTTTTTATGAAGTCTAATATCTTCAGAAAAGAAAGACCTACGAATAGTTTTTCTGTCCTGGTCTTTATTTTCACGAGAACGTAATTTTCAACCTGTCTTGTCAGTCACTCATTATGATTTTTGTTACGTTGGTTACGGTTGGGCTTATTTTTTTTCTAGAACATGGCGTTTCATTTCGGTTTTTACACGCACAATTTTTGACTACTGTATGGAAAAAAGATCTGGATGTGTCCCGAATGAAAGATCCTTCCGAAAACAAGTTGATTTTCATTTAATTCTCCTCCCAGTCGGGATTTACAGAGTGTTTCAGATTTGGGTCACCTTTGAGGAAAACCTCGATATTGAATGTTCATCTTGGGTTAATTCTGATCTTTATATCTTCTCATATGAGGTTTCAGCTTCAAAATGAGCCTGAGATTTTGAAAATCGCTTGAAGAGAAAAAAAGTTATGACTGCAAAACCAAAAAATTGATTTTTTGAGATCACTCTGTAAAGAAAAGTAATGAGAAGACAATTTTGGAAATGGCCAGAGGTAAGAAGATAATCTTCATGCCTCTGCTGTTAAAGTTGAAAAAAAACTGTTTTTCTTCATTTGGGATCCTTTTGAAAATTTCGAAATTTTGCACAGTTCCAAAAAACATCCTGTAGAAATTTTATGGAAATAACCTCAAGTATCAAAGAAGTACAAGATTATAGCTGAAGGACTGAGCTAGCGAACAGTGCAAACAGAATTCAAATTGTCCAAAGAAGAAAAAAGTTATTCATATTCAAACAGGGGCAAAATTTCGGGGTGCGACGTAATTAGTGTTGCGTAGTTTAGTTCACTAAATTGAACTGAATACATAATTGAACTGTAGAAGGTGTATTTCAAATACATAAACTTCGCCTATATAGATTGTCTTCAAATATCCATAATTCTGATAACGGTAAGAGTTTGGTATGGAAGTAAATATTGACTCATATAATATGAAGAATTCGAAAATGCAAAGAAATACAGCGAGTTCCGTTAGCAACAATGAATATTCGATGTGCAACTCTTGCAGAACACCCTGTATATTAGCGAATATCTTCAGAACATGAGCCCCCTACAGAACTGGTACGAAGATTACCCTACCCGATCAACGTTTGGTGAACAACTGTATCAGATGAAAAAATAAGCCGATCTGACAAAATATCAGGTGGACACATAAATGCTTCTCAGTATTTTGCAAATGTATGAGAGCAGAAAACTCGGAAATGCGGCATATTCTTTGAATCCTCGTATGACCATAGATCAGCACTGACATTGCTGATCCCACCTTATAAATAAGCCCTGCTCGGCTTGAAAAGTGTGGATTTTCATTTTTCTATTTCTATTATCTCACCCGGCATTACCATAAACGCCCTGTGTATCAACAGAGTAATATTTCGATGGTGTTTTCATTATGCATCATTAGAATCGATCTTATATTATTCTGTATAACCGTCTTTTTAAAAAGGCAGATCGCGCCGCAGTAAGGCACATTGATGAAAATAAAAAAGTGCTACATAACCTCTTGGTTTAGAACATTTCCATCTCAGGTCAGAAAATAACCACTGACCAGCAAAATTTGCACGAAATGCCTGTAAATTCAGGTACTTACCCAAAGTACCTGTGTGGTACATAATAGGTACGCAGCTGTGATTACTGAGCTTTACGTGTATACAGGGTGTATTAACTATGAGTAGAAAGATGCTTGAAAATGTCTTGAATAAAAGTTGAAGCTAACAAGAAAAGCTATGTTCCGAATACAACAACCAACATACAGGGTAACCGATAAATTTGTAACATATTTTCACTAATTTAGCTTGTAAGATCTCGACACATTTCATATAGTTAGTTAGCTAGTAGTCCTAGTACATAAAATACCTCGTATAATATACTGACCTTGGGTTGTATCATCGGTTTCGGTGCGATTCGGACGGGTTCGACTTCTTCCATTTTTTCTTTAGTAGTTGGTGGAGCAGGGGCTAGAGGTGGCATGTGGTGGGCTTCGTCTTCGAATTCTGCATCAGATCTGCAGATACATACAAAATTATATTGGTTGAATCTCACTGAGTGGCACATTATATGATATTTTTGTTGGTATGCATAACCAAACAGTGCCTAACCTAATATATATTAACCTTAATGTTCATCCCATCTACAAGTACATTACAAGTGTTACCTATTACATCCAAAGGATAAAAGTTGCTCACTTTTCCATACTCAAACATGCCTATATGATATCTAATATGTGTGATTAATTTCTCGTATGTCACTTTCAAGTTTTAAGATCCGGTTTTTCAGCTTCCTGTAAGTTCAGCCATTTTGTTATGGAAATCTATAACGAGTTTTAATACCTTTATTATATTCTCCTTTCGTGAGAGATACCTTAATTGATTCAATGTGGTTACATTATTAAGGATCATTCAACTCTCTCAGGAAAGGGGAACTGTCCCTATCTTGTTTTAGTGTTTTTTAAATGCCAACTTAGTTGCACATAGCAATCCTCTAATAGTCTGACATTTCTGAGTTTGATCTCGATCTTTCACCTTTTTATCACCCTCACATGAGGGTATGTTATAAACATTGTTTTCTTCTTATTTGCATAGGTATCGTAACACAATTCATTTTAAGGTATCACTTTTTCATTTTGACATCTGACCTATATTATATTCGCGTGCGACCGCCTTTTAATTTTTGGTTTTATCATTCATGGCTAAAATAGTTTCGACGATGCAGTGTGCCACTTCTATCAGAAAGTAGTGGCAATAACTTTGATACGTTTAATGAAAAACCCTTGAAAATCGACGTCATGAACTTATAGCTTCCAGGAAATTGATAAGCTATGTGAAGTTTCGGAATCCCGGGCCTCGAAAAGGATTGAAGCTCAATTTATAAACTCCGCTGCCGTAGCTACAGTTGACGCTGCCGTTCCAAAATGTATTAAGATATCCGATTGCACCTGCGTTAGCTTCGGAATTTATGAACATATGTATATTTTTAGCACATTCCTTCTACCAACAGTAACTGGATAGCGTCAACTGTAGCTACTGCAGCGGAGTTTATAAATTAAGCTTAAGAGTTATGCACAAAAGATTTTGTCTTGTCTAGGGGCTCTAGAGGCTGCATAGACTTCACGACCCCCCCTCTACTATCTATAATTATATATTTACGATTCGAGACACATTATTAATGTACCTGTACATCTTCTGATAGTCCATAGCTCTTGAACTATAAGAAATCTCAACTTTAAAGTATATTCCACTACTATTTTTGTGTTCACGATAATTATCCTGATGAAAACCTTGTAACCTTGGCAAATACAGCTTGGCCTCTGAGATGCTCAAACGATAAACAGATGAGAGGGCCCGATTATTTACGACAATTATCCACTATGCCCTCTTCTCTCTCTCCACTGACTACGACTACACCTCGATGCTCAATTGCTCACTTCACTTTGTCAACAAAAGTGACAATAAATAATGTGCTCTCGCCCCACTCTGCCGGCTGGACCAATGCCAAAGTGCCAAAGTTTACCGAATACTTCTGCGCATCCAATTCTCAGAAATCTCAGAGGTCAAGCTTATGACATAAGGAAACCTCTATTCATCATTCACATTACGAAGGGAAACACCTCAATATATATGTAATTATTCATTTGATTATTATGTTCGAAATGACATACTTATTTGATAACATGAACTATTTCATGAACATATTATGACAACTGCGCAGAATTACGCGGGGGTTATGTTTTGTGACAGTCGTGTAAAGAACTTGAAAAAGGAATTGCCAGTCAGCCCTAAAGACAAAAACGAGACAAAAATTGTTTCAAAGGAATTTTGCAATAGAAACGATATATATATCAAACCTCAATTTTACCTACAACAATAGTATATACTTTCTTCAAACACAACGGTCTTGACTCACGACTAACTCTGAAAATAATGTTAAGTTAACAAATTATTCAGAGCAGGCATGACGAATTCTGACAAACCCACATTATTCAACAAGAATAATGCTTTTAGTCATAAAAATTTGAATAATCTATATTTTTTGTAACATTTAGGTATAGGGAATGCTCTCAATAAGCATGATAGAGTATTTAGTGAGTAATTCTGGAGGATTACATAAAATACAGGCTGTTTCATTTGAAATAACAGAGAAAATCCTAGGTGTAAGTTCGCGTTACCCTCTACACCAAAAGAAACACGAAGTACGTGACAAATTGTAACGAAACTAGTCTATAATTTTCTAATCATAAAAGTTAAAATATTCTATCCAATTAAAGTATCAAACGTAGTTTGAAATTGAATATCTGGTAGACGACGAGCAGAAAACAACTACTTTCTTGGCAAATACCACGCAAAACATTGAATTATATATATATTATGCTCGTAGTCCATGCAACGATTCACACTGTGAATGCAGATCGCAAATGTTTCTTTCTTCCTAAGACGTGACAAATTGACATCGAGACAGGCACGTTTAACAACTTACAGACCGGTTTCGGGCTTATTGGCCCTCATCAGTTCAGGGTAGTTATACGAGTAGAGACCGTGAGATCCCCACTCGAAGCGGTGCCTACTGTCCCAATGCACTGAGCCGCGTTCCAAGAGACAGTTGGAAGTAGCGACACCATGCGGCAGAAGAAAGAAACACTTCCAAGTCACAGAACTTGGAAGTGGCTGATAGCCCGACTAAGCTAATAAATAAAAAATGAAAAAGCCATGATCAATTCACGGCTTTTAATTTTTTTCATTTTCTGATCTATTCATTGTAAAATAATTTTAAAATGTGGAGATGCAAGTATATAACTTTAACATTGAACTTTCTCGTATCTCTCAAGACAACACATTAGGTATCGAACTCCGGAGAATAAATTGACCTTGTTCGTGATGAAGAAAAGTAATTTGCGAACGACTTACTCATTGACGCTGTTGGTGGTGTACGACTCCATGTCGTCGTTGATGTCCAACTCTTCGTCGACCAACTCTTGCTTGATGTCCTCGCACCTTGGCCCATCGAATATGTTGTCCCTGTACAAATCCTGTCGGGGGTTGTTCTTCTTGTTCAAGATCTGGTCCATGGCTTTATAGTGCGGCCAATCGGGATCGACAGTCCCTATTCCCACTCCCGACTGCACCGACCTCTTAATCCTGTGGTAGAGGCATTTGAGGTTCCTCAACCTGGTCTTGATTTCGTCGGGCGTTCTGTAAAATCCACGATGTTGCATATTGGCCGCCAACAACCTCATCACGGGGGCTTTTCGGTGCGTGAGGTAGAGTTTGTTTTGTATTTGGGGACTACCCCAGAGCTGGATGAGCAATTTGGTTTCGTCTTCGCGAAAATTTGTCGTTCGCCTCTTTTGCAACACGCGCGACGGCGCTTGCGCCTCCATCTTTTTCTGAGGAAGAATGATTTCGATTCAGTTGGTGCGGTGACTCTGAATGGGGAAACCTGCAGCAAAGGAATCTGGCAACGATTTCAATAAAATTTCAAGATGCTTCGGAACACAAATATAAACACCAAGCAACTATTTTATTTGCAAAAGGTTGTAAAACTAGATCTCTTTTCAGACCTATGAATGTGATTGAAATTTAACTTACATTGTCAGTAGAAAATATGTAAGTTAAACCAAAACAATTATATTGCATCCCAAAAATATTTTAACAGAATATTTCATGATGAAAAACTTCAAAAACGGTTATTTTCACATTTTCAAATTCTAAACTACGCAACACTAATTACGTCGCACCCCGAAATTTGGCCCATGTTGAAATCTGAATAACTTTTGTTTGATTTGAACAATTCGAATTCTGTTTGCGTTGTTCGCTAGCTCAGTCCTTCAGCTATAATCTTGTACTTTTCTGTTACATGAGGTTTTTTTTATAAAATTGCTACAGGATGTTTTTTTAAACTGTGCAAAATTTCGGAATTTTCAAAAGGATCCCAAATGAAGAAAAACAGTTTTTTTCAACTTTAACAGCAGAGGTATAAAAGTGATCTCATTAACTTGAACCATCTCCAGAATTGTCTTCTTATCTCTTTTATTTACAGAGTGACCTCAAAAATCATTTTTTTTTTGTTTTGCAGTCATAACTTTTTTCCTCTTCAACCGATTTTCAAAATCTGAGGATCATTTCGAAGCTGAAACGTTAGATAAACAGACATGAAGATTAGAATTGACTAAAAATAGATATTAAAGATCAAGGGTTTCTGCAAAGGTGACCCAAATCTAAATCCACCTCGAAATCCCGATTAAAAATAAAAAATATACAAGACGTAAACGAAAATATCACTACCAAGAAGACTGCAAAAAAATTTTGATCCCCTTTCCCCCAAAAATTTTTTTGGGGGTAAAATTTTTGCTGGTCAAACGGTTAGAAATATCGGTAAACATATTTCACCTGACACTCACATCGAGATCGGATATTAAAAAAAAATCCCCCCTCCTTTCCCCCTTGGGGTACTTTGGGCACGGATGAAGAGGGGAAGGAGATTTCTGTGATTTTCTTACATATTATTCTCGTGAGTTTCGTACAAAACTACTAAGAATCGCCCAAACTCGGGTACTCTAATTATCATACAGGTCGAAAAAAAAGTTCCTTTTCAGAATCGAGACAAGCGGTACCCATAGCTGTGTTTAGCGGAAAAAGTTGATCAAAGATATGAAAACATTTTTTTCATAGGCGTACGTATACATTTTTTTGGGGTCTACAAAATTAAATTCTTTGAAAAAAATCCAAAACATGATGGAAAACTTTGTATAGGGTGTGAGAAGGTTATTCTGAAATTTTGTTGTATTAAGAATTTTTTTTTATTTTAATTTCTTTATTTTTATTTCTTCAGAAAAGAAAGACCTACTAATAATTTTTTCTGTCTATTATTTTCACGAGAACGTAATTTGCAACCTGTCTTGTCAGTCACTCATTATGATTCTTGTTACGTTGGTTACAGACCATGCATTTTTTTTGGGCTGATTCTTTTTCGAGAACATGGCGTTTCAATTCGGTTTTCTCACGCACAATTTTTGACTACTGAAAGAAAAAAGATCTGGACGTGTCCAGAATGAAAGATCCTTCCGAAAACAAGTTGATTTTCATTTAATTCTCCTCCCAGTCGGGATTTACAGGGTGTTTCAGATTTGGGTCACCTTTGAGGATACCCTCGACCTTGAATGTTCAGCTTAAGTTAATTATGATCTTCATATTATCTTATATAAGGTTTCAGCTTCAAAATGAGCCTGAGATTTTGAAAATCGGTTGAAGAGGAAAATAGTTATGACTGCAAAACAAAAAAAATAATTTTTTGAGGTCACTCTGTAAATAAAAGAGATAAGAAGACAATTTTGGAGATGGCCAAAGGTAATGAGATATTCTTCATGCCTCTGCTGTTGAAGTTGAAAAAAAAATAGTTTTTCTTCATTTGGGATCCTTTTGAAAATTCTGAAATTTTGCACAGTTTAAAAAAACATCCTGTAGCAATTTTATAAAAAAAAACCTCATGTAACAGAAAAACACGAGATTATAGCTGAAGGACTGAGCTAGCGAACAACGCAAACAGAATTCGAATTGTTCAAATCAAACAAAAGTTATTCGGATTTCAACATGGGCAAAATTTCGAGGTGCGACGTAATTAGTGTTGCGTAGTTTAGATCAGACACTTGCTGTGGAGAACGTTAATGGACTAGAAACATTATCAAGGGGTTCTAGGGAAAGTTGGAACATAGCAAAAGAAGTGGTGACCTATGACAAAATAGAGTGGGCTATACACTCATTCGAACCCTTTAAATCACCAGGATTTGACGGGATTTACCCAGCAATGCTACAGAAAGGACCCGAAACACTGGTCAGATGGCTTTGCAAAATACTGAGGGGCAGTCTGGCTCTCGGATACATACCAAAAATATGGAGAAGAGTGGGGGTAAGCTTCATACCAAAACCTGGGAAAATCGGACAGGAAACGGCAAAGTCCCTCAGACCAATCAGTCTTATGTCTTTTGTACTAAAGACACTGGAAAAGCTAGTAGATAGGCATATGAGGGACGGCAAACTGGTAGAAAGGCCACTGCACCGCGACCAATATGCCTACAAGACTGGCTGCTCAACAGACACAGCACTCCATCGTCTGGTCGAGAGGGTGGAGAACACGCTGGAAAATAAAGAGGTGCTATTAGCGGCTTTCTTAGACGTAGAAGGAGCTTTCGACAACACCTCTATAAACTCTATAATTAGAGCTCTCAGACAGAAAGGAATCGAGGAACCCTGTGTGGCCTGGATAAACTCAATGCTGAGAAACAGAATGATTTATACCACTGTTATGGGAGAGACTGTAGTGGCTAGAGCGACCAGAGGATGCCCGCAGGGGGGGGGGTACTATCCCCACTACTGTGGAATCTGGTTGTGGATGGGCTACTTAGGACACTAAATAACAGTGGACATAGAGTCCTTGGATATGCCGACGATATAGTAGTGCTGGTACAAGGAAAATTCAATACCACCGTCAGAGATCGAATGAGAGAGGCTCTGGAATTGGTAATGATATGGACGGAACGGGAAGGGCTCAGTATCAGCCCTCACAAGGCCGCCATAACAGCATTCACCCGAAGACGCAAACTGGAAGGGCTTGGTCCTTTAAAACTTCGAGGAGAAACGATACAGTTGAAAGAGGAGGTTAAATATCTAGGAGTGATATTAGACTCGAAACTGACATGGCAACAACACTTGGAAAATACCACTAAAAAAGCGGTAACATCACTGATGGTGGCCAGACGCTCTTGTGGAAAAAAATGGGGACTGAAACCACACATGTTGTACTGGATATACAACAGGGTGGTAATGCCCTCCATAACATATGCCTCACTGGTATGGTGGCCTAAGACACTACAAAGAGGAGCAATAACAAGACTGAGCAAGATACAAAGGCTTGCCTGTCTGGGAATCACAGGGGCTATGAAATCAACGCCTACTGCAGCCATGGAGACACTACTGGATCTGCCTCCCCTTCACCTAATGATACAGGGGGAGGCGAGGCTTGGTGCCTTCAGACTACAAAATACACTGGACGATCTTAACATAGGAACAGGGCACATGAATATCGTAAGAATGGTGAACAGGGACACACTTGATATGAGAACAGATCACATTCCCAAACGATATACATTCAATAACCCATTCAGGGTATCCATACCAGATAGAACTGAATGGAGTAATACAGAACTCAGCACCATACTGCAGGGAAAGATCTGGTATACAGACGGATCAAAAACCACAGATGGGTCAGGAGCAGGAGTATTCTCGAAAAACCCGGAGACCAAGCTCAGCTATTCACTGGGAAAACACACCTCCGTTTTTCAAACAGAGGTATATGCAATTCTCCGATGCGCAGAGGAGAATAACAGGAGAGCTATAGAACATGAGCAGATCCAAATAATGTCAGACAGTCAAGCGGCACTCAAGGCAATCATAAGCAAGGAAGTGACGTCGCGACTGGTATTTGATTGCAAGAAGGAACTGAAAACGCTGGCAGACCGGAACAGTGTCAAACTTACCTGGGTGCCAGGACATCAGGGGATTGCTGGCAATGAGAAAGCTGACGAACTTGCAAGAAGAGGGTCAGATAATGAACCAGAACCAGGACAGATTCTAGGAGTACCCAAGCGTGCAGCACGAGCGTCTGTAACAGACTGGATTCGGGAAAAACATAAGAACTACTGGAAAAACATTCCAGGAAATATACATGGGAAACAATACATCAAGGAACCATGCCACAGACGAACTGCAGATCTGCTAAACATGAACAGAGAGCAGATAAAAACTGTTATAGGACTCATGACCGGCCACGCCCCAGTCAAGGAGCACCTTACCAGAATGGGACTGTATAATGGTGACCCAAATTGCAGGCTATGCGGAAAGGAACCAGAAACAGTATCACATATACTATGCAAATGCGAGGCATTGGATCGCAGAAGGCAGACAATTTTTGGGCAACCAGTTGGCGAACCAGAAATATACAACTCACATCCAGTGAAGGACTTGTACAAACTTGTACAAGGCACTGAGATAATAAAGTGGGTACAATGATGATGAATAGGCAAGATACAATGGGTCATTAGGCCTAAGTGTCATCGGAGACTTCGGTCAGACGAGCCTACGAAGGGGGTGGAGTTTTTAGTGGGTAGACCTGGCTGAGATCAGGGAGTCCCACACTATCATATGGGGAATTTGACTCATATGATGTCCATAAAGGATTTCAACCACCTCTGAAAAAAAAAAAAAAAAAAAAAAAAAAAAAAAAAAAAAAAAAAAAAAAAAAAAAAAAAAAAAAAACATCCAACCTTATGTTCGATTCAGACGCTCGTATGTGTAACGAAAGAACCGTTACATGGTAGGTGTAACTAAATATACAGCATAACGATATAATCGGAGACAATCCAGATACAATGATTTTTCAATCTATCCATCTAACCTTAGGTTCGATTCGGTTGCTCGAATGTTTAACGGAAGAACTGTTACCTTGTTAGACCTACTATATGATAATCATCACGATATACTCGAATACAACCCCAGATACGATTATTGTTTAGTCTATCCATTCAACCTTCTGTTCAATTCAGTCGTTCTTATGTATAACGGAAGAACAGTTACTTGGTGAGTATAACTATATAAACATAATCGATTACAACTCAGATACGATGATTGTTTAATCTATCCATTCAACCTTATGTTCGATTGGGTTGCTCGTATGTATAACGAAAGAACAGGTACCTGGTGAGTATAACTATATAAACATAATCGAATACAACTCAGATACGATGATTGTTCAATCTATCCATTTAACCTTCAGCTCGAGTAGGTCGCTTGTATGTAAAACGGAAGGACAGTTACCTGGTAAGTATTGCTATATAAACATCATCACGATATCATCGAATACAACTCAGAGATACAATTATCGTTTCGTCTAACCATTAAACCTTCTGTTCGATTCAGTCGCTAGTATGTGTAACGGAAGTACCGTCACCTGGTAAGTATCACTATATATACAGTATTGCGATATAATCGGATACCACCCAGATACATTGATTGTTCAGTCTATCCATTCAACTTTATGTTCGTTTCGGTCGCTCGTATGTAAAACGGGAATACCGTCACCTAATGTGTATAACTATATACACAGCATAACATCATAATCGAATACAACCCAGATACTATCCATTCAACCTTCTGTTCGATTCGGTTGCTCGTATGTATAACGGAAGAACAGTTACCTGGTGAGTATAACTATATAAACATAATCGAATACAACCCAGATACGACGATTGTTCAATCTATACTGAATTCAACCTTCTGCTCGATTCGGCCGCTTGTATGTGAAACGGAAGAACAGTTACCTGGTGAGTATTGCTATATAAACATCATCACGATATCATCGAATACAACTCAGAGATACAATTATCGTTTCGTCTAACCATTTAACCTTCTGTTCGATTCAGTCGCTAGTATGTGTAACGGAAGTACCGTCACCTGGTAAGTATCACTATATATACAGTATTGCGATATAATCGGATACCACCCAGATACATCGATTGTTCAGTCTATCCATTCAACTCTCTGTTCGTTTCGGTCGTTCGTATGTAAAACGGGAATACCGTCACCTAGTGTGTATTACTATATACACAGCTTAGCATCATAATCGAATACAACCCAGATACTATCCATTCAACCTTCTGTTCGATCCGGTTGCTCGTATGTATAACGAAAGAACAGTAACCTGGTTAGACATACTATATGATAATAATCACGATATAATCAAATACAACCCAGATACTATCCATTCAAACTTCTGTTCGATTCGGTTGCTCATATGTATAACGAAAGAACAGTAACCTGGTGAGTATTTCTATATGAACGTCATCACGATATAATCGAATACAACTCAGATACAATGATTTTTCCGTCTATCCATCCAACATTTTGTTCGATTGGGTCGCTCGTATGTATAACGCAAGAACAGTCACCTGGTGAGTATTACTATATAAACATCACCACGATATAATCGAATACAACTTAGTTAAAATTATCGTTCCGTCTAACCATCCAACCTTATGTTCGATTCAGACGCTCGTATGTGTAACGAAAGAACCGTTACATGGTAGGAGTAACTAAATATACAGCATAACGATATAATCGGAGACAACCCAGATACAATGATTTTTCAATCTATCCATCCAACCTTATGTTCGATTCGGTTGCTCGTATGTTTAACGGAAGAACTGTTACCTTGTTAGACATACTATATGATAATCATCACGATATACTCGAATACAACCCCAGATACGATTATTGTTTAGTCTATCCATTCAACCTTCTGTTCAATTCAGTCGTTCTTATCTATAACGGAAGAACAGTTACTTGGTGAGTATATCTATATAAACATAATCGAATACAACCCAGATACGATAAATTATCAATCTATCCATTCAACCTCCTGCTCGATTCGGTCGCTTTTATGTAAAACGAAAGAACAGTTACCTGGTGAGTTTTGCTATATAAACATCATCACGATATCATCGAATACAACTTAGTTACAATTATCGTTCCGTCTAACCATCCAACCTTATGTTCGATTCAGACGCTCGTATGTGTAACGAAAGAACCGTTACATGGTAGGTGTAACTAAATATACAGCATAACGATATAATCGGAGACAACCCAGATACAATGATTGTTCAATCTATCCATCCAACCTTATGTTCGATTCGGTTGCTCGTATGTTAAACGGAAGAACTGTTACCTTGTCAGACATACTATATGATAGTCATCACGATATACTCGAATACAACCCCAGATACGATGAATTTCCAATCTATCCATTCAACCTCCTGCTCGATTCGGTCGCTTTTATGTAAAACGAAAGAACAGTTACCTGGTGAGTATTGCTATATAAACATCATAACGATATCATCGAATACAACTCAGATACAATTGTCGCTTCGTCTAATTATTTAACCATCTGTTCGATTCAGTCGCTAGTATATGTAACGGAGTACCGTCACCTGGTAAGTATCACTATATATACAGTATTGCGATATAATCGGATACCAACCAGATACATTGATTGTTCAGTCTATCCATTCAACTTTCTGTTCGTTTCGGTCGCTTGTATGTAAAACGGGAATACCGTCACCTAGTGTGTATAACTATATACACAGCATAACATCATAATCGAATACAACCCAGATACTATCCATTCAACCTTCTGTTCGATTCGGTTTCACGTATGTATAACGAAAGAACAGTAACCTGGTGAGTATTTCCATATGAACTTCATCACGATATAATCGAATACAACTCAGATACAATGATCATTCCGTCTATCCATCCAACCTTCTGTTCGATTTGGTCGCTCGTACGTATAACGCAAGAACAGTCACCTGGTGAGTATTACTATATAAACATTACCACGATATAATCGAATACAACTCGGTTACAATTATCATTCCGTCTATCCATTCAACCTTCTGTTCAGTTCAGCCGCTCTTATGTATAACTGGAGAACAGTTACCTGGTGAGTATAACTATATAAACATCATCACGATATAATCGAATACAACCCCAGATAGGATCATTGTTTAGTCTATCCATTCAACCTTCTGTTCAATTCAGTCGCTCGTATGTATAACGGAAGAACAGTTACCTGGTGAGTATAACTATATAAACATAATCGAATACAACTCAGATTCGATGATTGTTTAATCTATCCATTCAACCTTATGTTCGATTGGGTTGCTCGTATGTATAACGGAAGAACAGGTACCTGGTGAGTATAACTATATAAACATAATCGAATACAACTCAGATACGATGATTGTTCAATCTATCCATTTAACCTTCTGCTCGATGCGGTCGCTTGTATGTAAAACGGAAGGACAGTTACCTGGTGAGTATTGCTATATAAACATCATCACGATATCATCTAATTCAACTCAGATACAATTATCGTTTCGTCTAACCATTCAACATTCTGTTCGATTCAGTCGCTAGTATGTGTAACGGAAGTATCGTCACCTGGTAAGTATCACTATATATACAGAATTGCGATATAATCGACTACCACCCAGATACATTGATTGTTCAGTTTATCCATTCAACTTTCTGTTCGTTTCGGTCGCTCGTATGTATAACGAAAGAACAGTAACCTGGTGAGTATTTCTATATGAACGTCATCACGATATAATCGAATACAACTCAGATACAATGATCATTTCGTCTATCCATCCAACCTTATGTTCGATTGGGTCGCTCGTATGTATAACGCAACAGTCACCTGGTGAGTTTTACTATATAAACATCACCACGATATAATCGAATACAACTCAGTTACAATTATCGTTCCGTTTAACCATCCAACCTAATGTTCGATTCAGACGCTCGTATGTGTAACGAAAGAACCGTTACATGGTAGGAGTAACTAAATATACAGCATAACGATATGATCGGAGACAACCCAGATACAATGATTTTTCAATCTATCCATTCAACCTTATGTTCGATTCGGTTGCTCGTATGTATAA
Organism: Chrysomela aeneicollis; assembly: GCA_029955515.1. Classification (NCBI taxonomy): domain Eukaryota; kingdom Metazoa; phylum Arthropoda; class Insecta; order Coleoptera; family Chrysomelidae; genus Chrysomela; species Chrysomela aeneicollis. The sequence goes on along the minus strand of JARUHQ010000030.1, from coordinate 3,030,185 downwards.
CGAAAGAACAGGTACCTGGTGAGTATAACTATATAAACATAATCGAATACAACTCAGATACGATGATTGTTCAATCTATCCATTTAACCTTCTGCTCGATTCGGTCGCTTGTATGTAAAACGAAAGGACAGTTACCTAGTAAGTATTGCTATATAAACATCATCACGATATCATCGAATTCAACTCAGATACAATTATCGTTTCGTCTAACCATTCAACATTCTGTTCGATTCAGTCGCTAGTATGTGTAACGGAAGTATCGTCACCTGGTAAGTATCTCTATATATACAGAATTGCGATATAATCGACTACCACCCAGATACATTGTTTGTTCAGTCTATCCATTCAACTTTCTGTTCGTTTCGGTCGCTCGTATGTATAACGAAAGATCAGTAACCTGGTGAGTATTTCTATATGAACGTCATCACGATATAATCGAATACAACTCAGATACAATGATCATTCCGTCTATCCATCCAACCTTATGTTCGATTGGTACGCTCGTATGTATAACGCAAGAACAGTCACCTGGTGAGTTTTACTATATAAACATCACCACGATATAATCGAATACAACTCAGTTACAATTATCGTTCCGTCTAACCATCCAACCTCATGTTCGATTCAGACGCTCGTATGTGTAACGAAAGAACCGTTACATGGTAGGTGTAACTAAATATACCGCATAACGATATAATCGGAGACAACCCAGATACAATGATTGTTCAATCTATCCATTCAACCTTATGTTCGATTCGGTTGCTCGTATGTATAACGGAAGAACTGTTACCTGGTTAGACATACTACATGATAATAATCACGATATAATCAAATACAACCCAGATACTATCCATTCAAACTTCTGTTCGATTCGGTTGCTCATATGTATAACGAAAGAACAGTAACCTAGTGAGTATTTCTATATGAACGACATCACTATATAATCGAATACAACTCAGATACAATGATCTTTCCGTCTATCCATCCAACCTTTTGTTCGATTGGGTCGTTCGTATGTATAACGCAAGAACAGTCACCTGATGAGTATTACAATATAAACATCACCACGATATAATCGAATACAACTTAGTTAAAATTATCGTTCCGTCTAACCATCCAACCTTATGTTCGATTCAGACGCTCGTATGTGTAACGAAAGAACCGTTACATGGTAGGTGTAACTAAATATACAGCATAACGATATAATCGGAGACAACCCAGATACAATGATTTTTCAATCTATCCATCCAACCTTATGTTCGATTCGGTTGCTCGTATGTTTAACGGAAGAACTGTTATCTTGTTAGACATACTATATGATAATCATCACGATATACTCGAATACAACCCCAGATACGATGAATTTTCAATCTATCCATTCAACCTCCTGCTCGATTCGGTCGCCTCTATGTAAAACGAAAGAACAGTTACCTGGTGAGTATTGCTATATAAACATCATCACGATATCATCGAATACAACTCAGATACAATTGTCGCTTCGTCTGACCATTTGACCTTCTGTTCGATTCAGTCGCTAGTATATGTTACGGAAGTACCTTCACCTGGTGAGTATCACTATATATACAGTATTGCGATATAATCGGAAAACCAGATACATTGATTGTTCAGTCTATCCATTCAACTTTCTGTTCGTTTCGGTCGCTCGTATGTAAAACGGGAATACCGTCACCTAGTGTGTATAACTATATACACAGCATAACATCATAATCGAATACAACCCAGATACTATCCATCCAACCTTCTGTTCGATTTGGTCGCTCGTACGTATAACGCAAGAACAGTCACCTGGTGAGTATTACTATATAAACATTTCCACGATATAATCGAATACAACTCAGTTACAATTATCGTTCCGTCTATCCATTCAACCTTCTGTTCAGTTCAGCCGCTCTTATGTATAACTGGAGAACAGTTACCTGGTGAGTATAACTATATAAACATCATCACGATATAATCGAATACAACTCCAGATAGGATCATTGTTTAGTCTATCCATTCAACCTTCTGTTCAATTCAGTCCCTCTAATGTAACACGGAAGAACAGTTACCTGGTGAGTATAACTATATAAACATAATCGAATACAACTCAGATACGATGATTGTTTAATCTATCCATTAAACCTTATGTTCGATTGGGTTGCTCGTATGTATAACGGAAGAACAGGTACCTGGTGAGTATAACTATATTGACATAATCGAATACAACTCAGATACGATGATTGTTCAATCTATCCATTCAACCTTCTGCTCGATTCGGTCGCTTGTATGTAAAACGGAAGGACAGTTACCTGGTGAGTATTGCTATATAAACATCATCACGATATCATCGAATTCAACTCAGATACAATTATCGTTTCGTCTAACCATTCAACATTCTGTTCGATTCAGTCGCTAGTATGTGTAACGTAAGTATATAACTATATAAACATCATCACGATATAATCGAATACAACTCCAGATAGGATCATTGTTTAGTCTATCCATTCAACCTTCTGTTCAATTCAGTCCCTCTAATGTAACACGGAAGAACAGTTACCTGGTGAGTATAACTATATAAACATAATCGAATACAACTCAGATACGATGATTGTTTAATCTATCCATTCAACCTTATGTTCGATTGGGTTGCTCGTATGTATAACGGAAGAACAGGTACCTGGTGAGTATAACTATATTGACATAATCGAATACAACTCAGATACGATGATTGTTTAATCTATCCATTCAACCTTATGTTCGATTGGGTTGCTCGTATGTATAACGGAAGAACAGGTACCTGGTGAGTATAACTATATTGACATAATCGAATACAACTCAGATACGATGATTGTTCAATCTATCCATTCAACCTTCTGCTCGATTCGGTCGCTTGTATGTAAAACGGAAGGACAGTTACCTGGTGAGTATTGCTATATAAACATCATCACGATATCATCGAATTCAACTCAGATACAATTATCGTTTCGTCTAACCATTCAACATTCTGTTCGATTCAGTCGCTAGTATGTGTAACGTAAGTATATAACTATATAAACATCATCACGATATAATCGAATACAACTCCAGATAGGATCATTGTTCAGTCTATCCATTCAACCTTCTGTTCAATTCAGTCCCTCTAATGTAACACGGAAGAACAGTTACCTGGTGAGTATAACTATATAAACATAATCGAATACAACTCAGATACGATGATTGTTTAATCTATCCATTCAACCTTATGTTCGATTGGGTTGCTCGTATGTATAACGGAAGAACAGGTACCTGGTGAGTATAACTATATTGACATAATCGAATACAACTCAGATACGATGATTGTTCAATCTATCCATTCAACCTTCTGTTCAATTCAGTCGCTCGTATGTATAACGGAAGAACAGTTACCTGGTGAGTATAACTATATAAACATAATCGAATACAACTCAGATACGATGATTGTTTAATCTATCCATTCAACCTTATGTTCGATTGGGATGCTCGTATGTATAACGGAAGAACAGGTACCTGGTGAGTATAACTATATAAACATAATCGAATACAACTCAGATACGATGATTGTTCAATCTATCCATTTAACCTTCTGCTCGATTCGGTCGCTTGTATGTAAAACGGAAGGACAGTTACCTGGTGAGTATTGCTATATAAACATCATCACGATATCATCGAATTCAACTCAGATACAATTATCATTTCGTCTAACCATTCAACATTCTGTTCGATTCAGTCGCTAGTATGTGTAACGGAAGTATCGTCACCTGGTAAGTATCACTATATATACAGAATTGCGATATAATCGACTACCACCCAGATACATTGATTGTTCAGTCTATCCATTCAACTTTCTGTTCGTTTCGGTCGCTCGTATGTGAAACGGGAATACCGTCACCTAGTGTGTATAAATATATACACAGCATAACATCATAATCGAATACAACCCAGATACTATCCATTCAACCTTCTGTTCGATTCGGTTGCTCGTATGTATAACGAAAGAACAGTAACCTGGTGAGTATTTCTATATGAACGTCATCACGATATAATCGAATACAACTCAGATACAATGATCATTCCGTCTATCCATCCAACCTTCTGTTCGATTGGGTCGCTCGTATGTATAACGCAAGAACAGTCACCTGGTGAGTTTTACCATAAAAACATCATCACGATATCATCGAATTCAACTCAGATACAATTATCGTTTCGTCTAACCATTCAACATTCTGTTCGATTCAGTCGCTAGTATGTGTAACGGAAGTATCGTCACCTGGTAAGTATCACTATATATACAGAATTGCGATATAATCGACTACCACCCAGATACATTGATTGTTCAGTTTATCCATTCAACTTTCTGTTCGTTTCGGTCGCTCGCATGTGAAACGGGAATACCGTCACCTAGTGTGTATAAATATATACACAGCATAACATCATAATCGAATACAACCCAGATACTATCCATTCAACCTTCTGTTCGATTCGGTTGCTCGTATGTATAACGAAAGAACAGTAACCTGGTGAGTATTTCTATATGAACGTCATCACGATATAATCGAACACAACTCAGATACAATGATCATTTCGTCTATCCATCCAACCTTATGTTCGATTGGGTCGCTCGAATGTATAACGCAAGAACAGTCACCTGGTGAGTTTTACTTTATAAACATCACCACGATAGGTCAAAGTATATTATATTAAGTGAACGTGATAGACGAGTTGAGTGAGCTCCTGAATATTCGTTATTTATTTGTGTTCCTGGCACTGTTTAAATTTGGGACTTTCGCACAGAACGTTCGTTATCCTGTAACGTTTCAGTTGTGCAAGGGGTGAGCGTCATCTTCTCCTAATTATTTAGAAATTTGCGTGGTTGCGACGGCCCTCTGTAGTAACAAATTCGTCCGAACGGAAGCAAAAACTTCTATTCATCAAGCCTCCAACAACAAAAACCCAAACAAGAAGGCAGTCGCTTTTGAAATTCTACGTGTGTTAGTACGGGTGCTTGCCATCCAAAACATCAATTGAAATATAAAATGTCACACACATCGACCATATCCGAGGAGCCTTCTCTGGTTGATATTTTCAATTTCCTAAAGCAACTCGACAAGAAATTTGATCAAACTCAAGAAACACTCGCCGAATTTAAATCAGAGCTGCTTGGTGCAAATACCAAAATATCTCTGCTAGAGGCTGAAAACTCTAATTTAAAGGACCAAATTCAGACTCTGGACCGCAAACAGCGCCGAAAAAATATTGTTGTTTTCGGAATTGAACTCGAAGATAAATTAGAATCCCTGGCTGTTCTCAGTGAAACTCTGGAAGTACCCCTCGAATTGAAAGATATAGACCACATCTCCTCATTTGTGGATAAAAATGAAAAGAGAATCCTCAAAATAGAGTTTCTCTCTCTCTGGAAGAAATTCGAGGTACAACAAAATCTTCACAAACTCAAAAATAAAAATATTTTCGTCACAAACGACTTGAGCCCTGAAGACCAGATCGTGCATAAGGCACTAAGGAGTCACCTAAACACTGCCAAAAGGAACCGCATCAAAGCTAGCATTAGAAAAAATCAACTGATCATCGGTGATAACGCATACTCACTGGCTGACCTTGCTTCTAAACCGGAAGTACTGGAAAGTGAAGAGAACCGATTTAAAAGGAAGACACTTTCCCCTCTTGAGGAATCCAATATCAAAAGGTCTCTAAGACCTAGGCATACCTCAACCAATTGATTGTACTCCACATATAACTTCCTTTTTTGTCTATATGGATTTTTGATTTCAGCAAATAACTTTTTGATTGTACACCCGTACTAATTCAATTATAACTACTTTTATTCTCGCACCTACTGTTATTTGTTATCGCGATGTCAAGTGTTTTTAGTTTTGCACATTTGAACGTGAGATCTATATTCACTGGCTTCGATTTGCTTTCAGGACATATTCAAAAAGAAAAATTTGATATTTTCGCTCTTACTGAGACGTGGCTTTCCGGCAATATTAATTCCGACACTGTCAAAATCGACTCCTACCATTTACTGCGAGCGGATAGAGATGGAAGGGGTGGCAGAGTCGCTTTCTTTATCAAAAATAACATTAAGTTTAAAATGATCCACTCACAAATCAGCCCTCATCTTGAGCAGCTCTGGATTTTAACCACTCTTCGCGGCAAATCTTTCACATTTGGGGTACTATACCGCCCGCCCTCGGGCGATATAATTCAATGTATTAACGAATTAGAAGAACTAGAATTAGAAGAACCTGCTTCCTTCAAGTGATTTTTTTCTCGCCTCCGGCGATCTTAATATAAACTTGCTTGCAAATGATCGACGCCGCCAGCTATTAGTTGACTTTTTTACTTCGTTCAATTTTACCCAACTGGTAGAAAGCCCCACTCGTATTACCTCCCTCTCTCAAACCCTCCTAGATGTTCTGATTGTTTCTGACACAGAGAAAGTATCATCAGTCGAGGTCACCGACATTTGGGGTATCTCGGACCACATGGCAGTGTCGTGCAGAGTCCAGACCGTTCAAAAAATTCAAAAAACAAAATACATTTCTTTTCGTAATTTTGCCAATTTTGACGAAAACCTTTTTCGCACTGATATTCGGAGAATTGATTGGGATTTCATTTATCGGATTGATAACGTTGATGATATGGCTTCATTCTTGAATAGCAATTTAATTAACCTCTTTGAGGTACATGCACCTTTCCAGATCAAAAGAGTAAGTAAACCCCCGGCCCCTTGGCTAACTCACAATATGAAAGAAATGATCTCTTTAAGGGATCGAGCTTGGACAAAATACAAGAAATCTAGGTCGGTTGCGGACTGGAACGGCTATAAAGAACTCAGAAATTATACAGCTAGTGCTTTACGTCGGGAGAAAAAAGCCTATCTCGAATTTACTCTCGCAAGGAAAGATTCGAAAGCAACATGGAACACTTTAAGATCGCTGGACATTCTGAGGAAAAAAACTTGTTCAGAAATTCCTCCCAATCTCAAAGATGTCGATCGCATAAATACTCACTTCGATTCAATTCCGCAACCCGACCGATCAGACAGGCAGATTTCGCTGCTGGACCGTTATCAAAATCATCCATTTTTTGAAAACCACTTTCATTTCTCCACTGTCTCCAGCCAAACGGTGCAAACCTATCTAAAACGGATTAAAAGTAATGCTGTTGGCTCCGACGACATCTCCCTCCGGATGATTCGTCTCGTCGAGTCATCACTTTTGAAACATATTACTTACCTCGTTAACAAAATAATAGCTACCGGGATATTTCCTCACTGCTGGAAACATGGTATAGTTCTACCTTTAGCCAAGTGCAATTCTCCCACTGGGTACACCGACCTCAGACCTATTACTATTTTACCGAGCCTGTCGAAGGTGGCGGAATTGATACTGAAAGATCAGATTAATCATTTTGTAAATGAACGCGGAATTATCACCTCAGTGCAGTCTGGTTTTAGAAGCCAACACAGTACCACCACAGCCCTCTTGTCTATTACGGATGATCTTTACAAAGCTCTTGATGAAGGAAAGTCAACATGTCTGGTGCTTCTGGACTACAGTAAAGCCTTTGACACCCTTGACCATGACATTCTGTGCGATAAACTCACGTACTTAGGTTTTTCCAAAGATGCTGTAAACCTAGTGAGAAATTATCTCTCAAACCGCACACAAAAAGTTGTTCTAGACGGAGTTGCCTCGGAGGTACTGCCTGTATCGAAAGGTGTTCCACAAGGTTCCATACTCGGTCCCTTATTTTTCTGCTTATATATAAGTGATTTCCATTTATATGTAGAAAACTGCAACATACATCATTACGCAGACGACACCCAACTTTATTTCTCCTTCCCATTCCTTAATAAAGACACTGCGGAAATACTCATTAATAATGATCTAAACACTATTTACGACATTTCTTCCGCCCATAAATTACAACTTAACTCAAAGAAATCTACTGTAATGATATTCGGACCAAAAAAAGATAGAATAGACACTCAGAATGCTTTTCAAATTCGCATTGATGATGACATCCTACCTTTCGTCTCAGAGACTAAGAATCTAGGATTGTGGCTCGATTCGGATCTTCGCTTCACTAGGCACGTAAACTCTCTGATTAAATCCTCTTTTAACGTTCTCAGGCAATTGTTTCCAAATCGCGACTTACTCACCACGAACCTCAAGCTCAAACTATGTGAATCATTAATATTTTCTAAAGTCTCTTACTGTGACAGTATCTACGGACCTGCCTTAAGGCAGTCTGATTCTATGCGCCTACAACGCATCCAAAATAGCTGCTTACGCTTTTCCTTTGGGGTCCGCAAATTTGACCACATATCATCTTCTATGAGGAAATCAGGCTGGCTGAGACTAGAAGAGCTCAGAAAATTACACCTGCTAACAAACACTCATAAAGTTTTAATCACAGGAAAGCCTCTGTATCTATCGAGTAAACTTAAAACTTGTTCGACTATAAATAGGCTCGCAACACGCAACAGATCAGTTTTAGACATTCCCAAGCACAAGTCAACAATTTTCGCACGTAGTTTCTCTTATATAGCTCCGAAACTATACAACTCGCTTCCCAGTGAATATAGATCGTTCTCAATCAAAAACTTCAAGAAAAGGCTGAAGTCGCTTCTCCATGCCTAGTTTCTCCTCTTATGCGGTATATGGCTCACTCATCATAATTTGCGACTATGGTTCTTTATATATAGTATAGGATGGCTTAATTTGTATACAATATTTTGTTTATCTAAAACATGATAGTCTAAGATTCCTTTTGTATTTCTCTCAATTAATTTTGGTTATTGTAAATGTATTTTCAAGGTTGAGTTTAAGAACAGCGAAAGCAGACACTCCGCCCTTTCACTATGATCCCTCTTCGACTCACAAAATTTATATGTAATCACTTATAGTTTCCTCATTGTGAATAAAGACGCTTTATTATTATTATTATTATTATATAATCGAATACAACTCAGTTACAATTATCGTTCCGTCTAACCATCCAACCTTATGTTCGATTCAGACGCTCGTATGTGTAATGAAAGAACCGTTACATGGTAGGTGTAACTAAATATACAGCATAAAGATATAATCGGAGAACACCCAGATACAATGATTGTTCAATCTATCCATTCAACCTTATGTTCAATTCAGTCGTTCTTATGTATAACTATATGAACATAATCGAATACAACCAAGATAGGATGAATTTTCAATCTATCCATTCAACCTCCTGCTCGATTTGGTCGCTTATATGCTACCCCCATACATTTCTTGCTGTAAACTTGTTTTCAGAAGCAATAAATTATTATTATTATTATTATTATTATTATATGTAAAACGAAAGAACAGTTACCTGGTGAGTATTGCTATATAAACATCATCACGATATCATCGAATACAACTCAGATACAATTATCGTTTCGTCTAACCATCTAACCTTCTGTTCGATTCAGTCGCTAGTATGTGTAACGGAAGTACCGTCACCTGGTAAGTATCACTATATATACAGTATTGCGATATAATCGGATACCACCCAGATACATTGATTGTTCAGTCTATCCATTCAACTTTCTGTTCGTTTCGGTCGCTCGTATGTAAAACGGAAATACCGTCACCTTATGTGTATAACTATATACACAGCATAACATCATAATCGAATACAACCCAGATACTATCCATTCAACCTTCTGTTCGATTCGGTTGCTCGTATGTATAACGGAAGAACAGTAACCTGGTGAGTATAACTATATAAACATAATCGAATACAACCCAGATACGATGATTGTTCAATTTATACTGAATTCAACCTTCTGCTCGATTCGGTCGCTTGTATGTAAAACGGAAGAACAGTTACCTGGTGAGTATTGCTATATAAACATCATCACGATATCATCGAATACAACTCAGAGATACAATTATCGTTTCGTCTAACCATTTAACCTTCTGTTCGATTCAGTCGCTAGTATGTATAACGGAAGTACCGTCACCTGGTAAGTATCACTATATATACAGTATTGCGATATAATCGGATACCACCCAGATACATTGATTGTTCAGTCTATCCATTCAACTTTCTGTTCGTTTCGGTCGTTCGTATGTAAAACGGGAATACCGTCACCTAATGTGTATAACTATATAAACAGCATAACATCATAATCGAATACAACCCAGATACTATACACAGCATAACATCATAATCGAATACAACCCAGATACTATCCATTCAACCTTCTGTTCGATTCGGTTGCTCGTATGTATAACGAAAGAACAGTAACCTGGTGAGTATTTCTATATGAACGTCATAACGATATAATCGAATACAACTCAGATACAATGATCATTCCGTCTATCCATTTAACCTTCTGTTCGATTGGGTCGCTCGTATGTATAACGCAAGAACAGTCACCTGGTGAGTTTTACCATATAAACATCACCACGATATAATCGAATACAACTCAGTTACAATTATCGTTCCGTCTAAATATCCAACCTTATGTTCGATTCGGACGCTCGTATGTGTAACGAAAGAACCGTTACATGGTAGGTGTAACTGAATATACAGCATAACGATATAATCGGAGACAAACCAGATACAATGATTGTTCAATCAATCCATTCAACCTTGTTCAATCTATCCATTCAACCTTAAGTTCGATTCGGTTGCTCGTATGTATAACGGAAGAACTGTTACCTGGTTAGACATACTATATGATAATAATCACGATATAATCAAATACAACCCAGATACGATGATTGTGCAGTCTATCCATTCAACCTTCTGTTCGATTTGGTCGCTCGTACGTATAACGCAAGAACAGTCACCTGGTGAGTATTACTATATAAACATTACCACGATATAATCGAATACAACTCAGTTAAATTATCGTTCCGTCTATCCATTCAACCTTCTGTTCAGTTCAGCCGCTCTTATGTATAACTGGAGATCAGTTACCTGGTGAGTATAACTATATAAACATCATCACGATATAATCGAATACAACTGCAGATAGGATCATTGTTTAGTCTATCCATTCAACCTTCTGTTCAATTCAGTCCCTCTAATGTAACACGGAAGAACAGTTACCTGGTGAGTATAACTATATAAACATAATCGAATACAACTCAGATACGATGATTGTTTAATCTATCCATTCAACCTTATGTTCGATTGGGTTGCTCGTATGTATAACGGAAGAACAGGTACCTGGTGAGTATTACTATATTGACATAATCGAATACAACTCAGATACGATGATTGTTCAATCTATCCATTTTACCTTCTGCTCGATTCGGTCGCTTGTATGTAAAACGGAAGGACAGTTACCTGGTGAGTACTGCTATATAAACATCATCACGATATAATCGAATACAACTCCAGATAGGATCATTGTTTAGTCTATCCATTCAACCTTCTGATCAATTCAGTCGCTCGTATGTATAACGGAAGAACAGTTACCTGGTGAGTATAACTATATAAACATAATCGAATACAACTCAGATACGATGATTGTTTAATCTATCCATTCAACCTTATGTTCGATTGGGTTGCTCGTATGTATAACGGAAGAACAGGTACCTGGTGAGTATAACTATATAAACATAATCGAATACAACTCAGATACGATGATTGTTCAATCTATCCATTTAACCTTCTGCTCGATTCGGTCGCTTGTATGAAAAACGGAAGGACAGTTACCTGGTGAGTATTGCTATATAAACATCATCACGATATCATCGAATTCAACTCAGATACAATTATCGTTTCGTCTAACCATTCAACATTCTGTTTGATTCAGTCGCTAGTATGTGTAACGGAAGTATCGTCACCTGGTAAGTATCACTATATATACAGAATTGCGATATAATCGACTACCACCCAGATACATTGATTGTTCAGTCTATCCATTCAACTTTCTGTTCGTTTCGGTCGCTCGTATGTGAAACGGGAATACCGTCACCTAGTGTGTATAAATATATACACAGCATAACATCATAATCGAATACAACCCAGATACTATCCATTCAACCTTCTGTTCGATTCGGTTGCTCGTATGTATAACGAAAGAACAGTAACCTGGTGAGTATTTCTATATGAACGTCATCACGATATAATCGAATACAACTCAGATACAATGATAATTCCGTCTATCCATCCAACCTTATGTTCGATTGGGTCGCCCGTATGTATAACGCAAGAACAGTCACCTGGTGAGTTTTACTATATAAACATCACCACGATATAATCGAATACAACTCAGTTACAATTATCGTTCCGTCTAACCATCCAACCTTATGTTCGATTCAGACGCTCGTATGTGTAACGAAAGAACCGTTACATGGTAGGTGTAACTAAATATACAGCATAACGATATAATCGGAGACAACCCAGATACAATGATTGTTCAATCTATCCATTCAACCTCATGTTCAATTCAGTCGTTCTTATGTATAAAAGAAGAACAGTTACCTGGTAAGTATAACTATATGAACATAATCGAATACAACCCAGATACGATGAATTTTCAATCTATCCATTCAACCTCCTGCTCGATTCGGTCGCTTTTATGTAAAACGAAAGAACAGTTACCTGGTAAGTATTGCTATATAAACATCATCACGATATCATCGAATACAACTCAGATACAATTATCGTTTCGTCTAACCATTAAACCTTCTGTTCGATTCAGTCGCTAGTATGTGTAACGGAAGTACCGTCACCTGGTTATTATCACTATATATACAGTATTGCGATATAATCGGATACCACCCAGATACATTGATTGTTCAGTCTATCCATTCAACTTTCTGTTCGTTTCGGTCGCTCGTATGTAAAACGGGAATACCGTCACCTAATGTATATAACTATATACACAGCATAACATCATAATCGAATACAACCCAGATACTATCCATTCAACCTTCTGTTCGATTCGGTTGCTCGTATGTATAACGGAAGAACAGTTACCTGGTTAGTATAACTATAAAAACATAATCGAATACAACCCAGATACGATGATTGTTCAATCTATACTGAATTCAACCTTCTGCTCGATTCGGTCGCTTGTATGTAAAACGGAAGAACCGTAACATGGTAGGTGTAACTAAATATACTACATAACGATATAATCGGAGACAACCCAGATACAATGATTGTTCAATCTATCCATCCGACCTTATGTTCGATTCGGTTGCTCGTATGTTTAACGAAAGAACTGTTACCTGGTTAGACATACGATATGATAATCATCACGATATACTCGAATACAACCCCAGATACGATTATTGTTTAGTCTATCCATCCAACCTTCTGTTCAATTCAGTCGTTCTTATGAAAAACGGAAGAACAGTTACCTGGTGAGTATTGCTATATAAACATCATCACGATATCATCGAATACAACTCAGATACAATTATCGTTTCGTCTAACCATTCAACCTTCTGTTCGATTCAGTCGCTCGTATGTATAACGCAAGAACAGTTACCTGGTGAGTATAACTATATAAACATAATCGAATACAACTCAGATACGATGATTGTTCAATCTATCCATTCAACCTTATGTTCGATTCGGTTGCTCGTATGTATAACGGAAGAACTGTTACCTGGTTAGACATACTATATGATTATAATCACGATATAATCAAATACAACCCAGATACTATCCATTCAAACTTTTGTTCGATTCGGTTGCTCGTATGTATAACGAAAGAACAGTAACCTGGTGAGTATTTCCATAGGAACTTCTTCACGATATAACCGAATACAACTCAGATACAATGATCATTCCTTCTATCCATCCAACCTTCTGTTCGATTTGGACGCTCGTACGTATAACGCAAGAACAGTCACCTGGTGAGTATTACTATATAAACATTACCACGATATAATCGAATACAACTCAGTTACAATTATCGTTTTGTCTATCCATTCAACCTTCTGTTCAGTTCAGCCGCTCTTATGTATAACTGGAGAACAGTTACCTGGTGAGTATAACTATATAAACATCATCACGATATAATCGAATACAACCCCAGATAGGATCATTGTTTAGTCTATACATTCAAACTTCTGTTCAATTCAGTCGCTCGTATGTATAACGGAAGAACAGTTACCTGGTGAGTATAACTATATAAATATAATCGAATACAACTCAGATACGATGATTGTTTAATCTATCCATTCAACCTTATGTTCGATTGGGTTGCTCGTATGTATAACGAAAGAACAGGTACCTGGTGAGTATAATGATATAAACATAATCGAATACAACCCAGATACGACGATTGTTCAATCTATACTGAATTCAACCTTCTGCTCGATTCGGCCGCTTGTATGTAAAACGGAAGAGCAGTTACCTGGTGAGTATTGCTGTATAAACATCATCACGATATCATCGAATACAACTCAGAGATACAATTATCGTTTCGTCTAACCATTTAACCTTCTGTTCGTTTCAGTCGCTAGTATGTGTAACGGAAGTACCGGTAAGTATCACTATATATACAGTATTGCGATATAATCGGATACCACCCAGATACATTGAGTGTTCAGTCTATCCATTCAACTTTCTGTTCGTTTCGGTCGTTCGTATGTAAAATGGGAATACCGTCACCTAGTGTGTATAACTATATACACAGCATAACATCATAATCGAATACAACCAAGATTCTATCCATTCAACCTTCTGTTCGTTTCGGTTGCTCGTATGTATAACGAAAGAACAGTAACCTGGTGAGTATTTCCATATGAACTTCAACACGATATAATCGAATACAACTCAGATACAATGATCATTCCGTCTATCCATCCCACCTTCTCTTCGATTTGGTCGCTCGTACGTATAACGCAAGAACAGTCACCTGGTGAGTATAACTATATAAACATCATCACGATATAATCGAATACAACTCAGTTACAATTATCGTTCCGTCAAACCATCCAATCTTATGTTCGATTCAGACGCTCGTATGTGTAACGAAAGAACCGTCTCCTGGTAAGTATCACTATATATACAGTATTGCGATATAATCGGATACCACCCAGATACATTGATTGTTCAGTCTATCCATTCAACTTTCTGTTCGTTTCGGTCGTTCGTATGTAAAATGGGAATACCGTCACCTAGTGTGTATAACTATATACACAGCATAACATCATAATCGAATACAACCAAGATACTATCCATTCAACCTTCTGTTCGATTCGGTTGCTCGTATGTATAACGAAAGAACAGTAACCTGGTGAGTATTTCCATATGAACTTCATCACGATATAATCGAATACAACTCAGATACAATGATCATTCCGTCTATCCATCCAACCTTATGTTCGATTGGGTCGCTCGTATGTATAACGCAAGAACAGTCACCTGGTGAGTTTTACTATATAAACATCACCACGATATAATCGAATACAACTCAGTTACAATTATCGTTCCGTCAAACCATCCAACCTTATGTTCGATTCAGACGCTCGTATGTGTAATGAAAGAACCGTTACATGGTAGGTGTAACTAAATATACAGCATAACGATATAATTGGAGACAACCCAGATACAATGATTGTTCAATCTATCCATTCAACCTTATGTTCGATTCGGTTGCTCGTATGTATAACGGAAGAACTGTTACCTGGTTAGACATACTATATGATAATAATCACGATATAATCAAATACAATCCAGATACTATCCATTCAAACTTCTGTTCGTTTCGGTTGCTCGTATGTATAACGAAAGAACAGTAAACTGGTGAGTATTTCCATATGAACTTCATCACGATATAGTCGAATACAACTCAGATACAATGATCATTCCGTATATCCATCCAACTTTCTGTTCGATTTGGTCGCTAGTACGTATAACGCAAGAACAGTCACCTGGTGAGTATTACTATATAAACATTACCACGATATAATTGAATACAACTCAGTTACAATTATGGTTTTGTCTATCCATTCAACCTCCTGTTCAGTTCAGCCGCTCTCATGTATAACTGGAGAACAGTTACCTGGTGAGTATAACTATATAAACATCATCACGATATAATCGAATACAACCCCAGATAGGATCATTGTTTAGTCTATACATTCAACCTTCTGTTCTATTCAGTCGCTCGTATGTATAACGGAAGAACAGTTACCTGGTGAGTAAAACTATATAAACATAATCGAATACAACTCAGATACGATGATTGTTTATTCTATCCATTCAACCTTATGTTCGATTGGGTTGCTCGTATGTATAACGAAAGAACAGGTACCTGGTGAGTATAACTATATAAACATAATCGAATACAACCCAGATACGACGATTGTTCAATCTATACTGAATTCAACCTTCTGCTCGATTCGGCCGCTTGTATGTAAAACGGAAGAACAGTTACCTGGTGAGTATTGCTATATAAACATCATCACGATATCATCGAATACAACTCAGAGATAAAATTATCGTTTCGTCTAACCATTTAACCTTCTGTTCGATTCAGTCGCTAGTATGTGTAACGGAGGTACCGTCACCTGGTAAGTATCACTATATATACAGTATTGCGATATAATCGGATACCACCCAGATACATTGATTGTTCAGTCTATCCATTCAACTTTCTGTTCGTTTCGGTCGTTCGTATGTAAAACGGGAATACCGTCACCTAGTGTGTATAACTATATACACAGCATAACATCATAATCGAATACAACCCAGATAATATCCATTCAACCTTCTGTTCGATTCGGTTGCTCGTATGTATAACGAAAGAACAGTAACCTGGTGAGTATTTCCATATGAACTTCATCACGATATAATCGAATACAACTCAGATACAATGATCATTCCGTCTATCCATCCAACTTCCTGTTCGATTTGGTCGCTCGTACGTATAACGCAAGAACAGTCACCTGGTGAGTATTACTAAATAAACATTACCACGGTATAATCGAATACAACTCAGTTACAATTATCGTTGTGTCTATCCATTCAACCTTCTGTTCAGTTCAGCCGCTCTTATGTATAACTGGAGAACAGTTACCTGGTGAGTATAACTATATAAACATCATCACGATATAATCGAATACAACCCCAGATAGGATCATTGTTTAGTCTATACATTCAACCTTCTGTTCAATTCAGTCGCTCGTATGTATAACGGAAAAACAGTTACCTGGTGAGTATAACTATATAAACATAATCGAATACAACTCAGATACGATGATTGTTTAATCTATCCATTCAACCTTATGTTCGATTGGGTTGCTCGTATGTATAACGAAAGAACAGGTACCTGGTGAGTATAACTATATGAACATAATCGAAAACAACTCAGATACGATGATTGTTCAATTTATCCATTTAACCTTCTACTCGATTCGGTCGCTTGTATGTAAAACGGAAGGACAGTTACCTGGTAAGTATTGCTATATAAACATCATCACGATATCATCGAATTCAACTCAGATACAATTATCGTTTCGTCTAACCATTTAACATTCTGTTCGATTCAGTCGCTAGTATGTGTAACGGAAGTATCTTCACCTGGTAAGTATCACTATATATACAGAATAGCGATATAATCGACTACCACCCAGATACATTGATTGTTCAGTCTATCCATTCAACTTTCTGTTCGTTTCGGTCGCTCGTATGTATAACGAAAGACCAGTAACCTGGTGAGTTTTACTATATAAACATCACCACGATATAATCGAATACAACTCAGTTACAATTTGCGTTCCGTCTAACCATCCAACCTTATGTTCGATTCAGACGCTCGTATGTGTACCGGAAGAACCGTTACATGGTAGGTGTAACTAAATATACAGCATAACGATATAATCGGAGACAACCCAGATACAATGATTGTTCAATCTATCCATTCAACCTTATGTTCGATTCGGTTGCTCGTATATATAACGGAAGAACTGTTACCTGGTTAGACATACTATATGATAATAATCACGATATAATCAAATACAACCCAGATACGATGATTGTGCAGTCTATCCATTCTACCTTCTGTTCAGTTCAGTCGCTCTTATGTATAACTGGAGAACAGTTTCCTGGTGAGTATAACTATATGAACATTATCAAGATATAATCGAATACAACCCCAGATACGATTATTGTTTAGTCTATCCATTCAACTTTCTGTTCAATTCAGTCGCTCGTATGTATAACGGAAAAACAGTTACCTGGTGAGTATAACTATATAAACATCATCACGATATTATCGAATACAACCCCAGATAGGATCATTGTTTAGTCTATACATTCAACCTTCTGTTCAATTCAGTCGCTCGTATGTATAACGGAAGAACAGTTACCTGGTGAGTATAACTATATAAACATAATCGAAAAAAACTCAGATACGATGATTGTTTAATCTATCCATTCAACCTTATGTTCGATTGGGTTGCTCGTATGTATAACGAAAGAACAGGTACCTGGTGAGCATATTTATATAAACATAATCGAATACAACCCAGATACGACGATTGTTCAATCTATACTGAATTCAACCTTCTGCTCGATTCGGCCGCTTGTATGTGAAACGGAAGAACAGTTACCTGGTGAGTATCACTATATATACAGTATTGCGATATAATCGGATACCACCCAGATACATTGATTGTTCAGTCTATCCATTCAACTTTCTGTTCGTTTCGGTCGTTCGTATGTGAAACGGGAATACCGTCACCTAGTGTGTATAACTATATACACAGCATAACATCATAATCGTATACAACCCAGATAATATCCATTCAAACTTCTGTTCGATTCGGTTGCTCGTATGTATAACGAAAGAACAGTAACCTGGTGAGTATTTCCATATGAACTTCATCACGATATAATCGAATACAACTCAGATACAATGATCATTCCGTCTATCCATCCAACCTTCTGTTCGATTTGGTCGCTCGTACGTATAACGCAAGAACAGTCACCTGGTGAGTATTACTATATAAACATTACCACGATATAATCGAATACAACTCAGTTACAATTATCGTTTTGTCTATCCATTCAACCTTCTGTTCAGTTCAGCCGCTCTTATGTATAACTGGAAGACAGTTACCTGGTGAGTATAACTATATAAACATCATCACGATATAATCGAATACAACCCCAGATAGGATCATTGTTTAGTCTATACATTCAACCTTCTGTTCAATTCAGTCGCTCGTATGTATAACGGAAGAACAGTTACCTGGTGAGTATAACTATATAAACATAATCGAATACAACTCAGATACGATGATTGTTTAATCTATCCATTCAACCTTATGTTCGATTGGGTTGCTCGTATGTATAACGAAAGAACAGGAACCTGGTGAGTATAACTATATAAACATAATCGAATACAACCCAGATACGACGATTGTTCAATCTATACTGAATTCAACCTTCTGCTCGATTCGGCCGCTTGTATGTAAAACGAAAGAACAGTTACCTGGTGAGTATTGCTATATAAACATCATCACGATATCATCGAATACAACTCAGAGATACAATTATCGATTCGTCTAATCATTTAACCTTCTGTTCGATTCAGTCGCTAGTATGTGTAACGGAAGTACCGTCACCTGGTAAGTATCACTATATATACAGTATTGCGATATAATCGGATACCACCCAGATACATTGATTGTTCAGTCTATCCATTCAACTTTCTGTTCGTTTCGGTCGTTCGTATGTAAAACGGGAATACCGTCACCTAGTGTGTATAACTATATACACAGCATAACATCATAATCTTATACAACCCAGATACTATCCATACAACCTTCTGTTCGATTCGGTTGCTCGTATGTATAACGAGAGAACAGTAACCTGGTGAGTATTTCCATATGAACTTCATCACGATATAATCGAATACAACTCAGATACAATGATCATTCCGTCTATCCATCCAACCGTCTGTTCGATTTGGTCGCTCGTACGTATAACGCAAGAACAGTCACCTGGTGAGTATTACTATATAAACATTACCACGATATAATCGAATACAACTCAGTTACAATTATCGTTTTGTCTATCCATTCAACCTTCTGTTCAGTTCAGCCGCTCTTATGTATAACTGGAGAACAGTTACCTGGTGAGTATAACTATATAAACATCATCACGATATAATCGAATACAACCCCAGATAGGATCATTGTTTAGTCTATACATTCAACCTTCTGTTCAATTCAGTCGCTCGTATGTATAACGGAAGAACAGTTACCTGGTGAGTATAACTATATAAACATAATCGAATACAACTCAGATACGATGATTGTTCAATCTATCCTTAACCTTCTGCTCGATTCGGTCGCTTGTTTGTAAAACGGAAGGACAGTTAACTGGTAAGTATTGCTATATAAACATCATCACGATATCATCGAATTCAACTCAGATACAATTATCGTTTCGTCTAACCATTCAACATTCTGTTCGATTCAGTCGCTAGTATGTGTAACGGAAGTATCGTCACCTGGTAAGTATCACTATATATACAGAATTGCGATATAATCGACTACCACCCAGATACATTGATTGTTCAGTCTATCCATTCAACTTTCTGTTCGTTTCGGTCGCTCGTATGTATAACGAAAGACCAGTAACCTGGTGAGTATTTCTATATGAACGTCATCACGATATAATTGAATACAACTCAGATACAATGATCATTCCGTCTATCCATCCAACCTTATGTTCGATTGGGTCGCTCGTATGTATAACGCAAGAACAGTCACCTGGTGGGTTTTACTATATAAACATCACCACGATATAATCGAATACAACTCAGTTACAATTATCGTTCCGTCTAACCATCCAACCTTATGTTCGATTCAGACGCTCGTATGTGTAACGAAAGAACCGTTACATGGTAGGTGTAACTAAATATACAGCATAACGATATAATCGGAGACAACCCAGATACAATGATTGTTCAATCAATCCATTCAACCTTATGTTCGATTCGGTTGCTCGTATGTATAACGGAAGAACTGTTACCTGGTTAGACATATCATATAATAATAATCACGATATAATCAAATACAACCCAGATACGATGATTGTGCAGTCTATTCATTCAACCTTCTGTTCAGTTCAGTCGCTCTTATGTATAACTGGAGAACAGTTTCCTGGTGAGTATAACTATATGAACATTATCAAGATATAATCGAATACAACCCCAGATACGATTATTATTTAGTCTATCCATTCAACCTTCTGTTCAGTTCAGTCGCTCGTATGTATAACGGAAGAACAGTTACCTGGTGAGTATAACTATATAAACATCATCACGATATCATCGAATACAACTCAGAGATACAATTATCGTTTCGTCTAAACATTTAACCTTCTGTTCGATTCAGTCGCTAGTATGTGTAACGGAAGTACCGTCACCTGGTAAGTATCACTATATATACAGTATTGCGATATAATCGGATACCTCCCAGATACATTGATTGTTCAGTCTATCCATTCAACTTTCTGTTCGTTTTGTTCGCTCGTATGTAAAACGGAAATACCGTCACCTAATGTGTATAACTATATACACAGCATAACATCATAATCGAATACAACCCAGATACTATCCATTCAACCTTCTGATCGATTCGGTTGCTCGTATGTATAACGGAAAAACAGTTACCTGGTGAGTATAACTATATAAACATAATCGAATACAACCCAGATACGACAATTGTTCAATTTATACTGAATTCAACCTTCTGCTCGATTCGGCCGTTTGTATGTAGAACGGAAGAACAGTTACCTGGTGAGAATTGCTATATAAACATCATCACGATATCATCGAATACAACTCAGAGATACAATTATCGTTTCGTCTAAACATTTAACCTTCTGTTCGATTCAGTCGCTAGTATGTGTAACGGAAGTACCGTCACCTGGTAAGTATCACTATATATACAGTATTGCGATATAATCGGATACCTCCCAGATACATTGATTGTTCAGTCTATTCATTCAACTTTCTGTTCGTTTTGGTCGCTCGTATGTAAAACGGGAATACCGTCACCTAATGTGTATAACTATATACACAGCATAACATCATAATCGAATACAACCCAGATACTATCCATTCAACCTTCTGATCGATTCGGTTGCTCGTATGTATAACGGAAAAACAGTTACCTGGTGAGTATAACTATATAAACATAATCGAATACAACCCAGATACGACAATTGTTCAATCTATACTGAATTCAACCTTCTGCTCGATTCGGCCGTTTGTATGTAGAACGGAAGAACAGTTACCTGGTGAGAATTGCTATATAAACATCATCACGATATCATCGAATACAACTCAGAGATACAATTATCGTTTCGTCTAACCATTTAACCTTCTGTTCGATTCAGTCGCTAGTATGTGTAACGGAAGTACCGTCACCTGGTAAGTATCACTATATATACAGTATTGCGATATAATCGGATACCACCCAGATACATTGATTGTTCAGTCTATCCATTCAACTTTCTGTTCGTTTCGGTCGTTCGTATGTAAAACGGGAATACCGTCACCTAGTGTGTATAACTATATACACAGCATAACATCATAATCGGATAAAACCCAGATACTATCCATTCAACCTTCTGTTCGATTCGGTTGCTCGTATGTATAACGAGCGAACAGTAACCTGGTGAGTATTTCCATATGAACTTCATCACGATATAATCGAATACAACTCAGATACAATGATCATTCCGTCCATCCATCCAACCGTCTGTTCGATTTGGTCGCTCGTACGTATAACGCAAGAACAGTCACCTGGTGAGTATTACTATATAAACATTACCACGATATAATCGAATTCAACTCAGTTACAATTATCGTTTTGTCTATCCATTCAACCTTCTGTTCAATTCAGTCGCTCGTATGTATAACGGAAGAACAGTTACCTGGTGAGTATAACTATATGAACATAATCGAATACAACCCAGATACGATGACTGTTCAATCTATACTGAATTTAAGCTTCTGCTCGATTCGGTCGCTTGTATGTAAAACGGAAGAACAGTTACCTGGTGAGTATTGCTATATAATCATCATCACGATATCATCGAATACAACTCAGAGATACAATTATCGTTTCGTCTAAACATTTAACCTTCTGTTCGATTCAGTCGCTAGTATGTGTAACGGAAGTACCGTCACCTGGTAATTATCACTATATATACAGTATTGCGATATAATCGGATACCACCCAGATACATTGATTGTTCAGTCTATCCATTCAACTTCCTGTTCGTTTCGGTCGCTCGTATGTAAAACGGGAATACCGTCACCTAATGTGTATAACTATATACACAGCATAACATCATAATCGAATACAACCCAGATACTATTCATTCAACCTTCTGTTCGATTCGGTTGCTCGTATGTATAACGGAAGAACAGTTACCTGGTGAGTATAACTATATAAACATAATCGAATACAACCCAGATACGACGATTGTTCAATCTATACTGAATTCAACCTTCTGCTCGATTCGGCCGCTTGTATGTAAAACGGAAGAACAGTTACCTGGTGAGAATTGCTATATAAACATCATCACGATATCTTCGAATACAACTCAGAGATACAATTATCGTTTCGTCTAACCATTCAACCTTCTGTTCGATTCAGTCGCTAGTATGTGTAACGGAAGTACCGTCACCTGGTAAGTATCACTATATATACAGTATTGCGATATAATCGGATACCACCCAGATACATTGATTGTTCAGTCTATCCATTCAACTTTCTGTTCGTTTCGGTCGTTCGTATGTAAAACGGGAATACCGTCACCTAGTGTGTATAACTATATACACAGCATAACATCATAATCGAATACAACCCAGATACTATCCATTCAACCTTCTGTTCGATTCGGTTACTCGTATGTATAACGAAAGAACAGTAACCTGGTGAGTATTTCCATATGAACTTCATCACGATATAATCGAATACAACTCAGATACAATGATCATTCCGTCACCTTCTGTTCGATTTGGTCGCTCGTACGTATAACGCAAGAACAGTCACCTGGTGAGTATTACTATATAAACATTACCACGATATAATCGAATACAACTCAGTTACAATTATCGTTTTGTCTATCCATTCAACCTTCTGTTCAGTTCAGCCGCTCTTATTCATAACTGGAGAACAGTTACCTGGTGAGTATAACTATATAAACATCATCACGATATAATCGAATACAACCCCAGATAGGATCATTGTTTAGTCTATACATTCAACCTTCTGTTCAATTCAGTCGCTCGTATGTATAACGGAAGAACAGTTACCTGGTGAGTATAACTATATAAACATAATCGAATACAACTCAGATACGATGATTGTTTAATCTATCCATTCAACCTTATGTTCGATTGGGTTGCTCGTATGTATAACGAAAGAACAGGTACCTGGTGAGTATAACTATATAAACCTAATCGAATACAACCCAGATACGACGATTGTTCAATCTATACTGAATTCAACCTTCTGCTCGATTCGGCCGCTTGTATGTAAAACGAAAGAACAGTTACCTGGTGAGTATTGCTATATAAAAATCATCACGATATCATCGAATACAACTCAGAGATACAATTATCGTTTCGTCTAACCATTTAACCTTCTGTTCGATTCAGTCGCTAGTATGTGTAACGGAAGTACCGTCACCTGGTAAGTATCACTATATATACAGTATTGCGATATAATCGGATACCACCCAGATACATTGATTGTTCAGTCTATCCATTCAACTTTCTGTTCGTTTCGGTCGTTCGTATGTAAATCGAGAATACCGTCACCTAGTGTGTATAACTATATACACAGCATAACATCATAATCGAATACAACCCAGATACTATCCATTCAACCTTCTGTTCGATTCGGTTGCTCGTATGTATAACGAAAGAACAGTAACCTGGTGAGTATTTCCATATGAACTTCATCACGATATAATCGAATACAACTCAGATACAATGATCATTCCGTCTATCCATCCAACCTTCTGTTCAATTTGGTCGCTCGTACGTATAACGCAAGAACAGTCACCTGGTGAGTATTACTATATAAACATTACCACGATATAATCGAATACAACTCAGTTACAATTATCGTTTTGTCTATCCATTCAACCTTCTGTTCAGTTCAGCCGCTCTTATGTATAACTGGAGAACAGTTACCTGGTGAGTATAACTATATAAACATCATCACGATATAATCGAATACAACCCCAGATAGGATCATTGTTTAGTCTATACATTCATCCTTCTGTTCAATTCAGTCGCTCGTATGTATAACGGAAGAACAGTTACCTGCTGAGTATAACTATATAAACATAATCGAATACAACTCAGATACGATGATTGTTTAATCTATCCATTCAACCTTATGTTCGATTGGGTTGCTCGTATGTATAACGAGAGAACAGGTACCTGGTGAGTATAACTATATAAACATAATCGAATACAACTCAGATACGATGATTGTTCAATCTATCCATTTAACCTTCTGCTCGATTCGGTCGCTTGTATGTAAAACGGAAGGACAGTTACCTGGTAAGTATTGCTATATAAACATCATCACGATATCATCGAATTCAACTCAGATACAATTATCGTTTCGTCTAACCATTCAACATTCTGTTCGATTCAGTCGCTAGTATGTGTAACGGAAGTATCGTCACCTGGTAAGTATCACTATATATACAGAATTGCGATAAAATCGACTACCACCCAGATACATTGATTGTTCAGTCTATCCATTCAACTTTCTGTTCGTTTCGGTCGCTCGTATGTATAACGAAAGACCAGTAACCTGGTGAGTATTTCTATATGAACGTCATCACGATATAATCGAATACAACTCAGATACAATGATCATTCCGTCTATCCATCCAACCTTATGTTCGATTGGGTCGCTCGTATGTATAACGCAAGAACAGTCACCTGTTGAGTTTTACTATATGAACATCACCACGATATAATCGAATACAACTCAGTTACAATTATCGTTCCGTCTAACCATCCAACCTCATGTTCGATTCAGACGCTCGTATGTGTAACGAAGGAACCGTTACATGGTAGGTGTAACTAAATATACAGCATAACGATATAATCGGAGACAACCCAGATACAATGATTGTTCAATCTATCCATTCAACCTTATGTTCGATTCGTTTGCTCGTATGTATAACGAAAGAACAGTAACCTGGTGAGTATTTCCATATGAACTTCATCACGATATAATCGAATACAACTCAGATACAATGATCATTCCGTCTATCCATCCAACCGTCTGTTCGATTTGGTCGCTCGTACGTATAACGCAAGAACAGTCACCTGGTGAGTATTACTATATAAACATTACCACGATATAATCGAATACAACTCAGTTACAATTATCGTTTTGTCTATCCATTCAACCTTCTGTTCAGTTCAGCCGCTCTTATGTATAACTGGAGAACAGTTACCTGGTGAGTATAACTATATAAACATCATCACGATATAATCGAATACAACCCCAGATAGGATCATTGTTTAGTCTATACATTCAACCTTCTGTTTAATTCAGTCGCTCGTATGTATAACGGAAGAACAGTTACCTGGTGAGTATAACTATATAAACATAATTGAATACAACTCAGATACGATGATTGTTTAATCTATCCATTCAACCTTATGTTCGATTGGGTTGCTCGTATGTATAACGAAAGAACAGGTACCTGGTGAGTATAACTATATAAACATAATCGAATACAACCCAGATACGACGATTGTTCAATCTATACTGAATTCAACCTTCTGCTCCATTCGGCCGCTTGTATGTAAAACGGAAGAACAGTTACCTGGTGAGTATTGCTATATAAACATCATCACGATATCATCGAATACAACTCAGAGATACAATTATCGTTTCGTCTAACCATTTAACCTTCTGTTCGATTCAGTCGCTAGTATGTGTAACGGAAGTACCGTCACCTGGTAAGTATCACTATATATACAGTATTGCGATATAATCGGATACCACCCAGATACATTGATTGTTCAGTCTATCCATTCAACTTTCTGTTCGTTTCGGTCGTTCGTATGTAAAACGAGAATACCGTCACCTAGTGTGTATAACTATATGGCTAAAAAATGCCTTCTGGACACCCTTGAAAAAACCCAAAAACGTATTTTGAAAATCATTTATTTTAAACCAAGTAGATTTCCTTCTGATCAGTTATATGTAGAACTGAAGATACTGGACATTCGCCAGTTGTTTGCAAAATCAGTCCTTACCTACATTAAGATGAAACGAAAATATACAATGAAATTGACTCATAATCTCAATACTAGAGCCATTAGTTCCGGACGAGAATTTTTACCACGAGCAAACAAGTCAATTGGTCAAAGATGTTTCGTTTATCTCGCACCAAGATTTTCGAATATCTTACCAACAATGATTAAAAACATGAAAAATATGCACAGCTTCAAAAAACATCTGAAAAATTGGATATTATCACAGGACAGAAACATCATTAGGAATATAATTGATCCTCCCTTTTAATTTTAATTTTAATTTTAATTAGAAATTATTGTGTGGCAGTCGAAATAATAGTGAAAATTAATAATTAAATGAAATTATGTTCCATAAATGCCCTCATCATGCATCCTTATGTAGTACTTGATGACATGATGTACAGTTTATTTTTTGTATTTTTATTTTCCATTTTATTGTCTTCAATTTGTGTATTTGTGTAGTTAGGTATGTTCAAATATAGAGAATAGATAGATATATTGTGCCAAATTGAAAGGAGAATTTTCCCCATAGTCAGGTTTTGTAAAAAACCTTTTTGGGTCTCTCGTATATTTGCTCGGATTCGTATTTCTTCCTAATGTGAATGTTATTGTATTTTATTGGCAAATAAATTTATTATTATTATTATTATTATTATTATTATTATTATTATTTATTATATACACAGCATAACATCATAATCGAATACAACCCAGATACTATCCATTCAACCTTCTGTTCGATTCAGTCGCTCGTATGTATAACGGAAGAACAGTTACCTGGTGAGTATAACTATATAAACATAATCGAATACAACCCAGATACGATGACTGTTCAATCTATACTAAATTTAAGCTTCTGCTCGATTCGGTCGCTTGTTTGTAAAACGGAAGAACAGTTACCTGGTGAGTATTGCTATATAATCATCATCACGATATCATCGAATACAACTCAGAGATACAATTATCGTTTCGTCTAAACATTTAACCTTCTGTTCGATTCAGTCGCTAGTATGTGTAACGGAAGTACCGTCACCTGGTAAGTATCACTATATATACAGTATTGCGATATAATCGGATACCTACCAGATACATTGATTGTTCAGTCTATCCATTCAACTTTCTGTTCGTTTTGGTCGCTCGTATGTAAAACGGGAATACCGTCACCTAATGTGTATAACTATATACACAGCATAACATCATAATCGAATACAACCCAGATACTATCCATTCAACCTTCTGATCGATTCGGTTGCTCGTATGTATAACGGAAAAACAGTTACCTGGTGAGTATAACTATATAAACATAATCGAATACAACCCAGATACGACAATTGTTCAATCTATACTGAATTCAACCTTCTGCTCGATTCGGCCGTTTGTATGTAGAACGGAAGAACAGTTACCTGGTGAGAATTGCTATATAAACATCATCACGATATCATCGAATACAACTCAGAGATACAATTATCGTTTCGTCTAACCATTTAACCTTCTGTTCGATTCAGTCGCTAGTATGTGTAACGGAAGTACCGTCACCTGGTAAGTATCACTATATATACAGTATTGCGATATAATCGGATACCACCCGATACATTGATTGTTCAGTCTATCCATTCAACTTTCTGTTCGTTTCGGTCGTTCGTATGTAAAACGGGAATACCGTCACCTAGTGTGTATAACTAACTATATACACTGCATAACATCATAATCGGATACAACCCAGATACTATCCATTCAACCTTCTGTTCGATTCGGTTGCTCGTATGTATAACGAAAGAACAGTAACCTGGTGAGTATTTCCATATGAACTTCATCACGATATAATCGAATACAACTCAGATACAATGATCATTCCGTCACCTTCTGTTCGATTTGGTCGCTCGTACGTATAACGCAAGAACAGTCACCTGGTGAGTATTACTATATAAACATTACCACGATATAATCGAATACAACTCAGTTACAATTATCGTTTTGTCTATCCATTCAACCTTCTGTTCAGTTCAGCCGCTCTTATGTATAACTGGAGAACAGTTACCTGGTGAGTATAACTATATAAACATCATCACGATATAATCGAATACAACCCCAGATAGGATCATTGTTTAGTCTATACATTCAACCTTCTGTTCAATTCAGTCGCTCGTATGTATAACGGAAGAACAGTTACCTGGTGAGTATAACTATATAAACATAATCGAATACAACTCAGATACGATGATTGTTTAATCTATCCATTCAACCTTATGTTCGATTGGGTTGCTCGTATGTATAACGAAAGAACAGGTACCTGGTGAGTATAACTATATAAACATAATCGAATACAACCCAGATACGACGATTGTTCAATTCATACTGAATTCAACCTTCTGCTCGATTCGGCCGCTTGTATGTAAAACGGAAGAACAGTTACCTGGTGAGTATTGCTATATAAACATCATCACGATATCATCGAATACAACTCAGAGATACAATTATCGTTTCGTCTAACCATTTAACCTTCTGTTCGATTCAGTCGCTAGTATGTGTAACGGAAGTACCGTCACCTGGTAAGTATCACTATATTGCGATATAATCGGATACCACCCAGATACATTGATTGTTCAGTCTATCCATTCAACTTTCTGTTTGTTTCGGTCGTTCGTATGTAAAACGGGAATACCGTTACCTAGTGTGTATAACTATATACACAGCATAACATCATAATCGAATACAACCCAGATACTATCCATTCAACCTTCTGTTCGATTCGGTTGCTCGTATGTAAAACGAGCGAACAGTAACCTGGTGAGTATTTCCATATGAACTTCATCACGATATAATCGAATACAACTCAGATACAATGATCATTCCGTCTATCCATCCTACCGTCTGTTCGATTTGGTCGCTCGTACGTATAACGCAAGAACAGTCACCTGGTGAGTATTACTATATAAACATTACCACGATATAATCGAATTCAACTCAGTTACAATTATCGTTTTGTCTATCCATTCAACCTTCTGTTCAATTCAGTCGCTCGTATGTATAACGGAAGAACAGTTACCTGGTGAGTATAACTATATCAACATAATCGAATACAACCAAGATACGATGACTGTTCAATCTATACTGAATTTAAGCTTCTGCTCGATTCGGTCGCTTGTATGTAAAACGGAAGAACAGTTACCTATTGAGTATTGCTATATAATCATCATCACGATATCATCGAATACAACTCAGAGATACAAATATCGTTTCGTCTTAACATTTAAACTTCTGTTCGATTCAGTCGCTAGTATGTGTAACGGAAGTACCGTCACCTGGTAATTATCACTATATATACAGTATTGCGATATAATCGGATACCACCCAGATACATTGATTGTTCAGTCTATCCATTCAACTTTCTGTTCGTTTCGGTCGCTCGTATGTAAAACGGGAATACCGTCACCTAATGTGTATAACTATATACACAGCATAACATCATAATCGAATACAACCCAGATACTAACCATTCAACCTTCTGTTCGATTCGGTTGCTCGTATGTATAACGGAAGAACAGTTACCTGGTGAGTATAACTATATAAACATAATCGAATACAACCCAGATACGACGATTGTTCAATCTATACTGAATTCAACCTTCTGCTCGATTCGGCCGCTTGTATGTAAAACGGAAGAACAGTTACCTGGTGAGAATTGCTATATAAACATCATCACGATATCATCGAATACAACTCAGAGATACAATTATCGTTTCGTCTAACCATTCAACCTTCTGTTCGATTCAGTCGCTAGTATGTGTAACGGAAGAACCGTCACCTGGTAAGTATCACTATATATACAGTATTGCGATATAATCGGATACCACCCAGATACATTGATTGTTCAGTCTATCCATTCAACTTTCTGTTCGTTTCGGTCGTTCGTATGTAAAACGGGAATACCGTCACCTAGTGTGTATAACTATATACACAGCATAACATCATAATCGAATACAACCCAGATACTATCCATTCAACCTTCTGTTCGATTCGGTTACTCGTATGTATAACGAAAGAACAGTAACCTGGTGAGTATTTTCATATGAACTTCATCACGATATAATCGAATACAACTGAGATACAATGATCATTCCGTCACCTTCTGTTCGATTTGGTCGCTCGTACGTATAACGCAAGAACAGTCACCTGGTGAGTATTACTATATAAACATTACCACGATATAATCGAATACAACTCAGTTACAATTATCGTTTTGTCTATCCATTCAACCTTCTGTTTAGTCCAGCCGCTCTTATGTATAACTGGAGAACAGTTACCTGGTGAGTATAACTATATAAACATCATCACGATATAATCGAATACAACCCCAGATAGGATCATTGTTTAGTCTATACATTCAACCTTCTGTTCAATTCAGTCGCTCGTATGTATAACGGAAGAACAGATACCTGGTGTGTATAACTATATAAACATAATCGAATACAACTCAGATACGATGATTGTTTAATCTATCCATTCAACCTTATGTTCGATTGGGTTGCTCGTATGTATAACGAAAGAACAGGTACCTGGTGAGTATGACTATATAAACATAATCGAATACAACCCAGATACGACGATTGTTCAATCTATACTGAATTCAACCTTCTGCTCGATTCGGCCGCTTGTATGTAAAACGGAAGAACAGTTACCTGGTGAGTATTGCTATATAAAAATCATCACGATATCATCGAATACAACTCAGAGATACAATTATCGTTTCGTCTAACCATTTAACCTACTGTTCGATTCAGTCGCTAGTATGTGTAACGGAAGTACCGTCACCTGGTAAGTATCACTATATATACAGTATTGCGATATAATCGGATACCACCCAGATACATTGATTGTTCAGTCTATCCATTCAACTTTCTGTTCGTTTCGGTCGTTCGTATGTAAAACGAGAATACCGTCACCTAGTGTGTATAACTATATACACAGCATAACATCATAATCGAATACAACCCAGATACTATCCATTCAACCTTCTGTTCGATTCGGTTGCTCGTATGTATAACGAAAGAACAGTAACCTGGTGAGTATTTCCATATGAACTTCATCACGATATAATCGAATACAACTCAGATACAATGATCATTCCGTCTATCCATCCAACCTTCTGTTCGATTTGGTCGCTCGTACGTATAACGCAAGAACAGTCACCTGGTGAGTATTACTATATAAACATTACCACGATATAATCGAATACAACTCAGTTACAATTATCGTTTTGTCTATCCATTCAACCTTCGGTTCATTTCAGCTGCTATTATGTATAACTGGAGAACAGTTACCTGGTGAGTATAACTATATAAACATCATCACGATATAATCGAATACAACCCCAAATAGGATCATTGTTTAGTCTATACATTCATCCTTCTGTTCAATTCAGTCGCTCGTATGTATAACGGAAGAACAGTTACCTGGTGAGTATAACTATATAAACATAATCGAATACAACTCAGATACGATGATTGTTTAATCTATCCATTCAACCTTATGTTCGATTGGGTTGCTCGTATGTATAATGAGAGAACAGGTACCTGGTGAGTATAACTATATAAACATAATCGAATACAACTCAGATACGATGATTGTTCAATCTATCCATTTAACCTTCTGCTCGATTCGGTCGCTTGTATGTAAAACGGAAGGACAGTTACCTGGTAAGTATTGCTATATAAACATCATCACGATATCATCGAATTCAACTCAGATACAATTATCGTTTCGTCTAATCATTCAACATTCTGTTCGATTCAGTCGCTAGTATGTGTAACGGAAGTATCGTCACCTGGTAAGTATCACTATATATACAGAATTGCGATATAATCGACTACCACTCAGATACATTGATTGTTCAGTCTATCCATTCAACTTTCTGTTCGTTTCGGTCGCTCGTATGTATAACGCAAGAACAGTCACCTGTTGAGTTTTACTATATAAACATCACCACGATATAATCGAATACAACTCAGTTACAATTATCGTTCCGTCTAACCATCCAACCTTATGTTCGATTCAGACGCTCGTATGTGTAACGAAGGAACCGTTACATGGTAGGTGTAACTAAATATACAGCATAACGATATAATCGGAGACAAACCAGATACAATGATTGTTCAATCTATCCATTCAACCTTATGTTCGATTCGGTTGCTCGTATGTATAACGAAAGAACAGTAACCTGGTGAGTATTCCCATATGAACTTCATCACGATATAATCGAATACAACTCAGATACAATGATCATTTCGTCTATCCATCCAACCGTCTGTTCGATTTGGTCGCTCGTACGTATAACGCAAGAACAGTCACCTGGTAAGTATTACTATATAAACATTACCACGATATAATCGAATACAACTCAGTTACAATTATCGTTTTGTCTATCCATTCAACCTTCTGTTCAGTTCAGCCGCTCTTATGTATAACTGGAGAACAGTTACCTGGTGAGTATAACTATATAAACATCATCACGATATAATCGAATACAACCCCAGATAGGATCATTGTTTAGTCTATACATTCAACCTTCTGTTCAATTCAGTCGCTCGTATGTATAACGGAAGAACAGTTACCTGGTGAGTATAACTATATGAACATAATCGAATACAACTCAGATACGATGATTGTTTAATCTATCCATTCAACCTTATGTTCGATTGGGTTGCTCGTATGTATAACGAAAGAACAGGTACCTGGTGAGTATAACTATATAAACATAATCGAATACAACCCAGATACGACGATTGTTCAATCTATACTGAATTCAACCTTCTGCTCGATTCGGCCGCTTGTATGTAAAACGGAAGAACAGTTACCTGGTGAGTATTGCTATATAAACATCATCACGATATCATCGAATACAACACAACTCAGAGATACAATTATCGTTTCGTCTAACCATTTAACCTTCTGTTCGATTCAGTCGCTAGTATGTGTAACGGAAGTACCGTCACCTGGTAAGTATCACTATATATACAGTATTGCGATATAATCGGATACCACCCAGATACATTGATTGTTCAGTCTATCCATTCAACTTTCTGTTCGTTTCGGTCGTTCGTATGTAAAACGGGAATACCGTCATCTAGTGTGTATAACTATATACACAGCATAACATCATAATCGAATACAACCCAGATACTATCCATTCAACCTTCTGTTCGATTCGGTTGCTCGTATGTATAACGAAAGAACAGTAACCTGGTGAGTATTTCCATATGAACTTCATCACCATATAATCGAATACAACTCAGTCTATCCATCCAACCTTCTGTTCGATTTGGTCGCTCGTACGTATATCGCAAGAACAGTCACCTGGTGAGTATTACTATATAAACATTACCACGATATAATCGAATACAACTCAGTTACAATTATCGTTTTGCCTATCCATTCAACCTTCTGTTCAGTTCAGCCGCTCTTATGTATAACTGGAGAACAGTTACCTGGTGAGTATAACTATATAAACATCAACACGATATAATCGAATACAACCCCAGATAGGATCATTGTTTAGTCTATCCATTCAACCTTATGTTCGATTGGGTTGCTCGTATATATAACGAAAGAACAGGTACCTGGTGAGTATAACTATATAAACATAATCGAATACAACTCAGATACGATGATTGTTCAATCTATCCATTTAACCTTCTGCTCGATCCGGTCGCTTGTATGTAAAACGGAAGGACAGTTACCTGGTAAGTATTGCTATATAAACCTCATCACGATATCATCGAATTCAACTCAGATACAATTATCGTTTCGTTTAACCATTCAACATTCTGTTCGATTCAGTCGCTAGTATGTGTAACGGAAGTATCGTCACCTGGTAAGTATCACTATATATACAGAATTGCGATATAATCGACTACCACCCAGATACATTGATTGTTCAGTCTATCCATTCAACTTTCTGTTCGTTTCGGTCGCTCGTATGTATAACGAAAGACCAGTAACCTGGTGAGTATTTCTATATGAACGTCATCACGATATAATCGAATACAACTCAGATACAATGATCATTCCGTCTATCCATCCAACCTTATGTTTGATTGGGTCGCTCGTATGTATAACGCAAGAACAGTCACCTGGTGAGTTTTACTATATAAACATCACCACGATATAATCGAATACAACTCAGTTACAATTATCGTTTTGTCTATCCATTCAACCTTCTGTTCAGTTCAGCCGCTCTTATGTATAACTGGAGAACAGTTACCTGGTGAGTATAACTATATAAACATCATCACGATATAATCGAATACAACCCCAGATAGGATCATTGTTTAGTCTATACATTCAACCTTCTGTTCAATTCAGTCGCTCGTATGTATAACGGAAGAACAGTTACCTGGTGAGTATAACTATATAAACATAATCGAATACAACTCAGATACGATGATTGTTTAATCTATCCATTCAACCTTATGTTCGATTGGGTTGCTCGTATGTATAACGAAAGAACAGGTACCTGGTGAGTATAACTATATAAACATAATCGAATACAACCCAGATACGACGATTGTTCAATTCATACTGAATTCAACCATCTGCTCGATTCGGCCGCTTGTATGTAAAACGAAAGAACAGTTACCTGGTGAGTATTGCTATAAAAACATCATCACGATATCATCGAATACAACTCAGAGATACAATTATCGTTTCGTCTAACCATTTAACCTTCTGTTCGATTCAGTCGCTAGTATGTGTAACGGAAGTACCGTCACCTGGTAAGTATCACTATATATACAGTATTGCGATATAATCGGATACCACCCAGATACATTGATTGTTCAGTCTATCCATTCAACTTTCTGTTCGTTTCGGTCGTTCGTATGTAAAACGGGAATACCGTCACCTAGTGTGTATAACTATATACACAGCATAACATCATAATCGAATACAACCCAGATACTATCCATTCAACCTTCTGTTCGATTTGGTTGCTCGTATGTAAAACGAGCGAACAGTAACCTGGTGAGTATTTCCATATGAACTTCATCACGATATAATCGAATACAACTCAGATACAATGATCATTCCGTCTATCCATCCAACCGTCTGTTCGTTTTGGTCGCTCGTACGTATAACGCAAGAACAGTCACCTGGTGAGTATTACTATATAAACATTACCACGATATAATCGAATTCAACTCAGTTACAATTATCGTTTTGTCTATCCATTCAACCTTCTGTTCAATTCAGTCGCTCGTATGTATAACGGAAGAACAGTTACCTGGTGAGTATAACTATATGAACATAATCGAATACAACCAAGATACGATGACTGTTCAATCTATACTGAATTTAAGCTTCTGCTCGATTCGGTCGCTTGTATGTAAAACGGAAGAACAGTTACCTGGTGAGTATTGCTATATAATCATCATCACGATATCATCGAATACAACTCAGAGATACAAATATCGTTTCGTCTAAACATTTAACCTTCCGTTCGATTCAGTCGCTAGTATGTGTAACGGAAGTACCGTCACCTGGTAATTATCACTATATATACAGTATTGCGATATAATCGGATACCACCCAGATACATTGATTGTTCAGTCTATCCATTCAACTTTCTGTTCGTTTCGGTCGCTCGTATGTAAAACGGGAATACCGTCACCTAATGTGTATAACTATATACACAGCATAACATCATAATCGAATACAACCCAGATACTAACCATTCAACCTTCTGTTCGATTCGGTTGCTCGTATGTATAACGAAAGAACAGTAACCTGGTGAGTATTTTCATATGAACTTCATCACGATATAATCGAATACAACTGAGATACAATGATCATTCCGTCACCTTCTGTTCGATTTGGTCGCTCGTACGTATAACGCAAGAACAGTCACCTGGTGAGTATTACTATATAAACATTACCACGATATAATCGAATACAACCCCAGATAGGATCATTGTTTAGTCTATACATTCAACCTTCTGTTCAATTCAGTCGCTCGTATGTATAACGGAAGAACAGTTACCTGGTGTGTATAACTATATAAACATAATCGAATACAACTCAGATACGATGATTGTTTAATCTATCCATTCAACCTTATGTTCGATTGGGTCGCTCGTATGTATAACGAAAGAACAGGTACCTGGTGAGTATAACTATATAAACATAATCGAATACAACCCAGATACGACGATTGTTCAATCTATACTGAATTCAACCTTCTGCTCGATTCGGCCGCTTGTATGTAAAACGGAAGAACAGTTACCTGGTGAGTATTGCTATATAAAAATCATCACGATATCATCGAATACAACTCAGAGATACAATTATCGTTTCGTCTAACCATTTAACCTACTGTTCGATTCAGTCGCTAGTATGTGTAACGGAAGTACCGTCACCTGGTAAGTATCACTATATATACAGTATTGCGATATAATCGGATACCACCCAGATACATTGATTGTTCAGTCTATCCATTCAACTTTCTGTTCGTTTCGGTCGTTCGTATGTAGAACGAGAATACCGTCACCTATTGTGTATAACTATATACACAGCATAACATCATAATCGAATACAACCCAGATACTATCCATTCAACCTTCTGTTCGATTCGGTTGCTCGTATGTATAACGAAAGAACAGTAACCTGGTGAGTATTTCCATATGAACTTCATCACGATATAATCGAATACAACTCAGATACAATGATCATTCCGTCTATCCATCCAACCTTCTGTTCGATTTGGTCGCTCGTACGTATAACGCAAGAACAGTCACCTGGTGAGTATTACTATATGAACATTACCACGATATAATCGAATACAACTCAGTTACAATTATCGTTTTGTCTATCCATTCAACCTTCTGTTCAGTTCAGCCGCTCTTATGTATAACTGGAGAACAGTTACCTGGTGAGTATAACTATATAAACATCATCACGATATAATCGAATACAACCCCAGATAGGATCATTGTTTAGTCTATACATTCATCCTTCTGTTCAATTCAGTCGCTCGTATGTATAACGGAAGAACAGTTACCTGGTGAGTATAACTATATAAACATAATCGAATACAACTCAGATACGATGATTGTTTAATCTATCCATTCAACCTTATGTTCGATTGGGTTGCTCGTATGTATAACGAGAGAACAGGTACCTGGTGAGTATAACTATATAAACATAATCGAATACAACTCAGATACGATGATTGTTCAATCTATCCATTTAACCTTCTGCTCGATTCGCTCGCTTGTATGTAAAACGGAAGGACAGTTACCTGGTAAGTATTGCTATGTAAACATCATCACGATATCATCGAATTCAACTCAGATACAATTATCGTTTCGTCTAACCATTCAACATTCTGTTCGATTCAGTCGCTAGTATGTGTAACGGAAGTATCGTCACCTGGTAAGTATCACTATATATACAGAATTGCGATATAATCGACTACCACCCAGATACATTGATTGTTCAGTCTATCCATTCAACTTTCTGTTCGTTTCGGTCGCTCGTATGTATAACGAAAGACCAGTAACCTGGTGAGTATTTCTATATGAACGTCATCACGATATAATCGAATACAACTCAGATACAATGATCATTCCGTCTATCCATCCAACCTTATGTTCGATTGGGTCGCTCGTATGTATAACGCAAGAACAGTCACCTGTTGAGTTTTACTATATAAACATCACCACGATATAATCGAATACAACTCAGTTACAATTATCGTTCCGTCTAACCATCCAACCTTATGTTCGATTCAGACGCTCGTATGTGTAACGAAGGAACAGTTACATGGTAGGTGTAACTAAATATACAGCATAACGATATAATCGGAGACAACCCAGATACAATGATTGTTCAATCTATCCATTCAACCTTATGTTCGATTCGGTTGCTCGTATGTATAACGAAAGAACAGTAACCTGGTGAGTATTTCCATATGAACTTCATCACGATATAATCGAATACAACTCAGATACAATGATCATTCCGTCTATTCATCCAACCGTCTGTT
The DNA here is from genome assembly GCA_029955515.1 of Chrysomela aeneicollis. NCBI lineage: Eukaryota > Metazoa > Arthropoda > Insecta > Coleoptera > Chrysomelidae > Chrysomela > Chrysomela aeneicollis. The sequence goes on along the minus strand of JARUHQ010000030.1, from coordinate 2,990,829 downwards.
CGATTTGGTCGCTCGTACGTATAACGCAAGAACAGTCACCTGGTGAGTATTACTATATAAACATTACCACGATATAATCGAATACAACTCAGTTACAATTATCGTTTTGTCTATCCATTCAACCTTCTGTTCAGTTCAGCCGCTCTTATGTATAGCTGGAGAACAGTTACCTGGTGAGTATAACTATATAAACATCATCACGATATAATCGAATACAACCCCAGATAGGATCATTGTTTAGTCTATACATTCGACCTTCTGTTCAATTCAGTCGCTCGTATGTATAACGGAAAAACAGTTACCTGGTGAGTATAACTATATAAACATAATCGAATACAACTCAGATACGATGATTGTTTAATCTATCCATTCAACCTCATGTTCGATTGGGTTGCTCGTATGTATAACGGAAGAACAGTTACCTGGTGAGTATAACTATATAAACATAATCGAATACAACCCAGATACGACGATTGTTCAATCTATACTGAATTCAACCTTCTGCTCGATTCGGCCGCTTGTATGTAAAACGGAAGAACAGTTACCTGGTGAGAATTGCTATATAAACATCATCACGATATCATCGAATACAACTCAGAGATACAATTATCGTTTCGTCTAACCATTTAACCTACTGTTCGATTCAGTCGCTAGTATGTGTAACGGAAGTACCGTCACCTGGTAAGTATCACTATATATACAGTATTGCGATATAATCGGATACCACCCAGATACATTGATTGTTCAGTCTATCCATTCAACTTTCTGTTCGTTTCGGTCGTTCGTATGTAAAACAAGAATACCGTCATCATAATCGAATACAACCCAGATACTATCCATTCAACCTTCTGTTCGATTCGGTTGCTCGTATGTATAACGAAAGAACAGTAACCTGGTGAGTATTTCCATATGAACTTCATCACGATATAATCGAATACAACTCAGTCTATCCATCCAACCTTCTGTTCGATTTGGTCGCTCGTACGTATATCGCAAGAACAGTCACCTGGTGAGTATTACTATATAAACATTACCACGATATAATCGAATACAACTCAGTTACAATTATCGTTTTGCCTATCCATTCAACCTTCTGTTCAGTTCAGCCGCTCTTATGTATAACTGGAGAGCAGTTACCTGGTGAGTATAACTATATAAACATCAACACGATATAATCGAATACAACCCCAGATAGGATCATTGTTTAGTCTATCCATTCAACCTTATGTTCGATTGGGTTGCTCGTATATATAACGAAAGAACAGGTACCTGGTGAGTATAACTATATAAACATAATCGAATACAACTCAGATACGATGATTGTTCAATCTATCCATTTAACCTTCTGCTCGATCCGGTCGCTTGTATGTAAAACGGAAGGACAGTTACCTGGTAAGTATTGCTATATAAACCTCATCACGATATCATCGAATTCAACTCAGATACAATTATCGTTTCGTTTAACCATTCAACATTCTGTTCGATTCAGTCGCTAGTATGTGTAACGGAAGTATCGTCACCTGGTAAGTATCACTATATACAGAATTGCGATATAATCGACTACCACCCAGATACATTGATTGTTCAGTCTATCCATTCAACTTTCTGTTCGTTTCGGTCGCTCGTATGTATAACGAAAGACCAGTAACCTAGTGAGTATTTCTATATGAACGTCATCACGATATAATCGAATACAACTCAGATACAATGATCATTCCGTCTATCCATCCAACCTTATGTTCGATTGGGTCGCTCGTATGTATAACGCAAGAACAGTCACCTGGTGAGTTTTACTATATAAACATCACCACGATATAATCGAATACAACTCAGTTACAATTATCGTTCCGTCTAACCATCCAACCTTATATTCGATTTAGACGCTTATATGTGTAACGAAAGAACCGTTACATAGTAGGTGTAACTAAATATACAGCATAACGATATAATCGGAGACAACCCAGATACAATGAATGTTCAATCTATCCATTCAACCTTATGTTCGATTCGGTTGCTCGTATGTATAACGGAAGAACTGTTACCTGGTTAGACATACTATATGATAATAATCACGATATAATCAAATACAACCCAGATACGATGATTGTGCAGTGTCTCCATTCGACCTTCTGTTCAGTTCAGTTGCTCTTATGTATAACTGGAGAACAGTTTCCTGGTGAGTATAACTATATGAACATCATCAAGATATAATCGAATACAACCCCAGATACGATTATTGTTTAGTCTATCCATTCAACCTTCTGTTCAATTCAGTCGCTCGTATGTATAACGGAAGAACAGTTACCTGGTGAGTATAACTATATGAACATAATCGAATACAACCCAGATACGATGATTGTTCAATCTATACTAAATTTAAGCTTCTGCTCGATTCAGTCGCTTGTATGTAAAACGGAAGAACAGTTACCTGGTGAGTATTGCTATATAAACATCATCACGATATCATCGAATACAACTCAGAGATACAATTATCGTTTCGTCAAAACCATTTAACCTTCTGTTCGATTCAGTCGCTAGTATGTGTAACGGAAGTACCGTCACCTGGTTAGTATCACTATATATACAGTATTGCGATATAAACGGATACCACCCAGCTACATTGATTGTTCAGTCTATCCATTCAACTTTCTGTTCGTTTCGGTCGCTCGTATGTAAAACGGGAATACCGTCACCTAATGTGTATAACTATATACACAGCATAACATCATAATCGAATACAACCCAGATACTATCCATTCAACCTTCTGTTCGATTCGGATCGAATACAACCCCAGATAGGATCATTGTTTAGTCTATACATTCAACCTTCTGTTCAATTCAGTCGCTCGTATGTATAACGGAAGAACAGTTACCTGGTGAGTATAACTATATAAACATAATCGAATACAACTCAGATACGATGATTGTTTAATCTATCCATTCAACCTTATGTTCGATTGGGTTGCTCGTATGTATAGCGAAAGAACAGGTACCTGGTGAGTATAACTATATAAACATAATCGAATACAACTCAGATACGATGATTGTTCAATCTATCCATTTAACCTTCTGCTCGATTCGGTCGCTTGTATGTAAAACGGAAGGACAGTTACCTGGTAAGTATTGCTATATAAACATCATCACGATATCATCGAATTCAACTCAGATACAATATCGTTTCGTCTAACCATTCAACATTCTGTACGATTCAGTCGCTAGTATGTGTAACGGAAGTATCGTCACCTGGTAAGTATCACTATATATACAGAATTGCGATATAATCGACTACCACCCAGATACATTGATTGTTCAGTCTATCCATTCAACTTTCTGTTCGTTTCGGTCGCTCGTATGTATAACGAAAGACCAGTAACCCGGTGAGAATTTCTATATGAACGTCATCACGATATAATCGAATACAACTCAGATACAATGATCATTCCGTCTATCCATCCAACCTTATGTTCGATTGGGTCGCTCGTTTGTATAACGCAAGAACAGTCACCTGGTGAGTTTTACTATATAAACATCACCACGATATAATCGAATACAACTCAGTTACAATTATCGTTCCGTCTAACCATCCAACCTTATGTTCGATTCAGACGCTCGTATGTGTAACGAAAGAACCGTTACATGGTAGGTGTAACTAAATATACAGCATAACGATATAATCGGAGACAACCCAGATACAATGATTGTTTAATCTATCCATTCAACCTTATTTTCGATTCGGTTGCTCGTATGTATAACGGAAGAACTGTTACCTGGTTAGACATACTTTATGATAATAATCACGATATAATCAAATACAACCCAGATACGATGATTGTGCAGTCTATCCATTCAACCTTCTGTTCAGTTCAGTCGCTCTTATGTATAACTGGAGAACAGTTTCCTGGTGAGTATAACTATATGAACATTATCAAGATATAATCGAATACAACCCCAGGTACGATTATTGTTTAGTCTATCCATTCAACCTTCTGTTCAATTCAGTCGCTTGTATGTATAACAGAAGAACAGTTACCTGGTGAGTATAACTATATGAACATAATCGAATACAACCAAGATACGATGACTGTTCAATCTATACTGAATTTAAGCTTCTGCTCGATTCGGTCGCTTGTATGTAAAACGGAAGAACAGTTACCTGGTGAGTATTGCTATATAATCATCATCACGATATCATCGAATACAACTCAGAGATACAAATATCGTTTCGTCCAAACATTTAACCTTCTGTTCGATTCAGTCGCTAGTATGTGTAACGGAAGTACCGTCACCTGGTTATTATCACTATATATACAGTATTGCGATATAATCGGATACCACCCAGATACATTGATTGTTCAGTCTATCCATTCAACTTTCTGTTCGTTTCGGTCGCTCGTATGTAAAACGAAATACCAGTAACCCGGTGAGAATTTCTATATGAACGTCATCACGATATAATCGAATACAACTCAGATACAATGATCATTCCGTCTATCCATCCAACCTTATGTTCGATTGGGTCGCTCGTTTGTATAACGCAAGAACAGTCACCTGGTGAGTTTTACTATATAAACATCACCACGATATAATCGAATACAACTCAGTTACAATTATCGTTCCGTCTAACCATCCAACCTTATGTTCGATTCAGACGCTCGTATGTGTAACGAAAGAACCGTTACATGGTAGGTGTAACTAAATATACAGCATAACGATATAATCGGAGACAACCCAGATACAATGATTGTTTAATCTATCCATTCAACCTTATTTTCGATTCGGTTGCTCGTATGTATAACGGAAGAACTGTTACCTGGTTAGACATACTTTATGATAATAATCACGATATAATCAAATACAACCCAGATACGATGATTGTGCAGTCTATCCATTCAACCTTCTGTTCAGTTCAGTCGCTCTTATGTATAACTGGAGAACAGTTTCCTGGTGAGTATAACTATATGAACATTATCAAGATATAATCGAATACAACCCCAGGTACGATTATTGTTTAGTCTATCCATTCAACCTTCTGTTCAATTCAGTCGCTTGTATGTATAACAGAAGAACAGTTACCTGGTGAGTATAACTATATGAACATAATCGAATACAACCAAGATACGATGACTGTTCAATCTATACTGAATTTAAGCTTCTGCTCGATTCGGTCGCTTGTATGTAAAACGGAAGAACAGTTACCTGGTGAGTATTGCTATATAATCATCATCACGATATCATCGAATACAACTCAGAGATACAAATATCGTTTCGTCTAAACATTTAACCTTCTGTTCGATTCAGTCGCTAGTATGTGTAACGGAAGTACCGTCACCTGGTAATTATCACTATATATACAGTATTGCGATATAATCGGATACCACCCAGATACATTGATTGTTCAGTCTATCCATTCAACTTTCTGTTCGTTTCGGTCGCTCGTATGTAAAACGGGAATACCGTCACCTAATGTGTATAACTATATACACAGCATAACATCATAATCGAATACAACCCAGATACTAACCATTCAACCTTCTGTTCGATTCGGTTGCTCGTATGTATAACGGAAGAACAGTTACCTGGTGAGTATAACTATATAAACATAATCGAATACAACCCAGATACGACGATTGTTCAATCTATACTGAATTCAACCTTCTGCTCGATTCGGCCGCTTGTATGTAAAACGGAAGAACAGTTACCTGGTGAGAATTGCTATATAAACATCATCACGATATCATCGAATACAACTCAGAGATACAATTATCGTTTCGTCTAACCATTTAACCTACTGTTCGATTCAGTCGCTAGTATGTGTAACGAAAGTACCGTCACCTGGTAAGTATCACTATATATACAGTATTGCGATATAATCGGATACCACCCAGATACATTGATTGTTCAGTCTATCCATTCAACTTTCTGTTCGTTTCGGTCGTTCGTATGTAAAACGAGAATACCGTCACCTAGTGTGTATAACTATATACACAGCATAACATCATAATCGAATACAACCCAGATACTATCCATTCAACCTTCTGTTCGATTCGGTTGCTCGTATGTATAACGAAAGAACAGTAACCTGGTGAGTATTTCCATATGAACTTCATCACGATATAATCGAATACAACTCAGTCTATCCATCCAACCTTCTGTTCGATTTGGTCGCTCGTACGTATATCGCAAGAACAGTCACCTGGTGAGTATTACTATATAAACATTACCACGATATAATCGAATACAACTCAGTTACAATTATCGTTTTGCCTATCCATTCAACCTTCTGTTCAGTTCAGCCGCTCTTATGTATAACTGGAGAGCAGTTACCTGGTGAGTATAACTATATAAACATCAACACGATATAATCGAATACAACCCCAGATAGGATCATTGTTTAGTCTATCCATTCAACCTTATGTTCGATTGGGTTGCTCGTATATATAACGAAAGAACAGGTACCTGGTGAGTATAACTATATAAACATAATCGAATACAACTCAGATACGATGATTGTTCAATCTATCCATTTAACCTTCTGCTCGATCCGGTCGCTTGTATGTAAAACGGAAGGACAGTTACCTGGTAAGTATTGCTATATAAACCCCATCACGATATCATCGAATTCAACTCAGATACAATTATCGTTTCGTTAAACCATTCAACATTCTGTTCGATTCAGTCGCTAGTATGTGTAACGGAAGTATCGTCACCTGGTAAGTATCACTATATATACAGAATTGCGATATAATCGACTACCACCCAGATACATTGATTGTTCAGTCTATCCATTCAACTTTCTGTTCGTTTCGGTCGCTCGTATGTATAACGAAAGACCAGTAACCTAGTGAGTATTTCTATATGAACGTCATCACGATATAATCGAATACAACTCAGATACAATGATCATTCCGTCTATCCATCCAACCTTATGTTCGATTGGGTCGCTCGTATGTATAACGCAAGAACAGTCACCTGGTGAGTTTTACTATATAAACATCACCACGATATAATCGAATACAACTCAGTTACAATTATCGTTCCGTCTAACCATCCAACCTTATATTCGATTTAGACGCTTATATGTGTAACGAAAGAACCGTTACATAGTAGGTGTAACTAAATATACAGCATAACGATATAATCGGAGACAACCCAGATACAATGAATGTTCAATCTATCCATTCAACCTTATGTTCGATTCGGTTGCTCGTATGTATAACGGAAGAACTGTTACCTGGTTAGACATACTATATGATAATAATCACGATATAATCAAATACAACCCAGATACGATGATTGTGCAGTGTCTCCATTCGACCTTCTGTTCAGTTCAGTTGCTCTTATGTATAACTGGAGAACAGTTTCCTGGTGAGTATAACTATATGAACATTATCAAGATATAATCGAATACAACCCCAGATACGATTATTGTTTAGTCTATCCATTCAACCTTCTGTTCAATTCAGTCGCTCGTATGTATAACGGAAGAACAGTTACCTGGTGAGTATAACTATATGAACATAATCGAATACAACCCAGATACGATGATTGTTCAATCTATACTAAATTTAAGCTTCTGCTCGATTCAGTCGCTTGTATGTAAAACGGAAGAACAGTTACCTGGTGAGTATTGCTATATAAACATCATCACGATATCATCGAATACAACTCAGAGATACAATTATCGTTTCGTCAAAACCATTTAACCTTCTGTTCGATTCAGTCGCTAGTATGTGTAACGGAAGTACCGTCACCTGGTTAGTATCACTATATATACAGTATTGCGATATAAACGGATACCACCCAGCTACATTGATTGTTCAGTCTATCCATTCAACTTTCTGTTCGTTTCGGTCGCTCGTATGTAAAACGGGAATACCGTCACCTAATGTGTATAACTATATACACAGCATAACATCATAATCGAATACAACCCAGATACTATCCATTCAACCTTCTGTTCGATTCGGATCGAATACAACCCCAGATAGGATCATTGTTTAGTCTATACATTCAACCTTCTGTTCAATTCAGTCGCTCGTATGTATAACGGAAGAACAGTTACCTGGTGAGTATAACTATATAAACATAATCGAATACAACTCAGATACGATGATTGTTTAATCTATCCATTCAACCTTATGTTCGATTGGGTTGCTCGTATGTATAGCGAAAGGACAGGTACCTGGTGAGTATAACTATATAAACATAATCGAATACAACTCAGATACGATGATTGTTCAATCTATCCATTTAACCTTCTGCTCGATTCGGTCGCTTGTATGTAAAACGGAAGGACAGTTACCTGGTAAGTATTGCTATATAAACATCATCACGATATCATCGAATTCAACTCAGATACAATATCGTTTCGTCTAACCATTCAACATTCTGTACGATTCAGTCGCTAGTATGTGTAACGGAAGTATCGTCACCTGGTAAGTATCACTATATATACAGAATTGCGATATAATCGACTACCACCCAGATACATTGATTGTTCAGTCTATCCATTCAACTTTCTGTTCGTTTCGGTCGCTCGTATGTATAACGAAAGACCAGTAACCCGGTGAGAATTTCTATATGAACGTCATCACGATATAATCGAATACAACTCAGATACAATGATCATTCCGTCTATCCATCCAACCTTATGTTCGATTGGGTCGCTCGTTTGTATAACGCAAGAACAGTCACCTGGTGAGTTTTACTATATAAACATCACCACGATATAATCGAATACAACTCAGTTACAATTATCGTTCCGTCTAACCATCCAACCTTATGTTCGATTCAGACGCTCGTATGTGTAACGAAAGAACCGTTACATGGTAGGTGTAACTAAATATACAGCATAACGATATAATCGGAGACAACCCAGATACAATGATTGTTTAATCTATCCATTCAACCTTATTTTCGGTTTTGTTGCTCGTATGTATAACGGAAGAACTGTTACCTGGTTAGACATACTTTATGATGATAATCACGATATAATCAAATACAACCCAGATACGATGATTGTGCAGTCTATCCATTCAACCTTCTGTTCAGTTCAGTCGCTCTTATGTATAACTGGAGAACAGTTTCCTGGTGAGTATAACTATATGAACATTATCAAGATATAATCGAATACAACCCCAGGTACGATTATTGTTTAGTCTATCCATTCAACCTTCTGTTCAATTCAGTCGCTTGTATGTATAACAGAAGAACAGTTACCTGGTGAGTATAACTATATGAACATAATCGAATACAACCCAGATACGATGATTGTTCAACCTATACTAAATTCAAGCTTCTGCTCGATTCGGTCGCTTGTATGTAAAACGGAAGAACAGTTACCTGGTGAGTATTGCCATATAAACATCATCACGATATCATCGAATACAACTCAGAGATACAATTATCGTTTCGTCTAACCATTTAACCTTCTGTTCGATTCAGTCGCTAGTATGTGTAACGGAAGTACCGTCACCTGGTAAGTATCACTATATATACAGTATTGCGATATAATCACTATGGCGTAAGAGGTGTCTGTCAGAAATGGTTTGAATCGTATCTATCAGGTCGAAGCCAAGTTGTTAAAACGACTACTTACTCGGATGAATTGCCTGTAGAATGTGGTGTTCCTCAGGGGTCAATTCTCGGACCAACTCTATTCTTACTGTATATAAATGACTTGACCAGAATAAATATTTCAGGAAAAATAACGCTGTTTGCGGACGATACAAGTATACTCTGGAATGATAAAGATCCCGAAACACTACTTGAAATTATCAAGAATGATATGTATGAGGTTAAAAGATGGTGCGACGCAAACCAGTTATCCATGAATATGTCGAAAACAAATATTGTTTCTTTCAAAGGTGAACTAGATGAGCTTGTCATGGGTGAGGATGTTATAGGAAACACTAAGCAAACTAGATTTCTAGGTGTTTATATAGATTCTAGACTAAAATTTAACGAACATATTTCAAATTTAAATAAAAAATTGTCTTCTGGATGTTATGCAGTAAGAGTAACATCGAATGAACTTGGTCTTTCTTCTGCCAAGGTTGTGTACCATTCTTTAGTAGAATCCCACTTGATATATGGAATCCCATTCTGGGGGGTGTGTAATTTGAATCTTATAAACTCTGTTTTTATACTGCAGAAACGTGCAGTAAGATATATGTGCAAAGCAAAAATTCGAGATTCCTGTAAACCTCTTTTCGTTAAACACAAAATATTAACAGTATTCGCAATTTCTGTTTTGGAAACGGTATGTCTAATAAAAAAACATATTCATAAATTTGACACTACCTACACACGTCCCGCCACACGTCAAGCTGGTAACATTAAACTCCCGATCCCAACATTGACATTAATTAAAGATTCAGTAATTTATGGAGGCGGTAAGATGTTTAATCACTTACCAAAGCACATCAAGGAAATAAGTTCCGTAAAACAATTCAGAAAGGGAGTGAAAGCTTTCCTGTTGGATAAACCCTATTATAGTTTACAAGAATTTTATGATGATGCATTCTAACTCGAGCTTGTTTTAATATGTCGTAAGATGTTTTTTATGTGCTAAATTTTGTTTCATATATTGTGGTAGGTATGATACTTCTAGTACAATGTTGGTATCAACTTATTGTCCCATTTATACTTTCTGTTTGTGTATTTTATTCACTTTAATTTAGGAATTTGTTAGGCTTTTACTTTGTCAATAAGATTTGTATCTTTGAAAAATAAAGCATATTCTCTCTCTCTCTCTCTAATCGGATACCACCCAGCTACATTGAATGTTCAGTCTATCCATTCAACTTTCTGTTCGTTTCGGTCGCTCGTATGTAAAACGGGAATACCGTCACCTAATGTGTATAACTATATACACAGCATAACATCATAATGGAATACAACCCATATACTATCCATTCAACCTTCTGTTCGATTCGGTTGCTCGTATGTATAACGGAAGAACAGTTACCTGGTGAGTATAACTATATAAACATAATCGAATACAACCCAGATACGACGATTGTTCAATCTATACTGAATTCAACCTTCTGCTCGATTCGGCCGCTTGTATGTAAAACGGAAGAACAGTTACCTGGTGAGTATTGCTATATAAACATCATCACGATATCATCGAATACAACTCAGAGATACAATTATCGTTTCGTCTAACCATTTATCCTTCTGTTCGATTCAGTCGCTAGTATGTGTAACGGAAGTACCGTCACCTGGTAAGTATCACTATATATACAGTATTGCGATATAATCGGATTCCACCCAGATACATTGATTGTTCGGTCTAAGTAGATACATCATGTTAATTCTGGCTCAAAAAAATGCTACATCCATCCTAGCTCAAACGGCCATCCAGTTCATCTCCAAGAAGCAATCGATGTTGCAGAGCTTCTGGATAGTAAACAGAAGAACAGCTACGTCATTCAGTCTTCGCGACACCCCGTAGGCACCCCATTCTTATATTTTCGTAAGATTTCACCCTTACACTTTTTGAGCGAGAAAAGACCTGATGAATAATACATTGTTGCGCGCCTCTTCGAATGATTATCATAAAATAACAATAATGAATTCCGCACCTTCTGAATGATCTAATGCATGTGTAATTAACGATGCAATATTATGAAATTATCAGGGTGAAGAGAAAAATTTTTCTAAAATGTATGGTCCCTCGGTTATCATGTAGGATTTCATCAGAAGTGACAATACATTGTTGCGTGCCTCGGATTTCCCCTCTTGATCGAGTTCATCATCGACGTTGAGGGTAAAAAAACATGCAATCTTCAGGACACCCCCCTTGGTCCCCCGGTTATCAGGTTGGATTTTTCACCAGCGCGCCTCTTCGAATGATTATCATAAAATAATGAATTGTCAATGCAAGCGTAATCCACAATGCAATATCTACCTGATTGAAAATCTATGAAAAAAAATATGTTCAATCAGCTACCCAATTACTATTATGCTTTCATTAGAATGAATTTTTCTTTCCGTGATTCCTGAAAGCAATTTTTTTATCCATTTTGGGTAATTACAACGAATTTTAAAAACATTTTTGATGCTCTCAAATTGTTTGCGAGTGTTGAATTCATGATCTATTTTTCATGTTGTATTTCACTTGAAATTGCAATACAAAAATATTTCGTGTTCATTTTTCACTTGACGGTAGAACACTCTCGATTAAGGAAGAATTTATGAATGAATTAGATACAATGTAGTACAATCCATGCCTTTCGATGTCATTGCATGAATTAACAATAAAAGTCTGCAATGAATAATTGATTGTGATTCCGCACCTTCTGAATGATCTAATGCATGCGTTATCCACAATGCAATATCTACCTGATTAAAAATCTATAAAAAAAAATATGTTCAATCACCTACCCAATTACTATTATGCTTTCATAAGAATGAATTTTTCTTTCCGTGATTCCTGAAAACAATTTTCATCCATTAGGTAATTATTACAATATTTCGTGTTATCTTCATTTTTTACTTGACTTGTATATAGATGCGGTAGAACACTCTCGATTAAGGAAGATTTTATGAATGAATTAAATACAATGTTGTAAAATCCATGCCTTTCAATGTCATTGCATGAATTAACAATAAAAGTCTGCAATGAATAATCGATTGTGATGCCTCTCCTCGTTATAATAATGAGGTGTGTATGTACATCCGAAGGATAGATAGTTGAAAAATAGTTTTCTGCAATTGAATAAACATATTAGTTTTCATCAACGCAAAAGCATAAATTATTCAAGATAATGAAAATGCATACACCTTCCCTTCAGATTTTTTACAATCAGTTGTTTATAAAAAGCGCGGAGCGTTTGCAACTATCAGTTTTCATGTTCACATATACCTACATTCATTCTTATTGTACCATGATTGGAGATTTGGGTGAGTATTGCTTCTCAAAGTCTTATATAAGTCTCATTTTAATTGGGGATGTTTTTCTTCGCCAGAATACACAGTTAGATACCAACTGCCAGTGAACATTAGGGTTAGTATACGAAAGTGTTCCATTCATATGATTTTGAAAATCTTCAATTTTTTAGCACATGGAAATGATAATATTTGTGGGAGAGGTAAGGGCGATGGTACCACCAGACGCGATAGAGTTTGGAACGAGTGGGGAGTTACGCCTCTTTTACAAAATGATTTTAAATTATCTGGTGGTGTTCGCCTTAGATTAGGTAAATAATTTCAGAAAATATGTTTGATTCATTTATTAATTCTTTTCTTTGTTGCAGATTCCAGTTGTAGATTATCATTTTAGAATAAAAAATAGTTGAACAGGTGTTTTTGTTTCACTTCACATTCAATCATCATTCATTCTCTCAAAACAACAATTTCATAGTGTGATTTGATGGACGTGTAGCCACTACCTTTGCGATGTAGCTGGAGATCAAGCAGGTTAGTGTAATCAAGAGAAGTCTATGAACTGAGTGATCGTCTAAAGCAAATGGATAAAAAGGGGTGAGTTTCAATTTATTTAGATTGTATTTTTGTGATTGATTCAACTTGTAGAATGTTTTCCTTCAATTTCATGAAAATTAATTTCCTAAGGACTATAGTGGAGATTATCTGAACAAGAGGTTGTGATGAAAGGTTTCACCACCAACACTATGAAATAATAATTGCATTATCAAAATAAAAAGTCTTGCGTTTATTCTAATTGATGTAATACAGTATGTGTTTTCTTACAATGAAAATAGCAGATAGTACATATTATTGCTATTGCGAATAACAGATTCATTAAAATTATAGAGGCCATTTCAAAATGCAACTCTGGTGGTGATGATACAGTGGATTTTTCACAATGATGTAGATTCTGCCAAAATCGAGAGTCTCCCACACTTCGATCTTGAAAAATAATTCTCAATTTATATAAACTTGCATTTTCTGGCACGTCCACCATTGAAGCGATTAGATGTCCATCATTGATTATTGTTGGTGACATTTCAGTCCATTCTGAAGGCCAGCTATCATTTTTAATACCATTCTTGTCGAAGCAAATGAAAATGTTTTTAGAATTGTATGGTTGATTCATATACATCACATCATTTATGATTGTGAATAGAATCAAAAAATTCGAACTCAACACTGCCATTGTTAATGAAGTACTGAGATATTCTCTCAAATATTTCATTGATATAAATAAAACAAATTATTCATTCAAAACATTTATTCATAAATAATTTCTATAATACATATTTTGAGGCCAAGTACAATTGCTTCACCAAATAAGCCTGCAGCTGTCACCCTTCGATCTGCACTCGTTCCATTGTAGTTGATCTTCTGATGTACTTATTATTAACATTGAGATTTTTCATGCCTCTTATGCATTCGTAAATGCTAATTTCTGTTCTCTGAGAATTTTCAATTGCTGAATATGTTCATTTATCAAATTTGCGATGATCATGTTGAGAATAGCAATAAACAAATGAGAATTTTTATTGCGGCAGAAGATTATTTATCCAATCATGCAATTCTTTGCAGTTTCTAAAACTGCACATGTGCGCATCATTGGTTTCGTGATGCATGCAAAGGGGAATGTCAGCCTTGAATGTCACAGTGTGCATAAATGTATCAAAATTTTCGACATTGATAATTTTAAGCCTAGTTGTTGGTAAACATAATGAATTGAGAAATTGAAACTTTTGGTGTCCCCTCACGTAAACGAGGTCGACATCTCTGAGATGATCTTGTAATATCTCATTGATTTTCTCGTAATCAATGAACCCTGAGCTATATTTGAGTCCATGGTGATTAAGTTCCAACCATCTCACTTGTTTCTTATCTGCTTCCTGGAGAGCACCAAAAGGAACAGCTGGTTTGAATAAGTAATGGCTTATTTGATAACCATTTGAAATTGATATTTCTTTGGGGTAGAATTCATTGGATATCTGGTACCCTTGAATATCGATACACAACAACTTCATCTTGCAAGATACAAGTAATAACTGACAATTTATAGAAAAGTGGTTTATCTTAAATAATTTACGAATCGTATAGTGGGGTAGGCGAAAATCTACAATTGTTCAACAATTTTTGTAAGAGGACTATAATTGAATAACTTATCATGCAATATAAGACAATATGCTGTTGTATTATCTGGAACTGCTTCAGATGTTTCAAACTCTATTCTCATCACAACAGACCCACTTTGTGTGGACTCTTTTTGATGGGAACAATCTATGTGTGACATTGGAATTGTTTCAGCAAATTCTTTTGGTGAAAATATTGGCTCTTTTCCAGATCCGTAATAAGACGGTCTGAAATTTGTGAACATCGAGTATAGTTGTGAAGTTTTGTTGTCATTGAAACTCAAATATAAATCATTGTATGGGTACCGATCACTGTTCAGGAAGACTCGAATATTGGACAAGTTAGAATGATCAAATTTACTCATATCAGACTTCACTTTGCCCCTTTTGTCAGTTTGGAAAACTACAATAACATGACGCGGAGATTCCAATTGATTTGTGGTTTTTATTGGCCAAGTGTGTCTCGTACTGGTTAATAATTTCGGGAATTCGATGAGTTCCCAACTGCGAAAAGGCATGAGTATTTCTTGATTTTTTTGAACCATTTTGGTATATACAAGCTGTTGTGGAATATTGACCGAGACGTGTGGTACTCTCCAGAATAATTTGTCTATCTGTACTTTTGGTGTTTCTTTTTCATCAGAGCTGTACACTGCATCTGTGTCATCATTATTACGAATAATTACTAATTCTTGTTTCATATTCACGATGACCTTTTGATAGTCTTCAAAGAAACCCATAATGAAGGATAGAGGTATGCAAACGCTGAAGTTGCCTTTACCATCCACTAAGATTTTTTCATCTTTGATCTTGAAATTCAATTTGGGGAACCAGCCTGCATTTTGCAATTCGATACTCTCGTTCGTGTTGTATGACAGGTAACCTTTGATTGTTGATATCATACCGACGTTTCTAACTGAATCTATTGTAACACCATTCAGCTCATACCTCACTTCTCTGAACAAGAAGCTGATAGCGTTATTGATGAATCTCAATTTGTCTGTTGCACTTCCATCGGATTTCGTTAAACGACCTTCGATATAAAGGTAACTTTGACAGGGAAGCGTATACGTATCCAACTCTTGTATTGATATTCTTATTTCATCATTATATTCAAATTTTTGTAAAAACGGTTGATAAGTATGATACTCTTTTTCTTGGATGGTTTGATCGACTAATGGTTTCTGATGAATATCGAGAATGTCCATTATATCAGAACTTTCAACCCAAGTGACTGTAGAAATAGACGATTGGCACGTGTGATTCTCTTGGTATTCTTCTTCACACTGATGAATCTTTTTGTAGTCTTGACTTTCTTATACAAGCTTGGATAGGATATCCTATTATATATAACTACCATGCTATATTTTTTTCAAGTGAAGGCTAACAGTTATTGTCTCACCACGAAAATTTACCAGTTTTCCAGATTGATCTAGAATTTTAATCGTTATGTTATCTATAGTCCTCACACTGATTTCGAAATAAATTATATTTTCAACTCTCAAAACGATCTTGTATCCAGGGGCAACGACTGGAAAAAACGAGAGTAACGAATGATCTTCTTTTCCATTATGGAAGCTCCCAGTAGCAATGTTGCAATATATACTGATTGCATTCACGCTAAGAATGTTAACCTTGGTATCTGAGGTATGTAGCTCATTTGCTTCTAGTATACGGCTATTGAATCCAAGTAAATCACGCACTGTTCGATTATCTTTGAAATTGATTCTTCTATTCGTGTCTATAGTCACTTTCAGTGTGTTGAAATTGGGGGTTATGTTGATTTTTGCGTCTTTATCAATATCTTTCACTCGTGAAGAGATGATTTCATTGAGATCCCCAATTTCATAAGAGCCCACTGGTATTGTGACAGAGGAATTGTTATCTCCGAAAACGAATTGATTATTATAATAGTCAATGTTAGGAATCACATTGAAAGTTTCGAATCCAGTTAAACCGATTCCATATTCGACATCTTCTTCCAAGTGAATTGGAGGATTGAAGTCGGAACTGAGAACTGATGAATTTCCAGTGAGTGAGAATGCCAATGACATTTTAGGCTTAACTGAACGAATTTCATTTATAGTACTCATTATATAGGAATTTGAGACACAGATGACCACAATTGTAAGAATTGGCAAATTGAAAATTATCATGATTATACGCTATAATGTTAGAGCTACCATCACTGTAGAAATATTTGATGAGTTCAAGAGGAGGTCTTAGGCTACCATAGCTGTCGAAATATTTGATACACCGGTCGGATTTGTTATAACAAACCCAATGGGTACCGTCCCCATTCTTATTATCCAAATTAATGATACCACTCTCGTGTTTTCCAATTTTCCTCGGTATATCATCCAACATGAACACTCCTCGAAAAAATGGTATTTTCAATTCTTCAGTGTAGTGTAATAAATCTACATTCGTTAATGGACGGTGTGGTAGCTTGATATTCAGTTTTTTGAGTACGGTTTCAAGTATAATCCATATCCACGTTTGTAAGGTTTCAGAAATAGACCTTTTCCCAAAGCAGATTGCTCCATTTTCATGTTATGTCTCTTTTGTTCATCCAGTTGCTCCCTGGCCGCCTTAGCCTTGTTTATAGCTTGAGCAATTCCAGCTGCCCCTCCTCCAAGACTACCGAGAGCACCGAGAGCAGCAAAAAGTGAAATCAGCGGAATGAACCCTCCAGATTTGGGGATGGGTATGATTCTCTTTTTTGGTTTCAAAACTTTTTTCCACCAATAGAAGAAAGCGCTAGATTCGCAGCCTGAAGTATATCCATATTTTGATCGTTCACACCTTTCTTTGCTTTGCGCATTGCTTGAGTGAAACTTATGGCACCACCTTTTTTCTTCCTCCGGCCTGCTCTCTTCCTAACCAATCCCATGCCCAATTTACTCTTACTCTTCATTACTCCTGCAATTCCAAGTGCAGCGATTTTTTCCCCGATTTTCGAGTCTTTCTCTTTGAAACGATTCAACGCTCGCTCTGACAGAATACGGTCCGCTACGTTTCTTTTATCTAAATCAGTGTAACTCGAATAGGCTATATCATGCTCTCTGCAAGCTTCATCCAATTTGTTGATTCCCCTATCTCCACGTGCAAGTCGTTCAGATAATTTCGTTCCGGGTCCACAATAATTATAACCTGGTAAATGCAATTCGAAAGGTAATCTGTTAATGAGAGTGTTCAATAATCTTGTCCCTTTTATATCTTTTCGGCTGCCGAACATGAGCATATTCGAGTCGGGTTCCCCACCGAATGATATAAATGTGAAAATGTGATATATATATATTAGTGTTCATTGGAAATTTGAACATGAAAGTTGAAAAACATAAAGTAAAATTGTCTGTCACTAATCATGATAGTTTCATCGAATCACGACATCAATTCAAGAAACATGGAGATTTATTCGAAGGAGGTTCCAAACGAGCCCTCGTGGTAGGCTCTTCCGGATGTGGAAAAACAAACTGTATGATAAGTTTACTTGACGATCCAAATGGTTTGAGATTTGAAAATCTGTATTTGTACTCCAAGTCACTGTATCAACCGAAATATGAGTATTTGAGGACGTTATTCAGACCAATGAAGGAAATTGGATATTTTGAGTACGATGATGGTGATGAAGTTATTTCACCGAATGAAGTAGCTCCAAATGCAGTCATCATATTCGATGATGTTGCAACATGCAACCAAAATATCATCAGAGATTTTTTTTGTTTTGGGAGACATAAAAATACCGATGTGTTCTATTTATGTCAAACTTACAGTTCCATCCCAAAAAGGTTAATTAGGGACAATGCGAACCTAATAATCATTTTTAAGCAAGATGTAACCAATTTGAAACATATTTATGATAATCATGTCAACGTTGATATGTCATTTCAACAGTTTGAAGATCTATGCTCATTCTGTTGGAATGAAAATCATGGATTTGTTGTCATTGATAAGGATGCAGACTTGAGGAAAGGCAGATATAGAAAACGATTCGATGAAATTTTGAAAATTTGATATAAGATTAGACGTATCTGATATCTGATTTTAGTATCATGAATAGACAGCTTGCAGAACAGTTGGTGAAGGCCAGAAAATCTGTGAAACAAAAATATCAAAGCCTCAAAACTGATATTGCGAAATCAAAGAGTTCGTTGGAGAAAAGTTATGAACCAATAACCAACCCTCTGAAAGAATTGATTGCATCGATTCATCATCAGACAACATCCATTCCCAAAGTGGAGGCAAAGACAGAACCATCATTCTCAACTCCACCAAATCAGTATTATAGATTGCTACCAAAAGACTCATCAATACTACAAGATGAGGAAACATTTGTACATGATCCCGAAACGAGCTATTTCGATCAGACTCTTGATCAATTACAAAGTCAAATTGACCATCTGCAAACGATACAGCACGCCAGAGATCCTGAATTAGAAAAATATTTGTAAAAATATGAAAAACCGCTTCCTAGAGCGTACATCGAAGACATACTCAAAGGTGATCCAGAGGATTTCGATCACAAATTTGGCATCAGATTTGAGGGATCAACAGATAACTGGATGATAGGAGATAGTGTAGTAGAATTTCTTGGTCCTCATTTCTTAATTAATGAAATAACTTATAATGGTACACCTGGACTATATGAACTGATGTTCAAAAAACATCCAATTGGTTATAGAGCAACTGATGTTGATAACTACATCGACATCGTTACAGCAACAAATGCTATTTATACAGATTATAATCGTAAAAAAGGATTATCCACTTCTAATGCTGAAAAATTTGTGAAAATTATAAAACCAAGGGTGACATCATTACATTCTATGGCTAAGACAGTAGGAAAAAAATTACTGCAACAAAGAATTTCCTCTTCATCCAACCCAGCCATTGAGGCACCAAGAGTTTTCACTAGGTCTCAATCAACATCCTCTGCTAAATTGGGAAGAGGAATCGGTCCCATGATGCTTCACAACAACAAGAAGATAGAATACAAATATTTTGATAACTATAATGAAATTATAGACAGATTGAAGTTACTCATTGCCGAACAACAAGCTGGTCATACTGGACATAATAATGGAATAATTTCTGTACTTGAAGAACTCAGAGAAGCAAAAATAATTGAATAAAATAGTATGTATAGTACAACTCTCTTGTTATTCATTCCTGACCATTGAAACAGACACCATGCCAGTAGATAAATTTGGTAGACATATGTTACAACATCAAAGATTAGATCAACAACAACAACAACAACAACAAGAACCAGTGAATATTCATCAGTTATATAGTGAGAGTGTGATAACAATTGCTGGTAGTTAAACCAAAGCGACAAAGAGACTTCCACTACCCTGGTTGTATCAACTACAAAATAATTCAGATGAATATACATTTCCACTGAGAGAAGGTATCGTAGTTGGAATTGACTATTTTCCTGAAAAATTATCAGTAACGATTGGTAATAATACAATCAAAATTTTCGAACTGCTCAATCAAAAATTAAACAAAGGCTCAAAATTAAAATTCCATTCTAAATCTAAAGTATCAGAAGACAATCTTTATATTCAGTTGGTGATTCAGACTTCTATCATCAAGTATGTCTAACGTTAAGAAGGAAGTGGTTGAGGAACTACATAAACCAGCGAGGAGGCGATTTCGGAGGAGAAGGGTGATTATCAAAGGATTGAATGATTTGTGGGAAGCTGATCTAGTAGAAATGCAACAATATGCTAAATTCAATAAAGGATACAAGTACATTTTGGTTGTGATAAATGCTTTCTCGAAATTTGTTTGGTGTGAACCTGTGAAAAGCAAATCGGCTGATGATGTTACAGTTGCCATGAGTAAAATTTTATCCTCAGTGAAATTTCCACCAAAAAATCTCCATACTGATAGAGGTCGCGAGTTCTATAATAGATTATTCTTTGAGCTGATGATGAAATACAAAATAAATCATTATAGCACGTTTTCAAGTATAAAGGCTAGCATCGTGGAACGCGTGAACAGAACTTTGAAAACCATAATGAGGAAACAATTCAGTCTTCAGGGTAATTACAAATGGATTGACATACTGAAAGATGTAGTTTCAACGTATAATAATACCAAACATACGACGACGCGTTTGAAACCAATAGAAGTGAACAAGAAAAATGAAAAATTGCTCCTCAACACTGTTTATAGTCACTTGAAAATTACCAATCCCAATCCTAAGTTTGGAGTTGAAGATCATGTACGGATAAGCAAATATCGAGAAGAATTTTCTAAAGGCTATACACCGAATTGGTCGAATGAGATATTTAAAGTCAGAAAAATTCGTACAACTGACCCAACAACATATCTGTTGGAAGATGTCATGGAAAATCCAATTCAAGGTGTTTTTTATGAACAGGAATTACAAAAAGTCAAGTATCCTGATGTATACCTGGTAGAAAAAGTGTTGGGAACTAAAGGAAATAAAATTTACGTGAAATGGCTCGGTCTCGATAAATCCCACAACTCTTGGATCACCAAAAGTAGTCTTGTTTAGTATACCACCCCCCCTCCACTTTTTTTTCACTGACTATGTATTCGTTCGCAATTTTGAACTTCAGTCAGTTGAGAAAATGAATCCGATGTTAGATGAGTCGACAATGATGACAACAAGTGGTTATGATAGTGATTATTGGAGTGATATGGATGAAATTAATGAAATATACCGCAAGAACATTGAGAATGAGGGACCCTACATTGCTGAATCTACGTTCAACATCCAGGACAGCCCAATTTCAGTCTGCTGCGACCTGAGCGTTGCAAGATGTTTCGAACCTGCAGTCAAGTTGAAGAACAATACCAGTAATGCTGCAATATCCTTCAACGTTATAGAATGGAGAAATTTGATTGTTATATTGCAAAAGATGTTGACAGAATAT
Source organism: Chrysomela aeneicollis (assembly GCA_029955515.1). Lineage (NCBI taxonomy): Eukaryota > Metazoa > Arthropoda > Insecta > Coleoptera > Chrysomelidae > Chrysomela > Chrysomela aeneicollis. Next base: position 2,968,856 of record JARUHQ010000030.1, on the reverse strand, counting down.
TTTGAAACAAGTGATGAAAATATTCTCATTCCACAACTGAATAGTGATGAAGAAGTGAAAATGAGCACCGCACAATTTATGGGTATCAGAATATTGAAACTGGAAACTACAAACTCTGCCATATATCTGAAGGAAGATGTCATTCGAAGAGTTATTCAACTTGACTCTATGATCGTCAATCACAAAATCAATATGCTCACGAATTTATCATTTTCCGATTTTTATTACAATCTTATTGAAATTGCCAAAAAATTTGTATTGCAAGTTTATTCTGAAATGCACAATGAATCGATAATAATTGCATTTTGTGATATTTTGAACAATAGCGTAGAGAGCTATTGCATGCGAGAGTGTTTATTGTATTATAGAGATATAATCATGGATGATCTGAATAAAAGATAATCGAAACATATTTTTGTATTATTTATTTACACTGCTGTTAGTATAACAATAGTCTAGAATAATACTATAGTGTCCCCAAGGTAAAGTATCATGTGAATTCCTTTGTAAATATCTCTTATCATCATGTGGACTCAGTGCAATTTTGTTCTGTTCAACTGAAAAAACTTGATGGGCACGTGATTGTATACTCTCGTACTTCTCCTTATTCTCCAACAAACATTCCAAATAATCTTCAAATCTTATTTTATGCTTGACCACGTAATATTTAACACCTTTGGATTTTTTGACACATTTTTTCCCTTCTCCAGTATCATTGGTGATTGGCTTCTTTTTATCAACTAAATATGTGTATTGTTTCGATCGAAGGCCTACAAAATCAGTCATTATGCATCCTTTATTCTCGTCTTTCATCAAACCGATCACTTTTTTATTAACTAAAGGTATATTATACTGATTATTTGGAGGATAATCACTAGTATCAAATCTATCGATATCCGTTTTTACTAGTTCTTCATAAACATCATCACAATGTAGTTCATAAATGAGAGAATATGTATCGGTATAGAGTAATTTACAGTTCGATGGATCAAACTTTTTCAACATGTAATCATAATGGAAATCATAAACACAAGTTTTCGAGATATCCAAAATTGCCATACCTATATATAATGGTTTATTGAATACCAATTTAGTTTTCTTCATTTCAATGGCCATCAAATTTTCATCAAATATAGTTCTATTGTGGAAATTTGGACTGGATATCAAATTCTTTGCACCATGCCGACCTTCCCAACTCCTAACAAGTTTTACAATTCTGTATTTCCTAATATTCTCCATTGTTTTACCGAAAACAGCATTGATCATCAATTTGAAGATTTGTATACCAAACTCATTTTTTGAATTTGCACGCAACATAGTATTCAAATCGATGTATGGCTTCAACCATCTGGACTGTTTGAATTTCAATATTCTGTGAATCTTATTAATGATGAGTCCATTTCTCAAGTATTGTTTCAAATTTCTATAATGCAATATGTACTTTTCCTTGCGATACAAAGTTGTCATCAGTTTGGGAAGTTTTGATTTTGGTGGTATTTGATGTTCAGGAGCAAGTGGTAGGTCCTTATGAAGATCATGAAGAGATTCTGGATATTCGAGATCAACTTCCAGAATGTATCCAAAAGGTGATTCATCAGAAACTGAATTGACATCGAAATTTGCAATATCTTCCAACCATTCAAATCCTGTATAAGGAAGGGGTTGTGACATTGCCCAACCATAAAGATTATTCACATCAAAGTACATAAGGTACTTGGATGCTTCATCACTTTTGAAATTTTCCATGTATTTATTGTTTGCAGTTGAATACCGATTTGAACATTGTCTCATTCCACCACGAATTCCCTTTTCTATGAACATCAATATGTCAACATCCTGAACTGTATCCAATTGACATTTTGTATATTTCAACATACAATCCCAGGTGTTTCCAGGTAAAGTATAGTAATGAGCGGGATCTAATCCGTACGTTGTATGACACATGTCTCGAAAATTTTCAAAAACGTCAACCAACAACATAATATCTGTTTTCAAATAAAGGTCAGAGTATTCTCCCAATGTTTTCATCTGGAATGTTCTCCATACTTTTTGTGCATGCTCATAATCAGAATCTTCGACATGCTCATCATTTAATTTACTGTAAAATGATTTCTTACTGGGCAATTCAGTGTCTTGCAGTTTTTCAATACTATCCAAATAGTCATAACAAAAAATTCCTTTTCTACATAACAAATCGAATTTATTTTCATCTGAATCACTGAACTCTTCTCGGAGATTGATAAATTGTGTTTTTTCCAAAAAAGATACCAAATGATCCAATTTGAATGCCATAAAACGATACGAATCAACAAATCTGAATTTTATGTTGGAACTAGAATTATGTTGTGTGAAACTAATATATCTCTCCTTATTTATTGGAAGTAGAGTAACGCGAGAGTGCTTTGCTAAATCTTTTATGATGAAGTGGCTATCATATCCCGATAAATTGTGAAAGATAATGGGAACGGTATGGGAATTTGTATATTTGAGGTTACATTTCGAATGACTGAATCCGCGGAATCTCCCTGTATGGTGATCATGGTCACGAACAATGGTGTCTGATTCGCTAAACTTTTTTTCACAAATGTGACATGTAGTCTTATCCTGATTTTTTCCACTATCTCTAGCCATTGGTACGTTCATATGCATTTTTGATTCAATGAAGAGTGCTAAGTCATCTAATTCTTTCACGAACCACTCAATGCAGTCGGCACCTCGGTAATGTTTGTAGAACGATAAACTATTATCGAAAGTACACTTTACATAATAACCCACACTGAATGTTTCATGTTTCTGATAACGAGATGTTTTTATAATTTTTTTTCTACATTGTTCATCCTGTAGTGGAATGAGCAGTGATTCAAAATCACTATAAACGACAAAAGGAGCTTTTTCTTTGTAGCGAAAATTTTTGAACTCTATAAATTTTTCTTCAGGGAAAACTATTTTGGATTCATTCATTTTCGAACAATACAAAGTATGGACATTCAATTTTTCTTGGGTTTTGAAGTAATTCAAACATGTATCGCATATAATTTTTTTATTCCTGTTTTTTCCGAATTGTTGAGAGACTAATCGTGATAAGTTCATTATCCAGCAAAAATGGTATTCAACAGAATCCTCATTTTCATTGATATGATCGAGTAATGACATTTCATCAGTATCATCTGAATCCTCATCATTTGAATATTCTCTTTTGATCATCAGAAGGTTGACGTGTCTATTAGTAATCTTATTCTTAGTAGTTCTTACAGGTACAGTAGAAAAATTTCCATATCGATCAGTTTCCAAAATGAATACATTGATTGAAAGATTATTTAGAATTTTAAATTTATTTATCTGATTCAGTCTCATTGGCATATCAATGCCAGTCATATCCAAAACATCATTGTAATGAGGATATGAATAAGTTCGATCAGAATTTTTTTCTGCAGGATATAAACAAGACGTCACTGCCCAAGCAAAACAAGCTTCATCTGAATTTTTAACGTTGATACAAGCATGCTTGCGAATAATTTGATCAGGAAGTTTGATGTAAGAAGTACCTCCATACCCCATTTCTACCTTATTGAAATTAATTTCTAAATTGATTATTTTATGCAAAGTCCATCCACTGTCTCGTTCTTGGAACTCATCCAGTTATAGTACTCATTATATAGGAATTTGAGACACAGATGACCACAATTGTAAGAATTGGCAAATTGAAAATTATCATGATTATACGCTATAATGTTAGAGCTACCATCACTGTAGAAATATTTGATGAGTTCAAGAGGAGGTCTTAGGCTACCATAGCTGTCGAAATATTTGATACACCGGTCGGATTTGTTATAACAAACCCAATGGGTACCGTCCCCACTCTTATTATCCAAATTAATGATACCACTCTCGTGTTTTCCAATTTTCCTCGGTATATCATCCAACATGAACACTCCTCGAAAAAATGGTATTTTCAATTCTTCAGTGTAGTGTAATGAATCTACATTCGTTAATGGACGGTGTGGTAGCTTGATATTCAGTTTTTTGAGTACGGTTTCAAGTATAATCCATATCCACGTTTGTAAGGTTTCAGAAATAGACCTTTTCCCAAAGCAGATTGCTCCATTTTCATGTTATGTCTCTTTTGTTCATCCAGTTGCTCCCTGGCCGCCTTAGCCTTGTTTATAGCTTGAGCAATTCCAGCTGCCCCTCCTCCAAGACTACCGAGAGCACCGAGAGCAGCAAAAAGTGAAATCAGCGGAATGAACCCTCCAGATTTGGGGATGGGTATGATTCTCTTTTTTTGTTTCAAAACTTTTTTCCACCAATAGAAGAAAGCGCTAGATTCGCAGCCTGAAGTATATCCATATTTTGATCTTTCACACCTTTCTTTGCTTTGCGCATTGCTTGAGTGAAACTTATGGCACCACCTTTTTTCTTCCTCCGGCCTGCTCTCTTCCTAACCAATCCCATGCCCAATTTACTCTTACTCTTCATTACTCCTGCAATTCCAAGTGCAGCGATTTTTTCCCCGATTTTCGAGTCTTTCTCTTTGAAACGATTCAACGCTCGCTCTGACAGAATACGGTCCGCTACATTTCTTTTATCTAAATCAGTGTAACTCGAATAGGCTATATCATGCTCTCTGCAAGCTTCATCCAATTTGTTGATTCCCCTATCTCCACGTGCAAGTCGTTCAGATAATTTCGTTCCGGGTCCACAATAATTATAACCTGGTAAATGCAATTCGAAGGTAATCTGTTAATGAGAGTGTTCAATAATCTTGTCCCTTTTATATCTTTTCGGCTGCCGAACATGAGCATATTCGAGTCGGGTTCTCCACCGAATGATATAAATGTGAAAATGTGATATATATATTAGTGTTCATTGGAAATTTGAACATGAAAGTTGAAAAACATAAAGTAAAATTGTCTGTCACTAATCATGATAGTTTCATCGAATCACGACATCAATTCAAGAAACATGGAGATTTATTCGAAGGAGGTTCCAAACGAGCCCTCGTGGTAGGCTCTTCCGGATGTGGAAAAACAAACTGTATGATAAGTTTACTTGACGATCCAAATGGTTTGAGATTTGAAAATCTGTATTTGTACTCCAAGTCACTGTATCAACCGAAATATGAGTATTTGAGGACGTTATTCAGACCAATGAAGGAAATTGGATATTTTGAGTACGATGATGGTGATGAAGTTATTTCACCGAATGAAGTAGCTCCAAATGCAGTCATCATATTCGATGATGTTGCAACATGCAACCAAAATATCATCAGAGATTTTTTTTGTTTTGGGAGACATAAAAATACCGATGTGTTCTATTTATGTCAAACTTACAGTTCCATCCCAAAAAGGTTAATTAGGGACAATGCGAACCTAATAATCATTTTTAAGCAAGATGTAACCAATTTGAAACATATTTATGATAATCATGTCAACGTTGATATGTCATTTCAACAGTTTGAAGATCAATGCTCATTCTGTTGCAGACTTGAGGAAAGGCAGATATAGAAAACGATTTGATGAAATTTTGAAAATTTGATATAAGATTAGACGTATCTGATATCTGATTTTAGTATCATGAATAGACAGCTTGCAGAACAGTTGGTGAAGGCCAGAAAATCTGTGAAACAAAAATATCAAAGCCTCAAAACTGATATTGCGAAATCAAAGAGTTCGTTGGAGAAAAGTTATGAACCAATAACCAACCCTCTGAAAGAATTGATTGCATCGATTCATCATCAGACAACATCCATTCCCAAAGTGGAGGCAAAGACAGAACCATCATTCTCAACTCCACCAAATCAGTATTATAGATTGCTACCAAAAGACTCATCAATACTACAAGATGAGGAAACATTTGTACATGATCCCGAAACGAGCTATTTCGATCAGACTCTTAATCAATTACAAAGTCAAATTGACCATCTGCAAACGATACAGCAAGCCAGAGATCCTGAATTAGAAAAATATTTGTAAAAATATGAAAAACCGCTTCCTAGAGCGTACATCGAAGACATACTCAAAGGTGATCCAGAGGATTTCGATCACAAATTTGGCATCAGATTTGAGGGATCAACAGATAACTGGATGATAGGAGATAGTGTAGTAGAATTTCTTGGTCCTCATTTCTTAATTAATGAAATAACTTATAATGGTACACCTGGACTATATGAACTGATGTTCAAAAAACATCCAATTGGTTATAGAGCAACTGATGTTGATAACTACATCGACATCGTTACAGCAACAAATGCTATTTATACAGATTATAATCGTAAAAAAGGATTATCCACTTCTAATGCTGAAAAATTTGTGAAAATTATAAAACCAAGGGTGACATCATTACATTCTATGGCTAAGACAGTAGGAAAAAAATTACTGCAACAAAGAATTTCCTCTTCATCCAACCCAGCCATTAAGGCACCAAGAGTTTTCACTAGGTCTCAATCAACATCCTCTGCTAAATTGGGACGAGGAATCGGTCCCATGATGCTTTACAACAACAAGAAGATAGAATACAAATATTTTGATAACTATAATGAAATTATAGACAGATTGAAGTTACTCATTGCCGAAGAACAAGCTGGTCATACTGGACATAATAATGAAATAATTTCTGTACTTGAAGAACTCAGAGAAGCAAAAATAATTGAATAAAATAGTATGTATAGTACAACTCTCTTGTTATTCATTCCTGACCATTGAAACAGACACCATGCCAGTAGATAAATTTGGTAGACATATGTTACAACATCAAAGATTAGATCAACAACAACAACAACAACAACAAGAACCAGTGAATATTCATCAGTTATATAGTGAGAGTGTGATAACAATTGCTGGTAGTTAAACCAAAGCGACAAAGAGACTTCCACTACCCTGGTTGTATCAACTACAAAATAATTCAGATGAATATACATTTCCACTGAGAGAAGGTATCGTAGTTGGAATTGACTATTTTCCTGAAAAATTATCAGTAACGATTGGTAATAATACAATCAAAATTTTCGAACTGCTCAATCAAAAATTAAACAAAGGCTCAAAATTAAAATTCCATTCTAAATCTAAAGTATCAGAAGACAATCTTTATATTCAGTTGGTGATTCAGACTTCTATCATCAAGTATGTCTAACGTTAAGAAGGAAGTGGTTGAGGAACTACATAAACCAGCGAGGAGGCGATTTCGGAGGAGAAGGGTGATTATCAAAGGATTGAATGATTTGTGGGAAGCTGATCTAGTAGAAATGCAACAATATGCTAAATTCAATAAAGGATACAAGTACATTTTGGTTGTGATAAATGCTTTCTCGAAATTTGTTTGGTGTGAACCTGTGAAAAGCAAATCGGCTGATGATGTTACAGTTGCCATGAGTAAAATTTTATCCTCAGTGAAATTTCCACCAAAAAATCTCCATACTGATAGAGGTCGCGAGTTCTATAATAGATTATCATTTGAGCTGATGATGAAATACAAAATAAATCATTATAGCACGTTTTCAAGTATAAAGGCTAGCATCGTGGAACGCGTGAACAGAACTTTGAAAACCATAATGAGGAAACAATTCAGTCTTCAGGGTAATTACAAATGGATTGACATACTGAAAGATGTAGTTTCAACGTATAATAATACCAAACATACGACGACGCGTTTGAAACCAATAGAAGTGAACAAGAAAAATGAAAAATTGCTCCTCAACACTGTTTATAGTCACTTGAAAATTACCAATCCCAATCCTAAGTTTGGAGTTGAAGATCATGTACGGATAAGCAAATATCGAGAAGAATTTTCTAAAGGCTATACACCGAATTGGTCGAATGAGATATTTAAAGTCAGAAAAATTCGTACAACTGACCCAACAACATATCTGTTGGAAGATGTCATGGAAAATCCAATTCAAGGTGTTTTTTATGAACAGGAATTACAAAAAGTCAAGTATCCTGATGTATACCTGGTAGAAAAAGTGTTGGGAACTAAAGGAAATAAAATTTACGTGAAATGGCTCGGTCTCGATAAATCCCACAACTCTTGGATCACCAAAAGTAGTCTTGTTTAGTATACCACCCCCCCTCCACTTTTTTTTCACTGACTATGTATTCGTTCGCAATTTTGAACTTCAGTCAGTTGAGAAAATGAATCCGATGTTAGATGAGTCGACAATGATGACAACAAGTGGTTATGATAGTGATTATTGGAGTGATATGGATGAAATTAATGAAATATACCGCAAGAACATTGAGAATGAGGGACCCTACATTGCTGAATCTACGTTCAACATCCAGGACAGCCCAATTTCAGTCTGCTGCGACCTGAGCGTTGCAAGATGTTTCGAACCTGCAGTCAAGTTGAAGAACAATACCAGTAATGCTGCAATATCCTTCAACGTTATAGAATGGAGAAATTTGATTGTTATATTGCAAAAGATGTTGACAGAATATTTTGAAACAAGTGATGAAAATATTCTCATTCCACAACTGAATAGTGATGAAGAAGTGAAAATGAGCACCGCACAATTTATGGGTATCAGAATATTGAAACTGGAAACTACAAACTCTGCCATATATCTGAAGGAAGATGTCATTCGAAGAGTTATTCAACTTGACTCTATGATCGTCAATCACAAAATCAATATGCTCACGAATTTATCATTTTCCGATTTTTATTACAATCTTATTGAAATTGCCAAAAAATTTGTATTGCAAGTTTATTCTGAAATGCACAATGAATCGATAATAATTGCATTTTGTGATATTTTGAACAATAGCGTAGAGAGCTATTGCATGCGAGAGTGTTTATTGTATTATAGAGATATAATCATGGATGATCTGAATAAAAGATAATCGAAACATATTTTTGTATTATTTATTTACACTGCTGTTAGTATAACAATAGTCTAGAATAATACTATAGTGTCCCCAAGGTAAAGTATCATGTGAATTCCTTTGTAAATATCTCTTATCATCATGTGGACTCAGTGCAATTTTGTTCTGTTCAACTGAAAAAACTTGATGGGCACGTGATTGTATACTCTCGTACTTCTCCTTATTCTCCAACAAACATTCCAAATAATCTTCAAATCTTATTTTATGCTTGACCACGTAATATTTAACACCTTTGGATTTTTTGACACATTTTTTCCCTTCTCCAGTATCATTGGTGATTGGCTTCTTTTTATCAACTAAATATGTGTATTGTTTCGATCGAAGGCCTACAAAATCAGTCATTATGCATCCTTTATTCTCGTCTTTCATCAAACCGATCACTTTTTTATTAACTAAAGGTATATTATACTGATTATTTGGAGGATAATCACTAGTATCAAATCTATCGATATCCGTTTTTACTAGTTCTTCATAAACATCATCACAATGTAGTTCATAAATGAGAGAATATGTATCGGTATAGAGTAATTTACAGTTCGATGGATCAAACTTTTTCAACATGTAATCATAATGGAAATCATAAACACAAGTTTTCGAGATATCCAAAATTGCCATACCTATATATAATGGTTTATTGAATACCAATTTAGTTTTCTTCATTTCAATGGCCATCAAATTTTCATCAAATATAGTTCTATTGTGGAAATTTGGACTGGATATCAAATTCTTTGCACCATGCCGACCTTCCCAACTCCTAACAAGTTTTACAATTCTGTATTTCCTAATATTCTCCATTGTTTTACCGAAAACAGCATTGATCATCAATTTGAAGATTTGTATACCAAACTCATTTTTTGAATTTGCACGCAACATAGTATTCAAATCGATGTATGGCTTCAACCATCTGGACTGTTTGAATTTCAATATTCTGTGAATCTTATTAATGATGAGTCCATTTCTCAAGTATTGTTTCAAATTTCTATAATGCAATATGTACTTTTCCTTGCGATACAAAGTTGTCATCAGTTTGGGAAGTTTTGATTTTGGTGGTATTTGATGTTCAGGAGCAAGTGGTAGGTCCTTATGAAGATCATGAAGAGATTCTGGATATTCGAGATCAACTTCCAGAATGTATCCGAAAGGTGATTCATCAGAAACTGAATTGACATCGAAATTTGCAATATCTTCCAACCATTCAAATCCTGTATAAGGAAGGGGTTGTGACATTGCCCAACCATAAAGATTATTTACATCAAAGTACATAAGGTACTTGGATGCTTCATCACTTTTGAAATTTTCCATGTATTTATTGTTTGCAGTTGAATACCGATTTGAACATTGACTCATTCCACCACGAATTCCCTTTTCTATGAACATCAATATGTCAACATCCTGAACTGTATCCAATTGACATTTTGTATATTTCAACATACAATCCCAGGTGTTTCCAGGTAAAGTATAGTAATGAGCGGGATCTAATCCGTACGTTGTATGACACATGTCTCGAAAATTTTCAAAAACGTCAACCAAAAACATAATATCTGTTTTCAAATAAAGGTCAGAGTATTCTCCCAATGTTTTCATCTGGAATGTTCTCCATACTTTTTGTGCATGCTCATAATCAGAATCTTCGACATGCTCATCATTTAATTTACTGTAAAATGATTTCTTACTGGGCAATTCAGTGTCTTGCAGTTTTTCAATACTATTCAAATAGTCATAACAAAAAATTCCTTTTCTACATAACAAATCGAATTTATTTTCATCTAAATCACTGAACTCTTCTCGGAGATTGATAAATTGTGTTTTTTCCAAAAAAGATACCAAATGATCCAATTTGAATGCCATGAAACGATACGAATCAACAAATCTGAATTTTATGTTGGAACTAGAATTATGTTGTGTGAAACTAATATATCTCTCCTTATTTATTGGAAGTAGAGTAACGCGAGAGTGCTTTGCTAAATCTTTTATGATGAAGTGGCTATCATATCCCGATAAATTGTGAAAGATAATGGGAACGGTATGGGAATTTGTATATTTGAGGTTACATTTCGAATGACTGAATCCGCGGAATCTCCCTGTATGGTGATCATGGTCACGAACAATGGTGTCTGATTCGCTAAACTTTTTTTCACAAATGTGACATGTAGTCTTATCCTGATTTTTTCCACTATCTCTAGCCATTGGTACGTTCATATGCATTTTTGATTCAATGAAGAGTGCTAAGTCATCTAATTCTTTCACGAACCACTCAATGCAGTCGGCACCTCGGTAATGTTTGTAGAACGATAAACTATTATCGAAAGTACACTTCACATAATAACCCACACTGAATGTTTCATGTTTCTGATAACGAGATGTTTTTATAATTTTTTTTCTACATTGTTCATCCTGTAGTGGAATGAGCAGTGATTCAAAATCACTATAAACGACAAAAGGAGCTTTTTCTTTGTAGCGAAAATTTTTGAACTCTATAAATTTTTCTTCAGGGAAAACTATTTTGGATTCATTCATTTTCGAACAATACAAAGTATGGACATTCAATTTTTCTTGGGTTTTGAAGTAATTCAAACATGTATCGCATATAATTTTTTTATTTCTGTTTTTTCCGAATTGTTGAGAGACTAATCGTGATAAGTTCTTTATCCAGCAAAAATGGTATTCAACAGAATCCTCATTTTCATTGATATGATCGAGTAATGACATTTCATCAGTATCATCTGAATCCTCATCATTTGAATATTCTCTTTTGATCATCAGAAGGTTGTCGTGTCTATTAGTAATCTTATTCTTAGTAGTTCTTACAGGTACAGTAGAAAAATTTCCATATCGATCAGTTTCCAAAATGAATACATTGATTGAAAGATTATTTAGAATTTCAAATTTATTTATCTGATTCAGTCTCATTGGCATATCAATGCCAGTCATATCCAAAACATCATTGTAATGAGGATATGAATAAGTTCGATCAGAATTTTTTTCTGCAGGATATAAACAAGACGTCACTGCCCAAGCAAAACAAGCTTCATCTGAATTTTTAACGTTGATACAAGCATGCTTGCGAATAATTTGATCAGGAAGTTTGATGTAAGAAGTACCTCCATACCCCATTTCTACCTTATTGAAATTAATTTCTAAATTGATTATTTTATGCAAAGTCCATCCACTGTCTCGTTCTTGGAACTCATCCAGTTCATTCAAAATGACATCCGTCACATTTTCTTCATACCATTGCTTCAAATCTACTTCAGCATCAATAATAAAATTCTTAGTGTTCATATATTTGTAATCGAATATGATTTCATCATTTTTATTGTTTTTAAGGAATTCTCCACAAAAACATGTGTTTATTTTCATGAAATGATACTTTTTCAGCATTCTTTGTACTCTCGATTTGAATAGAGAAAATTAATCTTCAAAAAATTGTCTCACATCGATATGTTTCAAATTTATTATGACCCCAGAACGTATTCTTCTTTTGAAAGCCGACTGAATATCTTCCCACCTGATTCTCTCATTTCTTCTTCTACCATTGTTTCTGATACCACCACCACGAATGACGACGAAAGGTTTTGTTATCAATTTTTTGAATCGTTTCAAATGTCCAATGTTTGTTTGGAGTTTTCTGAGAGAAGAAACATTCAAGTCACCATCACGCACAGCTTTATTGAATAGTCTTAAACTTTGATTGTATAGTTTGATCCACCTTTCTCTGACTGCTATGCTAGTGCTATCCGAAAATTCTTTAAGAGCTTTTAGAAATATTTTGATAATCTCATCACTCTGCTTTGCTATAGCACACTGTTCCATGATACTTCACTCTTCGAGAATGAGACCCAATATGATATGAATGTATTTTTATTCACAATTTCGTTTTTGCTTTTTGTGGAGGACAACGGACTTTGGACTATCCTGCAAAGTTTCTCGACAATACAAATCTATGCTACTATTGATGTTATCAAAAGGATTATTTCTTGATGAAATATTATCAGATACCGTGGTGAAAAAGTTATGTAAGTCTATGGATTTCTTGCAAAAACAAAAATGCAGTTCATATTCACTGATACTAATCAATCAACTCACATAAAAGTCCTATTTGTTCTTCACCAACTCAAAGTGATTGACATCCTTTGCCTTGCCAACGTCTTTTTTGCCTTTGAAAACCAAAGAGTATTTCTTTGATGCGAATTCAGCTTCTTTTCCTTCCACCAAGTCGGTGACTCTTCGCGGGAGAAAAACAACAGAGTCCTTCAATTCTACTAGGACACACTTTCCAAATTGTGTTTGGACCACTTTCACTCGAATAATGGGAACCGGTGTATCCAGAGGTAGATCTGATAGCTTCACGGTCTGCTTTCGGTCAAACGCTGCCTCTTTGTTTATAGCTGTAAGATCCATCTAAAATTCTAATCTATTCTTGAACTCCTAAATTCCAAGCAAAATAAATGAACTAAACAAAAATATCAGACTCACTTTTGAGCAGGATGTTTCACACAACACTTTTTCCTTCACAGAATAGGTACAGGAAAATATTTTTCAATGATCACCTATCCTCCGCTATTCTTTTTAAATCAATTTTTCCACTCCCAATGCACTTGCCCCCCCTCCCTACTTTCACTTTGAATCAAGGTTTATCATTATTTCATAATGTTGCATCACTTGTTTACACAGTCCATGGGAAAAAAATGGATGATATCATCAGGATGACAAATGAAAATGCATCTCACTTTGAATCAAGGTTTATCATTAATTCATAATGTTGCATCACTTGTTTACACAGTCCATGGGAAAAAAATGGATGATATCATCAGGATGACAAATGAAAATGCATCATGAATCATTAATTTGTTTTATTACAATCAAAGAATTATAGATGACCAAACACCTAGAACGTTTTTGAAATTATAGGAATTTCTGAATTCACATATTCTATATTCTATACAATCCTTTTTACACTTCAAACAATGAATATGACCAAATGCATGGATATGTTTCTTATTGCACATCAGAGATGCTGAGGGCATTTTCATCTTAGAAACTAAATCTGTACTGGAATAACAATTCTAACACAGGATGAAATGTTTTTCAGTAACTGGATTGAACAAATGATAGTATTTGTTGCAGCTCGCATATTCAGTATCGCATATATTTTCATTAATGAAATTAGCTAACGGATAATAATTGCTTTCAGGTATCTCGTAGGGTTGTCCACGGGAAGGAAAACGAATCGTTTTTTCTACATCTCGTTCACCATCGAACTCTTCCACGTCCATAATGTCTTCATGATGTGATAGTGGTATCACACAACGGTATTCGTCCACAATGTCAAGACCTGATGATGAACTACTGATTGTACTATCTAGAATTTCACTCATAATAGTATTGATACTTAACTGACGGAAATATAGATAGAACTGATGGAAAACATTTTTTTCTCAAGTTTTTATACATTTTAGATAATCATATTTTTTTTCTTTACCCTAGGATTTCACACCGATAGATATTGCATCGTGAATTACGCTTGCATTAGATCAGCGGAATCTAATACGCGACAATTCATTATTTTTTATGATAATCATTGGAAGAGGTGCGCTGGTGAAAAATCCAACCTGATAACCGGGGGACCAAGGGGGGTGTCCTGAAGATTGCATGTTTTTTTACCCTCAACGTCGATGATGAACTCGATCAAGAGGGGAAATCCGAGGCACGCAACAATGTATTGTCACTTCTGGTGAAATCCTACATGATAACCGAGGGACCATACATTTTAGAAAAATTTTTCTCTTCACCCTGATAATTTCATAATATTGCATCGTTAATTACACATGCATTAGATCATTCAGAAGGTGCGGAATTCATTATTGTTATTTTATGATAATCATTCGAAGAGGCGCGCAACAATGTATTATTCATCAGGTCTTTTCTCGCTCAAAAAGTGTAAGGGTGAAATCTTACGAAAATATAAAAATGGGGTGCCTACGGGGTGTCGCGAAGACTGCATGACGTAGCTGTTCTTCTGTTTACTATCCAGAAGCTCTGCAACATCGATTGCTTCTTGGAGATGAACTGGATGGCTGTTTGAGCTAGGATGGATGTAGCATTTTGTTGAGCCAGAATTAACATGATGTATCTACTGGTCTATCCATTCAACTTTCTGTTCGTTTCGGTCGTTCATATGTAAAACGGAAATACCGTCACCTAGTGTGTATAACTATATACACAGCATAACATCATAATCGAATACAACCCAGATACTATCCATTCAACCTTCTGTTCGATTCGGTTGCTCGTATGTATAACGAAAGAACAGTAACCTGGTGAGTATTTCCATATGAATTTCATCAAGATATAATCGAATACAACTCAGATACAATGATCATTTCGTCACCTTCTGTTCGATTTGGTCGCTCGTACGTATAACGCAAGAACAGTCACCTGGTGAGTATTACTATATAAACATTACCACGATATAATCGAATACAACTCAGTTACAATTATCGTTTTGTCTATCCATTCAACCTTCTGTTCAGTTCAGCCGCTCTTATGTATCACTGGAGAACAGTTACCTGGTGAGTATAATTATATAAACATCATCACGATATAATCGAATACAACCCCAGATAGGATCATTGTTTAGTCTATACATCCAACCTTCTGTTCAATTCAGTCGCTCGTATGTATAACGGAAGAACAGTTACCTGGTGAGTATAACTATATAAACATAATCGAATTCAACTCAGATACGATGATTGTTTAATCTATCCATTCAACCTTATGTTCGATTGGGTTGCTCGTATGTATAACGAAAGAAGAGCTACCTGGTGAGTATAACTATATAAACATAATCGAATACAACCCAGATACGACGATTGTTCAATCTATACTGAATTCAACCTTCTGCTCGATTCGGCCGCTTGTATGTAAAACGGAAGAACAGTTACCTGGTGAGTATTGCTATATAAACATCATCACGATATCATCGAATACAACTCAGAGATACAATTATCGTTTCGTCTAACCATTCAACCTTCTGTTCGATTCAGTCGCTAGTATTTGTAACGGAAGTACCGTCACCTGGTAAGTATCACTATATATACAGTATTGCGATATAATCGGATACCACCCAGATACATTGATTGTTCAGTCTATCCATTCAACTTTCTGTTCGTTTTGGTCGTTCGTATGTAAAACGGGAATACCGTCACCTAGTGTGTATAACTATATACACAGCATAACATCATAATCGAATACAACCCAGATACTATCCATTCAACCTTCTGTTCGATTCGGTTGCTCGTATGTATAACGAAAGAACAGTAACCTGGTGAGTATTTCCATATGAACTTCATCACGATATAATCGAATACAACTCATATACAATGATCATTCCGTCTATCCATCCAACCTTCTGTTCGATTTGGTCGCTCGTACGTATAACGCAAGAACAGTCACCTAGTGAGTATTACTATATAAACATTACCACGATATAATCGAATACAACTCAGTTACAATTATCGTTTTGTCTATCCATTCAACCTTCTGTTCAGTTCAGCCGCTCTTATGTATAACTGGAGAACAGTAACCTGGTGAGTATAACTATTAAACATCATCACGATATAATCGAATACAACCCCAGATAGGATCATTGTTTAGTCTATACATTCAACCTCCTGTTCGATTCAGTCGCTCGTATGTATAACGGAAGAACAGTTACCTGGTGAGTATAACTATATAAACATAATCGAATACAACTCAGATACGATGATTGTTTAATCTATCCATTCAACCTTATGTTCGATTGGGTTGCTCGTATGTATAACGAAAGAACAGGTACCTGGTGAGTATAACTATATAAACATAATCGAATACAACCCAGATACGACGATAGTTCAATCTATACTGAATTCAACCTTCTGCTCGATTCGGCCGCTTGTATGTAAAACGAAAGAACAGTTACCTGGTGAGTATTGCTATATAAACATCAGCACGATATCATCGAATACAACTCAGAGATACAATTTTCGTTTCGTCTAACCATTTAACCTTCTGTTCGATTCAGTCGCTAGTATGTGTAACGGAAGTACCGTCACCTGGTAAGTATCACTATATATACAGTATCGCGATATAATCGGATACCACCCAGATACATTGATTGTTCAGTCTATCCATTCAACTTTCTGTTCGTTTCGGTCGTTCGTATGTAAAACGGGAATACCGTCACCTAGTGTGTATAACTATATACACAGCATAACATCATAATCGAATACAACCCAGATACTATCCATTCAACCTTCTGTTCGATTCGGTTGCTCGTATGTATAACGAAAGAACAGTAACCTGGTGAGTATTTCCATATGAACTTCATCACGATATAATCGAATACAACTCGGATACAATGATCATTCCGTCTATCCATCCAACCTTCTGTTCGATTTGGTCGCTCGTACGTATAACGCAAGAACAGTCACCTGGTGAGTATTACTATATAAACATTACCACGATATAATCGAATACAACTCAGTTACAATTATCGTTTTGTCTATCCATTCAACCTTCTGTTCAGTTCAGCCGCTCTTATGTATAACTGGAGAACAGTTACCTGGTGAGCATAACTATATAAACATCATCACGATATAATCGAATACAACCCCAGATAGGATCATTGTTTAGTATATACATTCAACCTTCTGTTCAATTCAGTCGCTCGTATGTATAACGGAAGAACAGTTACCTGGTGAGTATAACTATATAAACATAATCGAATACAACTCAGATACGATGATTGTTTAATCTATCCATTCAACCTTATGTTCGATTGGGTTGCTCGTATGTATAACGAAAGAACAGGTACCTGGTGAGTATAACTATATAAACATAATCGAATACAACTCAGATACGATGATTGTATAATCTATCCATTTAACCTTCTGCTCGATTCGGTCCCTTGTATGTAAAACGGAAGGACAGTTACCTGGTTAGTATTGCTATATAAACATCATCACGATATCATCGAATTCAACTCAGATACAATTATCGTTTCGTCTAACCATTCAACATTCTGTTCGATTCAGTCTCTAGTATGTGTTACGGAAGTATCGTCACCTGGTAAGTATCACTATATATACAGAATTGCGATATAATCGACTACCACCCAGATACATTGATTGTTCAGTCTATCCAATCAACTATCTGTTCGTTTCGGTCGCTCGTATGTATAACGAAAGACCAGTAACCTGGTGAGTATTTCTATATGAACGTCATCACGATATAATCGAATACAACTCAGATACAATGATCATTCCGTCTATCCATCCAACCTTATGTTCGATTGGGTCGCTCGTATGTATAACGCAAGAACAGTCACCTGGTGAGTTTTACTATATAAACATCACCACGATATAATCGAATACAACTCAGTTACAATTATCGTTCCGTCTAACCATCCAACCTTATGTTCGATTCAGACGCTCGCTCGTATGTGTAACGAAAGAACCGTTACATGGTAGGTGTAACTAAATATACAGCATAACGATATAATCGGAGACAACCCAGATACAATGATTGTTCAATCTATCCATTCAACCTTATGTTCGATTCGGTTGCTCGTATGTATAACGGAAGAACTGTTACCTGGTTAGACATACTATATGATAATAATCACGATATAATCAAATACAACCCAGATACTATCCATTCAAACTTCTGTTCGATTCGGTTGCTCGTATGTATAACGAAAGAACAGTAACCTGGTGAGTATTTCCATATGAACTTCATCACGATATAATCGAATACAACTCAGATACAATGATCATTCCGTCTGTCCATTCAACCGTCTTTTCGATTTGGTCGCTCGTACGTATAACGCAAGAACAGTCACCTGGTGAGTATTACTATATAAACATTACCACGATATAATCGAATACAACTCAGTTACAATTATCGTTTTGTCTATCCATTCAACCTTCTGTTCAGTTCAGCCGCTCTTTTGTATAACTGGAGAACAGTTACCTGGTGAGTATAACTATATAAACATCATCACGATATAATCGAATACAACCCCAGATAGGATCATTGTTTAGTCTATACATTCAACCTTCTGTTCAATTCAGTCGCTCGTATGTATAACGGAAGAACAGTTACCTGGTGAGTATAACTATATAAACATAATCGAATACAACTCAGATACGATGATTGTTTAATCTATCCATTCAACATTATGTTCGATTGGGTTGCTCGTATGTATAACGAAAGAACAGGTACCTGGTGAGTATAACTATATAAACATAATCGAATACAACCCAGATACGACGATTGTTCAATCTATACTGAATTCAACCTTCTGCTTGATTCGGCCGCTTGTATGTAAAACGGAAGAACAGTTACCTGGTGAGTATTGCTATATAAACATCATCACGATATCATCGAATACAACTCAGAGATACAATTATCGTTTCGTCTAACCATTTAACCTTCTGTTCGATTCAATAGCTAGTATGTGTAACGGAAGTACCGTCACCTGGTAAGTATCACTATATATACAGTATTGCGATATAATCGGATACCACCCAGATACATTGATTGTTCAGTCTATCCATTCAACTTTCTGTTCGTTTCGGTCGTTCGTATGTAAAACGAGAATACCGTCACCTAGTGTGTATAACTATATACACAGCATAACATCATAATCGAATACAACCCAGATACTATCCATTTAACCTTCTGTTCGATTCGGTTGCTCGTATGTATAACGAAAGAACAGTAACCTGGTGAGTATTTCCATATGAATTTCATCACGATATAATCGAATACAACTCAGATACAATGATCATTCCGTCTATCCATCCAACCTTCTGTTCGATTTGGTCGCTCGTACGTATATCGCAAGAACAGTCACCTGGTGAGTATTACAATATAAACATTACCACGATATAATCCAATACAACTCAGTTACAATTATCGTTTTGTCTATCCATTCAACCTTCTGTTCAGTTCAGCCGCTCTTATGTATAACTGTAGAACAGTTACCTGGTGAGTATAACTATATAAACATCATCACGATATAATCGAATACAACCCCAGATAGGATCATTGTTTAGTCTATACATTCAACCTTCTGTTCAATTCAGTCGCTCGTATGTATAACGGAAGAACAGTTACCTGGTGAGTATAACTATATAAACATAATCGAATACAACTCAGATACGATGATTGTTTAATCTATCCATTCACCCTTATGTTCGATTGGGTTGCTCGTATGTATAACGAAAGAACAGGTACCTGGTGAGTATTACTTTATAAACATAATCGAATATAACTCAGATACGATGATTGTTCAATCTATCCATTTAACCTTCTGCTCGATTCGGTCGCTTGTATGTAAAACGGAAGGACAGTTACCTGGTAAGTATTGCTATATAAACATCATCACGATATCATCGAATTCAACTCAGATACAATTATCGTTTCGTCTAACCATTCAACATTCTGTTTGATTCAGTCGCTAGTATGTGTTATGGAAGTATCGTCACCTGGTAAGTATCACTATATATACAGAATTGCGATATAATCGACTACCACCCAGATACATTGATTGTTCAGTCTATCCATTCAACTTTCTGTTCGTTTCGGTCGCTCGTATGTATAACGAATGACCAGTAACCTGGTGAGTAGTTCGATATGAACGTCATCACGATATAATCGAATACAACTCAGATACAATGATCATTCCGTCTATCCATCCAACCTTATGTTCGATTGGGTCGCTCGTATGTATAACGCAAGAACAGTCACCTGGTGAGTTTTACTATATAAACATCACCACGATATAATCGAATACAACTCAGTTACAATTATCGTTCCGTCTAACCATCCAACCTTATGTTCGATTCAGACGCTCGTATGTGTAACGAAAGAACCGTTACATGGTAGGTGTAACTAAATATACAGCATAACGATATAATCGGAGACAACCCAGATACAATGATTGTTTAATCTATCCATTCAACCTTATGTTCGATTCGGTTGCTCGTATGTATAACGGAAGAACTGTTACCTGGTTAGACATACTATATGATAATAATCACGATATAATCAAATACAACCCAGATACGATGATTGTGCAGTCTATCCATTCAACCTTCTGTTCAGTTCAGTCGCTCTTATGTATAACTGGAGAACAGTTTCCTGGTGAGTATAACTATATGAACATTATCAAGATATAATCGAATACAACCCCAGATACGATTATTGTTTAGTCTATCCATTCAACCTTCTGTTCAATTCAGTCGCTTGTATGTATAACAGAAGAACAGTTACCTGGTGAGTATAACTATATGAACATAATCGAATACAACCCAGATACGATGATTGTTCAATCTATACTAAATTCAAGCTTCTGCTCGATTTGGTCGCTTGTATGTAAAACGAAAGAACAGTTACCTGGTGAGTATTGCCATATAAACATCATCACGATATCATCGAATACAACTCAGAGATACAATTATCGTTTCGTCTAACAATTTAACCTTCTGTTCGATTCAGTCGCTAGTATGTGTAACGGAAGTACCGTCACCTGGTAAGTATCACTATATATACAGTATTGCGATATAATCGGATACCACCCAGCTACATTGATTGTTCAGTCTATCCATTCAACTTTCTGTTCGTTACGGTCGTTCGTATGTAAAACGGGAATACCGTCACCTAGTGTGTATAACTATATACACAGCATAACATCATAATCGAATACAACCCAGATACTATCCATTCAACCTTCTGTTCGATTCGGTTGCTCGTATGTATAACGAAAGAACAGTAACCTGGTGAGTATTTCCATATGAACTTCATCACGATATAATCGAATACAACTCAGATACAATGATCATTTCGTCTATCCATCCAACCTTCTGTTCGATTTGGTCGCTCGTACGTATATCGCAAGAACAGTCACCTGGTGAGTATTACTATATAAACATTACCACGATATAATCCAATACAACTCAGTAACAATTATCGTTTTGTCTATCCATTCAACCTTCTGTTCAGTTCAGCCGCTCTTATGTATTACTGTAGAACAGTTACCTGGTGAGTATAACTATATAAACATAATCGAATAAAACTCAGATACGATGATTGTTCAATCTATCCATTTAACCTTCTGCTCGGTTCGGTCGCTTGTATGTAAAACGGAAGGACAGTTACCTGGTAAGTATTGCTATATAAACATCATCACGATATCATCGAATTCAACTCAGATACAATTATCGTTTCGTCTAACCATTCAACATTCTGTTTGATTCAGTCGCTAGTATGTGTAACGGAAGTATCGTCACCTGGTAAGTATCACTATATATACAGAATTGCGATATAATCGACTACCACCCAGATACATTGATTGTTCAGTCCATCCATTCAACTTTCTGTTCGTTTCGGTCGCTCGTATGTATAACGAAAGACCAGTAACCTGGTGAGTATTTCGATATGAACGTCATCACGATATAATCGAATACAACTCAGATACAATGATCATTCCGTCTATCCATCCAACCTTATGTTCGATTGGGTCGCTCGTATGTATAACGCAAGAACAGTCACCTGGTGAGTTTTACTATATAAACATCACCACGATATAATCGAATACAACTCAGTTACAATTATCGTTATGTCTAACCATCCAACCTTATATTCGATTCAGACGCTCGTATGTGTAACGAAAGAACCGTTACATGGTAGGTGTAACTAAATATACAGCATAACGATATAATCGGAGACAACCCAGATACAATGATTGTTCAATCTATCCATTCAACCTTATGTTCGATTCGGTTGCTCGTATGTATAACAGAAGAACTGTTACCTGGTAAGACATACTATATGATAATGATCACGATATAATCAAATACAACCCAGATACGATGATTGTGCAGTCTATCCATTCAACCTTCTGTTCAGTTCAGTCGCTCTTATGTATAACTGGAGAACAGTTTCCTGGTGAGTATAACTATATGAACATTATCAAGATATAATCGAATACAACCCCAGATACGATTATTGTTTAGTCTATCCATTCAACCTTCTGTTCAATTCAGTCGCTTGCATGTATAACAGAAGAACAGTTACCTGGTGAGTATAACTATATGAACATAATCGAATACAACCCAGATACGATGATTGTTCAATCTATACTGAATTCAAGCTTCTGCTCGATTTGGTCGCTTGTATGTAAAACGAAAGAACAGTTACCTGGTGAGTATTGCCATATAAACATCATCACGATATCATCGAATACAACTCAGAGATACAATTATCGTTTCGTCTAACAATTTAACCTTCTGTTCGATTCAGTCGCTAGTATGTGTAACGGAAGTACCGTCACCTGGTAAGTATCACTATATATACAGTATTGCGATATAATCGGATACCACCCAGCTACATTGATTGTTCAGTCTATCCATTCAACTTTCTGTTCGTTTCGGTCGTTCGTATGTAAAACGGGAATACCGTCACCTAGTGTGTATAACTATATACACAGCATAACATCATAATCGAATACAACCCAGATACTATCCATTCAACCTTCTGTTCGATTCGGTTGCTCGTATGTATAACGAAAGACCAGTAACCTGGTGAGTATTTCGATATGAACGTCATCACGATATAATCGAATACAACTCAGATACAATGATCATTCCGTCTATCCATCCAACCTTATGTTCGATTGGGTCGCTCGTATGTATAACGCAAGAACAGTCACCTGGTGAGTTTTACTATATAAACATCACCACGATATAATCGAATACAACTCAGTTACAATTATCGTTATGTCTAACCATCCAACCTTATATTCGATTCAGACGCTCGTATGTGTAACGAAAGAACCGTTACATGGTAGGTGTAACTAAATATACAGCATAACGATATAATCGGAGACAACCCAGATACAATGATTGTTCAATCTATCCATTCAACCTTATGTTCGATTCGGTTGCTCGTATGTATAACAGAAGAACTGTTACCTGGTAAGACATACTATATGATAATGATCACGATATAATCAAATACAACCCAGATACGATGATTGTGCAGTCTATCCATTCAACCTTCTGTTCAGTTCAGTCGCTCTTATATATAACTGGAGAACAGTTTCCTGGTGAGTATAACTATATGAACATTATCAAGATATAATCGAATACAACCCCAGATACGATTATTGTTTAGTCTATCCATTCAACCTTCTGTTCAATTCAGTCGCTTGTATGTATAACAGAAGAACAGTTACCTGGTGAGTATAACTATATGAACATAATCGAATACAACCCAGATACGATGATTGTTCAATCTATACTGAATTCAAGCTTCTGCTCGATTTGGTCGCTTGTATGTAAAACGAAAGAACAGTTACCTGGTGAGTATTGCCATATAAACATCATCACGATATCATCGAATACAACTCAGAGATACAATTATCGTTTCGTCTAACAATTTAACCTTCTGTTCGATTCAGTCGCTAGTATGTGTAACGGAAGTACCGTCACCTGGTAAGTATCACTATATATACAGTATTGCGATATAATCGGATACCACCCAGCTACATTGATTGTTCAGTCTATCCATTCAACTTTCTGTTCGTTTCGGTCGTTCGTATGTAAAACGGGAATACCGTCACCTAGTGTGTATAACTATATACACAGCATAACATCATAATCGAATACAACCCAGATACTATCCATTCAACCTTCTGTTCGATTCGGTTGCTCGTATGTATAACGAAAGAACAGTAACCTGGTGAGTATTCCCATATGAACTTCATCACGATATAATCGAATACAACTCAGATACAATGATCATTCCGTCTATCCATCCAACCTTATGTTTGATTGGGTCGCTCGTATGTATAACGCAAGAACAGTCACCTGGTGAGTTTTACTATATAAACATCACCACGATATAATCGAATACAACTCAGTTACAATTATCGTTCCGTCTAACCATCCAACCTTATATTCGATTCAGACGCTCGTATGTGTAACGAAAGAACCGTTACATGGTAGGTGTAACTAAATATACAGCATAACGATATAATCGGAGACAACCCAGATACAATGATTGTTCAATCTATCCATTCAACCTTATGTTCGATTCGGTTGCTCGTATGTATAACAGAAGAACTGTTACCTGGTAAGACATACTATATGATAATGATCACGATATAATCAAATACAACCCAGATACTATCCATTCAAACTTTTGTTCGATTCGGTTGCTCGTATGTATAACGAAAGAACAGTAACTTGGTGAGTATTTCCATATGAACTTCATCACGATATAATCGAATACAACTCAGATACAATGATCATTCCGTCTATCCATCCAACCTTATGTTCGATTGGGTCGCTCGTATGTATAACGCAAGAACAGTCACCTGGTGAGTTTTACTATATAAACATTACCACGATATAATCGAATACAACTCAGTTACGATTATCGTTTTGTCTATCCATTCAACCTTCTGCTCAGTTCAGCCGCTCTTATGTATAACTGGAGAACAGTTACCTGGCGAGTATAACTATATAAACATCATCACGATATAATCGAATACAACCCCAGATAGGATCATTGTTTAGTCTATACATTCAACCTTCTGTTCAATTCAGTCGCTCGTATGTATAACGGAAGAACAGTTACCTGTTGAGTATAACTATATAAACATATTCGAATACAACTCAGATACGATGATTGTTTAATCTATCCATTCAACCTTATGTTCGATTGGGTTGCTCGTATGTATAACGAAAGAACAGGTACCTGGTGAGTATAACTATATAAACATAATCGAATACAACCCAGATACGACGATTGTTCAATCTATACTGAATTCAACCTTCTGCTCGATTCGGCCGCTTGTATGTAAAACGGAAGAACAGTTACCTGGTGAGTATTGCTATATAAACATCATCACGATATCATCGAATACAACTCAGAGATACAATTATCGTTTCGTCTAACCATTTAAGCTTCTGTTCGATTCAGTCGCTAGTATGTGTAACGGAAGAACCGTCACCTGGTAAGTATCACTATATATACAGTATTGCGATATAATCGGATACCACCCAGATACATTGATTGTTCAGTCTATCCATTCAACTTTCTGTTCGTTTCGGTCGTTCGTATGTAAAACGGGAATACCGTCACCTAGTGTGTATAACTATATACAAAGCATAACATCATAATCGAATACAACCCAGATACTATCCATTCAACCTTCTGTTCGATTCGGTTGCTCGTATGTATAACGAAAGAACAGTAACCTGGTGAGTATTTCCATATGAATTTCATCACGATATAATCGAATACAACTCAGATACAATGATCATTCCGTCACCTTCTGTTCGATTTGGTCGCTCGTACGTATAACGCAAGAACAGTCACCTGGTGAGTATTACTATATAAACATTACCACGATATAATCGAATACAACTCAGTTACAATTATCGTTTTGTCTATCCATTCAACCTTCTGTTCAGTTCAGCCGCTCTTATGTATTACTGGAGAACAGTTACCTGGTGAGTATAACTATATAAACATCATCACGATATAATCGAATACAACCCCAGATAGGATCATTGTTCAGTCTATACATCCAACCTTCTGTTCAATTCAGTCGCTCGTATGTATAACGGAAGAACAGTTACCTGGTGAGTATAACTATATAAACATAATCGAATACAACTCAGATACGATGATTGTTTAATCTATCCATTCAACCTTATGTTCGATTGGGTTGCTCGTATGTATAACGAAAGAACAGGTACCTGGTGAGTATAACTATATAAACATAATCGAATACAACCCAGATACGACGATTGTTCAATCTATACTGAATTCAACGTTCTGCTCGATTCGGCCGCTTTTATGTAAAACGGAAGAACAGTTACCTGGTGAGTATTGCTATATAAACATCATCACGATATCATCGAATACAACTCAGAGATACAAACATCGTTTCGTCTAACCATTTAACCTTCTGTTCGATTCAGTCGCTAGTATGTGTAACGGAAGTACCGTCACCTGGTGAGTATCACTATATATACAGTATTGCGATATAATCGGATACCACCCAGATACATTGATTGTTCAGTCTATCCATTCAACTTTCTGTTCGTTTCGGTCGTTCGTATGTAAAACGGGACTACCGTCACCTAGTGTGTATAACTATATACTCAGCATAACATCATAATCGAATACAACCCAGATACTATCCATTCAACCTTCTGTTCGATTCGGTTGCTCGTATGTATAACGAAAGAACAGTAACCTGGTGAGTATTTCCATATGAACTTCATCACGATATAATCGAATACAACTCAGATACAATGATCATTCCGTCTATCCATCCAACCTTCTGTTCGATTTGGTCGCTCGTACGTATAACGCAAGAACAGTCACCTGGTGAGTATTACTATATAAACATTATCACGATATAATCGAATACAACTCAGTTACAATTATCGTTTTGTCTATCCATTCAACCTTCTGTTCAGTTCAGCCGCTCTTATGTATAACTGGAGAACAGTTACCTGGTGAGTATAACTATTAAACATCATCACGATATAATCGAATACAACCCCTGATAGGATCATTGTTTAGTCTATACATTCAACCTTCTGTTCGATTCAGTCGCTCGTATGTATAACGGAAGAACAGTTACCTGGTGAGTATAACTATATAAACATAATCGAATACAACTCAGATACGATGATTGTTTAATCTATCCATTCAACCTTATGTTCGATTGGGTTGCTCGTATGTATAACGAAAGAACAGGTACCTGGTGAGTATAACTATATAAACATAATCGAATACAACCCAGATACGACGATTGTTCAATCAATACTGAATTAAACCTTCTGCTCGATTCGGCCGCTTGTATGTAAAACGGAAGAACAGTTACCTGGTGAGTATTGCTATATGAACATCATCACGATATCATCGAATACAACTCAGAGATACAATTTTCGTTTCGTCTAACCATTTAACCTTTTGTTCGATTCAGTCGCTAGTATGTGTAACGAAAGTACCGTCACCTGGTAAGTATCACTATATATACAGTATTGCGATATAATCGGATACCACCCAGATACATTGATTGTTCAGTCTATCCATTCAACTTTCTGTTCGTTTCGGTCGTTCGTATGTAAAATGGGAATACCGTCACCTAGTGTGTATAACTATATACACAGCATAACATCATAATCGAATACAACCCAGATACTATCCATTAAACCTTCTGTTCGATTCGGTTGCTCGTATGTATAACGAAGGAACAGTAACCTGGTGAGTATTTCCATATGAACTTCATCACGATATAATCGAATACAACTCGGATACAATGATCATTCCGTCTATCCATCCAACCTTCTGTTCGATTTGATCTCTCGTACGTATAACGCAAGAACAGTCACCTGGTGAGTATTACTATATAAACATTACCACGATATAATCGAATACAACTCAGTTACAATTATCGTTTCGTCTAACCATTCAACATTCTGTTCGATTCAGTCGCTAGTATGTGTAACGGAAGTATCCTCACCTGGTAAGTATCACTATATATTCAGAATTGCGATATAATCGACTACCACCCAGATACATTGATTGTTCAGTCTATCCAATCAACTATCTGTTCGTTTCGGTCGCTCGTATGTATAACGAAAGACCAGTAACCTGGTGAGTATTTCTATATGAACGTCATCACGATATAATCGAATACAACTCAGATACAATGATCATTCCGTCTATCCATCCAACCTTATGTTCGATTGGGTCGCTCGTATGTATAACGCAAGAACAGTCACCTGGTGAGTTTAACTATATAAACATCACCACGATATAATCGAATACAACTCAGTTACAATTATCGTTCCGTCTAACCATCCAACCTTATGTTCGATTCAGACGCTCGCTCGTATGTGTAACGAAAGAACCGTTACATGGTAGGTGTAACTAAATATACAGCATAACGATATAATCGGAGACAACCCAGATACAATGATTGTTCAATCTATCCATTCAACCTTATGTTCGATACGGTTGCTCGTATGTATAACGGAAGAACTGTTACCTGGTTAGACATACTATATTATAATAATCACGATATAATCAAATACAACCCAGATACTATCCATTCAAACTTCTGTTCGATTCGGTTGCTCGTATGTATAACGAAAGAACAGTAACCTGGTGAGTATTTCCATATGAACTTCATCACGATATAATCGAATACAACTCAGTTACGATTATCGTTTTGTCTATCCATTCAACGTTCTGCTCAGTTCAGCCGCTCTTATGTATAACTGGAGAACAGTTACCTGGTGAGTATAACTATATAAACATCATCACGATATAATCGAATACAACCCCAGATAGGATCATTGTTTAGTCTATACATTCAACCTTCTGTTCAATTCAGTCGCTCGTATGTATAACGGAAGAACAGTTACCTGGTGAGTATAACTATATAAACATAATCGAATACAACTCAGATACGATGATTGTTTAATCTATCCATTCAACCTTATGTTCGATTGGGTTGCTCGTATGTATAACGAAAGAACAGGTACCTGGTGAGAATAACTATATAAACATAATCGAATACAACCCAGATACGACGATTGTTCAATCTATACTGAATTCAACCTTCTGCTCGATTCGGCCGCTTTTATGTAAAACGGAAGAACAGTTACCTGGTGAGTATTGCTATATAAACATCATCACGATATCATCGAATACAACTCAGAGATACAATTATCGTTTCGTCTAACCATTTAAGCTTCTGTTCGATTCAGTCGCTAGTATGTGTAACGGAAGTACCGTCACCTGGTAAGTATCACTATATATACAGTATTGCGATATAATTGGATACCACCCAGATACATTGATTGTTCAGTCTATCCATTCAACTTTCTGTTCGTTTCGGTCGTTCGTATGTAAAACGGGAATACCGTCACCTAGTGTGTATAATTATATACACAGCATAACATCATAATCATAAAATACAACCCAGATACTATCCATTCAACCTTCTGTTCGATTCGGTTGCTCGTATGTATAACGAAAGAACAGTAACCTGGTGAGTATTTCCATATGAACTTCATCACGATATGATCGAATACAACTCAGATACAATGATCATTCCGTCTATCCATCCAACCTTCTGTTCGATTTGGTCGCTCGTACGTATATCGCAAGAACAGTCACCTGGTGAGTATTACTATATAAACATTACCACGATATAATCCGATACAACTCAGTTACAATTATCGTTTTGTCTATCCATTCAACCTTCTGTTCGATTCAGTCGCTAGTATGTGTAACGGAAGTATCCTCACCTGGTAAGTATCACTATATATTCAGAATTGCGATATAATCGACTACCACCCAGATACATTGATTGTTCAGTCTATCCAATCAACTATCTGTTCGTTTCGGTCGCTCGTATGTATAACGAAAGACCAGTAACCTGGTGAGTATTTCTATATGAACGTCATCACGATATAATCGAATACAACTCAGATACAATGATCATTCCGTCTATCCATCCAACCTTATGTTCGATTGGGTCGCTCGTATGTATAACGCAAGAACAGTCACCTGGTGAGTTTAACTATATAAACATCACCACGATATAATCGAATACAACTCAGTTACAATTATCGTTCCGTCTAACCATCCAACCTTATGTTCGATTCAGACGCTCGCTCGTATGTGTAACGAAAGAACCGTTACATGGTAGGTGTAACTAAATATACAGCATAACGATATAATCGGAGACAACCCAGATACAATGATTGTTCAATCTATCCATTCAACCTTATGTTCGATACGGTTGCTCGTATGTATAACGGAAGAACTGTTACCTGGTTAGACATACTATATTATAATAATCACGATATAATCAAATACAACCCAGATACTATCCATTCAAACTTCTGTTCGATTCGGTTGCTCGTATGTATAACGAAAGAACAGTAACCTGGTGAGTATTTCCATATGAACTTCATCACGATATAATCGAATACAACTCAGTTACGATTATCGTTTTGTCTATTCATTCAACGTTCTGCTCAGTTCAGCCGCTCTTATGTATAACTGGAGAACAGTTACCTGGTGAGTATAACTATATAAACATCATCACGATATAATCGAATACAACCCCAGATAGGATCATTGTTTAGTCTATACATTCAACCTTCTGTTCAATTCAGTCGCTCGTATGTATAACGGAAGAACAGTTACCTGGTGAGTATAACTATATAAACATAATCGAATACAACTCAGATACGATGATTGTTTAATCTATCCATTCAACCTTATGTTCGATTGGGTTGCTCGTATGTATAACGAAAGAACAGGTACCTGGTGAGAATAACTATATAAACATAATCGAATACAACCCAGATACGACGATTGTTCAATCTATACTGAATTCAACCTTCTGCTCGATTCGGCCGCTTTTATGTAAAACGGAAGAACAGTTACCTGGTGAGTATTGCTATATAAACATCATCACGATATCATCGAATACAACTCAGAGATACAATTATCGTTTCGTCTAACCATTTAAGCTTCTGTTCGATTCAGTCGCTAGTATGTGTAACGGAAGTACCGTCACCTGGTAAGTATCACTATATATACAGTATTGCGATATAATTGGATACCACCCAGATACATTGATTGTTCAGTCTATCCATTCAACTTTCTGTTCGTTTCGGTCGTTCGTATGTAAAACGGGAATACCGTCACCTAGTGTGTATAATTATATACACAGCATAACATCATAATCATAAAATACAACCCAGATACTATCCATTCAACCTTCTGTTCGATTCGGTTGCTCGTATGTATAACGAAAGAACAGTAACCTGGTGAGTATTTCCATATGAACTTCATCACGATATGATCGAATACAACTCAGATACAATGATCATTCCGTCTATCCATCCAACCTTCTGTTCGATTTGGTCGCTCGTACGTATATCGCAAGAACAGTCACCTGGTGAGTATTACTATATAAACATTACCACGATATAATCCGATACAACTCAGTTACAATTATCGTTTTGTCTATCCATTCAACCTTCTGTTCAGTTCAGCCGCTCTTATGTATAACTGTAGAACAGTTACCTGGTGAGTATAACTATATAAACATCATCACGATATAATCGAATACAACCCCAGATAGGATCATTGTTTAGTCTATACATTCAACCTTCTGTTCAATTCAGTCGCTCGTATGTATAACGGAAGAACAGTTACCTGGTGAGTATAACTATATAAACATAATCGAATACAACTCAGATACGATGATTGTTTAATCTATCCATTCAACCTTATGTTCGGTTGGGTTGCTCGTATGTAAAACGAAAGAACAGGTACCTGGTGAGTATAACTATATAAACATAATCGAATATAACTCAGATACGATGATTGTTCAATCTATCCATTTAACCTCCTGCTCGATTCGGTCGCTTGTATGTAAAACGGAAGGACAGTTACCTGGTAAGTATTGCTATATAAACATCATCACGATATCATCGAATTCAACTCAGATACAATTATCGTTTCGTCTAACCATTCAACATTCTGTTTGATTCAGTCGCTAGTATGTGTAACGGAAGTATCGTCACCTGGTAAGTATCACTATATATACAGAATTGCGATATAATCGACTACCACCCAGATACATTGATTGTTCAGTCTATCCATTCAACTTTCTGTTCGTTTCGGTCGCTCGTATGTATAACGAAAGACCAGTAACCTGGTGAGTATTTCGATATGAACGTCATCACGATATAATCGAATACAACTCAGATACAATGATCATTCCGTCTATCCATCCAACCTTATGTTCGATTGGGTCGCTCGTATGTATAACGCAAGAACAGTCACCTGGTGAGTTTTACTATATAAACATCACCACGATATAATCGAATACAACTCAGTTACAATTATCGTTCCGTCTAACCATCCAACCTTATGTTCGATTCAGACGCTCGTATGTGTAACGGAAGAACCGTTACATGGTAGGTGTAACTAAATATACAGCATAACGATATAATCGGAGACAACCCAGATACAATGATTGTTCAATCTATCCATTCAACCTTCTGTTCAATTCAGTCGCTCGTATGTATAACGGAGGAACACTCACCTGGTGAGTATAACTATATAAACATAATCGAATACAACTCAGATACGATGATTGTTTAATCTATCCATTCAACCTTATGTTCGATTGGGTTGCTCGTATGTATATCGAAAGAACAGGTACCTGGTGAGTATAACTATATAAACATGATCGAATACAACCCAGATACGACGATTGTTCAATCAATACTGAATTCAACCTTCTGCTCGATTCGGCCGCTTGTATGTAAAACGGAAGAACAGTTACCTGGTGAGTATTGCTATATGAACATCATCACGATATCATCGAATACAACTCAGAGATACAATTTTCGTTTCGTCTAACCATTTAACCTTCTGTTCGATTCAGTCGCTAGTATGTGTAACGAAAGTACCGTCACCTGGTAAGTATCACTATATATACAGTATTGCGATATAATCGGATACCACCCAGATACATTGATTGTTCAGTCTATCCATTCAACTTTCTGTTCGTTTCGGTCGTTCGTATGTAAAATGGGAATACCGTCACCTAGTGTGTATAACTATATACACAGCATAACATCATAATCGAATACAACCCAGATACTATCCATTCAACCTTCTGTTCGATTCGGTTGCTCGTATGTATAACGAAAGAACAGTAACCTGGTGAGTATTTCCATATGAACTTCATCACGATATAATCGAATACAACTCGGATACAATGATCATTCCGTCTATCCATCCAACCTTCTGTTCGATTTGATCTCTCGTACGTATAACGCAAGAACAGTCACCTGGTGAGTATTACTATATAAACATTACCACGATATAATCGAATACAACTCAGTTACAATTATCGTTTCGTCTAACCATTCAACATTCTGTTCGATTCAGTCGCTAGTATGTGTAACGGAAGTATCCTCACCTGGTAAGTATCACTATATATTCAGAATTGCGATATAATCGACTACCACCCAGATACATTGATTGTTCAGTCTATCCAATCAACTATCTGTTCGTTTCGGTCGCTCGTTTGTATAACGAAAGACCAGTAACCTGGTGAGTATTTCTATATGAACGTCATCACGATATAATCGAATACAACTCAGATACAATGATCATTCCGTCTATCCATCCAACCTTATGTTCGATTGGGTCGCTCGTATGTATAACGCAAGAACAGTCACCTGGTGAGTTTTACTATATAAACATCACCACGATATAATCGAATACAACTCAGTTACAATTATCGTTCCGTCTAACCATCCAACCTCATGTTCGATTCAGACGCTCGCTCGTATGTGTAACGAAAGAACCGTTACATGGTAGGTGTAACTAAATATACAGCATAACGATATAATCGGAGACAACCCAGATACAATGATTGTTCAATCTATCCATTCAACCTTATGTTCGATACGGTTGCTCGTATGTATACCGGAAGAACTGTTACCTGGTTAGACATACTATATTATAATAATCACGATATAATCAAATACAACCCAGATACTATCCATTCAAACTTCTGTTCGATTCGGTTGCTCGTATGTATAACGAAAGAACAGTAACCTGGTGAGTATTTCCATATGAACTTCATCACGATATAATCGAATACAACTCAGTTACGATTATCGTTTTGTCTATCCATTCAACGTTCTGCTTAGTTCAGCCGCTCTTATGTATAACTGGAGAACAGTTACCTGGTGAGTATAACTATATAAATATCATCACGATATAATCGAATACAACCCCAGATAGGATCATTGTTCAATCTATCCATTCAACCTTCTGTTCAATTCAGTCGCTCGTATGTATAACGGAAGAACAGTTACCTGGTGAGTATAACTATATAAACATAATCTAATACAACTCAGATACGATGATTGTTTAATCTATCCATTCAACCTTATGTTCGATTGGGTTGCTCGTATGTATATCGAAAGAACAGGTACCTGGTGAGTATAACTATATAAACATGATCGGATACAACCCAGATACGACGATTGTTCAATCTATACTGAATTCAACCTTCTGCTCGATTCGGCCGCTTGTATGTAAAACGGAAGAACAGTTACCTGGTGAGTATTGCTATATAAACATCATCACGATATCATCGAATACAACTCAGAGATACAATTATCGTTTCGTCTAACCATTTAAGCTTCTGTTCGATTCAGTCGCTAGTATGTATAACGGAAGAACCGTCACCTGGTAAGTATCACTATATATACAGTATTGCGATATAATCGGATACCACCCAGAAACATTGATTGTTCAGTCTATCCATTCAACTTTCTGTTCGTTTCGGTCGTTCGTATGTAAAACGGGAATACCGTCACCTAGTGTGTATAACTATATACACAGCATAACATCATAATCGAATACAACCCAGATACTATCCATTCAACCTTCTGTTCGATTCGGTTGCTCGTATGTATAACGAAAGAACAGTAACCTGGTGAGTATTTCCATATGAACTTCATCACGATATAATCGAGTACAACTCAGATACAATGATCATTCCGTCTATCCATCCAACCTTCTGTTCGATTTGGTCGCTCGTACGTATATCGCAAGAACAGTCACCTGGTGAGTATTACTATATAAACATTACCACGATATAATCCAATACAACTCAGTTACAATTATCGTTTTGTCTATCCATTCAACCTTCTGTTCAGTTCAGCCGCTCTTATGTATAACTGTAAAACAGTTACCTGGTGAGTATAACTATATAAACATCATCACGATA
This sequence comes from Chrysomela aeneicollis, assembly GCA_029955515.1. Lineage (NCBI taxonomy): Eukaryota > Metazoa > Arthropoda > Insecta > Coleoptera > Chrysomelidae > Chrysomela > Chrysomela aeneicollis. Next base: position 2,933,057 of record JARUHQ010000030.1, on the reverse strand, counting down.
TAATCGAATATAACCCCAGATAGGATCATTGTTTAGTCTATACATTCAACCTTCTGTTCAATTCAGTCGCTCGTATGTATAACGGAAGAACAGTTACCTGGTGAGTATAACTATATAAACATAATCGAATACAACTCAGATACGATGATTGTTTAATCTATCCATTCAACCTTATGTTCGATTGGGTTGCTCGTATGTATAACGAAAGAACAGGTACCTGGTGAGTATAACTATATAAACATAATCGAATATAACTCAGATACGATGATTGTTCAATCTATCCATTTAACCTTCTGCTCGATTCGGTCGCTTGTATGTAAAACGGAAGGACAGTTACCTGGTAAGTATTGCTATATAAACATCATCACGATATCGAATTCAACTCAGATACAATTATCGTTTCGTCTAACCATTCAACATTCTGTTTGATTCAGTCGCTAGTATGTGTAACGGAAGTATCGTCACCTGGTAAGTATCACTATATATACAGAATTGCGATATAATCGACTACCACCCAGATACATTCATTGTTCAGTCTATCCATTCAACTTTCTGTTCGTTTCGGTCGCTCGTATGTATAACGAAAGACCAGTAACCTGGTGAGTATTTCGATATGAACGTCATCACGATATAATCGAATACAACTCAGATACAATGATCATTCCGTCTATCCATCCAACCTTATGTTCGATTGGGTCGCTCGTATGTATAACGCAAGAACAGTCACCTGGTGAGTTTTACTATATAAACATCACCACGATATAATCGAATACAACTCAGTTACAATTATCGTTCCGTCTAACCATCCAACCTTATGTTCGATTCAGACGCTCGTATGTGTAACGGAAGAACCGTTACATGGTAGGTGTAACTGAATATACAGCATAACGATATAATCGGAGACAACCCAGATACAATGATTGTTCAATCTATCCATTCAACCTTATGTTCGATTCGGTTGCTCGTATGTATAACGGAAGAACTGTTACCTGGTTAGACATACTATATGATAATAATCACGATATAATCAGATACAACCCAGATACTATCCATTCAAACTTCTGTTCGATTCGGTTGCTCGTATGTATAACGAAAGAACAGTAACCTGGTGAGTATTTCCATATGAACTTCATCACGATATAATCGAATACAACTCAGATACAATGATCATTCCGTCTATCCATCCAACCTTCTGTTCGATTTGGTCGCTCGTACGTATAACGCAAGAACAGTCACCTGGTGAGTATTACCATATAAACATTACCACGATATGATCGAATACAACTCAGTTACGATTATCGTTTTGTCTATCCATTCAACCTTCTGCTCAGTTCAGCCGCTCTTATGTATAACTGGAGAACAGTTACCTGGTGAGTATAATTATATAAACATCATCACGATATAATCGAATACAACCCCAGATAGGATCATTGTTTAGTCTATACATTCAACTTCTGTTCAATTCAGTCGCTCGTATGTATAACGGAAGAACAGTTACCTGGTGAGTATAACTATATAAACATAATCGAATACAACTCAGATACGATGATTGTTCAATCTATCCATTCAACCTTATGTTCGATTGGGTTGCTCGTATGTATAACGAAAGAACAGGTACCTGGTGAGTATAACTATATAAACATAATCGAATACAACCCAGATACGACGATTGTTCAATCTATACTGAATTCAACCTTCTGCTCGATTCGGCCGCTTGTATGTAAATTGGAAAAACAGTTACCTGGTGAGTATTGCTATATAAACATCATCACGATATCATCGAATACAACTCAGAGATACAATTATCGTTTCGTCTAACCATTTAACCTTCTGTTCGATTCAGTCGCTAGTATGTGTAACGGAAGTACCGTCACCTGGTAAGTATCACTATATATACAGTATTGCGATATAATCGGATCCCACCCAGATACATTGATTGTTCAGTCTATCCATTCAACTTTCTGTTCGTTTCGGTCGTTCGTATGTAAAACGGGAATACCGTCACCTAGTGTGTATAAATATATACACAGCATAACATCATAATCGAATACAACCCAGATACTATCCATTCAACCTTCTGTTCGATTCGGTTGCTCGTATGTATAACGAAAGAACAGTCACCTGGTGAGTATTTCCATATGAACTTCATCACGATATAATCGAATACAACTCAGATACAATGATCATTCCGTCTATCCATCCAACCTTCTGTTCGATTTGGTCGCTCGTACGTATAACGCAAGAACAGTCACCTGGTGAGTATTACTATATAAACATTACCACGATATAATCGAATACAACTCAGTTACAATTATCGTTTTGTCTATCCATTCAACCTTCTGTTCAGTTCAGCCGCTCTTATGTATAACTGGAGAACAGTTACCTGGTGAGTATAACTATATAAACATCATCACGATATAATCGAATACAACCCCAGATAGGATCATTGTTTAGTCTATACATTCAACCTTCTGTTCAATTCAGTCGCTCGTATGTATAACGGAAGAACAGTTACCTGATGAGTATAACTATATGAACATAATCGAATACAACTTACTCAGATACGATGATTGTTTAATCTATCCATTCAACCTTATGTTCGATTGGGTTGCTCGTATGTATAACGAAAGAACAGGTACCTGGTGAGTATAACTATATAAACATAATCGAATACAACCCAGATACGAGGATTGTTCAATCTATACTGAATTCTACCTTCTGCTCGATTCGGCCGCTTTTATGTAAAACGGAAGAACAGTTACCTGGTGAGTATTGCTATATAAACATCATCACGATATCATCGAATACAACTCAGAGATACAAACATCGTTTCGTCTAACCATTTAACCTTCTGTTCGATTCAGTCGCTAGTATGTGTAACGGAAGTACCGTCACCTGGTGAGTATCACTATATATACAGTATTGCGATATAATCGGATACCACCCAGATACATTGATTGTTCAGTCTATCCATTCAACTTTCTGTTCGTTTCGGTCGTTCGTATGTAAAACGGGACTACCGTCACCTAGTGTGTATAACTATATACTCAGCATAACATCATAATCGAATACAACCCAGATACTATCCATTCAACCTTCTGTTCGATTCGGTTGCTCGTATGTATAACGAAAGAACAGTAACCTGGTGAGTATTTCCATATGAACTTCATCACGATATAATCGAATACAACTCAGATACAATGATCATTCCGTCTATCCATCCAACCTTCTGTTCGATTTGGTCGCTCGTACGTATAACGCAAGAACAGTCACCTGGTGAGTATTACTATATAAACATTATCACGATATAATCGAATACAACTCAGTTACAATTATCGTTTTGTCTATCCATTCAACCTTCTGTTCAGTTCAGCCGCTCTTATGTATAACTGGAGAACAGTTACCTGGTGAGTATAACTATTAAACATCATCACGATATAATCGAATACAACCCCTGATAGGATCATTGTTTAGTCTATACATTCAACCTTCTGTTCGATTCAGTCGCTCGTATGTATAACGGAAGAACAGTTACCTGGTGAGTATAACTATATAAACATAATCGAATACAACTCAGATACGATGATTGTTTAATCTATCCATTCAACCTTATGTTCGATTGGGTTGCTCGTATGTATAACGAAAGAACAGGTACCTGGTGAGTATAACTATATAAACATAATCGAATACAACCCAGATACGACGATTGTTCAATCAATACTGAATTCAACCTTCTGCTCGATTCGGCCGCTTGTATGTAAAACGGAAGAACAGTTACCTGGTGAGTATTGCTATATGAACATCATCACGATATCATCGAATACAACTCAGAGATACAATTTTCGTTTCGTCTAACCATTTAACCTTTTGTTCGATTCAGTCGCTAGTATGTGTAACGAAAGTACCGTCACCTGGTAAGTATCACTATATATACAGTATTGCGATATAATCGGATACCACCCAGATACATTGATTGTTCAGTCTATCCATTCAACTTTCTGTTCGTTTCGGTCGTTCGTATGTAAAATGGGAATACCGTCACCTAGTGTGTATAACTATATACACAGCATAACATCATAATCGAATACAACCCAGATACTATCCATTAAACCTTCTGTTCGATTCGGTTGCTCGTATGTATAACGAAGGAACAGTAACCTGGTGAGTATTTCCATATGAACTTCATCACGATATAATCGAATACAACTCGGATACAATGATCATTCCGTCTATCCATCCAACCTTCTGTTCGATTTGATCTCTCGTACGTATAACGCAAGAACAGTCACCTGGTGAGTATTACTATATAAACATTACCACGATATAATCGAATACAACTCAGTTACAATTATCGTTTCGTCTAACCATTCAACATTCTGTTCGATTCAGTCGCTAGTATGTGTAACGGAAGTATCCTCACCTGGTAAGTATCACTATATATTCAGAATTGCGATATAATCGACTACCACCCAGATACATTGATTGTTCAGTCTATCCAATCAACTATCTGTTCGTTTCGGTCGCTCGTATGTATAACGAAAGACCAGTAACCTGGTGAGTATTTCTATATGAACGTCATCACGATATAATCGAATACAACTCAGATACAATGATCATTCCGTCTATCCATCCAACCTTATGTTCGATTGGGTCGCTCGTATGTATAACGCAAGAACAGTCACCTGGTGAGTTTAACTATATAAACATCACCACGATATAATCGAATACAACTCAGTTACAATTATCGTTCCGTCTAACCATCCAACCTTATGTTCGATTCAGACGCTCGCTCGTATGTGTAACGAAAGAACCGTTACATGGTAGGTGTAACTAAATATACAGCATAACGATATAATCGGAGACAACCCAGATACAATGATTGTTCAATCTATCCATTCAACCTTATGTTCGATACGGTTGCTCGTATGTATAACGGAAGAACTGTTACCTGGTTAGACATACTATATTATAATAATCACGATATAATCAAATACAACCCAGATACTATCCATTCAAACTTCTGTTCGATTCGGTTGCTCGTATGTATAACGAAAGAACAGTAACCTGGTGAGTATTTCCATATGAACTTCATCACGATATAATCGAATACAACTCAGTTACGATTATCGTTTTGTCTATCCATTCAACGTTCTGCTCAGTTCAGCCGCTCTTATGTATAACTGGAGAACAGTTACCTGGTGAGTATAACTATATAAACATCATCACGATATAATCGAATACAACCCCAGATAGGATCATTGTTTAGTCTATACATTCAACCTTCTGTTCAATTCAGTCGCTCGTATGTATAACGGAAGAACAGTTACCTGGTGAGTATAACTATATAAACATAATCGAATACAACTCAGATACGATGATTGTTTAATCTATCCATTCAACCTTATGTTCGATTGGGTTGCTCGTATGTATAACGAAAGAACAGGTACCTGGTGAGAATAACTATATAAACATAATCGAATACAACCCAGATACGACGATTGTTCAATCTATACTGAATTCAACCTTCTGCTCGATTCGGCCGCTTTTATGTAAAACGGAAGAACAGTTACCTGGTGAGTATTGCTATATAAACATCATCACGATATCATCGAATACAACTCAGAGATACAATTATCGTTTCGTCTAACCATTTAAGCTTCTGTTCGATTCAGTCGCTAGTATGTGTAACGGAAGTACCGTCACCTGGTAAGTATCACTATATATACAGTATTGCGATATAATTGGATACCACCCAGATACATTGATTGTTCAGTCTATCCATTCAACTTTCTGTTCGTTTCGGTCGTTCGTATGTAAAACGGGAATACCGTCACCTAGTGTGTATAATTATATACACAGCATAACATCATAATCATAAAATACAACCCAGATACTATCCATTCAACCTTCTGTTCGATTCGGTTGCTCGTATGTATAACGAAAGAACAGTAACCTGGTGAGTATTTCCATATGAACTTCATCACGATATGATCGAATACAACTCAGATACAATGATCATTCCGTCTATCCATCCAACCTTCTGTTCGATTTGGTCGCTCGTACGTATATCGCAAGAACAGTCACCTGGTGAGTATTACTATATAAACATTACCACGATATAATCCGATACAACTCAGTTACAATTATCGTTTTGTCTATCCATTCAACCTTCTGTTCAGTTCAGCCGCTCTTATGTATAACTGTAGAACAGTTACCTGGTGAGTATAACTATATGAACATCATCACGATATCATCGAATACAACTCAGAGATACAATTTTCGTTTCGTCTAACCATTTAACCTTTTGTTCGATTCAGTCGCTAGTATGTGTAACGAAAGTACCGTCACCTGGTAAGTATCACTATATATACAGTATTGCGATATAATCGGATACCACCCAGATACATTGATTGTTCAGTCTATCCATTCAACTTTCTGTTCGTTTCGGTCGTTCGTATGTAAAATGGGAATACCGTCACCTAGTGTGTATAACTATATACACAGCATAACATCATAATCGAATACAACCCAGATACTATCCATTAAACCTTCTGTTCGATTCGGTTGCTCGTATGTATAACGAAGGAACAGTAACCTGGTGAGTATTTCCATATGAACTTCATCACGATATAATCGAATACAACTCGGATACAATGATCATTCCGTCTATCCATCCAACCTTCTGTTCGATTTGATCTCTCGTACGTATAACGCAAGAACAGTCACCTGGTGAGTATTACTATATAAACATTACCACGATATAATCGAATACAACTCAGTTACAATTATCGTTTCGTCTAACCATTCAACATTCTGTTCGATTCAGTCGCTAGTATGTGTAACGGAAGTATCCTCACCTGGTAAGTATCACTATATATTCAGAATTGCGATATAATCGACTACCACCCAGATACATTGATTGTTCAGTCTATCCAATCAACTATCTGTTCGTTTCGGTCGCTCGTATGTATAACGAAAGACCAGTAACCTGGTGAGTATTTCTATATGAACGTCATCACGATATAATCGAATACAACTCAGATACAATGATCATTCCGTCTATCCATCCAACCTTATGTTCGATTGGGTCGCTCGTATGTATAACGCAAGAACAGTCACCTGGTGAGTTTAACTATATAAACATCACCACGATATAATCGAATACAACTCAGTTACAATTATCGTTCCGTCTAACCATCCAACCTTATGTTCGATTCAGACGCTCGCTCGTATGTGTAACGAAAGAACCGTTACATGGTAGGTGTAACTAAATATACAGCATAACGATATAATCAGAGACAACCCAGATACAATGATTGTTCAATCTATCCATTCAACCTTATGTTCGATACGGTTGCTCGTATGTATAACGGAAGAACTGTTACCTGGTTAGACATACTATATTATAATAATCACGATATAATCAAATACAACCCAGATACTATCCATTCAAACTTCTGTTCGATTCGGTTGCTCGTATGTATAACGAAAGAACAGTAACCTGGTGAGTATTTCCATATGAACTTCATCACGATATAATCGAATACAACTCAGTTACGATTATCGTTTTGTCTATCCATTCAACGTTCTGCTCAGTTCAGCCGCTCTTATGTATAACTGGAGAACAGTTACCTGGTGAGTATAACTATATAAACATCATCACGATATAATCGAATACAACCCCAGATAGGATCATTGTTTAGTCTATACATTCAACCTTCTGTTCAATTCAGTCGCTCGTATGTATAACGGAAGAACAGTTACCTGGTGAGTATAACTATATAAACATAATCGAATACAACTCAGATACGATGATTGTTTAATCTATCCATTCAACCTTATGTTCGATTGGGTTGCTCGTATGTATAACGAAAGAACAGGTACCTGGTGAGAATAACTATATAAACATAATCGAATACAACCCAGATACGACGATTGTTCAATCTATACTGAATTCAACCTTCTGCTCGATTCGGCCGCTTTTATGTAAAACGGAAGAACAGTTACCTGGTGAGTATTGCTATATAAACATCATCACGATATCATCGAATACAACTCAGAGATACAATTATCGTTTCGTCTAACCATTTAAGCTTCTGTTCGATTCAGTCGCTAGTATGTGTAACGGAAGTACCGTCACCTGGTAAGTATCACTATATATACAGTATTGCGATATAATTGGATACCACCCAGATACATTGATTGTTCAGTCTATCCATTCAACTTTCTGTTCGTTTCGGTCGTTCGTATGTAAAACGGGAATACCGTCACCTAGTGTGTATAATTATATACACAGCATAACATCATAATCATAAAATACAACCCAGATACTATCCATTCAACCTTCTGTTCGATTCGGTTGCTCGTATGTATAACGAAAGAACAGTAACCTGGTGAGTATTTCCATATGAACTTCATCACGATATGATCGAATACAACTCAGATACAATGATCATTCCGTCTATCCATCCAACCTTCTGTTCGATTTGGTCGCTCGTACGTATATCGCAAGAACAGTCACCTGGTGAGTATTACTATATAAACATTACCACGATATAATCCGATACAACTCAGTTACAATTATCGTTTTGTCTATCCATTCAACCTTCTGTTCAGTTCAGCCGCTCTTATGTATAACTGTAGAACAGTTACCTGGTGAGTATAACTATATAAACATCATCACGATATAATCGAATACAACCCCAGATAGGATCATTGTTTAGTCTATACATTCAACCTTCTGTTCAATTCAGTCGCTCGTATGTATAACGGAAGAACAGTTACCTGGTGAGTATAACTATATAAACATAATCGAATACAACTCAGATACGATGATTGTTTAATCTATCCATTCAACCTTATGTTCGGTTGGGTTGCTCGTATGTAAAACGAAAGAACAGGTACCTGGTGAGTATAACTATATAAACATAATCGAATATAACTCAGATACGATGATTGTTCAATCTATCCATTTAACCTCCTGCTCGATTCGGTCGCTTGTATGTAAAACGGAAGGACAGTTACCTGGTAAGTATTGCTATATAAACATCATCACGATATCATCGAATTCAACTCAGATACAATTATCGTTTCGTCTAACCATTCAACATTCTGTTTGATTCAGTCGCTAGTATGTGTAACGGAAGTATCGTCACCTGGTAAGTATCACTATATATACAGAATTGCGATATAATCGACTACCACCCAGATACATTGATTGTTCAGTCTATCCATTCAACTTTCTGTTCGTTTCGGTCGCTCGTATGTATAACGAAAGACCAGTAACCTGGTGAGTATTTCGATATGAACGTCATCACGATATAATCGAATACAACTCAGATACAATGATCATTCCGTCTATCCATCCAACCCTATGTTCGATTGGGTCGCTCGTATATATAACGCAAGAACAGTCACCTGGTGAGTTTTACTATATAAACATCACCACGATATAATCGAATACAACTCAGTTACAATTATCGTTCCGTCTAACCATCCAACCTTATGTTCGATTCAGACGCTCGTATGTGTAACGGAAGAACCGTTACATGGTAGGTGTAACTAAATATACAGCATAACGATATAATCGGAGACAACCCAGATACAATGATTGTTCAATCTATCCATTCAACCTTCTGTTCAATTCAGTCGCTCGTATGTATAACGGAGGAACACTCACCTGGTGAGTATAACTATATAAACATAATCGAATACAACTCAGATACGATGATTGTTTAATCTATCCATTCAACCTTATGTTCGATTGGGTTGCTCGTATGTATATCGAAAGAACAGGTACCTGGTGAGTATAACTATATAAACATGATCGAATACAACCCAGATACGACGATTGTTCAATCAATACTGAATTCAACCTTCTGCTCGATTCGGCCGCTTGTATGTAAAACGGAAGAACAGTTACCTGGTGAGTATTGCTATATGAACATCATCACGATATCATCGAATACAACTCAGAGATACAATTTTCGTTTCGTCTAACCATTTAACCTTCTGTTCGATTCAGTCGCTAGTATGTGTAACGAAAGTACCGTCACCTGGTAAGTATCACTATATATACAGTATTGCGATATAATCGGATACCACCCAGATACATTGATTGTTCAGTCTATCCATTCAACTTTCTGTTCGTTTCGGTCGTTCGTATGTAAAATGGGAATACCGTCACCTAGTGTGTATAACTATATACACAGCATAACATCATAATCGAATACAACCCAGATACTATCCATTCAACCTTCTGTTCGATTCGGTTGCTCGTATGTATAACGAAAGAACAGTAACCTGGTGAGTATTTCTATATGAACGTCATCACGATATAATCGAATACAACTCAGATACAATGATCATTCCGTCTATCCATCCAACCTTATGTTCGATTGGGTCGCTCGTATGTATAACGCAAGAACAGTCACCTGGTGAGTTTTACTATATAAACATCACCACGATATAATCGAATACAACTCAGTTACAATTATCGTTCCGTCTAACCATCCAACCTCATGTTCGATTCAGACGCTCGCTCGTATGTGTAACGAAAGAACCGTTACATGGTAGGTGTAACTAAATATACAGCATAACGATATAATCGGAGACAACCCAGATACAATGATTGTTCAATCTATCCATTCAACCTTATGTTCGATACGGTTGCTCGTATGTATACCGGAAGAACTGTTACCTGGTTAGACATACTATATTATAATAATCACGATATAATCAAATACAACCCAGATACTATCCATTCAAACTTCTGTTCGATTCGGTTGCTCGTATGTATAACGAAAGAACAGTAACCTGGTGAGTATTTCCATATGAACTTCATCACGATATAATCGAATACAACTCAGTTACGATTATCGTTTTGTCTATCCATTCAACGTTCTGCTCAGTTCAGCCGCTCTTATGTATAACTGGAGAACAGTTACCTGGTGAGTATAACTATATAAATATCATCACGATATAATCGAATACAACCCCAGATAGGATCATTGTTCAATCTATCCATTCAACCTTCTGTTCAATTCAGTCGCTCGTATGTATAACGGAAGAACAGTTACCTGGTGAGTATAACTATATAAACATAATCTAATACAACTCAGATACGATGATTGTTTAATCTATCCATTCAACCTTATGTTCGATTGGGTTGCTCGTATGTATATCGAAAGAACAGGTACCTGGTGAGTATAACTATATAAACATGATCGGATACAACCCAGATACGACGATTGTTCAATCTATACTGAATTCAACCTTCTGCTCGATTCGGCCGCTTGTATGTAAAACGGAAGAACAGTTACCTGGTGAGTATTGCTATATAAACATCATCACGATATCATCGAATACAACTCAGAGATACAATTATCGTTTCGTCTAACCATTTAAGCTTCTGTTCGATTCAGTCGCTAGTATGTATAACGGAAGAACCGTCACCTGGTAAGTATCACTATATATACAGTATTGCGATATAATCGGATACCACCCAGAAACATTGATTGTTCAGTCTATCCATTCAACTTTCTGTTCGTTTCGGTCGTTCGTATGTAAAACGGGAATACCGTCACCTAGTGTGTATAACTATATACACAGCATAACATCATAATCGAATACAACCCAGATACTATCCATTCAACCTTCTGTTCGATTCGGTTGCTCGTATGTATAACGAAAGAACAGTAACCTGGTGAGTATTTCCATATGAACTTCATCACGATATAATCGAGTACAACTCAGATACAATGATCATTCCGTCTATCCATCCAACCTTCTGTTCGATTTGGTCGCTCGTACGTATATCGCAAGAACAGTCACCTGGTGAGTATTACTATATAAACATTACCACGATATAATCCAATACAACTCAGTTACAATTATCGTTTTGTCTATCCATTCAACCTTCTGTTCAGTTCAGCCGCTCTTATGTATAACTGTAAAACAGTTACCTGGTGAGTATAACTATATAAACATCATCACGATATAATCGAATATAACCCCAGATAGGATCATTGTTTAGTCTATACATTCAACCTTCTGTTCAATTCAGTCGCTCGTATGTATAACGGAAGAACAGTTACCTGGTGAGTATAACTATATAAACATAATCGAATACAACTCAGATACGATGATTGTTTAATCTATCCATTCAACCTTATGTTCGATTGGGTTGCTCGTATGTATAACGAAAGAACAGGTACCTGGTGAGTATAACTATATAAACATAATCGAATATAACTCAGATACGATGATTGTTCAATCTATCCATTTAACCTTCTGCTCGATTCGGTCGCTTGTATGTAAAACGGAAGGACAGTTACCTGGTAAGTATTGCTATATAAACATCATCACGATATCGAATTCAACTCAGATACAATTATCGTTTCGTCTAACCATTCAACATTCTGTTTGATTCAGTCGCTAGTATGTGTAACGGAAGTATCGTCACCTGGTAAGTATCACTATATATACAGAATTGCGATATAATCGACTACCACCCAGATACATTCATTGTTCAGTCTATCCATTCAACTTTCTGTTCGTTTCGGTCGCTCGTATGTATAACGAAAGACCAGTAACCTGGTGAGTATTTCGATATGAACGTCATCACGATATAATCGAATACAACTCAGATACAATGATCATTCCGTCTATCCATCCAACCTTATGTTCGATTGGGTCGCTCGTATGTATAACGCAAGAACAGTCACCTGGTGAGTTTTACTATATAAACATCACCACGATATAATCGAATACAACTCAGTTACAATTATCGTTCCGTCTAACCATCCAACCTTATGTTCGATTCAGACGCTCGTATGTGTAACGGAAGAACCGTTACATGGTAGGTGTAACTGAATATACAGCATAACGATATAATCGGAGACAACCCAGATACAATGATTGTTCAATCTATCCATTCAACCTTATGTTCGATTCGGTTGCTCGTATGTATAACGGAAGAACTGTTACCTGGTTAGACATACTATATGATAATAATCACGATATAATCAGATACAACCCAGATACTATCCATTCAAACTTCTGTTCGATTCGGTTGCTCGTATGTATAACGAAAGAACAGTAACCTGGTGAGTATTTCCATATGAACTTCATCACGATATAATCGAATACAACTCAGATACAATGATCATTCCGTCTATCCATCCAACCTTCTGTTCGATTTGGTCGCTCGTACGTATAACGCAAGAACAGTCACCTGGTGAGTATTACCATATAAACATTACCACGATATGATCGAATACAACTCAGTTACGATTATCGTTTTGTCTATCCATTCAACCTTCTGCTCAGTTCAGCCGCTCTTATGTATAACTGGAGAACAGTTACCTGGTGAGTATAATTATATAAACATCATCACGATATAATCGAATACAACCCCAGATAGGATCATTGTTTAGTCTATACATTCAACTTCTGTTCAATTCAGTCGCTCGTATGTATAACGGAAGAACAGTTACCTGGTGAGTATAACTATATAAACATAATCGAATACAACTCAGATACGATGATTGTTCAATCTATCCATTCAACCTTATGTTCGATTGGGTTGCTCGTATGTATAACGAAAGAACAGGTACCTGGTGAGTATAACTATATAAACATAATCGAATACAACCCAGATACGACGATTGTTCAATCTATACTGAATTCAACCTTCTGCTCGATTCGGCCGCTTGTATGTAAATTGGAAAAACAGTTACCTGGTGAGTATTGCTATATAAACATCATCACGATATCATCGAATACAACTCAGAGATACAATTATCGTTTCGTCTAACCATTTAACCTTCTGTTCGATTCAGTCGCTAGTATGTGTAACGGAAGTACCGTCACCTGGTAAGTATCACTATATATACAGTATTGCGATATAATCGGATCCCACCCAGATACATTGATTGTTCAGTCTATCCATTCAACTTTCTGTTCGTTTCGGTCGTTCGTATGTAAAACGGGAATACCGTCACCTAGTGTGTATAAATATATACACAGCATAACATCATAATCGAATACAACCCAGATACTATCCATTCAACCTTCTGTTCGATTCGGTTGCTCGTATGTATAACGAAAGAACAGTCACCTGGTGAGTATTTCCATATGAACTTCATCACGATATAATCGAATACAACTCAGATACAATGATCATTCCGTCTATCCATCCAACCTTCTGTTCGATTTGGTCGCTCGTACGTATAACGCAAGAACAGTCACCTGGTGAGTATTACTATATAAACATTACCACGATATAATCGAATACAACTCAGTTACAATTATCGTTTTGTCTATCCATTCAACCTTCTGTTCAGTTCAGCCGCTCTTATGTATAACTGGAGAACAGTTACCTGGTGAGTATAACTATATAAACATCATCACGATATAATCGAATACAACCCCAGATAGGATCATTGTTTAGTCTATACATTCAACCTTCTGTTCAATTCAGTCGCTCGTATGTATAACGGAAGAACAGTTACCTGATGAGTATAACTATATGAACATAATCGAATACAACTCACTCAGATACGATGATTGTTTAATCTATCCATTCAACCTTATGTTCGATTGGGTTGCTCGTATGTATAACGAAAGAACAGGTACCTGGTGAGTATAACTATATAAACATAATCGAATACAACCCAGATACGAGGATTGTTCAATCTATACTGAATTCTACCTTCTGCTCGATTCGGCCGCTTGTATGTAAAACGGAAGAACAGTTACCTGGTGAGTATTGCTATATAAACATCATCACGATATCATCGAATACAACTCGGAGATACAATTTTCGTTTCGTCTAACCATTTAACCTCCTGTTCGATTCAGTCGCTAGTATGTGTAACGGAAGTACCGTCACCTGGTAAGTATCACTATATATACAGTATTGCGATATAATCGGATACCACCCAGATACATTGATTGTTCAGTCTATCCATTCAACTTTCTGTTCGTTTCGGTCGTTCGTATGTAAAACGGGAATACCGTCACCTAGTGTGTATAACTATATACACAGCATAACATCATAATCGAATACAACCCAGATACTATCCATTCAACCTTCTGTTCGATTCGGTTGCTCGTATGTATAACGAAGGAACAGTAACCTGGTGAGTATTTCCATATGAACTTCATCACGATATAATCGAATACAACTCAGATAAAATGATCATTCCGTCTATCCATCCAACCTTCTGTTCGATTTGGTCGCTCGTACGTATAACGCAAGAACAGTCACCTGGTGAGTGATACTATATAAACATTACCACGATATAATCGAATACAACTCAGTTACAATTATCGTTTTGTCTATCCATTCAACCTTCTGTTCAGTTCAGCCGCTCTTATGTATAACTGGAGAACAGTTACCTGGTGAGTGTAACTATATAAACATCATCACGATATAATCGAATACAACCCCAGATAGGATCATTGTTTAGTCTATACATTCAACCTTCTGTTCAATTCAGTCGCTCGTATGTATAACGGAAGAACAGTTACCTGGTGAGTATAACTATATAAACATAATCGAATACAACTCTGATACGATGATGGTTTAATCTATCCATTCAACCTTATGTTCGATTGGGTTGCTCGTATGTATAACGAAAGAACAGGTACCTGGTGAGTATAACTATATAAACATAATCGAATACAACTCAGATACGATGATTGTTCAATCTATCCATTTAACCTTCTGCTCGATTCGGTCGCTTGTATGTAAAACGGAAGGACAGTTACCTGGTAAGTATTGCTATATAAACATCATCACGATATCATCGAATTCAACTCAGATACAATTATCGTTTCGTCTAACCATTCAACCATAGAGTATAGGTTATACTAACAAGAGAGTCGACTCAGCGTATTTATGAATGAAATAGTAAAATAGTATCGATTGACCTTGAAGAGGGAAAAATAACCATTGTGAATGAAATGGTTATGTGAGTTATGTGATTTGATTGGTCGTTGGATCAACTGACTCTGTCTAAACTCTATGTGACTCTGTCTATGTCAAATTTTACAAAATGACATCTTTCGTGAAGTTCGGCTTACATGATGCCGTTATCTGCTGTTATACAGGCGTCGCCTCTTCGAATTCTGATTGGACTTTAAATAGTTTTCTGTCGCCAGAAATAATTACTAGCCAATCACAAAACACTTCTCTAAAATCATGAATACTTATGAATTGAGCTTTTTACAAAAATAGTTTTTCATAAACAACATATCAACCGCTTGGAATTTTACTTGATTTTTTTATATAACCGAATAAACGAGTAGTCCTTCATCACTAGTGGATTTACAATTGAGAACATTTTGCATATTTTTCCAACCACAAAGAAAATTGGACTAATAAATGCCCTTCAAGGATTTTTATTTGGTGAAATCAATAGATAGAAATGAAATATACATGAGACACCTGCAAGTTATAAATAAAGCAACCATCTAATTTGGAAAAATGTATTTCTCCAATTCATCATATATAATGTATGATAAAAAGGTAGGTATGACAATATTCCAGTAGATTTTTGAAATCTTTAAATTTCTTCATTATGTAGTATCAGTGCATCAAGGGTGTGATATTGTTTTCACAATCATTCATATTCCTATCAAGACACAACAATATTTGGCAATGCAGGAAGCAATCAGCTTATCAATGCTGAAACAGACAGAAAAAAAGTATAGATATTTATATCAATATCTGAATGATATGTTCCTAATATCCACAAAAATATTTGTTTTGTAATATTATAGGATACTTACAGAATTATTTTAAGTCCTTCAACTGCAAGTATGATGTTTTTATATTGTGATGCATAAATTTGCTCATTGTTCAAGTTTATATCTTCAACATCCTCAGTTTCAATGAGTGAAGACATGAAAAATAGAAAGTGTAACAAAAATTTTACATATTCACTAGGACTTACTTTAAATTCAAATAATAAAAATGTAACAAGCATGCAAAGCAAAAAAAAACAACTACAAATTCAACACTAATCTAAAATATTTAAATAATATGTATCAATGTATCATGCAAAATTGAAGGTTATGTAAAATATGGGGTGCAAAACAACAACAAGAGTGAAAATTTCACTACAAATGGTATAACAACACAAAATATATTCTCGAATCGCTTTCAGATATCAAAATCTCGCTTTTTTCATCGAAAAATCGCGGGTGAAAAGTTTGCCACTTCTTTCAGATGAAATCAGTTGTCAAACAAATCGAATCGTAGTAAATTTCCAAGGTCATTCGGAAACATTCCCGCCTTTCTCTGAGTCAACTCTCTGGTTAGTATAACCTATTACTTTGTGATTCAACATTCTGTTCGATTCAGTCGCTAGTATGTGTAACGGAAGTATCGTCACCTGGTAAGTATCACTATTTATACAGAATTGCGATATAATCGACTACCACCCAGATACATTGATTGTTCAGTCTATCCAATCAACTTTCTGTTCGTTTTGGTCGCTCGTATGTATAACGAAAGAACAGTAACCTGGTGAGTATTTCTATATGAACGTCATCACGATATAATCGAATACAACTCAGATACAATGATCATTCCGTCTATCCATCCAACCTTATGTTCGATTGGGTCGCTCGTATGTATAACGCAAGAACAGTCACCTGGTGAGTTTTACTATATAAACATCACCACGATATAATCGAATACAACTCAGTTACAATTATCGTTTCGTCTAACCATTTAACCTTCTGTTCGATTCAGTCGCTAGTATTTGTAACGGAAGTACCGTCACCTGGTAAGTATCACTATATATACAGTATTGCGATATAATCGGATACCACCCAGATACATTGATTGTTCAGTCTATCCATTCAACTTTCTGTTCGTTTCGGTCGTTCGTATGTAAAACGGGAATACCGTCACCTAGTGTGTATAACTATATACACAGCATAACATCATAATCGAATACAACCCAGATACTATCCATTCAACCTTCTGTTCGATTCGGTTGCTCGTATGTATAACGAAAGAACAGTAACCTGGTGAGTATTTCCATATGAACTTCATCACGATATAATCGAATACTACTCGGATACAATGATCATTCCGACTATCCATCCAACCTTCTGTTCGATTTGGTCGCTCGTACGTATAACGGAAAAACAGTTACCTGGTGAGTATAACTATATAAACATAATCGAATACAACTCAGATACGATGATTGTTTAATCTATCCATTCAACCTTATGTTCGATTGGGTTGCTCGTATGTATAACGAAAGAACAGGTACCTGGTGAGTATAACTATATAAACATAATCGAATACAACTCAGATACGATGATTGTTCAATCTATCCATTTAACCTTCTGCTCGATTCGGTCGCTTGTATGTAAAACGGAAGGACAGTTACCTGGTGAGTATTGCTATATAAACATCATCACGATATCATCGAATTCAACTCAGATACAATTATCGTTTCGTCTAACCATTCAACATTCTGTTCGATTCAGTCGCTAGTATGTGTAACGGAAGTATCGTCACCTGGTAAGTATCACTATATATACAGAATTGCGATATAATCGACTACCACCCAGATACATTGATTGTTCAGTCTATCCAATCAACTATCTGTTCGTTTCGGTCGCTCGTATGTATAACGAAAGACCAGTAACCTGGTGAGTATTTCTATATGAACGTCATCACGATATAATCGAATACAACTCAGATACAATGATCATTCCGTCTATCCATCCAACCTTATGTTCGATTGGGTCGCTCGTATGTATAACGCAAGAACAGTCACCTGGTGAGTTTTACTATATAAACATCACCACGATATAATCGAATACAACTCAGTTACTATTATCGTTCCGTCTAACCATCCAACCTTATGTTCGATTCAGACGCTCGCTCGTATGTGTAACGAAAGAACCGTAACATGGTAGGTGTAACTAAATATACAGCATAACGATATAATCGGAGACAACCCAGATACAATGATTGTTCAATCTATCCATTCAACCTTATGTTCGATTCGGTTGCTCGTATGTATAACGGAAGAACTGTTACCTGGTTAGACATACTATATGATAATAATCACGATATAATCAAATACGACCCAGATACTATCCATTCAAACTTCTGTTCGATTCGGTTGCTCGTATGTATAACGAAAGAACAGTAACCTGGTGAGTATTTCCATATGAACTTCATCACGATATAATCGAATACAACTCAGATACAATGATCATTCCGTCTATCCATCCAACCGTCTGTTCGATTTGGTCGCTCGTACGTATAACGCAAGAATAGTCACCTGGTGAGTATTACTATATAAACATTACCACGATATAATCGAATACAACTCAGTTACAATTATCGTTTTGTCTATCCATTCAACCTTCTGTTCAGTTCAGCCGCTCTTATGTATAACTGGAGAACAGTTACCTGGTGAGTATAACTATATAAACATCATCACGATATAATCGAATACAACCCCAGATAGGATCATTGTTTAGTCTATACATTCAACCTTCTGTTCAATTCAGTCGCTCGTATGTATAACGAAAGAACAGGTACCTGGTGAGTATAACTATATAAACATAATCGAATACAACCCAGATACGACGATTGTTCAATCTATACTGAATTCAACCTTCTGCTCGATTCGGCCGCTTGTATGTAAAACGGAAGAACAGTTACCTGGTGAGTATAACTATATAAACATAATCGAATACAACTCAGATACGATGATTGTTTAATCTATCCATTCAACCTTATGTTCGATTGGGTTGCTCGTATGTATAACGAAAGAACAGGTACCTGGTGAGTATAACTATATAAACATAATCGAATACAACCCAGATACGACGATTGTTCAATTCATACTGAATTCAACTTTCTGCTCGATTCGGCCGCTTGTATGTAAAACGGAAGAACAGTTACCTGGTGAGTATTGCTATATAAACATCATCACGATATCATCGAATACAACTCAGAGATACAATTATCGTTTCGTCTAACCATTTAACCTTCTGTTCGATTCAGTCGCTAGTATGTGTAACGGAAGTACCGTCACATGGTAAGTATCACTATATATACAGTATTGCGATATAATCGGTATGTATAACGAAAGACCAGTTACCTGGTGAGTATTTCGATATAACTTTCTGTTCGTTTCGGTCGTTCGTATGTAAAACGGGAATACCGTCACCTAGTGTGTATAACTATATACACAGCATAACATCATAATCGAATACAACCCAGATACTATCCATTCAACCTTCTGTTCGATTCGGTTGCTCGTATGTATAACGAAAGAACAGTAACCTGGTGAGTATTTCCATATGAACTTCATCACGATATAATCGAATACAACTCAGATACAATGATCATTCCGTCTATCCATCCAACCTTCTGTTCGATTTGGTCGCTCGTACGTATATCGCAAGAACAGTCACCTGGTGAGTATTAATATATAAACATTACCACGATATAATCCAATACAACTCAGTTACAATTATCGTTTTGTCTATCCATTCAACCTTCTGTTCAGTTCAGCCGCTCTTATGTATAACTGTAGAACAGTTACCTGGTGAGTATAACTATATAAACATCATCACGATATAATCGAATACAACCCCAGATAGGATCATTGTTTAGTCTATACATTCAACCTTCTGTTCAATTCAGTCGCTCGTATGTATAACGGAAAAACAGTTACCTGGTGAGTATAACTATATAAACATAATCAAATACAACTCAGATACGATGATTGTTTAATCTATCCATTCAACCTTATGTTCGATTGGGTTGCTCGTATGTATAACGAAAGAACAGGTACCTGGTGAGTATAACTATATAAACATAATCGAATATAACTCAGATACGATGATTGTTCAATCTATCCATTTAACCTTCTGCTCGATTCGGTCGCTTGTATGTAAAACGGAAGGACAGTTACCTGGTAAGTATTGCTTCATAAACATCATCACGATATCATCGAATTCAACTCAGATACAATTATCGTTTCGTCTAACCATTCAACATTCTGTTTGATTCAGTCGCTAGTATGTGTAACGGAAGTATCGTCACCTGGTAAGTATCACTATATATACAGAATTGCGATATAATCGACTACCACCCAGATACATTGATTGTTCAGTCTATCCATTCAACTTTTTGTTCGTTTCGGTCGCTCGTATGTATAACGAAAAACCAGTTACCTGGTGAGTATTTCGATATGAACGTCATCACGATATAATCGAATACAACTCAGATACAATGATCATTCCGTCTATCCATCCAACCTTATGTTCGATTCAGACGCTCGTATGTGTAACGAAAGAACCGTTACATGGTAGGTGTAACTAAATATACAGCATAACGATATAATCGGAGACAACCCAGATACAATGATTGTTCAATCTATCCATTCAACCTTATGTTCGATTCGGTTGCTCGTATGTATAACGGAAGAACTGTTACCTGGTTAGACATACTATATGATAATAATCACGATATAATCAAATACAACCCAGATACTATCCATTCAAACTTCTGTTCGATTCGGTTGCTCGTATGTATAACGAAAGAACAGTAACCTGGTGAGTATTTCCATATGAACTTCATCACGATATAATCGAATACAACTCAGATACAATGATCATTCCGTCTATCCATCCAACCTTCTGTTCGATTTGGTCGCTCGTACGTATAACGCAAGAACAGTCACCTGGTGAGTATTACTATATAAACATTACCACGATATAATCGAATACAACTCAGTTACGATTATCGTTTTGTCTATGCAGTCAACCTTCTGCTCTGTTCAGCCGCTCTTATGTATAACTGGAGAACAGTTACCTGGTGAGTATAACTATATAAACATCATCACGATATAATCGAATACAACCCCAGATAGGATCATTGTTTAGTCTATACATTCAACCTTCTGTTCAATTCAGTCGCTCGTATGTATAACGGAAGAACAGTTACCTGGTGAGTATAACTATATAAACATAATCGAATACAACTCAGATACGATGATTGTTTAATCTATCCATTCAACCTTATGTTCGATTGGGTTGCTCGTATGTATAACGAAAGAACAGGTACCTGGTGAGTATAACTATATAAACATAATCGAATACAACCCAGATACGACGATTGTTCAATTCATACTGAATTCAACTTTCTGCTCGATTCGGCCGCTTGTATGTAAAACGGAAGAACAGTTACCTGGTGAGTATTGCTATATAAACATCATCACGATATCATCGAATACAACTCAGAGATACAATTATCGTTTCGTCTAACCATTTAACCTTCTGTTCGATTCAGTCGCTAGTATGTGTAACGGAAGTACCGTCACATGGTAAGTATCACTATATATACAGTATTGCGATATAATCGGTATGTATAACGAAAGACCAGTTACCTGGTGAGTATTTCGATATAACTTTCTGTTCGTTTCGGTCGTTCGTATGTAAAACGGGAATACCGTCACCTAGTGTGTATAACTATATACACAGCATAACATCATAATCGAATACAACCCAGATACTATCCATTCAACCTTCTGTTCGATTCGGTTGCTCGTATGTTTAACGAAAGAACAGTAACCTGGTGAGTATTTTCATATGAACTTCATCACGATATAATCGAATAAAACTCAGATACAATGATCATTCCGTCTATCCATCCAACCTTCTGTTCGATTTGGTCGCTCGTACGTATATCGCAAGAACAGTCACCTGGTGAGTATTACTATATAAACATTACCACGATATAATCCAATACAACTCAGTTACAATTATTGTTTTGTCTATCCATTCAACCTTCTGTTCAGTTCAGCCGCTCTTATGTATAACTGTAGAACAGTTACCTGGTGAGTATAACTATATAAACATCATCACGATATAATCGAATACAACCCCAGATAGGATCATTGTTTAGTCTATACATTGAACCTTCTGTTCAATTCAGTCGCTCGTATGTATAACGGAAGAACAGTTACCTGGTGAGTATAACTATATAAACATAATCGAATACAACTCAGATACGATGATTGTTAAATCTATCCATTCAACCTTATGTTCGATTGGGTTGCTCGTATGTATAACGAAAGAACAGTTACCTGGTGAGTATAACTATATAAACATAATCGAATACAACTCAGATACGATGATTGTTTAATCTATCCATTCAACCTTATGTTCGATTCGGCCGCTTGTATGTTAAACGGAAGAACAGTCACCTGGTGAGTTTTACTATATAAACATCACCACGATATAATCGAATACAACTCAGTTACAATTATCGTTCCGTCTAACCATCCAACCTTATGTTCGATTCAGACGCTCGCTCGTATGTGTAACGAAAGAACCGTTACATGGTAGGTGTAACCAAATATACAGCATAACGATATAATCGAAAACAACCCAGATACAATGACTGTTCAATCTATCCATTCAACCTTATGTTCGATTCGGCCGCTTGTATGTTAAACGGAAGAACAGTTACCTGGTGAGTATTGCTATATAAAACATCATCACGATATCATCGAATACAACTCAGAGATACAATCATCGTTTCGTCTAACCATTCAACCTTCTGTTCGATTCAGTCGCTAGTATGTGTAACGGAAGTACCGTCACCTGGTAAGTATCACTATATATACAGTATTGCGATATAATCGAATACCACCCAGATACATTGATTGTTCAGTCTATCCATTCAACTTTCTGTTCGTTTCGGTCGTTCGTATGTAAAACGGGAATACCGTCACCTAGTGTGTATAACCATATACACAGCATAACATCATAATCGAATACAACCCAGATACTATCCATTCAACCTTCTGTTCGATTCGGTTGCTCGTATGTATAACGAAAGAACAGTAACCTGGTGAGTATTTCCATATGAACTTCATCACGATATAATCGAATACAACTCAGATACAATGATCATTCCGTCTATCCATCCAACCTTCTGTTCGATTTGGTCGCTCGTACGTATATCGCAAAAACAGTCACCTGGTGAGTATTACTATATAAACATTACCACGATATAATCCAATACAACTCAGTTACAATTATAGTTTTGTCTATCCATTCAACCTTCTGTTCAGTTCAGCCGCTCTTATGTATAAATGGAGAACAGTTACCTGGTGAGTATAACTATATAAACATCATCACGATATAATCGAATACAACCCCAGATAGGATCATTGTTTAGTCTATACATTTAACCTTCTGTTCAATTCAGTCGCTCGTATGTATAACGGAAGAACAGTTACCTGGTGAGTATAACTATATAAACATAATCGAATACAACTCAGATACGATGATTGTTTAATCTATCCATTCAACCTTATGTTCGATTGGGTTGCTCGTATGTATAACGAAAGAACAGGTACCTGGTGAGTATAACTATATAAACATAATCGAATACAACCCAGATACAATGATTGTTCAATCTATCCATTCAACCTTATGTTCGATTCGGTTTCTCGTATGTATAACGGAAGAACTGTTACCTGGTTAGACATACTATATGAAAATAATCACGATACAACCCAGATACTATCCATTCAAACTTCTGTTCGATTCGGTTGCTCGTATGTATAACGAAAGAACAGTAACCTGGTGAGTATTTCCATATGAACTTCATCACGATATAATCGAATACAACTCAGATACAATGATCATTCCGTCTATCCATCCAACCTTCTGTTCGATTTGGTCGCTCGTACGTATAACGCAAGAACAGTCACCTGGTGAGTATTACTATATAAACATTACCACGATATAATCGAATACAACTCAGTTACAATTATCGTTTTGTCTATCCATTCAACCTTCTGTTCAGTTCAGCCGCTCTTATGTATAACTGGAGAACAGTTACCTGGTGAGTATAACTATATAAACATCATCACGATATAATCGAATACAACCCCAGATAGGATCATTGTTTAGTCTATACATTCAACCTTCTGTTCAATTCAGTCGCTCGTATGTATAACGGAAGAACAGTTACCTGGTGAGTATAACTATATAAACATAATCGAATACAACTCAGATACGATGATTGTTTAATCTATCCATTCAACGTTATGTTCGATTGGGTTGCTCGTATGTATAACGAAAGAACAGGTACGTGGTGAGTATAACTATATAAACATAATCGAATACAACCCAGATACGACGATTGTTCAATCTATACTGAATTCAACCTTCTGCTCGATTCGGCCGCTTGTATGTAAAACGAAAGAACAGTTACCTGGTGAGTATTGCTATATAAACATCATCACGATATCATCGAATACAACTCAGAGATACAATTATCGTTTCGTCTAACCATTTAACCTTCTGTTCGATTCAGTGGCTAGTATGTGTAACGGAAGTATCGTCACCTGGTAAGTATCACTATATATACAGAATTGCGATATAATCGACTACCACCCAGATACATTGATTGTTCAGTCTATCCATTCAACTTTCTGTTCGTTTCGGTCGCTCGTATGTATAACGAAAGACCAGTAACCTGGTGAGTAATTCGATATGAACGTCATCACGATATAATCGAATACAACTCAGATACAATGATCATTCCGTCTATCCATCCAACCTTATGTTCGATTGGGTCGCTCGTATGTATAACGCAAGAACAGTCACCTGGTGAGTTTTACTATATAAACATCACCACGATATAATCGAATACAACTCAGTTACAATTATCGTTCCGTCTAACCATCCAACCTTATGTTCGATTCAGACGCTCGCTCGTATGTGTAACGAAAGAACCGTTACATGGTAGGTGTAACCAAATATACAGCATAACGATATAATCGAAAACAACCCAGATACAATGATTGTTCAATCTATCCATTCAACCTTATGTTCGATTCGGCCGCTTGTATGTAAAACGGAAGAACAGTTACCTGGTGAGTATTGCTATATAAACATCATCACGATATCATCGAATACAACTCAGAGATACAATTATCGTTTCGTCTAACCATTCAACCTTCTGTTCGATTCAGTCGCTAGTATGTGTAACGGAAGTACCGTCACCTGGTAAGTATCACTATATATACAGTATTGCGATATAATCGGATACCACCCAGATACATTGATTGTTCAGTCTATCCATTCAACTTTCTGTTCGTTTCGGTCGTTCGTATGTAAAACATGAATACCGTCACCTAGTGTGTATAACTATATACACAGCATAACATCATAATCGAATACAACCCAGATACTATCCATTCAACCTTCTGTTCGATTCGGTTGCTCGTATGTATAACGAAAGAACAGTAACCTGGTGAGTATTTCCATATGAACTTCATCACGATATAATCGAATACAACTCAGATACAATGATCATTTCGTCTATCCATCCAACCTTCTGTTCGATTTGGTCGCTCGTACGTATATCGCAAGAACAGTCACCTGGTGAGTATTACTATATAAACATTACCACGATATAATCCAATACAACTGTGTTACAATTATTGTTTTGTCTATTCATTCAACCTTCTGTTCAGTTCAGCCGCTCTTATGTATAACTATAGAACAGTTACCTGGTCAGTATAACTATATAAACATCATCACGATATAATCGAATACAACCCCAGATAGGATCATTGTTTAGTCTATACATTCAACCTTCTGTTCAATTCAGTCGCTCGTATGTATAACGGAAGAACAGTTACCTGGTGAGTATAACTATATAAACATAATCGAATACAACTCAGATACGATGATTGTTTAATCTATCCATTCAACCTTATGTTCGATTGGGTTGCTCGTATGTATAACGAAAGAACAGGTACCTGGTGAGTATAACTATATGAACATAATCGAATACAACTCAGTTACGATGATTGTTCAATCTATCCATTTAACCTTCTGCTCGATTACGTCGCTTGTATGTAAAACGGAAGGACAGTTACCTGGTAAGTATTGCTATATAAATATCATCACGATATCATCGAATTCAACTCAGATACAATTATCGTTTCGTCTAACCATTCAACATTCTGTTCGATTCAGTGGCTAGTATGTGTAACGGAAGTATCGTCACCTGGTAAGTATCACTATATATACAGAATTGCGATATAATCGACTACCACCCAGATACATTGATTGTTCAGTCTATCCATTCAACTTTCTGTTCGTTTCGGTCGCTCGTATGTATAACGAAAGACCAGTAACCTGGTGAGTAATTCGATATGAACGTCATCACGATATAATCGAATACAACTCAGATACAATGATCATTCCGTCTATCCATCCAACCTCATGTTCGATTGGGTCGC
Source organism: Chrysomela aeneicollis (assembly GCA_029955515.1). NCBI lineage: Eukaryota > Metazoa > Arthropoda > Insecta > Coleoptera > Chrysomelidae > Chrysomela > Chrysomela aeneicollis. The sequence goes on along the minus strand of JARUHQ010000030.1, from coordinate 2,905,731 downwards.
TCGTATGTATAACGCAAGAACAGTCACCTGGTGAGTTTTACTATATAAACATCACCACGATATAATCGAATACAACTCAGTTACAATTATCGTTCCGTCTAACCATCCAACCTTATGTTCGATTCAGACGCTCGCTCGTATGTGTAACGAAAGAACCGTTACATGGTAGGTGTAACCAAATATACAGCATAACGATATAATCGAAAACAACCCAGATACAATGATTGTTCAATCTATCCATTCAACCTTATGTTCGATTCGGCCGCTTGTATGTAAAACGGAAGAACAGTTACCTGGTGAGTATTGCTATATAAACATCATCACGATATCATCGAATACAACTCAGAGATACAATTATCGTTTCGTCTAACCATTCAACCTTCTGTTCGATTCAGTCGCTAGTATGTGTAACGGAAGTACCGTCACCTGGTAAGTATCACTATATATACAGTATTGCGATATAATCGGATACCACCCAGATACATTGATTGTTCAGTCTATCCATTCAACTTTCTGTTCGTTTCGGTCGTTCGTATGTAAAACGGGAATACCGTCACCTAGTGTGTATAACCATATACACAGCATAACATCATAATCGAATACAACCCAGATACTATCCATTCAACCTTCTGTTCGATTCGGTTGCTCGTATGTATAACGAAAGAACAGTAACCTGGTGAGTATTTCCATATGAACTTCATCACGATATAATCGAATACAACTCAGATACATTGATCATTCCGTCTATCCATCCAACCTTCTGTTCGATTTGGTCGCTCGTACGTATATCGCAAGAACAGTCACCTGGTGAGTATTACTATATAAACATTACCACGATATAATCCAATACAACTCAGTTACAATTATCGTTTTGTCTATCCATTCAACCATCTGTTCAGTTCAGCCGCTCTTATGTATAACTGGAGAACAGTTACCTGGTGAGTATAACTTTATAAACATAATCGAATACAACTCAGATACGATGATTGTTTAATCTATCCATTCAACCTCATGTTCGATTGGGTTGCTCGTATGTATAACGAAAGAACAGGTACCTGGTGAGTATAACTATATAAACATAATCGAATACAACTCAGATACGATGATTGTTCAATCTATCCATTTAACCTTCTGCTCGATTCGGTCGCTTGTATGTAAAACGGAAGGACAGTTACCTGGTAAGTATTGCTATATAAACATCACGATATCATCGAATTCAACTCAGATACAATTATCGTTTCGTCTTACCATTCAACATTCTGTTCGATTCAGTCGCTAGTATGTGTAACGGAAGTATCGTCACATGGTGAGTATCACTATATATACAGAATTGCGATATAATCGACTACCACCCAGATACATTGATTGTTCAGTCTATCCATTCAACTTTCTGTTCGATTCGGTCGCTCGTATGTATAACGAAAGACCAGTAACCTGGTGAGTATTTCTATATGAACGTCATCACGATATAATCGAATACAACTCAGATACAATGATCATTCCGTCTATCCATCCAACCTTATGTTCGATTGGGTCGCTCGTATGTATAACGCAAGAACAGTCACCTGGTGAGTTTTACTATATAAACATCACCACGATATAATCGAATACAACTCAGTTACAATTATCGTTCCGTCTAACCATCCAACTCTATGTTCGATTCAGACGCTCGTATGTGTAACGAAAGAACCGTTACATGGTAGGTGTAACTAAATATACATCATAACGATATAATCGGAGGCAACCCAGATACAATGATTGTTCAATCTATCCATTCAACCTTATGTTCGATTCGGTTTCTCGTATGTATAACGGAAGAACTGTTACCTGGTTAGACATACTATATGATAATAATCACGAAACAACCCAGATACTATCCATTCAAACTTCTGTTCGATTCGGTTGCTCGTATGTATAACGAAAGAACAGTAACCTGGTGAGTATTTCCATATGAACTTCATCACGATATAATCGAATACAACTCAGATACACTGATCATTCCGTCTATCCATCCAACCTTCTGTTCGATTTGGACGCTCGTACGTATAACGCAAAAACAGTCACCTGGTGAGTATTACTATATAAACATTACCACGATATAATCGAATACAACTCAGTTACAATTATCGTTTTGTCTATCCATTCAACCTTCTGTTCAGTTCAGCCGCTCCTATGTATAACTGGAGAACAGTTACCTGGTGAGTATAACTATATAAACATTATCACGATATAATCGAATACAACCCCAGATAGGATCATTGTTTAGTCTATACATTCAACCTTCTGTTCAATTCAGTCGCTCGTATGTATATCGCAAGAACAGTCACCTGGTGAGTATTACTATATAAACATTACCACGATATAATCCAATACAACTCAGTTACAATTATCGTTTTGTCTATCCATTCAACCTTCTGTTCAGTTCAGCCGCTCTTATGTATAACTGGAGAACAGTTACCTGGTGAGTATAACTATATAAACATAATCGAATACAACTCAGATACGATGATTGTTTAATCTATCCATTCAACCTTATGTTCGATTGGGTTGCTCGTATGTATAACGAAAGAACAGGTACCTGGTGATTATAACTATATAAACATAATCGAATACAACTCAGATACGATGATTGTTCAATCTATCCATTTAACCTTCTGCTCGATTCGGTCGCTTGTATGTAAAACGGAAGGACAGTTACCTGGTAAGTATTGCTATATAAACATCATCACGATATCATCGAATTCAACTCAGATACAATCATCGTTTCGTCTAACCATTCAACATTCTGTTCGATTCAGTCGCTAGTATGTGTAACGGAAGTGTCGTCACATGGTTAGTATCACTATATATACAGAATAGCGATATAATCGACTACCACCCAGATACATTGATTGTTCAGTCTATCCATTCAACTTTCTGTTCGATTCGGTCGCTCGTATGTATAACGAAAGACCAGTAACCTGGTGAGTATTTCTATATGAACGTCATCACGATATAATCGAATACAACTCAGATACAATGATCATTCCGTCTATCCATCCAACCTTATGTTCGATTGGGTCGCTCGTATGTATAACGCAAGAACAGTCACCTGGTGAGTTTTACTATATAAACATCACCACGATATAATCGAATACAACTCAGTTACAATTATCGTTCCGTCTAACCATCCAACTCTATGTTCGATTCAGACGCTCGTATGTGTAACGAAAGAACCGTTACATGGTAGGTGTAACTAAATATACATCATAACGATATAATCGGAGACAACCCAGATACAATGATTGTTCAATCTATCCATTCAACCTTATGTTCGATTCGGTTTCTCGTATGTATAACGGAAGAACTGTTACTTGGTTAGACATACTATATGATAATAATCACGATACAACCCAGATACTATCCATTCAAACTTCTGTTCGATTCGGTTGCTCGTATGTATAACGAAAGAACAGTAACCTGGGGAGTATTTCCATATGAACTTCATCACGATATAATCGAATACAACTCAGATACAATTATCGTTTTGTCTATCCATTCAACCTTCTGTTCAGTTCAGCCGCTCCTATGTATAACTGGAGAACAGTTACCTGGTGAGTATAACTATATAAACATCATCACGATATAATCGAATACAACCCCAGATAGGATCATTGTTTAGTCTATACATTCAACCTTCTGTTCAATTCAGTCGCTCGTATGTATAACGGAAGAACAGTTACCTGGTGAGTATAACTATATAAACATAATCGAATACAACTCAGATACGATGATTGTTTAATCTATCCATTCAACCTTATGTTCGATTGGGTTGCTCGTATGTATAACGAAAGAACAGGTACCTGGTGAGTATAACTATATGAACATAATCGAATACAACCCAGATACGACGATTGTTCAATCTATACTGAATTCAACCTTCTGCTCGATTCGGCCGCTTGTATGTAAAACGGAAGAACATTTACCTGGTGAGTATTGCTATATAGCATCATCACGATATCATCAAATACAACTCAGAGATACAATTATCGTTTCGTCTAACCATTTAACCTTCTGTTCGATTCAGTCGCTAGTATGTGTAACGGAAGAACCGTCACCTGGTAAGTATCACTATATATACAGTATTGCGATATAATCGGATACCACCCAGATACATTGATTGTTCAGTCTATCCATTCAACTTTCTGTTCGTTTAGGTCGTTCGTATGTGAAACGGGAATACCGTCACCTAGTGTGTATAACTATATACACAGCATAACATCATAATCGAATACAACCCAGATACTATCCATTCAACCTTCTGTTCGATTCGGTTGCTCGTATGTATAACGAAAGAACAGTAACCTGGTGAGTATTTCCATATGAACTTCATCACGATATAATCGAATACAACTCAGATACAATGATCATTCCGTCTATCCATGCAACCTTCTGTTCGATTTGGTCGCTCGTACGTATAACGCAAGAACAGTCACCTGGTGAGTATTACTAATAAACATTACCACGATATAATCGAATACAACTCAGTTACAATTATCGTTTTGTCTATCCATTCAACCTTCTGTTCAGTTCAGCCGCTCTTATGTATAACTGTCGAACAGTTACCTGGTGAGTATAACTATATAAACATCATCACGATATAATCGAATACAACCCCAGATAGGATCATTGTTTAGTCTATACATTCAACCTTCTGTTCAATTCAGTCGCTCGTATGTATAACGGAAGAACAGTTACCTGGTGAGTATAACTATATAAACATAATCGAATACAACTCAGATACGATGATTGTTTAATCTATCCATTCAACCTTATGTTCGATTGGGTTGCTCGTATGTATAACGAAAGAACAGGTACCTGGTGAGTATAACTATATAAACATAATCGAATACAACTCAGATACGATGATTGTTCAATCTATCCATTTAACCTTCTGCTCGATTCGGTCGCTTGTATATAAAACGGAAGGACAGTTACCTGGTAAGTATTGCTATATAAACATCATCACGATATCATCGAATTCAACTCAGATACAATTATCGTTTCGTCTAACCATTCAACATTCTGTTCGATTCAGTCGCTAGTATGTGTAACGGAAGTATCGTCACCTGGTAAGTATCACTATATATACAGAATTGCGATATAATCGACTACCACCCAGATACATTGATTGTTCAGTCTATCCAATCAACTATCTGTTCGTTTCGGTCGCTCGTATGTATAACGAAAGACCAGTAACCTGGTGAGTATTTCTATATGAACGTCATCACGATATAATCGAAAACAACTCAGATACAATGATCATTCCGTCTATTTATCCAACCTTATGTTCGATTGGGTCGCTCGTATGTATAACGCAAGAACAGTCACCTGGTGAGTTTTACTATATAAACATCACCACGATATAATCGAATACAACTCAGTTACAATTATCGTTCCGTCTAACCATCAAACCTTATGTTCGATTCAGACGCTCGTATGTGTAACGAAAGAACCGTTACATGGTAGGTGTAACTAAACATACTGCATAACGATATAATCGGAGACAACCCAGATACAATGATTGTTCAATCTATCCATTCAACCTTATGTTCGATTCGGTTGCTCGTATGTATAACGGAAGAACTGTTACCTGGTTAGACATACTATATGATAATAATCACGATATAATCAAATACAACCCAGATACTATCCATTCAAACTTCTGTTCGATTCGGTTGCTCGTATGTATAACGAAAGAACAGTAACCTGGTGAGTATTTCCATATGAACTTCATCACGATATAATCGAATACAACTCAGATACAATGATCATTTCGTCTATCCATCCAACCTTCTGTTCGATTTGGTCGCTCGTACGTATAACGCAAAACAGTCACCTGGTGAGTATTACTATATAAACATTACCACGATAAAATCGAATACAACTCAGTTACAATTATCGTTTTGTCTATCCATTCAACCTTCTGTTCAGTTCAGCCGCTCTTATGTATAACTGGAGAACAGTTACCTGGTGAGTATAACTATATAAACATCATCACGATATAATCGAATACAACCCCAGATAGGATCATTGTTTAGTCTATACATTCAACCTTATGTTCAATTCAGTCGCTCGTATGTATAACGGGAGAACAGTTACCTGGTGAGTATAACTATATAAACATAATCGAATACAACTCAGATACGATGATTGTTTAATCTATCCATTCAACCTTATGTTCGATTGGGTTGCTCGTATGTATAACGAAAGAACAGGTACCTGGTGAGTATAACTATATAAACATAATCGAATACAACCCAGATACGACGATTGTTCAATCTATACTGAATTCAACCTTCTGCTCGATTCGGCCGCTTGTATGTAAAACGGAAGAACAGTTACCTGGTGAGTATTGCTATATAAACATCATCACGATATCATCGAATACAACTCAGGGATACAATTATCGTTTCGTCTAACCATTTAACCTTCTGTTCGATTCAGTCGCTAGTATGTGTAACGGAAGTACCGTCACCTGGTAAGTATCACTATATATACAGTATTGCGATATAATCGGATACCACCCAGATACATTGATTTTTCAGTCTATCCATTCAACTTTCTGTTCGTTTCGGTCGTTCGTATGTAAAACGGGAATACCGTCACCTAGTGTGTATAACTATATACACAGCATAACATCATAATCGAATACAACCCAGATACTATCCATTCAACCTTCTGTTCGATTCGGTTGCTCGTATGTATAACGAAAGAACAGTAACCTGGTGAGTATTTCCATATGAACTTCATCACGATATAATCGAATACAACTCAGATACAATGATCATTCCGTCTATCCATCCAACCTTCTGTTCGATTTGGTCGCTCGTACGTATAACGCAAGAACAGTCACCTGGTGAGTATTACTATATTAACATTACCACGATATAATCGAATACAACTCAGTTACAATTATCGTTTTGTCTATCCATTCAACCTTCTGTTCAGTTCAGCCGCTCTTATGTATAACTGGAGAACAGTTACCTGGTGAGTATCACTATATAAACATCATCACGATATAATCGAATACAACCCCAGATAGGATCATTGTTTAGACTATACATTCAACCTTCTGTTCAATTCAGTCGCTCGTATGTATAACGGAAGAACAGTTACCTGGTGAGTATAACTATATAAACATAATCGAATACAACTCAGATACGATGATTGTTTAATCTATCCATTCAACCTTATGTTCGATTGGGTTGCTCGTATGTATAACGAAAGAACAGGTACCTGGTGAGTATAACTATATAAACATTATCGAATACAACTCAGATACGATGTTTGTTCAATCTATCCATTTAACCTTCTGCTCGATTCGGTCGCTTGTATGTAAAACGGAAGGACAGTTACCTGGTAAGTATTGCTATATAAACATCATCACGATATCATCGAATTCAACTCAGATACAATTATCGTTTCGTCTAACCATTAAACATTCTGTTCGATTCAGTCGCTAGTATGTGTAACGGAAGTATCGTCACCTGGTAAGTATCACTATATATACAGAATTGCGATATAATCGACTACCACCCAGATACATTGATTGTTCAGTCTACCCATTCAACTTTCTGTTCGTTTCGGTCGCTCGTATGTATAACGAAAGACCAGTAACCTGGTGAGTATTTCTATATGAAAGTCATCACGATATAATCGAATTCAACTCAGATACAATGATCATTCCGTCTATCCATCCAACCTTATGTTCGATTGGGTCGCTCGTATGTATAACGCAAGAACAGTCACCTGGTGAGTTTTACTATATAAACATCACCACGATATGATCGAATACAACTCAGTTACAATTATCGTTCCGTCTAACCATCCAACCTTATGTTCGATTCAGACGCTCGTATGTGTAACGAAAGAACCGTTACATGGTAGGTGTAACTAAATATACAGCATAACGATATAATCGGAGACAACCCAGATACAATGATTGTTCACTCTATCCATTCAACCTTATGTTCGATTCGGTTGCTCGTATGTATAACGGAAGAACTGTTACCTGGTTAGACATACTATATGATAATAATCACGATATAATCAAATACAACCCAGATACGATGATTATTCAATCTATACTAAATTTAAGCTTCTGCTCGATTCGGTCGCTTGTATGTAAAACGGAAGAACAGTTACCTGGTGAGTATTGCTATATAAACATCATCACGATATCATCGAATACAACTCAGAGATACAATTATCGTTTCGTCTAACCATTTAACCTGTTCGATTCAGTCGCTAGTATGTGTAACGGAAGTACCGTCACCTGGTAAGTATCACTATATATACAGTATTGCGATATAATCGGATACCACCCAGCTACATTGATTGTTCAGTCTATCCATTCAACTTTCTGTTCGTTTCGGTCGATCGTATGTAAAACGGGAATACCGTCACCCAATGTGTATAACTATATACACAGCATAACATCATAATCGAATACAACCCAGATACTATCCATTCAACCTTCTGTTCGATTGGGTTGCTCGTATGTATAACGAAAGAACAGGTACCTGGTGAGTATAACTATATGAACATAATCGAATACAACCCAGATACGACGATTGTTCAATCTATACTGAATTCAACCTTCTGCTCGATTCGGCCGCTTGTATGTAAAACGGAAGAACATTTACCTGGTGAGTATTGCTATATAGCATCATCACGATATCATCAAATACAACTCAGAGATACAATTATCGTTTCGTCTAACCATTTAACCTTCTGTTCGATTCAGTCGCTAGTATGTGTAACGGAAGAACCGTCACCTGGTAAGTATCACTATATATACAGTATTGCGATATAATCGGATACCACCCAGATACATTGATTGTTCAGTCTATCCATTCAACTTTCTGTTCGTTTAGGTCGTTCGTATGTGAAACGGGAATACCGTCACCTAGTGTGTATAACTATATACACAGCATAACATCATAATCGAATACAACCCAGATACTATCCATTCAACCTTCTGTTCGATTCGGTTGCTCGTATGTATAACGAAAGAACAGTAACCTGGTGAGTATTTCCATATGAACTTCATCACGATATAATCGAATACAACTCAGATACAATGATCATTCCGTCTATCCATGCAACCTTCTGTTCGATTTGGTCGCTCGTACGTATAACGCAAGAACAGTCACCTGGTGAGTATTACTAATAAACATTACCACGATATAATCGAATACAACTCAGTTACAATTATCGTTTTGTCTATCCATTCAACCTTCTGTTCAGTTCAGCCGCTCTTATGTATAACTGTCGAACAGTTACCTGGTGAGTATAACTATATAAACATCATCACGATATAATCGAATACAACCCCAGATAGGATCATTGTTTAGTCTATACATTCAACCTTCTGTTCAATTCAGTCGCTCGTATGTATAACGGAAGAACAGTTACCTGGTGAGTATAACTATATAAACATAATCGAATACAACTCAGATACGATGATTGTTTAATCTATCCATTCAACCTTATGTTCGATTGGGTTGCTCGTATGTATAACGAAAGAACAGGTACCTGGTGAGTATAACTATATAAACATAATCGAATACAACTCAGATACGATGATTGTTCAATCTATCCATTTAACCTTCTGCTCGATTCGGTCGCTTGTATATAAAACGGAAGGACAGTTACCTGGTAAGTATTGCTATATAAACATCATCACGATATCATCGAATTCAACTCAGATACAATTATCGTTTCGTCTAACCATTCAACATTCTGTTCGATTCAGTCGCTAGTATGTGTAACGGAAGTATCGTCACCTGGTAAGTATCACTATATATACAGAATTGCGATATAATCGACTACCACCCAGATACATTGATTGTTCAGTCTATCCAATCAACTATCTGTTCGTTTCGGTCGCTCGTATGTATAACGAAAGACCAGTAACCTGGTGAGTATTTCTATATGAACGTCATCACGATATAATCGAAAACAACTCAGATACAATGATCATTCCGTCTATTTATCCAACCTTATGTTCGATTGGGTCGCTCGTATGTATAACGCAAGAACAGTCACCTGGTGAGTTTTACTATATAAACATCACCACGATATAATCGAATACAACTCAGTTACAATTATCGTTCCGTCTAACCATCAAACCTTATGTTCGATTCAGACGCTCGTATGTGTAACGAAAGAACCGTTACATGGTAGGTGTAACTAAACATACTGCATAACGATATAATCGGAGACAACCCAGATACAATGATTGTTCAATCTATCCATTCAACCTTATGTTCGATTCGGTTGCTCGTATGTATAACGGAAGAACTGTTACCTGGTTAGACATACTATATGATAATAATCACGATATAATCAAATACAACCCAGATACTATCCATTCAAACTTCTGTTCGATTCGGTTGCTCGTATGTATAACGAAAGAACAGTAACCTGGTGAGTATTTCCATATGAACTTCATCACGATATAATCGAATACAACTCAGATACAATGATCATTTCGTCTATCCATCCAACCTTCTGTTCGATTTGGTCGCTCGTACGTATAACGCAAAACAGTCACCTGGTGAGTATTACTATATAAACATTACCACGATAAAATCGAATACAACTCAGTTACAATTATCGTTTTGTCTATCCATTCAACCTTCTGTTCAGTTCAGCCGCTCTTATGTATAACTGGAGAACAGTTACCTGGTGAGTATAACTATATAAACATCATCACGATATAATCGAATACAACCCCAGATAGGATCATTGTTTAGTCTATACATTCAACCTTATGTTCAATTCAGTCGCTCGTATGTATAACGGGAGAACAGTTACCTGGTGAGTATAACTATATAAACATAATCGAATACAACTCAGATACGATGATTGTTTAATCTATCCATTCAACCTTATGTTCGATTGGGTTGCTCGTATGTATAACGAAAGAACAGGTACCTGGTGAGTATAACTATATAAACATAATCGAATACAACCCAGATACGACGATTGTTCAATCTATACTGAATTCAACCTTCTGCTCGATTCGGCCGCTTGTATGTAAAACGGAAGAACAGTTACCTGGTGAGTATTGCTATATAAACATCATCACGATATCATCGAATACAACTCAGGGATACAATTATCGTTTCGTCTAACCATTTAACCTTCTGTTCGATTCAGTCGCTAGTATGTGTAACGGAAGTACCGTCACCTGGTAAGTATCACTATATATACAGTATTGCGATATAATCGGATACCACCCAGATACATTGATTTTTCAGTCTATCCATTCAACTTTCTGTTCGTTTCGGTCGTTCGTATGTAAAACGGGAATACCGTCACCTAGTGTGTATAACTATATACACAGCATAACATCATAATCGAATACAACCCAGATACTATCCATTCAACCTTCTGTTCGATTCGGTTGCTCGTATGTATAACGAAAGAACAGTAACCTGGTGAGTATTTCCATATGAACTTCATCACGATATAATCGAATACAACTCAGATACAATGATCATTCCGTCTATCCATCCAACCTTCTGTTCGATTTGGTCGCTCGTACGTATAACGCAAGAACAGTCACCTGGTGAGTATTACTATATTAACATTACCACGATATAATCGAATACAACTCAGTTACAATTATCGTTTTGTCTATCCATTCAACCTTCTGTTCAGTTCAGCCGCTCTTATGTATAACTGGAGAACAGTTACCTGGTGAGTATCACTATATAAACATCATCACGATATAATCGAATACAACCCCAGATAGGATCATTGTTTAGACTATACATTCAACCTTCTGTTCAATTCAGTCGCTCGTATGTATAACGGAAGAACAGTTACCTGGTGAGTATAACTATATAAACATAATCGAATACAACTCAGATACGATGATTGTTTAATCTATCCATTCAACCTTATGTTCGATTGGGTTGCTCGTATGTATAACGAAAGAACAGGTACCTGGTGAGTATAACTATATAAACATTATCGAATACAACTCAGATACGATGTTTGTTCAATCTATCCATTTAACCTTCTGCTCGATTCGGTCGCTTGTATGTAAAACGGAAGGACAGTTACCTGGTAAGTATTGCTATATAAACATCATCACGATATCATCGAATTCAACTCAGATACAATTATCGTTTCGTCTAACCATTAAACATTCTGTTCGATTCAGTCGCTAGTATGTGTAACGGAAGTATCGTCACCTGGTAAGTATCACTATATATACAGAATTGCGATATAATCGACTACCACCCAGATACATTGATTGTTCAGTCTACCCATTCAACTTTCTGTTCGTTTCGGTCGCTCGTATGTATAACGAAAGACCAGTAACCTGGTGAGTATTTCTATATGAAAGTCATCACGATATAATCGAATTCAACTCAGATACAATGATCATTCCGTCTATCCATCCAACCTTATGTTCGATTGGGTCGCTCGTATGTATAACGCAAGAACAGTCACCTGGTGAGTTTTACTATATAAACATCACCACGATATGATCGAATACAACTCAGTTACAATTATCGTTCCGTCTAACCATCCAACCTTATGTTCGATTCAGACGCTCGTATGTGTAACGAAAGAACCGTTACATGGTAGGTGTAACTAAATATACAGCATAACGATATAATCGGAGACAACCCAGATACAATGATTGTTCACTCTATCCATTCAACCTTATGTTCGATTCGGTTGCTCGTATGTATAACGGAAGAACTGTTACCTGGTTAGACATACTATATGATAATAATCACGATATAATCAAATACAACCCAGATACGATGATTATTCAATCTATACTAAATTTAAGCTTCTGCTCGATTCGGTCGCTTGTATGTAAAACGGAAGAACAGTTACCTGGTGAGTATTGCTATATAAACATCATCACGATATCATCGAATACAACTCAGAGATACAATTATCGTTTCGTCTAACCATTTAACCTGTTCGATTCAGTCGCTAGTATGTGTAACGGAAGTACCGTCACCTGGTAAGTATCACTATATATACAGTATTGCGATATAATCGGATACCACCCAGCTACATTGATTGTTCAGTCTATCCATTCAACTTTCTGTTCGTTTCGGTCGATCGTATGTAAAACGGGAATACCGTCACCCAATGTGTATAACTATATACACAGCATAACATCATAATCGAATACAACCCAGATACTATCCATTCAACCTTCTGTTCGATTCGGTTGCTCGTATGTATAACGGAGGAACAGTTACCTGGTGAGTATAACTATATTAACATAATCGAATACAACCCAGATACGACCATTGTTCAATCTATACTGAATTCAACCTTCTGCTCGATTCGGCCGCTTGTATGTAAAACGGAAGAACAGTTACCTGGTGAGTATTGCTATATAAACATCATCAAGATATCATCGAATACAACTGAGAGATACAATTATCGTTTCGTCTAACCATTTAACCTTCTGTTCGATTCAGTCGCTAGTATGTGTAACGGAAGTACCGTCACCTGGTAAGTATCACTATATATACAGTATTGCGATATAATCGGATACCACCCAGATACATTGATTGTTCAGTCTATCTATTCAACTTTCTGTTCGTTTCGGTCGTTCGTATGTAAAACGGGAATACCGTCACCTAGTGTGTATAACTATATACACAGCATAACATCATAATCGAATACAACCCAGATACTATCCATTCAACCTTCTGTTCGATTCGGTTGCTCGTATGTATAACGAAAGAACAGTAACCTGGTGAGTATTTCCATATGAACTTCATCACGATATAATCGAATACAACTCAGATACAATGATCATTCCGTCACCTTCTGTTCGATTTGGTCGCTCGTATGTAAAACGGAAGAACAGTTACCTGGTGAGTATAACTATATAAACATAATCGAATACAACTCAGATACGATGATTGTTTAATCTATCCATTCAACCTTATGTTCGATTGGGTTGCTCGTATGTATAACGAAAGAACAGGTACCTGGTGAGTATAACTATATAAACATAATCGAATACAACTCAGATACGATGATTAGTAGTGCAACTAGGCCGGTACCATGACAAGATGGCCGCCATGGGGCAATTACGTCATCCAAGATGGCCGCCATGGGGCAGCTGTCAATTGTCATGTCATCTGTCAAATGTCAACTCTCATGTCAAATGTCAACTGTCATGTCATCTGTCAAATGTCAACTGTCATGTCATCTGTCAACTGTCATTTCAACTGTCAAATGTCATATGTTCCATGTCATCTGTCGATCAGAAAGTGTTCTATGCCTATTACGTCAGAGAGTGGGCTTGGGAACGCGACGCGTCATAGACCAATCAGAAGCCGTCATAGCCCCACCCACTTTTTTAGCGCGAAATTGAAGTTATTTTTGAGGTTATGTATTCTGCTTGCAACATGGGATAGGATATCGGCCCCTCTGGCCCCCTCAGGTGCTCCCTTGGCCCCCTTAGGCCTCCGCTGTACCCCCTTGGCCCCCTCAGGTGTCCACTGTACCCCCTTGGCCCCCCTCAGGTCTTCGCTGTACCTCCTTAGCCCCCTTAGGTTTTTGCTATACCCCCTTGACCCCCCTTAAGACTGCGCCCCCTTAGCGCTCCGCATCCGGAAACATCTCATGACGTCATATTTTATTTAAAAAAATCCTTCTATCGGCGGGATTCGAACTCCAGACCACCGGATTAAGAGTCCGATGCGTTCCCACAGAGCTACGACCACTATATAATTTAATTGCAGTCAATGTCGATGCAACGTTATCGCTCAGCGTGACGTAGTCGAGCAGATCCGTCCCAAAGATAAGAGACCACGCGTCTCTACATTTCGTCCGATGAATCGACAATTAATGAGGTCTTTGATAAGATTGCAGGTGGCCAATGATGATATCATGAATCACGATCATAATTATTCATGATGATGTCATGCTTATCTCAGCATTTTATTCAATATATTGATGAACAGGTCATTCATAAGTTTACACGTGGCCGGCGAATCATGATTTTATTTATCCACAGATAGCGATTTTGTTGACCTTGAATGAGCATTCTTATTACAGCTCGATATGCAACTATGCACTTCTCGGTGCAAAACACATTCATCAATGACTCTATTGTTCTAATCAGCTATAAAACCAATTTCATATCGGGTGGAGCTTCAGTTTGCCTTCGATCATCAACGGTGAATCATCGTGGGTGTGTAGTTCGACAATTATTTTTTTTTGTGGGTGTATATTTCAATAATCTAAGGTGAGTTTTATTTATTTATTTTTCTTGATCTCTATCACCATGCAACTTGAGTTTCGAAATAGGGTATTCAATCAGATGTTCTGAAATAGGGCATATCCATAGTATTTTTCTTTAATGTTTCGACAGTTTTGTTGTATATCTGATTTTTTTTGTTCTTGTTTGTTTTGATAGATGGATCTTTCAGCAATAAACGCTACCACCCGAGTATCTTTATTCAAGCCGACAGTGCCACTCCATAGCCTCCCTCCAAATGAGCCACAATTGATTAAAGATATTAGGGTGGCTCAAACAAGATACGGAGAAACAATTGTGGTTGAATTGGAAGAGAAGACAGTATTCTTACCGAAGAGAGCGGTTGAAGCAGTGAAGCTGCAAATCCCCCTCTTCACCCCTGACGACTACTCCCTTATATTCAAAGGGTTGGCAGGACTGTCCTCCAACTTCGAAATTGTAAAGAATTAATCAAATGTGAGTAATCTTCGTAATGTCTAGGATGAATTTCCCCAACTTCTTAAAAGTGTGCATACATTTAACAAAACTGAACTTTTTCAGAAACCAACAGTGCTCCTCTACAACCCTCCAGTCAACCGGTCACAAGAGAACGGCGGGGACTTCCATAATAGTTTTAAGATTTTGGTGAGTGGAACGTTTCTTTTTATTTGTGAAAACAATGGAAAATGCTAACGAGATTGGTCTTGTGAGTGATGAAATTATTAGGAAATTCAAGGAACTAGAAACAAAAAAATTATCAATCAATGAAAAGAGCTTTTGGATCAAGACAATCAATAAACATATTCAAATTTGTAATAAAGCAATTCGTGAGGCTGATTTGACATCAGGAATTCTTAGAAAACTCCAAACAAACGTGGGACATTTGAAAAGATTTTACGCTCTAATTAGAAATACGAAACATATTGGATCCGGTCTCACGAGTCCTAGGAGAAACCGGATAGCATGGAGGGATGTCCAATCGGTTTTTGCAAGCCGAATAAGGACGGGTATCATCATTAATATTTCTCACAAGGAAGTAGCACAATTTCTGACTGATGCTTGTCATATTTTCAAAATTAAGATCAAAAATTGTCTCAATAATTTTCAATTAATCAAGGCCAATACCAACTTTTGTGGAGAATTCATAAAAAAATCTAAAGATGGTGACATAATCGAAATCAAATATTTCAACACAAAAAATGCTTCAATAGATATAGGAACGGATTTAGACCTTTGGTTCCAAGATAATGTTACTGATGTCATTTCAAATAAGCTTTCGGAATTTCAAGAAAAATATAGTGGCTGGGCCTTACATCGCATCATTTCTTTGGAAGTAAACATAAATAAATTAGAAATTGGAAATGGATCCTCATACATTGGTCTGCCTGTCCAAATTTCAAAAAAGCAAGCTTGTATTAATGTTAAAAACACTGATGAAGCCTGCTTCTTTTGGAGCGTGGTCAGTGCCTTATACCCTCCTACGAATCATCGTGTAGATAGGCCCAGCTCGTACCCTCATTACAACCAAGTTCTCAATACCACAGGCTTGGAAACTTCCCTAATGTTTAATCAAATTGGTAGGTTTGAAAAGTTGAATGATATTTCGGTGAACGTTTATGGTTTGGAACTGATCCAGGCAAACGGTAGAGAGTATTTTGGAGTAGTACCCGTAAGACTCACAAAACACAAGTAAGATAGACATGTCAATTTGCTCTTAGTTCAAAGTGAATATTTTCCAAAACCCAACGATTATGAAGCTCTACCTGAGGATGATGATGATGTAGAAATTAGGTATCATTATTGTTGGATGAAGGACATGTCAAGACTTCTTTCGGCCCAAATTAATAAACATGAGAAGAAAAATATTTTTGTGATAGATGTTTAAATTATTATTCTAGTGAATCGAAATTGAATGATCATAGTGCTGTGTGTGAAAACATCAACGATTGCAAAATTTCTTTTCCTGATTATGATTTTGTCGAGTTCAAAAATTCCATTTATAAGCAAAAAGCTGAATTTATCATATATGCTGACTTTGAATCTGAATTGCAGCACTATGATCACGAAATTTCTTCGAAAACAAAAAAATATCAGAAACACAATGCGTTCAGTGCAGGATACTACTTTAAATGCTCCTACGATGACAACTCATCATATTTTAAGAGTCATCGAGGACCTGAATGCATGGATTGGTTCGCATCGGAAATGACAGAGGTCGCAAAATTTGTAAAGTCCAAGATCAAGACAATCATTCCCCTGACTGATTTCCCTGAAAAGGTCGGTGTAACAACTTGTCACATTTGTGAAAAGACATTCAAGGCTGGCGAAACAATCGTCAAAGACCACTGTCACTTCAAGGGTCAGTTCAGGGGGTGGGCACACAATGCCTGTAACTTGAACTATCAAAAGTCTTTTGTGATACCTATAGTTTTCCACAACTTGAGTGGTTATGACTCTCATTTTCTCATTAGAGACATTACCAAACGTGGGAGGGTGAGCGTACTTCCTATAAATATGGGAAAATACATTTCTTTCACGCAACACGATAAGGAATCTGGAATCAAATTTAGATTTATAGATTCATCAAGATTTTTAGGCGCCAGTCTTGATGAGCTGGCATCAAATTTAAATAAAGACGATTTTCGAAATTTGAAAAAAGAATTCATTACTTTGAGTGATAGTAAATTCGAGTTGCTCACAAAGAAAGATGTCTTTCCATATGACTACATCAATAATGTAGATAAACTGAATGAAACTGAATTACCATCCATCGAGCATTTTTACAACAAGTTGAATGATGAAAATATTGATGAGGAAAAGTACGCTCATGCTCTTAACGTATGGCAACAATTCAATATCAAGACTCTAGGTCAATAAAGCGATCTTTATATGAAGACAGATATCCTTCTGCTGGCAGACGTCATGGAAAATTTTAGAGAAGCTGCTTTGAAAACATACGGCTTAGATCCCGCATGGTATTACACCCTTCCTGGCTTTACGTGGGATTGTATGTTGAAATTCACGAAATGTAAATTACAAATTCTGAAAGACGTTGATATGCTTATGTTCATTGAAAAGGCTATAAGAGGCGGCATTTCAGTTTGCAGCAACAGGTATTCCGAGGCTAATCATAAATATGTCCCAACATACGATCCTACGAAACCTTCAAAACATCTTCTCTATTTGGATGTCAACAATCTGTATGGATGGGCAATGTCTAGACCCCTTCCTTTTGGAGGGTTTGAATGGACAGATACCAACATAGATGTTACATCTATTCCTGACGATGCACCAGAAGGGTATATCCTACAAGTTGACCTAGAGTACCCCGAACATCTGCACGATCTACATAAAGATTTCCCGTTCTGTTCAGAACACCGTAAACCTCCTGGCTCAAAATTGGCAAAATAAATGACAACATTACATCATAAGCAGCAATACATATTGCATTACGTAAATTTGAAACAAGCTATAGCCAATGGTTCGAAATTAACGAAAATCCACAAAGTGGTAAAATTCAAACAGTCGGCATGGTTGCAGCCCTACATTGATCTCAACACTAGATTGAGAACTGCAGCCACCAATACTTTTGAAAAAAATTTGTACAAGCTTATGAACAATGCGGTGTTTGGTAAGACCATGGAGAACATCCGCAAACATCGCATTGTTAAATTATGTAGATCGTGGGAGGGGCGGTACGGGGCAAGGAATTTGATTGCAAGTTCTGAATTCCGTAATCGGACAATATTGAGTGATGACTTGGTAGCTATCGAGCTAGGCAAGTCCAAAATAGTCTTCAACAAGCCCCTCTATGTTGAAATGGCTATACTGGACTTATCCAAGACTCGTATGTACAACTTCCATTATGATTTCATGCTACCTACGATGGGTGTGGAAAATTGTAAGTTACTGTACACAAATACTGATAGCTTCATTTACGAACTCGGTTGTGATGATGTGTACGCGGAACTTATAAAAACCAATCTGAATGAATTCGATACTTTCGACTATCCTTCAGACAATATTTTTGGAATTCCGCAAGTGAATGAAAAAGTAATTGGAAAAATGAAGGATGAAGCAAATTCAAAAATTATTACACACTTTGTAGGCTTACGTTCGAAAATGTATGCCTACAAGGTGCAGGGAGGTAAAGTAACCAAAAAATCTAAAGGGATCAAGCATAATGTAGTCAAGAATAAGATAACTTTTGATGATTATGTAACATGTCTTAAGGAATCAAAGGAACGAATCGTTACCCAACGAACAATCCGTTCCTATGCTCATGAAGTATTCAGCATCGAACAGACAAAAATTGCGCTGAGTCCTTATGACAGTGAAAAACATTGACTACCAAATTCGCATGATACCCTTCCTTTTGGACATTTCTCCATCACCCAAACTCCCATGGTGTCAGATCCGCCTGACGATGAATTTTCAGAATGAATAGCAATTTCCATTATTTTCCACCAATAAAAATGCGAAATCTACTCCACTCTGTAAATATATATAAATATACTCACCCAATTATTGTATAACTCTTAGTTTTGAAGTAATATTGTTATATCTATATATTTTTTATGTTTTTTATATCTGTATAGCTGATGCTTGTATATAATATACATATATTATACCCCTCTACTCAAGTTTTATATGAATATATTTTCATCTTTTTTTATATCTATATATCTGATGTTTGTTGAACATGTATCTCTTTCATTGAATAAAACACTGTGAAATATATATCTTTGTCCTTTATTCAAAATATTTCAGAGCACTGCTTTTATAGAAAAACAAATATTCTCTCAATGCATTACCTAATAAGCTACAATTAGACATCTCACAAAATGCATACAAAACATCTAAACGACTATTTTCATCATCATGGAAACTAGATCTAATTAAATCTACAACATTATGAAAATAAGCACTAAAGTTCATGTCCTCCAGCATGGCCACCCGATGAATCACTACATCTCGATGAACTTCGAGGATTTGGTTGGCATCTTTATCGTCGATGTAGAAGTCAACACCAAATTTGCTCACCATTAGAAATTTCACTTCACCGTACACCATCTGTGTAACTTTGCAGTAATCACCACATGGAAACGTTACGGCTTCACACTATTGGCTAGTTGGTGCATTGAAAAATTTTTCCAATTGATTTTGCAGCAAATCGGTGAATACAGCCCACTCCATTAATCCAAAAGATATTCTGTATGATGAACATGTTGAAATGACAGCTGGACTGAACGATCTGGCAGGGCTTAAACCAACCCCAATATTGAAACACCCTGACGAGAATTATGTGTGGAGTAGGTAATACATCTCTTCTTTGGCTGTCTTCTCGAACATTTCCAACAGCTCGTCGAATTCTCCATCAGATTCTTCACTGAATGATGCTGGTGGTGGTGGTGTCATCTCGACGTCACTTACATCTGACATACTAGCGTAATCAATATCTTGACTCGACATTGCTGGATACAAACTCGACTGAGACTGAAATCAACTTCATGCAGATATTCATATCCCCCTCCTTCTTTCCCAGACTTATCCGAACTTGAATTGTGATTTCTGTTCTTTATGATGGAGATGAAAAGGCCCCACGACTGCAGAATTTTGTGCGTGTTTTCCATAAGATTCTATACTAAATCAACGTCTTCTATCCAACTGTTATGTTTTCTGTCAAGTCCTAGCCACTTGATGTACATTTTCTTTCCCTTTCTCCTCAATACTTTTTCAATGAGGTAAATGTCGGGATTTTTGGTTTTCTGCAATTTCTCCTCATAGAAAGCACCGCTGATTGGCTGACCATGCATGTCTTCGAGTAAGAATGTTACAGGATTGGTTATTTTAACTTTAGTGATTTTGAATAACTCTGTCGTCCAATTTGGCGTGTACCCTTTTTCGAAAATATGTTTAGACTTGGATATCCGCACGATATCACCAACTTTGAGCTTACGTGGACCAGCAATTTTCAAATGACTATATCTCTGACGTAAAATCTCTTTTTCGTTGGACTTGTTCACTTCAGAAGGTTTCAATTTAGTCCTACTGTGCTTGGTGTCATTATATTGTTTAGTAATTTTTGGCAATACATCAATCCATCTGTATTTTCCATTCAGACTGAAATATTTGTAGAGTTTATTTTTGAGTGTTCTTATTACCCGTTCAGCAATGGTAGCCTTTTTTACAGTGAATGTATTATAGTGGTTTATGTTATATTTTTTCACCAAGGTCTGAAATTTGCTATTGAAAAATTCCGTTCCTTGATCTGATTGCAGATTTTTTGGTATACGCTTAGCTTGGTGCAGTATATCCGCAAAAGATCTAGTGATCTCTTCACCCGTCTTAGTTTTGAGTGGGCGTGTTCATAGGTATTTAGAAAAACAGTCGATTACTACCAAAATCATTTTGAAACCTTTATTTTGGTGTGCATAAGGTCTCATTTCGGCAAAATCCATTTGCCATAAATCGTCTAAGCCCTTGATGATGGTTCGTCGTCTAGGGTAAGTCTTACGGGCAGGCGCATGAAGCTCATCAACGAGTTGAATCTTGTCTGTTGAAGCCATACTATCAATGGGTATTTTTACTATTGAGTCTATTTATTGATCCTTCGATATTTTTCAAGGCATTTGTCATTTGACTTTGTAGTGCATCAATGCGGTTTGTAGTACTGTTTGCGTGACCACCAATCAATTCATTCAATTTTGTATTGAGCTTATCAATTTCAACTTTACTCACTTTTCCATCGAGTGCCCCTCGCACTTTTTTGGTATAATTATCAATGGCCAACTTGAAATCAAATTTATTTTGTGAAATCACATCATCTACATACTTTTTCGTTGACATATGTTCACTAGCCGTTGGAGGGTTCCTCGAAATGAATTCTTCAAATTTATTTATCTTATTGTCAATCAAATTCAATGCATCAGTCAAATTCTTTATCATAATATCATGTGATACAAATTGTTTTCTTAAATGAGTCAATTCAATAATGTTATTGCTACCTTCATGTGGAGCATATCTATGTCCGAACTTGTTCAGACTCATTGTTCAAATGACTCATCATTGCCAGTGTTATTAGTATATACAGCCAGCTTCCCGAAGTTCATTGATTATGGAAACTATTTCATTATCGAGTGAGGTGTTTCCAGCTGCCTTGGAAGCTATCAACAGCTTCAATCGATCAACGAGTTCATTCGGATCATCCCAATAAATATACTCCACCGGTTTTTCATTGTACGTTAATTTCAAACCATTACCAGTCGTTGAACGTCTTCTACCTTTTCGCAACTCCATTATAAGCGGTTTTATGATTTCTGTGTATTTCCATCTCGTAGAACCTTTAAGTCTTCCATCTTTATTGATATATCGATCACTCAATTTCAATAGCTCCTTGTAAGCTTGCACATCTTCTTCGTTAAAATCCGTAGGATCATCATAGAAGATGAGCTTATACAGTCCTGGGGTTCCTCGTATCTGTTTACCTCCAATTTTGATGAAGCCAGTCCTTTTATCAAAGTCAAGTTCTTGCGTTCCTAGATACCATTTTGATGTTTGGGGATCATACGTTGGTCCATACATTGTATCTATTTTTTCACTATATGACCAATGATCTCTGATATATGGATGTGACATGACTGGATATTGATCTAGATATTCATCCATAACATTTTTCGAAATATTTTGTTCAGGTATATTTTCGCGAAATACTTCATCATCATCATCTCGTCCACTCGTGTTCGCACTTATTCTGCCTACTTCTTCCATTGGGAGAAATTGTGTTTGTTCTTTTTCTTCTCCTTCCTCTTCTTCTTCTTTCTTCAGTTCAGGCGATTCATCGTTTTTGATACTTCTTAATGCATTATTGATCTTCGAGGATTTGACAATTTCATGTAGTGGCTCCGAAATGGGTTTAAACATTTCGATGAGAGATTCATCTTTTTCCGATCTACCCAGTTTCAATGCTAAGTACTTTTTCCTAATTGAACGGGTGAGCTCTGCAATTTTGCGTTCGCGTGCAGCTATTTGATCGTCTATGTTCAAATCAGTGGGGGAGGCAGCACGTTTGCTGCGCTTTTTGTATTTGTGTGTGCCAACACGACTTGATGACATCATGATGGGGAATGATCTGATGATGTTTGATACTTATATTTTTATATATTTATCAAACCCTTGACGATATCTACCATCATTCATATCGAAATCTTTGACAATCACAAGAGTACCATATGCAACATTCCAACATTTCGAACACAAGCATTTAAAGTCTTCGAAACTCATGTCTGGAGATACGTGTTCATCAAATACGTGCTTCAAATTGATTTCATCTTGTTTGAATAGTACAATCAGGTTACAGTTGTCTCGTATGAGCTGTTTAGGTATTTTTGAGTAGGTCTGACAAAGGTAGGCAGCATCAATATCCTTGTGTCTACACATTGAAAAATATTCCCGGATTTTCTGTTGGGAATCACACGCTACATCATCGAATAGAAATATAGAGTTGGGTTTTGCATCTGATGGACTTATAATCTCATCATTATCCTTGAATGGGAAGTAGCCAACCTCTTTCACACCATTCAATACCTCTTGGAGTAGTTGATATTTCGGTTGATACAATGACTTGGAGTACACGTAAACATTTTCGAATTTCGCACCATTTGGATTGAAAATTACTGACAACATGACGTTCGTCTTACCACAACCACTCGGTCCACATACTATTGCCCGAAATGAATTGGGCAATAATTTACCATGTTTACAAGTGAACGTTGATGATGTGTGAAAATCTAAATTTTCAATAGGTAACGACTGTTCTTGTTGAATGACCTTCATCTTGTGACATGATTGACGTTTATGTTAGCCTATAAATATATGTGTTACAGTTCCAATTTATCAGTTTCAATGTCTTCGTACGAGGGAGAAGGTGTTTTGAATTCCCTGATAAACAAGTTACCTTTTGAGCTTCATTTACCCGGAGGCTATCAGTATTGTGGACGTAAGTCAGATAACTGGACGATGCAAACGATTACTAATATTTCGTTTATTTTACAGCTGGAACAAAACTACAAAAACGATTGGCTCGTGGAGATACTGGCATTAATCCTCTAGACGCTGCATGCAAACAACACGACATTGCATACTCGCAGCACAAGACTCTGGAAGATCGTCACAAAGCCGATTCAGTATTGGAAGACGCTGCTTGGCAACGAGTGAAATCAACAGACGCCAAGTTTGGTGAGAGAGCTGCAGCCTTATTAGTTACTTCCGGAATGAAAGCTAAACGTAAGCTTGGTATGGGATGCTCATTCCAAAGACATATCGTGGGTAAAATTGGAAAATCTCTGAAGAAGAATTCCCCGACCAATCTAAAGAAGACTGCTTCGATTGCTCTGAAAGCTGCTAGACTTGCCATCAAGCAATCTGGTGGAAAAAAGAAAATCAGAATACCACGCATCATACCTTTCAATGCAAAATCCGGAGGTATTCTACCACTATTGCCAATTTTTGCAGCCCTTGGTGCTCTCGGTAGCATTGCAGGGGGAAGTGGTGCGATAGCAAAGACAATTATCGATGCGAGGAATGCGAAAAAGAAATTGGAAGAAGATCATAGACATAATAAAGCTATGGAAGCTATTGGTAAAGGGCTGTACTTGCGTAAAAACGCCAAAGGAGGCTTTGGTTTATATTTAAAAAAACAAAAAAACTCTCAATGAAGCTACCCAATAGACCGTTGTACGATACCGAGTTGTTAGAGTATGTGAAATTCTTGAAGATACCACATTTTCGAGGCGTTTTCATGCGAGACAATTTGCCAAGCAGTGGTCCTCGTCAACGTGAAACTGCAATTCTAAATTTAGATGTGTCGAAGAATCAAGGCACTCATTGGGTAGCTTATAGAAAGATAAATGATGTCGTTGAGTATTTTGATTCATTTGGTTGTCTGAAACCACCGAAAGAACTTGTCCGATATCTGGGTAAAATCAAA
Organism: Chrysomela aeneicollis; assembly: GCA_029955515.1. Taxonomy (NCBI): domain Eukaryota; kingdom Metazoa; phylum Arthropoda; class Insecta; order Coleoptera; family Chrysomelidae; genus Chrysomela; species Chrysomela aeneicollis. The sequence goes on along the minus strand of JARUHQ010000030.1, from coordinate 2,880,457 downwards.
CTATACTACAATAACGATCAGTTTCGAAACTATAATCAGTTCAACTGTGGACATCTCTGCTTAAAGTTTTTGTACAATAATGGAAGCCGTTTTAGCATTCCTACATGGTGAGAAGAGGTTGCAAGACTTTACTGAAGATGAATTGAGAGAATTTCCAATCAAATATTTGATACAACATGCTAGACCATGGGAATTGTTGAATATTTGGCATAAATTACCAAACGATTATCAGTGTAATTTCGATTTGAGAATACGTCTACCATGTTACATTCATTATAATAGGCCAGATGCTCAAACACATGTGGATGGACCTGTCAGTTCACAGTACGATTGTCACGGTTGTAATTATTTTTTGAAATGTAGAGGGACCGTAATCTATTAATAAATTATATGAGGTTAAGTCGATGATGGTTTTATTATAAATATTCCTGTACCACTGGTAATGTCATCAGTCATGTCTCAGCTGCTTACGCTGACTAGTACTACGAAAATA